>JAPPVO010000029.1:63897727-65097727 GCA_030407325.1 Camellia japonica
TCCCATTATGTTTTTGCCTGCAGAGATTTGTCATACAACGAATTATCTGGGAGCTTTCCTTCTTGGATCAACCAACAAGACTTACAACTGTATGTAAAATAAATAAATAAAAATTGGTCCTTCTCTCTGCTTTTATTTTCAGATTTTGTGGTTTACCATCCTGGCATCCTGTAATAGTTTTGAGTGCAAAATATTTGTTATGATTGCATTTTGTACCTCATCATATCTTCTGCATTGGTTTTATACTATTGAAACTAACAACGAGATTTTTTGGTATGTAATATGCAGTAATTTAGTTGCCAATAACTTCACAATAGAAGGTTCAAACAATAGGTGATTCTCTCCCGGCTCTATCTTTCTAACTTTATTCAGTAGCCTTTGAACATTCAATGTTGCTAAAGGAAATTTCAGTTATTTTCCATTATATTGTTTACTGTTTAACACCATAAGCTGGTAACCAGCACCTTTATCAGCGGTCAAACATGCATGTGCTTAATTCTGCTTAGATTCACCAGATATAACACCTTTATAATCAATTTGCATTCTTCGTCTGCTTTTAGTGTTCTGCCTTCAGGATTGAGCTGTCTTCAAAGGAACTTTCCCTGCAATCGTAATGTTCCTGTCTGTAAGTGCCTTCATGACCTTCTTTTGTGTGTGTGTGTGTGTGTGTGTGTGAGAGAGAGAGAGAGAGAGAGAGAGAGAGAGAATCAGTAGGAATATGGGAGTCGAACTCAAGCCTCACCAATGGATATAGTAATACTATTAATTAGATGTTCTGTTGAACGGCTATCAGCATTTTTAGCGAGATAATGCATAATTGAACCCATTAAAATGCGTTGAACCCATATAATCAAGGTTTTGAAAAATGGTTGTGATCACCATGACTGTTGCGGTGATGTGGTAGCGGTTGTGAGGTGTAAAGGCCGTAGTGTAACGATTATGGTAACTAGAATCGTGATTTTTTTTATTTTCCACACTTTGAAGAAAACTTATCAATACACATTTTTTTTTTTTTAGAATCACATTTATTGGGATTTAAAATAAATTTTGATCAATTTTTGTTAATTTTTAAGTATGATGGGATATATTTCATATTTTCAAATCACTATAAAAGGAACTTTTTACATTTTATTTTAATAGTTAATGATTTTAAGAATAATTAATTTTAAATATCTACAAATTATTTTTTACCAATACCTGAACTAACTGAATAAAAAATATTCACAATTATTAAATGAAAGGATTATAAAATAAAAATTGTGCCGTAAATTTAAAAAAAAAATTATAAAGAAAAAAAATTCATATAAGACTTTTTCTTTAGGCTTGGATCACTTGAGTAATTGTTAAGCTTTGTGTTTTTTTGGAAAAAGGAAACTATTCAGAATATTGTAAAAGGATAAAGCTTGGGAGCTCGAATGAGCTTCCCCCCGAATCCCCCGAAAATGGAAACAGAGGGAAATGAAGAGGCGGAAGGCGAGAGAGAGAGGGGGAGAAAGAGAGAGGGCAGCTCGGCCGATCGTCGGCCGATCACAACTCGTCGCAGCAGCTCAGCCCCCGCCGCTCCTCCGCCCCTGGTTGATGCCCCCTCCTGTCCAGTTCGTCGCAGCAGCTCAGCCTCCACCGCGCCTCCCCCGCTCCTCCGCCCCTGGTTGATGCCCCCTCCTGTCCAGTTCTCCCTTCTCCCTTCCCTTCTTCTTCTTCTTTTTCTTCTTCTCCCTTCTCTTCTTCTTCTTCTTCTTCTTCTCCCTTCTTCTTCTTCGTTTCTGATGGAACCAAAAAAAAAAATGGAAAAACGATGTCGTTTTTGAAATTAGGGGATTCGGGGGTTGGGATTTCAAGCGACATAACATTACTCATTGTAAAAAGGTGTAACGGTGTCTAATGGACCGTTATGGCTATTACAGTACCACTACGGCTATTATGTTACACCGAAACGGACGTTACACATGCGAATCTCCGTCACACCGTTATAGTGGTCGTAATGGGTGGTGGTAACCACTACAATCGTTACATAATGGCGTTACGTTACGGTTGCGACCACTTCTAATGCATATGAATAAGGAGTTATGCATGGCTGATTTTGATTTTTGTTAATTGAAAGCACATTTCCAAGCCCAAATCTGACGAATTCCTCTTTGCCATTGGCTTACAGATTCCAACTTTGCAGTCAAGTGTGGTGGTCCACAGATTACTTCTAGTAAGCAGATTATATATGAGAGGGATAATGAGACTCTGGGTCCTGCTACATATTATGTGACTAGCACAAACAGGTGGGCAGTTAGTAATGTTGGACGCTTTGGTGAGAACAACAATGCCCAGTATACAAGTTTCTCTTCATCTCAATTCACAAATACTTTGGACTCAGAGCTGTTCCAAACAGCACGAATATCTGCTGGATCACTAAGATACTATGGGTTGGGGCTTGAGAATGGTAACTATACTGTGAATCTACAATTTGTAGAGCTAACCATCGCGAATCCTACAACTTGGAAAAGTCTTGGAAGGCGTGTTTTTGATATATATATCCAGGTCTGTGCTGAGTTGTGGAATTGGATTAGCAATTGTGTTTTCCCTGTCCTCTTTTAGACTGAACTTTTTGTTATCAGCTTTCGTTATATATGTGTGGATGTCTGGATGAGGGGTATGTAATAAAAAACAGTGGTGCTACATGCACCAATTAGTGTACTAACTAATGTACCAACGCTAGTTATGACATTATTATTGACCTCACTTATTAATCACATTACAAATAGCAAAAACTTCTTAAATTATGCCACATCATCAATTGGTATACTAGTTAGTACACTAATTGGTATATATAGCATTATTTAATAAAAAAAAGGTAGGTAGTTGGAATGATGAAAGGGTTTCACATCCATTTTCCATGTCATCATGTGAACTTTTTTCATACCAAATAAGAGGTGGTTTAACATGGAATATGTACTACTGCAGTATTCTGTTTTATTAAGTAGTGTACTTCAGGTATTTTCAAAATTTGCATATTCTATCCAACGTTTTAAGCTAAACTGGTTTTCATTTTGTTGTTAACAATTAGACTTTATGATTTATGTGGGCACATGCCATCAAGATTAACAAAATCCTTGTTTTTTTTTTTCTTTTCTTTTTTTATTCTTTTTCTAAAGGTCATAAATGTCTTGAAGTCTTTTAAACATTTATTCGACTGCTTATGCACATTGAATTAATTTCATATGGCTATCATGATTTTATATTAGATATTGTTTCAAGTATATGATTCATTTTCATTAATCACCATCTAGTATTTCAGACCAATATTATTTGTTATCTTGTGATCATTAGTAGAACAGTTTCTCCAGATTCCCATCTCATAATGTATATGTCACACAACTCTGAAGTTTGTTATCAGAGCAACTCCAAGGCTGCTAGGCACAATGTCTTCTAAAAGTACACAGAAAAGGACAATATCTATTTTTCCCAACTAGTTTAGCTGGTGTGCACTTCAAACCATACTCTTTATTTTAACTAATCAATCAAAGTAACTTAGCTAATTTTTAAAAGAAAAATACTATAAACATAAATAAAAATATATAATCTTTTTATAATATGTTGTTAATGTAGCTAGTGTTGACATGACATTTACAAATATTTATTTACTTTTAAATATATAATTAATTATTTTTTAAAATAATATGTTTACATGATCATATTTTAAAAAATACAATGGGTTGGAACAAGCAGAGATGTAGCAAAGATTGAGGGAGCAAGCAGAGATGGAGACCTCAAAACAGCAGAAAAACCCTTTTGCCTAGCAATGGAAACTAGCCAGATGTGGAGAGCGAAAATGAAAATGGACAAAATGCCTCTTGTGATGCAGAGCGAGGAAGAGAAAACTAACTTCACTAGCAAAAATGCCTCATGTGGCCCTTTTGCCTCCTCCCTTGGAGATGCTCTTAACCAATTTAAGAGCTACATATAAATAACGGTGTGAAAGGGTTCATAGGCCATCACCTATTATTGTACTCGTCATCCCAGAGTGTTGGAATGGGTGGGACTGGGTATAGATCTATCTTTGGTCCTTAATTAACTTAAACCATGTTGTCTCCTGTTACAGCCCGTGCCTTACCCTTTTCTGCCTTATTTTTACCTTTGTACCAGCCACTTATTTAATTCCCAGAATGTGTTCCCTTTCTCTGATATAGTTATTCTTATATAAATGAAATTTTGCCAAAACGTGGGAGACAACAACTGCCTCTGTGATTTATTCTCAATGTTTTATTAGTTAATTTCTAAAATCATGCAGTTTTTAATGATACATAGTCAAAGACACCCATGTTTTGTAGCTGCCCATCTTTTAATTCTTTTTCTTCTTCTTCTTCTTAAGTTCTGAAGTTCTTTTACTTCTGTTTCTTAAGCTCTAAACTTGTTCATTCTAGGGGAATCTGGAGTGGAAAGATTTTGATTTACGAAAGGAGGCGGGTGGGGCCTCTTTGCAACCTGTTCAGAAGGAATTCAAGGCTCAGGTATCAGAAAACTACCTTGAAATCCATCTCTTTTGGGCTGGTAAAGGGACTTGCTGTGTACCTACTCAAGGTACATATGGTCCTTCTATTTCAGCAATCAGTGTCACCTCAGGTAATATGATTCAAAAACATTTTATGTGAGTTTAGAAATTTAAGTCTTATATTATTGATGCCAAGTTTTTGACAATTAAGCTTTTGTACAGACTTCATCCCCACTGTTAGTAACAACCTTCCGACCAGTAAGAAGAATAAGACCGGTTTGACTGTAGGGATTGTTGTTCCTATTGGAGTTGTATGCCTTCTGTCTGTACTTGCGTTATATTGCTTCATTCAACAAAGAAAAAGGTCACACAAGAGTGAAGATGAAGGTAAAAATAGAAATGAATTAATAAATAAGCCAGGTTTATTATTGCAGTCCGACTTCTTCCCATAACAGATATGTTTCGTTTGCTACTTGCGGATCTACTCTTTTAGTGGAAATGCTTTCTAAATGGAACTTTAAAATGAATTTGTCCATACCTGTATATTTGTGTTAAACACAACATCAGACTTGCTAAATGCTGTTTGTGCTTCAAATATTGTTCATACATGATGAAGATTTCTTTAGAAGTCCCACTATTAAACAACCTCCCTTACCTTTCTCCCCACCAAACACCTTAACCCTTCTTTGTAAAGTGAGGGAGAAGAAGATAAACTCTTACAAAAGGAACACATTATGGCATTTTTCTTTAGTTTCTTCTCCCCAAACAATTTTTTCATCTTTAATCAAAGACCATTTTGGATTGGGATTACAATTAAGATTAGTATATTTGTGGTTACACATTTACTTGTATAATCTGGTACCTTTCATTGATCAATGTGCCAGAGAATGACCATATCATTATAAGCTTACTAAATACATAAGCCGAGTTATTAATGAATTCTTAAATATTCACTGCCAAGTGTTTTTATTGAACTTGTAGAGCTCCGAGGGATGGATGCTAAGCCTTACACCTTCAGTTATGCTGAACTAAGGGCTGCAACAGAAGATTTCCATCCTGCAAACAAACTCGGGGAGGGAGGCTTTGGACCTGTTTATAAGGTAAGTCACTCTTCTAATCAAGGACAAGCAGTTACCAAACATTTGATATTGCTTCATAAATAATACCACTCATCTGACTTGTAAGTATTCTAAGTTTTTCTATAATTAGCTTCACAGTTAAAAATCATTCTTCCAATCACTTCTTTTTTAATTTTTTTCTGATCATTGTGTATAGCAGTACACTTTTACGATCACATTTTGTGCCATTATTGGACATGTAATTTTTGTAGAAAAGAAGATAATGGAAAATCCAACCCTTGCTATTAAAGCTATTTTGTGCATAAAGAACAGAAATTTATCGGTCCATATCCTTTTTCCTTTGAAGTTTCACAAATAGAACATGAGAAGAAAAAAAAAATCCATGGTTGAGACTAGACAGTTTATCTCATGTTTTTAAGTTTTGTAAATAGGGAACGCTCAATGATGGGAGGGTGGTTGCTGTTAAACAACTTTCTGTGGCATCCCGCCAAGGAAAGACTCAATTTGTCACAGAGATCGCTACTATATCTGCTGTGCAGCACCGAAATCTTGTGAAACTGTATGGATGCTGCATTGAGGGAGATAAACGATTGCTTGTTTATGAGTATCTTGAAAATAGGAGTCTCGATCAAGCATTATTTGGTATAAGGATATCACCTTTACAGTATATATATATATATATTAGAATTTTTGAATGTGGAGAATACAAGAAATAATTAACTATTTGGTATTTATGAAGTAGGAAACAGAAGTTTGTATCTAGACTGGCCCACTCGTTTTGATATTTGCTTGGGAGTAGCAAGGGGTCTAGCTTATCTTCATGAAGAATCACGGCTTCGCATTGTACATAGAGATGTGAAGGCCAGCAATATTCTTCTTGACTCTGGTCTCAACCCCAAAATCTCTGATTTTGGTTTGGCCAAACTTTATGACGACAAAAAGACCCACATGAGTACCCGTGTTGCAGGGACGATGTAAGATTTTCAGCCGGCAAGCTCCATATATTCTTTCATTATATTGGTTAATTTATAATTTTTTGATATTGTTCATAGACTATGAAGTATGGGTACTTCGATAAACATGCCGTATCCGTACCGAGTACTTACCGGCGTAGGGTACATCGTATGGTACTTTTACATACGTACTGGATACATGAAATACGTATCCAAATTTTTTCTTTTTAATTTTTGGCATATCTAGACATACCTAGTATCTACCTAAGCCGTACCGTACCTTAGTCAAAACAATATTTTCTTCTACCATAAAGATAAAATTCCTTTCACTAGACTTCTTTTCTATTTCAGTTTTATGCTTAACATGATTTTAAAATTAAGCTATGGTTTGTAAGTTATTTCATATAATAACATTTAATTTTGATTTATACCTTTACTTTTGATATTAAATGTTAATTGTCGGTTTGATCTTAACAAATTAAACCATATAATCAATTTTTGCATTACTCTAAATTAAAAAGAAATTTTTTTTTACGAACGTACCAAGCCGTACCCATATGGTGCCAGTACTAGTACCAGTACTCGTATCTGTACCTGTGCTTTATAGTTCATAGCTGAAGTAATATCTAAAAAATTGTGACGTTTTCTTGGTTGTTGGTGTAGTGGATATCTTGCACCTGAGTATGCCATGCGTGGGCACCTCACAGAAAAGGTTGATGTGTTTAGCTTTGGTGTTGTAGCTCTGGAGATCATCAGTGGAAGGCTAAATTCTGACTCAAGCTTGGAACAAGAGAAGATTTATCTTCTTGAATGGGTATGATTCACTTTTTTTTGCACTCAATAAACATATTAATTCTTTGAAACATTGCCAATTGCATGCATGGATATTCACTTTAGCTGCGGATATAGTATTTGTTGTCATTGGTTGAACAAGACCTATGTGTAGTTCACTTTTGAAAAAAGAAGGAAACATCACTATACCTAGAAAAATTTAGGGGTGTTTTCTGATGTCACATGTTTGCCATCTTATAATTGGATATCCATTACATATGTACATGTGAGTGCCATTTGCTCATGGGATTATTGATAGTCACCAAGATGGATACTGGCTTAATTTGCTTGAAAAATTTGCTATTCAAAACAAGACAACAGCTTCCAGAAGCTTAAACGGCTATAAAGCACGAATACTTTAAAAAGGGAGATGTATCCATATTGGATATGAATCAGATACCGATACTCGTCGAATACTCGCGGATACGTATCAGATACTTCTTAAAAGTATCGGATACTTTTTAATTAATTTTGCATTAATTTTGGAGTATCGGATACTTAATTTTGAAGTATCGGATACTCGAAGTCACATATAGTTGGTGGAGTGGTAGTGGAGAGATTAGCATTATTCTAATAGGAATGCATGTATCAAAGAAATTTTTTATTTTTTATTTTTTGTTGGTTAGGTTACTAATGAGGTGATCCCACTTTAAAAAAAAATTAAAATTAAGACATCAAGTGTAATATATATATATATATTTTATGAATGTTTTTTTTTTTTCTATTTTTTTCTTTAGGTTTTATTTTCATGCATATCACATTATTAAAATTATAAAAATAAATTTTTTTATGAACGTATCCCCACCGTTTCCGTGCCTTACTTTTTTAGATTTTGACATATTGTCATATCCGTATCACCGTATCCTATATCCGTATCTGTGCTTCATAGTTAAACGGTGTGTTTTTTTGGACTCTAAATTGTTTGAAAGAAATGTAGGAAATGTAATGAACTACATTCTTGAAACTTAGTTTGTTCACTCTTTGGGACCGAGAAATAAAATTTTCACTTAACTTACTTTTTTACAACAGTAAGGACGAAAATAATATATGAAAAATGAGTGAGACCCCCTTTGTGGAGGACCCCCACAACCCCCTTATTGATCTACACCATTCATGATGTGTGGGCCCACTCATGTATGTGTGGGGTCCACATCATGAATAGTGTGGATCACAAAGGGGGTTGTGGGGGTCCTCTACAAAGGGGGTCTCTATCATTGCTGATAATATATATAATATTATTTCTGAAGTTTGTTATCTAATTTTTGAGAAAGCCTAAGTGCACATAAGAATTTCACAAAATGGAACACAAATGTGAGACAAAAAGATGGGCTCCATATGTGGATCCACTGTTATTATACAAGGCGAGGCATGGGCTTCATCGAAACGAGGCTCATGTTAACGATAAAAAATAGATAATTTAATATAAAAAAATAATTCGAGGTTCAACATAAGTAAAATGTAATATTAAATATTTTAAAACATAAATACCAACTAACCCCAATAAAAAAATAATTCAAGGTTGCATATAAACACAATCATCTAACTCATAAATCATAAACATTTGAAAATAGTGACAAAATCGAAGTGTCTTAAAAGATAAGCATAGAGAAGGAGGAGGAGAAAGAGTAGAAGATTGAGGAGATGAAGAAGGAGAATAACGGCAACTGTTAGTTATGTTTAAGAGTTTAATCCCTTGTAGTAGCATGTAAAATAAAATGAGATAGTGAATTCAAGGGTAATATTTGTAATAAACAAACATTTTAAAAGGAGCGCACAAGTCGCACGCCTTGACCCTAAGCCTAAATTGCACGCTTCATGCACTTTTATGGCGCCTATTTTACATCGTCTAGTCTGAGATGTTCTGAAGCACACTGACTGCACCTTGATGAGCCTTGGGCCTAGGCGCACACCTTTAATAACACTGTGTGGACCCCACTTATGTGGTTCCCACACCATTGGCTCACATTTGTGCTCCATTTTGTGAAAATCTTGTCTTCCTAGCATCGTTGGTCATTTTTCTTAATTTTTCTTGCTAACCAAATAATTTTGGGAAGTGCGTCGAGGAAAACAAATGTGTTGGTTCAATGCTTTGAAACAAAAGCTACTCATTCAAATTCTTTGAAAGAGAACACTATGTCACTTACCATTTTCATATTTCTCCAAATCCAAATTTGAGCACAGTATAGCTCTGCCATTATGATTTGCATCAAATACATTGTGTCTGATCCAAATAGCCAGTAGCATGGGCTGCCCACTCCAGTTATGTGATTCAGAATTCATGTATGATTCCTCCCATCTTGAATTCTCATGACATATTTTAAATTTTCTCCTTTTAGGCCTGGCATTTACACGAAATAAACCATGAAGTTAAGCTAGTGGATGCTAATTTATCCGAATTTCATGAGGAAGAAGTAAAACGAGTGATAGGAGTAGCTCTCTTGTGCACTCAGACATCCCCAATGCTACGCCCATCCATGTCGCGTGTAGTGGGAATGCTTTCAGGAGACTTTGAAGTTAGTGCTATTACTACACGGCCTGGATATTTGACCGACTGGAATTTTAATGACACAACCAGCTTTATGAGTAATGATACTCCAACTGTGAAAAAAGAGCATAGCCACTACAGCTCATCAACTAGGACAAGCATGGTGGCTGATCCAGACCGGTCACCAATAAATGATGCTAAACCTATGCTTCAAGAGATCATTGGAGAAGGTAGGTGAACGTTGTTTATTTTCTTTTTGAGAAACAGAGATCAATTCTTCTGGAATACATGAAATGAGATCAAACTTTGTGTGAATTTATTAGTTGCTTTTTGTCACTGCAAATGTTAGTTAAATTTCAAGCATATCCTATTGTAATTAAGTTTGCTATTCAAAGCCTGGAGTGGCTACATGGTCTTGGGTAAAACAACTCAATCTCAAATGCTAATTATTGAGGAGAGGGTGTCTTCATGCTTATATACTGCACATTACTTTTGTACCAGGCAATGTGAGACTTCACTTCACAGCCTTGCTCACACACAGCATGATCACTCAGCTACACCTACTGTGTGCAAGTAAGGGACACACACCCTATCCATTTTTGGGTATTTTGTTTCTGATATCATATTATACGATTTTGAGTAGAACTCAATCTCATAAGTTAGTCATTGAGATGATGGTGCTCTCATGATTATATACTGAGATTTTGCTTATTTTTACATCGTAGAGGAAGTATGTCAAGGTGAAGAGTCATGATGAGGTCTGGAGAGTATGGCCCCAAGAAGATTGGCCATTGCCAATCATGGCATCACTTTTGCAAGGAAATTGTGTTGCTGAGCTTAAACGGTACTAATCAGAGAAGGGAAAAGCTTTCCCCTACAAAAGCATTTATGTTATATTGGAAATGCATCCCCACAAGCCCATCTAATCCTTGTACCCTGTTATGAAGATAGAATTGGATCCTGTCGCTTTACTTCAATCATTTGCATCTTTGTCATACTCCAGCGATTAAGTTGTATAAATAGATACCAACAAGGCATGGAATCTGAAAAAGTGACACTGAAAGTAATATTATTTAATCAATATTAAAGTTGAGAAGGTTGGAGAGTCAATGTCATTTATTCTATGTTGTTTTCACCATGCAAATGTGGATGTTTAGCTAAACTATCTAAACATCATAGCTAATTCCAAAAGTTCTTTCAAAATATTGAGCTACATAGCACATGTAGGTCCTCTTGATGATATCTTCTTCTCCATTTGCTTTTGAAGTCTGCTGCTAACTATCCTCAGCAATAGCTATCCTTTCTACACATTACATGGTAAGCTTCAAAAGTTCTTTTTTTTTTTTTTTTTTCATTATTGTCACCGAACGAACCCTTAGGTTCTCATCCCATTTTAGTAAGCACATGCTTTCTCTCCAGTTAACTAGAATCCAGATGTGAGAAGAGTTGGACCCTTTTTTGCAATATTTACAAGTACAGTTCACAAAGTAGTTTTTTTTATTTTTATTTTAAATATTCTTCGAAGTCGTCCACTATCATCATATATGTCTGGAAAGACTTTAGGCTTTTCTGTCAAAGTTGGCAGTGACGATTATTTCCCATTTTGGGTAAAGATTGGAAGTGAAGCTCTTACGCTGTCCAGGAAACCAAATCAGAGCACCAGAGGGCCTCATCTCTTGTGAGCTTATGTTTGTTCACCAACAATCACAGTAGACTGGCCACCAGTCATTCGGATAATAGGGCCAATCAGGCCCGGCTTAGGACACATTTGGAAATAAGAAGGTGCTGCTCGTAGAGCCAATGGTAATCATTTTTCTATTAAAAAAAATCCAAATTTGTTTTGATACATTAATCAAATGAACAAATTCCAAATCTAAACGACTTCAATAATTCCCAAAATTTTCAAGCCTCCAGAATATTATCAATAGCTTCTATATTTTTACAAACAAGGTCTATTTGTACAGAACTTAAATACAAAAAGTTATATTATAAGAGAGAGTTCAAGAGATGACCCTTACATGAGTGGATCTTACGGGTGGAAATTTGTGACACGACATGATAATACAACTCGAACCATACACGAAATTAATGGATTATGGTTGACCATTTCCTGACATGAACATATATATGACACGACCCGACAAGATAAATATTAAACAAGTCGGATTAGTGTCAAATCTGTATAACACGAAATTGATACAAATAACCCGTATAATGAATAATTAGTTATATATTTAATATTATTCTAACTAAAGAGTATCATGACATTTTTTAATCTCTTACGTAGTTACATTCAATTTATTAAGTACGTAAAATACAATTTTAAGTTTAATATAGGTTTTGTTTTTACTTTTAACTGAACTCAATGTATCTTTTTCTATATCTATTATTTAAGTTAATCTAGTAAAAAATATAACAATAAAATATTACATTTATAAATTAAGAAAATAAAATTAAGTTGAAATCAAATATTTTTACAAATATTTTCATTTAATAGAGCTTAGTTTCATTAAATTTAACTTGTGAATAAATTTTTAAATTTTTTTCATACATTTGGTATTTTTAGTTAATAGTGAAATTTTTTGACATGACACGTTAACACAACACGAATCGGATACGAATAAAAAATGACACGACACAATAACACAAAATAATAAACTGGTTCATTTATTATTGAGATAATTCTGACACGAACCCGAGATGACACAAACACGGCCCGGTTCCGACCCAACCCAACGCCCACCCCTGGATCCGCCTTACCTTTTGTCTGGATTGTATGAAAATGAAAATTAATCACGTTATTTGGTTTAATTTTTGAAACTATTTTTTAATTTAAAAATCAAACAAAATATGTTTTATTTGTGTACATAGATCACACCTATTTTCCATATATAGATATATATAGTTTTCATGATAATTGTGGACATGAATACATTATTATCAGCTAAGCATTCTCAATTCAAAAATTAATTGCAGCAGCCTTGTTGATTGAAGGAAGGCAATAATGGGAAACGAGTTACGGACCCACTGACTCATCAAAGTTCAGGATCAAGTTTCTTGAAAGCTTGCTTCAACACCACAAATGCATTCCTTGGTAACTCTTAATGCCTCTCTCATCATAATTCATCCCTAATTGCTCTGAGATCTTTTGTCTCCAAAATTTTCTATCTTTTTATTTTAGTGTATTCTGAATTGCTCGACCACATATTTGAGATTTTCGTATTCTGAAATTATCACATGTAAAGGAGAAAATATTTTGAAGACAAAAGAATCCTCGTCTTCATATTTTTAGAGAGCAATTTCTCTCCAATTGGGTTTGTGACTGGTTAGACTAGACCACTCTAATTTTTAGGCTTGCAATAGCACTCGCTAAGACGATCCGAACAATTTATACTATCCATTTTTTTAAAGACAAACCAAACCAAATCAAGTCTTAAATTCTATCAAATAGGGTCAACTATATGAATCCTTCTTCTCCACGCAGCTCTATCAAATATGATAAAATTATACAATTGCAACTATCTGATTAAATTTTTATGGGGATAATCAATACACAGAGATAAAAGAGGAACGATTTGAATCATCTTAACGGATCCTGTTATGGACCCAAATTGCTAGACTGGAACAGTCCAATCACAAGACTGAACTGGAGAGAAACCATCCCCTCCTTCAATTATTCTCTTTCAACTCAGATGTTCTTTTTCACTGCACAAATAATTTACAAATTTGATGAGCAATGGTTTGATTTCACAGGAATTGGTCTTCTGATAGTTCCCTATGCCCTCTCAAGTGGTGGTTGGTTAAGCTTCCTGTTATTTTTCGTCATCACCTCCATGACCTTCTACACTGGACTACTACTGAAGACATGTTTTGATGCTGATCCATCCATTAGATCTTACCTCAACATTGCAGAACAAGCAATTGGTAAAGCAGGCTGCATCATAGTCACAATCATCATGAACTCGGAGTTGTACCTTGTTGGAATGGGCCTCTTGATACTTGAAGCTGACAACTTACATAAGCTCTTCCCAAAATTCATGATCAAGATTGGAACACTAACTGTTGAGGGAACACAGTCGTTTGTTTTTAATCACTGCGCTTGTGATTCTGCCCTCGATGCTGTTAACTGACCTCGGCATACTCTCCTATGTCTCAGCCACGGGGGTGTTCTCTTGCCTCATCATCTTCATCTCCGCTGTCTGTGTTGGTGCTTTCAATGGTAAGGAACCTTGGTTAATGTGGGTGCCCCTCGTACTGCTGTCAGCTTGTACATTGTTTGTTTTGCAGGACATCCAGTTGTCCCTTCTGTGTACACTTCAATGCAAGGCGTGTATCAGTTTAGTAAAGTAAACAAGTGCACCTGTTTAAAGTGTATCACTTCAATATTAGAAATGTCTTTTTCTTCAACCAAAAATAAATAAATAAATAAATAAATGAACATAAATTAAAAAAAAAAGGTAAAAATGTGGCATTTTTAGCAGTAGCAAAGTGGATTGGTTCTTTTAAAAAAATGATATATAAAATGCTTATTGAGTACTATTTTCTAGCCTGCAATGTGAAAGGTCCATTGTCTCTGCATTTTCTTTGAAGTCTTGTTCTCCAAATCCTATCACATTTTTCTTTTCCTGAGCATACCAGCTTGCAGGTATTGTTTTCAAGCTTTACTGTCACAACAATAACCCACGTGGATATCTCATGTATGGGGACGATGTCGAATCACAAATTACATTGAATCTACCAACAGGGAAAGCTAGCACAGATTACCGATTTACACCACTTTGTTTATTCCAATTATTAGATAAGCATTGATGCGAACCCTGGTGACAAATGGCATAGAAAGCAGATTATCAGAAAATTACAAGAACTGAACACCTGTTAGGTTGCTGATTAGAATGGTTACTGTTGTTCAGCACAATAGTTCTAGCTTGTGTTTCCATATTTTGAGTCCTTGATGGCCATTGTCGAATCCATCTTTGTTGTTCTAGCATTCATTCGTGCTTCCATGCCTATTCTATTTGACAATTTCTAGTTCCTATCAGAATTGGAGTTACATCGAAGTGGGCATCATCGGAATAATTTGTAACTGTTGCTGGAATTTTTGAGACTTACTCATCTATTGCTGAACTTGTAGATGATGTTTGATTTTGTTGTATAATCTATAGCTACCTTTTAGCATTTCTGGTGGCAATTCTTCAAAAAGTTAGTTTCAATATCTTGTTTTTCTCCTCCTTAAAGGTATGGAATGTCCCGGAGGGTATCCGAGCGCCCCCAATAGTTTAGGACTCTTGAGTCTGGTTTCACGAGTGCAATGTGAAATAGAAAAAAAAAAAGAGTGCAAATCCGGCAAATCCATAAAAAAATCTACTAATCAATAGAAATGCCAAAAATTGACTACATTACCAGATTCAGAATTGCCACCTAATCTTTTGAAGAGATTAGGAAACCTTTTGGGGAGATTAGGAAACCCATGACTGATGCAAAAAACCATTGTTTGTTGTAACCAAAGTGTCTCGGCTAGGAAACTTAGGCATGAGGAGGGAAGGTCATGAATTGAGCACTCCGCTCATCCAATCAAAGATCAGTCTCTACTAATTCACAATATGAGATTCATAACTAATATATGTTCATGTACCGATTATTAATGCTAAAATTACTATGTGAAGCAAACAAGTATAGACCAAAACACTTTTGTTGGAACACTTTGATCTCATGCATTTAGAAAAAGGTTTGAAATGCGCAACTCTAAAGAAAACAAGAGTCCACATACATAAAGATCAAAATCATTCCATATCAAGCAAAAAAGCCTTCATCCACTGGCATCCAAACAAATATATCAAGTAAGCAAGGAGCCTCATGGTAAGAGTGCTATAAATAAAACATACACAATCGGGATGCAAAGAAGAAAGAAGCTCACCCAGTACTCCTCTGCGCCAAGCAAACAAGCGTTAGAAAAGCATGCATGATCCTAGATACAAAGGCGACTAATGCAATACTCACAAAATGCAACTAAAGACTTGGCTACTAAACATGACATGTGAACCATCTCCAAACATGGGATAGCGCACATAATCACGTAAGAGATACAAAATAATAGATAAGAAAAATAAGCCAAGTCTTATACATGAAAAATTGATGCAAGACATTAAAAATGATGAATAAAGAAAACATAATGGCAAGATATGGAAAGGTATAAATAAAAGAGGATAGAGAGAGAGAGATAAACATGAATATATCTAAACTAAAAGAAAGGAAGATGACAAGAGTAGAAGCTAACTACACATGCAAGGCTACCAAGATGAAAAATATGAAAAGCTACCAAGCAAAAGAAGCCCAGAAATAAGATAATGGAAAGGAAAACAAGCCAAAGTGCTCCTCTAACATAAGAATGTAACAGAGAACCAATAATTCTCTTGTAATGCCACTAGAAGTTAGACACGATGAGTTCATCCTCAATCATTATGAATAATGAGAGAATTGAACCCATCAAAGTCATAGAAGCTTCATAGTGAACATGGTAGAGAACCTCATTCTCAATCACCATGAGATGAGAGAAAGAGTAACAAATAATGAAAGAATTACAATCTACCACTTCTCATCATGAGGATGATCAAGGAAGAAGTGGATTAAGTAATCAAACGGCGAGAAATCAAAATAAGCAAAATCCACCATTCTCATCATGGAAAAGATAAGATGATGGTCATCCATAATCTCAAAGAATGATAAATACAAGGTCATTTTCATGAAAAGAGAAGAAGAGGAGAGTTTTTTTATCCTTCGAATTTGCTATTCAAAAAAACCCATCTGTTCTTTAATTAACAATGTGCAATATACAATAACAATTAGAAATTCAAATGAGTTCAACCATGAATCATCTGTGCATACCTATCAATCATTGTGGTCCAAGAAACAACATCGCTTTCAGGACTTTCATTGAACACTTGTCTTGCATAGATCAAACACCCACCATTGGCATAAAAATGAATCAACCCATTTTGCACGACCAAATCAAAAGTAAAACCCACCTTCCAAATTCGACAATGGATCATAACAAATCCCCCAAACAAAGAAAGAGCAAAAAGGAGTGAGAGAGAGAGAGAGAGATGACCTGTTCTGCAATGGACGCTCCTAGGTCGGCAATGGCAGATTCAACAGTTAGGGTTTGCGAATGGAGAGAGAGAAAGAGAAAGAGTGGTGGTGGTCGTCGGTCGTCCAACACCGTCTTCGGTGGTGGATGGTGGTCATCGGCGTGAAAATGGAGAGAGCCAGAAGCGAGGTCGAGAGAGAGGTAGCAAAGCGAAGTCGACAGGCAACTTGAACTATCTTTTTTTCGATAGATGTAGTGTTATTTGCCTCATATTCATATTAATTCTTTATTTTTTTTATATTTTTTTTTTTATAAAAAATTAAAAACTACACTAAATAAATAATCTCAAACAACCCTAGTCTTAAATGACGTTCAATTTTTAACTATAACGACTAAATATGCCCTTATTAAATAAAATAAAATAAATGCATACACACATAGTTTTTAAAAAATTTAACTTTTCCTATTACAAATAACCAAATACCCCTTAATAACCAAATACCTCTCAATAACTCTTATACCAATAATCAAACATCTAATTGTTCTTTATTATCATTCTCTTTCTTATATTCCTTATCAAAATTTTCACTCTTCCCAATACTCTTAAAATGAACGAGACTTCAAGTCACCACTCTTTCTATGAGCCACTACCTATTTTCACTATAGATCTAGTAGTCGTGACTAAATTGAGAGATCGGAGTAATTCTTCTTAACACTCCCTCTCTCTCTCTCTCATTAGACGATGGTAAAACTATCATTCTTAAATCACTGATAGTGCAAAGCATACTTGTTACTACCAAAATCCACCATCACCGAATTACAACACACCGGTGAACCCCATGATAACTATAACACAACTCTCTCACATAATGTCTATTGAAAAAGGAGAGGGAAAAATAGAGAGGTGTGACCATACAATATAAAATAGGAAAAGAGAACAAAGGAGAAATAAAAATAAAATAAAAGAAGAGGTGAACAGGAGTACTAAAAAGCTTATGGTGGCAAAATACGACTTATAGAACTAGAAGTAGATTGTGGGTGGTGATGTTGGCAGTCGTGGCGGAGATAGTCCGTTGGAGGGGAAACAGAGTATATAAAGAGAAGAGAGATGGTGGCTGGTATAGGGTGACAGGCTGTTTGGAAAGGGGGCTAGCAGATATGCTTGTGGACTGACAATTTTGCCCAAGAATAAAATTGTAGAGATAGCAATCATACCAGTAATACTAATGCTTTAGCAAAATGGACATATGCTAATAATGTGTGATGGTAAGTGCGTATCAATTGATGCTGTTAGGCCAATGCTTATCAATTAATCGAGAAAATGCCTATGAAAAAGGTTAAATGCATGCATGTTTTCTTTCTCTCCATGCTATTTGGTTCAATGTTACTTGGGCTCTTAGTCAACATCTGTGAAGGTGATACCTGAAATTTGTGCGTTGAAACAAAGCTAATAGTGAGAGTACACAAGCAATACTATCGTTGTTACAATTTTTGTTTTGAAGAGAGAAAATTCATCCACTGGTTGGAAAAAAAATTGAAAAGATCAAATCTGCCCAGTGTAATAGGAAATCAACCAAATAATTTAAATGCTTATGCCAAGTGGTATCCCCGGTATCAGTTTTAAGTTCAGCACCACAGCACTAATGCAAGAAAAATTAGGATCAACCCCATAAACAAACTTCAAAAAAAAAAATTCAAAAAGAAAAAAAAAAAAATACAAGTAAATTATACAAGAAGGAACACCAATTTATGTCATTTTAAAACAAAAATTTCTTAGGCCAAGTTTTTGGCATGCAAAAAGAACAAAAACATAGCCCAAGCATTGTCATTACAGTCACTTGCCGCAACTCATACAAAGCCTTAGTCCTCATCCATCCCCGCAGCAGGCTGTTCCCTCCTTGGTCCACCAGCTGGTTTTGGCATTATAATCTGCAGAATATATACAAGTCAAGGCATGATTTAATAAAAGAAATGACACTGGGTGGACTGCATGGGTTTGACATTACACTTCCAAAGGATGAAAACTAAATATTGTAAAAACAATAAGCTCCAATAGATGGACTAAAAATCACCAGATAAATCATTTCTGTATTTGGCGACAGCTCCAAGTAGCCTTTTGATTTTGGCCTGTCAAACCAAATTCCCCCATCCCCACCAAAACAAACAAAATAAAAAGTTTTGGAAACAGCAGTTCTGCTTTTTAACACTAGCATCAAATCTAAAATATCCAATGCACAGGTAATAATAAAACATACGATTTTGAAATATAGCCATCAGCAAAGATAAGCACTAATCAACAAATCAGAAAGGTAACATCTATTTTGCATAGACATTTTAGACATGGTTATCAAAATTGTGATCCAGATCTTAGGATCGTAAGATCCTAAATTGCCAAAACGATCCAAATCATTGTAGGATCGGTGTTATAGTAGGATCGCAAGTAGGATAGTGTGGGATTGTGTAGGATCATAGGTAGGATCATACGTACGATGCTGGGTTTTTGAGTTTTCACCTTTTAATACACATCATCCTTGTTTGCATTTTTATCTTATTTTTAATAGAAAACAGAATCTTATGCACGAGATCCTCTCACCAATCCTATGTACGATCCTGAATTTAACAACCATGATCTTAGAATGTGTCAAATAGTTGTCTCACATGATAAATGGGGGTGGAAATGACACTAATACGTGTTGAATAAGCCTGTTGTAAGATGAGTAACAACTAAGAAGAAGCACAATTTTGACAAACATGATCAAAACAGAATTCAAGCTTCATCTCTGGAACCTCCCCAAGATACTGTAATCATCTGCCATAATGTTACATAGATCTCAAAAAAAGTGATGTGACATGTTGAACATACTAAAAAGATGCATAAACACTTCACCCAACCCCGAAGTACAGGAGACATTAAATTAGGCACTCCCATATCTCATCAGCCCCCCAACGCTTAAGGCAGATCCACACATAACCACTAACTTACCTAGGCATAAACATCACAAACATTCTCGCCCATGCATCACATCACAATATATACAGCATAACATATCTCAACAAGGCATATCTCATAATATACCCATGCATCATATCTATCTATCTATCTATCTATGGAGAGGAAACTAAGTACCCTATTTCCTTCAAAGAAAACTCTTTCAGTCTTCTAGCCAACTCAATTTCAGTAGCTGCAGCTCCAGGTACCATACAGTTGTCCCTGCACATTGCCTGGCACAAAGATGCATAAAGCCACATTCAGATTAGCTCCTTAAGGACCAGTAGAAACTGATGCAACACTTTTTTTTAAACATCAATATGCAACACTTTTTATGAAGTGAATAATAGATTCAAATAAAAATGACAGGTAAAAGATGACCTAGCTAAAATAAGTATCATAGATGTGTTAAACAGAATTACCTTGTATGTATTCACACCATTATCAACTGCTCTTTCAAGGTCATCCAATATACTATTGGTACTTCCTCGTAGGACCACAGTGCATACAGATTTCCACCTTCTTCATTTCTCACAATGGTGACCTATTATTTATTAGATATAAAGATCATGCTGGGGAAGAAGAAGATGAAGAAACATAAGGCAAAAACCCAACAAAATTAAAACCAAAAGTAGCTTGATCATACCCTAACACCGCCAATTTCTTCGACAGACACAAAATCAACGTACCCCAAATCATCTGGATTTGGTGGACCAAGCTTCAGCTGTTTCCAAAATTAATAAGAACATGAGAAAGAGGTCAAATAAAATTTTGCATTGAATGAAATGCAAATGTGCTAGTATGCTTACAAGAGCAACAGCACCAGTTGTACGGCAAAATTGTCGCAGTTCAAATTTGGAGCTGATTTTTAAGACCATAAGCCTGTGAATAAATTTGTTGTGAATCAGATTAGTAAAACATGCTTAAGAGAACCTCCAGAAGAGCATATGTAAGGTAGTAGCACTATATAATAGAAATTGCCTATATGGAACTTGGCTCAAATTGGGTGGGAAATGATAATGCTGCATCATGCATACCAATCAGAATAAAATCGATAGAAAAATCAAATAAAATAAAATAATGGCAAATACAAAAGATGTAGATGATATTGTCTAATGGACATGGATACACAGACACGCTTACAAAAAATATTATACATACACAGACAGGAATACGAAAGAGGATGTGAGAATGATAGCTGACGTCTGTAAATGCATCACTAGAGGCTTATTTAAGGGACATTATTCACTTCACCAACTACAAAAGTGGAAGAAAAAAATATTGAACTACAATAGCAACTGTTCATTAAAAATCAGCTGCTGCTTCAGAAGGAAAAGAATATTGTATGTCTCCGAATATACACAATACCCTTACAGTGTTGCCTCAGCTATGATTCTAATATGTTGCATATAAGCAATGAGAATCATACACATGCAATAAGGACCATTCCAACGGGCAAAATAATTGTGTAACATGGAGCATTAACCATCTTTCGAAACTATTCAAACCACAATTGTTGGTAAAAACTTTTGGCCATAGGTTCAATAGAAACATGATAGCAAATGAAATGACAAAGGAAAAAAAAAAGAGTAGGGGACAATATACTTGTAACGCTCACAGAAGTGCAGTGCCATCTCTCCAACTGCTGCTCTACTAACAATAACCATGGCACCTGAGTCTGCAACTGCTTTGACGAGCTCCTCAACTTTGGCTTCTTCAGTTTTTGCGTAATTCTCTAGCTGGAGGATTCCAAGATGACAAGAGGAAGATTGCCAGGAAAATTTAGTATCAAATAATGAAAGAAACTACACAAACAATATCTGACTACAAGTATGCATCAACTGTAAAAAAAAAAAGCTATAGAAAAATATCTGAATCCAAGCATGCATTGACAATCCAAAGAACAGTGAACAACTCATTTAAGCCAAACCAAAACAAACAAACAATCAAATACTATTGAAAGCCAGGCAGGACCTTTGGGGAAACTGAATATATATATATATATATATATTAAAAGAGCTCTCAACTCAATGCACAAATACCCTATCCAAACTCACAACAAATATGTTAAATAAAAACACATACTGCAATCAAAAGAGTGAGTCCAATAAGCTAAGCAGGTAGCCAAACTCCAAGTTATCAACTAAACTGTCACTTTCAAGATGACAAGCCGTTTGTCAACACTTCTAGCTTTTTCAATTATTGGCTTTGAATAAGTAGTAAACAAGTCAATTATGTATCGAGACAATTTTACACATTTTAAGAAAAGAAGCACTTTGAGGTTCACACACAAGACCCCCACCACCACCAAAAGTAAAAAGAATTAGGCATGATTATCTAAGGAAGACATCAGAAATAGTAAAGTACAGAAAGCACATGATAGAATGTAGACGGGGGAACAATTTCTTCATCAAGAATGTACTTGCTCAGCACTATGAATAAGGACTGTTCCTTTTGTTTCAGTTGCAGATGTATCAACACCACCAACAAACACGGCAACCTACAAAATTATGGATAAAAATGAAGTTCAATAACTTGATGCACAGTGAATTTCCACTTCAAAGCAATATACCCTGTGCATCTTTGGCCTATACATATAAAGTCAAAGAACTACAAAACCAATAATTTTCTTATGCAGTCATTCACATAATTTACTCATATGGCCAAAAGAATTGTGTTGATAGTCCATAAACCCATTTCACAACGAGCTTTTTAAGATGTAATCACAAAAATACAATTACAACCTACCTTCAACTACAATTACAAGATCAAAATGATCATAGAATATATATATATATATATATTTTGATAAATAATGATCATAGAATACTATTAGTTAGTCCACTAAAAGTTGATGAGTGTAATCTATCTCGCATCAGGTAGATATAAACTTCTAAGCAACATTTATAATGTGAAAAAACAAGGGAAAGAGAGAAGGGCAAGGATCCACAAGTCTGTACGCTACCACAAGTCAAAAACTGCCTAATTTAAACATCTTGTGGTGACTTGCAGAATAATATGGCCACCAAAGAATTATGCATATACAAAAAGCAAGAAGTTGTGCTACACAAGGCTATATAGAAACCTTATAATATGTTACAATGGTTTAATCCTCAGGATCATAATCGTGACTTTAAAAGATGCCATTCTTGTTTTTGTTCCAGGTCACTACTTCAGGTTTGAAATAGTACACATCTAGGCCTTTTATCTAATCAAGTAGAAGGAGAACTTCCAGAAACATGTAACACAATGGTATGTTTCCACAAAGACTGCAAATTGATCAACCAAATTTAATTTAATATCACATTTAATCTAACCAAATAGATTTGCCTATTTTATACATACATACACTACACACTTTAGACTTTCATGTTAAATTTTGTTGCAATTAATTGATCTTCTTCTATTGATTTATATTTGGGACTTTCTGGAATAAAATAACCTTGAACGATAGAACGAAAACCAAACCAAACTGATTTCTACAGTTTGGTTCTAGGGCAGTTGCATAGCTTCAACAGTCTGGTTTTGGTTCCAAGTTTTCTGAAACTATAGGGATCGGTTTGGTGCTAAACTTTGAAACAATACCAATTCGATCCATGAACACACCTAAATTCTTTCCCATGAGGAAATCACAATGATCTAATTCATCAAACAAAAAGTGCCAGTAACAATTCATTCTACATGTAAATCATTGGAGTTTGATACTGCTTCAAATTATTTCCTTAATTAAGAAATTCCATAAACCCATTCCACCATGTGAATCATTTATGCTTCATATCAATAACAAAAATAGTAGCATCCAAATAAAGGTTAATAATAGCAAGTAAAAGTTTAACCTTCTATATGAATAGCAGTCAGAGAATGATAAGTACTAAACTAAGTTCTCTATCCTATTCCAAGCATCAAACAACAAGAAAAGTGAAATTTTCCTCGGGAGAAAAAATGAAAGTAAAAAACTAGAGACCTGGAAGAAATTCAAGATAAGATCATAGAAGGAAAAAAATTGCAACATATCCTATGGTTCAACATCAGTGCGCAAGAGAAAAATGTCTGTTAAAACTGAAAATACTATAAGAAAATGGATAGATTAGTGCCTACCTTGGCTTTCTCTACTCGCTTTATGGACCCAACAGTATCATTCTTCAGAACCATACCTCGAACAATAGTGCAATTATGCAAACCTCCACCCAAAAGCTTTGCAACTCGGACATTATCCACATTAAAGTTTGCAAGATTCTTGGGACATACTTGTATGCATGCCTATATTGCAGCCATTTAATGATAGTCATAATCTAATTTACCTGATGCTATTGCTAAAAACAATAGCAAAGGTAGAGAAGATTCACCTCAGCAATAAGAGGGCATAAAATATCCTCCAACCCAAATTGCTTGCTAGCAACAGCAGCTTTTATTCGTTTAATAACTTCATCCTTGTTCCTTACATCCATCTTTTCAGAACCTTTTTCAACCAATTCATCCAAGATTTCAACAGTCTGCAAGCATGGTCAAAGATAATGAGATATAACAATTACTTGTACTTTTTGTACATAAGAAATACCAGTGATTTCGGACACTCAGTGTAAACCTTATTAATTGCTTTTGTGTATCCTATGATTATCTCACTTGGGTGCAATCCCATCCTTATGAGCTCCTCAGCATTTTGAAGGAGCTCCCTAGCAAATGAAACTGTTAAATTAGCTCTATCTCCTATCTCCTCTTGTTGAGCCTTGCCCGCCAAAACCAAAATCTTGGTTGCGGGATGCTGAACCTCGAGTTCATTCACAATGGTAGCAGCATCATTTGTAATGAAAAGCTTGTCCAAATGATTGATAACCATCTTGTTCATACCTGAACATATTAATGCAATCACAATAAAAGAGAATGATGGGATATTCCCAAAAGTTCCCTAAACAAAAAATGAAGACTTAAAACTTCTTCTACAATAGCAAAAACCACAGGCCTCGAAATACCAGTTATGCAAAGTAAGTATTTACTCTTTAATTGAAGTAAGTATTACACAAGGATTTTTTCCACCTCCTACAGGCTTTGTTTCTGTTAATGACTTAACACAAATATATATATATATATATATATAAAATAAAATAAAATAAAATAAAACTTATATTTGATTCACCTTCCCTTCTTTTATATTCCCTCTACAAATCCTTACCCAAACCCTTGGTTCAACACAGCCTTGAAGAAAACATCTTGGAGACAATTCTCCTTTTATATTCCCTCTACAAATCCCTACCCAAACACTTGGTCCAAACACAGCCTTAAAGAAAACAAATTGGAAATCATAAATTATAAATTGCTAGTGTTGTAGAATGTTCTCCCACTCAAAATTATTCAATCAAGCTATTCAAGTTTTACTTGCTCACAAAACTGGTAATTGTTTCCCTCCACACACCAACGTTTAAGCAACAGAGTATAGAAATGAACCACCAAAGTTTACATAGATAAAAGTGAATGTACAAATCTTTTCAAAGTAAAAGGCATGGAAAAACTTAAGAGAGAAAGAAAGAGAATACAAGTAAGTACCATTGGGACCGAGAGAAGTTCTGGTGATGGTAGAGAGTTGTTTGCAGGCATCGATGTTCTTGAGCACAGCTTCGTCCAGTCCAGACAGATGCTTGTGCCCTTCTTTCAGCATTGATTGAATCCCATAAGGTGCCATTTGGTATACCATTTTCTTCCTTACTTCCAACCACGACAACCAGAGAG
Organism: Camellia japonica; assembly: GCA_030407325.1. Classification (NCBI taxonomy): domain Eukaryota; kingdom Viridiplantae; phylum Streptophyta; class Magnoliopsida; order Ericales; family Theaceae; genus Camellia; species Camellia japonica. The sequence continues at coordinate 63,923,353 of JAPPVO010000029.1, forward strand.
AGAGAGAGAGAGAGAACCCTAGCAAATCCACTAAAAAAAAAAATCGAGGCGTAGTGATCAAAAATAATAATAATAATAATAATAATAAAAATAAATAGAAGAACGTTCATATTTTTTTTTATGAGTAAATTAAAAATATACTTTTTGATTTAGTTAAAATAAGAATTATTTTTGTGATTTAGAAAATTACAAATATCTCTTTATTAAATTTTTTATTTAACAAAATTAATTAAAAAGTGAAATTTCTAACTGTTTACCTATACAATAATAAAATTATCTAAATTATTAATTGAAATAAAATTTTAATATTATTAAAAATTGTTAATTAACTTGATGATTTATTAATTAAAAGACCTATTTATTATGAAATTAGAAACTTTAGGGGGTATAATATAATTTTTATAATCATAGGGGGTGATTTATAGTTTAAGTAAACCTCAAGGGATGTGTTTGTAATTTATACTTTTTTAAATATAATAAATAATTTAATTAAAATTATTATGTATAATTATTTGTTTAAATTATACTTTCTATTAGGGCATTTCCAATTTTTATCAAATTCGAATAAAAATTTCATCTGATATCGCACGTTTTAATGGAGTAATTTGAAATTTTATCAAATTATCGATCGACTTGAAGGACGACCGAAGATGTCCGGCCAGTGTAATTTTTCTACTAATTTTTGCAATGAGGTGGTCGTCCAGTAGTGTTGTACGACCGCAGCTCCAACAACTATGAATAATTGATGAAAGTCACAATTATCCATAATTTGATGAAAAGTTTAAGATATCCTAAATTTGATACTAGTTTTGTGACGACCCTGATATACTTATTATTTTTATATATTATTTCATTGAGCATAATTGCATGATTATATGTTTAATTTGTGCCTATCTGTTTGCTTATGAAATATCTGTTAGAATGCCAACTTAGAATTTGAAATTGAAAGCCTAAACGGATTCATAAACCGAAATTGACTAGTTCAATAGGTTAATTGGAATATTTTAGAATCATATGACAAGTTTGATTAAAATTTGATTCAGATCAAAATAATTAGAATAAATTAATTAGACTTTATAAGGATTATTAGAATTAAGTTTAATTAATTAGCTCTAATCTTATTTGATTAGCTTAACTTAATCTACTCATATATATATCTATATGCCTTAAACATGTTTAAGAGTTCATTTTGACATCAATTGAGCTGAAATTTTAGAGTAAGAGTGAGAACAATACTTTAGAGAGAGGAGTAAAGACATTGTAGAGAATTTGAAGAAGATTTGAATAACTTAAGCTATCAACGCCTAAATTCAAACGCTATGTATGGAATTCACCCATAATTCTTGTAGATAATTCATGTAGAATTGAATTCAATAAGTTTGTAGGATCATTTGCATGAATTTGAAAGAAAAAGGTTAGAATCACTTGAGTTCTTGTAGAATTGAGCTAATTGTGTACATACATGCATAATTCCTTATCTTCAAGTTTGATTTTCCAAAAATTCATACATGCATGGAACTTACACTTGTTGTTTCTTAGGGTTCTTCACAATTTTACACTTAGCATTTCATACATTGGTAGTTTGAAGGAAAAGAATTGATTACCTTTACATGTATGGCAAAATTATGTGTTTTGAGTTTTGTTTTGAAAAGTAGAAAAGGTTTTGAAGCTTTGGTTTGAAATAAATTATGTATTTAAGAGTTATGGAGCAATTCTTCATGTCCTTGTTAGCCATACAAAGCTTTTGAGACTTGAAACCACACTTTTTGAACTTGAATTCTGTTATGGAAAACCTAGAATTTGCCCAGTTCGCTCGAGTGACGGATCCGTGGCTTGAGCGAACTTAGCATGTATCCAGTATTTTTGTAAACATTTGTAGTTGGCTCGAGCGACCAAGTGTGCGCTCGACCGAACTCGACCTTGCATTGCACTTGGCTCTAGAAACCAAGTGATGGCTCAAGCCTACTTTGACACCATCTAGTGCTTTTGCAGTCAAGCCACATCACTCGAGTGACCAAAGGTGCGCTTGAGCAAAGACCCTATTTCTAGCAATTTTTGGCAAACACTTATATGTGCGTATTTGCATCCTTATGCCTTTTTAGGCATTCTTAAGTATCATTTAGACATCCTTAGCCATGGAATAAACTAGGAACACACGTAAGAAAAATGAATTAAAATACAATATTTGTTTTGAACGTGTGCTGCAATGTGTATCTTTGTTATATGTTTTGTGTAAGTGGTTTATCCAAGGTTCAACACATGTGCTAGCCCACTGTGAGTAGTATGTTTGTAAAGATATGTTGGAATGTATTTTTGAATTACAAGAGTGTTATTTTGAAATGCTATTTTGATAAGAATGAATGATTGTCTCTTTTGAAAAATAATTGTGGCATCGCCGGGCGGTAGCAATAGCACGGTCCTTCGTTAATAAGGCCCTTGCCCGAGGGAAACAATATAGTGGCCCTTTGTTATATGAGCACAAAGATCTTTAATGTTGACCCGAGTAGTCCCTTTGCTTGACCCGCGTGGTCCCTTTGTTTAGACCCATGTGGTCCCTTAGATATGCCTTAGGGCCCTTTGTTTTACACTATTAGATGTACCACATATGAGCATGATTTGTGAACTTTGATATGACAAGTACTTAATTATGCTTTGTTTCAAAACTCATAAGATATGATTTTGTATTATGATAGATATCATTCATTTAACCTCTTTATGCTGATATTACTTACTGAGCTTTAGCTCACCTCCTTCCCCTATATATATGTAGCTGAGCACTTAGAGCAACAAGTTTAGAGCAACCTCAGGAGTCTACCTTTTTGTGTAGCTACTTTGAAGTGCCTCTGTGATAGGGCGCACTTGAACTCAAGAGGAGCTAAGCAGTGTTAACCCTTTTGTTTTGTTTTTCTTTTGTTATATGGAAATTTGCTATGTATGGATGTTTGTATAAGTGTCTAATGATGTTTTAATGTATCTATGTGCTTACATCTATGTAAGAAGGTTGAAGATTTAAATACTTATGAAATTTGCATGTATGCACTGCTTGATGGACATAGTTTTGTTTTAATATTGCATCTGTAGTGGCCCATTTACTATTATTAATTATTTGTTGTCTTTAAGGCTGGGTAATCTAGGACTACTGGCCGGTCACGGCCTAAACCTCTAAGGGCGGGTTTGGGTCATGATAGTTTGGTATCAGAGCACGAGTTATATCTCACTCACTTGTCCATTGAGCAATAAGGTGTCTGGAAAAGACTTACGGATTGCATCCATGTGTACAAGAAAGATGTGGTTTTTGTAAATATGTATATGATTATGTGTACATACATTGTGTTTATTATAATACAAGTTTCATATAGATAATGGTAAGAACAAAAGGGAATGAACTGAAAGAGTCAACCTCCTCAAGACTTGATTGAATGGAAAGAATGATGCATGATATGGCTAAAAGCTTAAGACAGCAACAACAACAACCACCTCCACCTCTAGTGCCCATATCACCATCGGTACAAGACCATCAAACAGATGACCGAACCATTTCCCTTATTAAGGAATTCAAAAAGATGAAGCCACATTTGTTTCAGAAAGGAGTAGATCCGCTCAAAGCTAAAGATTGGGTCTTGGGGATTGAGAAGTTATTTGAGGTGTTTCTATGAACCGAGGAACAAAAAGTTCTGTTGATCACGTTTACTTTGGAGGATGAAGCGAGAAGATTATGGATATTAATCCATGATAATAATAGAGAAATTGGCTAGGCCCGATTCTTAGAAATCTTTTATAAGAAGTGTTTCCCACAATGTATCCGGAATAGAAAGGTATCTGAATTTGAGCAACTAAAGCAAGGGAACAAAACAGTGACTAGATACGAAACCCAATTTACAGAGTTATTATGTGTCGCACTGCATATGGTTAACACAGATTACAAAAGGGCCAGAAAATTTAAAGGAGGTCTTCGCGACTCAATTCTTAAAAGAATTAATGTATTAAAACTACCCAAATATGTTGAAGTTTTAAACAGGGATCTCATGTCATAGGCAAATATGGCTACTTATAACCGTAATTTTGATTGACGAGGTAAAAGACAGAATGTTAATATGAACAAAGGGGCAACATTAGCAACGAGTAAGAAAGCAAAATCGGGAAACTTAAGTAGTTTGAATCAGAGTGGTAACTCAGCACCTATTTGTCTAGATTGTAAGAAAAATCATCGAGGGGTATGTTATCGGACTATGGGGGCTTGTTTTCTATGTAGAAAGGTGGGACACATAGCGAGAGAATGTCCACAACCACGACAATGTGGTAACCGAGGTACTACAAGCTCAATTAGATTAGCACCGACTGTAAGAGCCAATACAACTCCAACTACAATGAGAGATAATCAAAGACAATGAAGGGTTTTTGCGTTTGTTCCAGGGGACACTTAAAATGTAGAGATTGTGTCTTGATTGACTCGGGGTCTACACATTCTTTTGTTTTTGTGCTATTTGCTCATAAATTGAATAGACCTTTGGAAACCTTGAGATATTACTATGTGTATTATTACCGTTGGGAGGATCTATGCTGGGTTCATCTGTTTACCCTGCATGTGAAGTTTTACTTGAGAATGCCACCTTATATGTTGATTTATTGCCCTTGGATATGATCATTTTGACATTATATTGGGTATGGACTGGCTATCCAAATATTATGCGACCATTGATTGTGCCTTGAAACGAATAATATTCTGACCTCCGGGGCAAAATGAGTTTTATTTTGAAGGGAAATGTGTAGTTCTCCCACCATACTTAATTTTTGCAATGAAGGCTCGTAAATTGACTAATAAGGGGTGTTAGGGTTATTTGTGTAGTATATTGAGTGTTCAAACTATAAATTTTGTCTTAGATGATATTCCAATTGTAAAAGATTTTTCTGATGTGTTTCTGGAAGAGTTGCCTGGACAATTGATTGATAGGAAAATTGAGTACTCAATCAATATCTAAAACTCCATACCGCATGTCAACCGCTAAAATGAAAGAATTAAAAGTTTAGTTGCAAGAATTACTTGATAAGGGGTTCATTCGACCAAGCACATCACCGTGGGGTGCAACAGTATTGTTTGTGAAGAAGAAAAATGGAACACTTCGCCTGTGTATTGACCATCGAGAGTTGAACAGGGTAACCATTAAGAATAAATATCATTTATCTCGGATTGATGATTTGTTTGATCAGTTACAAGGGGTCCAAGTGTTTTCCAAGATTGACTTAAGATCAGGATACCATTAACTGAAGGTTAAAGCCGAAGACATAGAGAAAACTGCTTTCCGGACCAGGTATGGACACTGTGAATTTTTAGTCATGCCCTTCGGAGCCACCAATGTACCTGCAACTTTCATGGATTTAATAAACCAGATCTTTAAACTGTTTTTAGATGAGTTTTTTGCGGTCTTTATTGATGATATTCTAATTTATTCAAAGAGTAAGGATGAACATGAACAGAACTTAAGAATAATCCTTCAAACACTCAGGGAGAAACAATTGTATGGAAAATTCAAAAAATGTAAGTTTTGGTTGAATGAGGTAACATTTTTGGGGCATGTTATTAATAAGGATGGGATATTTGTAAATCCACAAAAAATTGAAGCGATTCTTAATTGGCCTACTGTGACTCGCATTTTTTCGCGTCCCGCATTTTGGAAAGGTTTGAAAAGAAGGCCTCATAGTTCGGACTCCCACAGCTCTGAATCTAGTCTCACAAATGCAATGTGAAACTGATAAACACCAAAGAGTCCAAATCCGGCAAACCTTTTTGCAAAATCGATTTTAAATCAAATAATGCCAAAATTGGATTGCTTTGCCAGATATAGTGTCGCCACCTAAATATTTTATTTTTGGAGAAATTTAAGAAACCCTAACTTGTGCTGAAGGCCACGTGTCTGTCATCAGCAAAGTTGCCTCGGCTCGGAAACTTGGGTGCGAAGGGAGAAGGTCATGAATTGAGCACCCCCGCTCGCCTGATCAAAGATCGGCCTCTACTAATCATGATATGATATTTTATAAACATTATGTGTTCTTATTCTGGCTATTAAACTAGCTTTACTATGTGACTCACACATGCAAGTATAGACTAGTTTGCTCAATTTGGAACAATTCAACTCATGTTTGTTTTCGAAAATGGTTTGAATTTGCCACTCAAGCGAGCTTTAAAGATGCGAATTTGCCACCAAACATAGTGGGCTTAAAATATGATTTGCCACTCAATAAAGTGGGCTTAAAACACATATTCGTTGAATCGTTCCAATTCAAACAACAAGTCTTCATCCAGAGGCATTCATGCAATTTAGCATTTAAGCACATAGCCTAATGGCAAGCATGCAAAACATAGCAATATGGCAATCACACTCATGCAAAGTATGTTAAAGCATAAAACTCACCGAGTACTCCAAGCCAAAACAAAAACTAGTTAGAAAGATGCATGATCCTAACTATGTTAAGTGTCTAATGCAACACATGCAATATGCAATTAATAGGCTCGGCTACTAATATGGCATATTAATTGATTTGAACAGCATGCGATAAAAACACGTATTCAAAGAAGATATTGAAATGACAATGCAATGTGAATGATGCATCGAGCATCGGTGCATGCAAGACAAATGAATGGATTCAAGCATGCGATATGCTAAATTGAAATATGATCCCTAATCTAACCATCGAAAGCGGGTAAATAAAAGAAAGAAAGACATGGGGTCAGAAAACATACACACACGCACACTTATTATAACATTATGCCCTCGCGAAGGAGGGTCTGAATGAATAAGCTAACTAACTAGCTACGCTAATTAAGCTAACTAATTATTACAAACTTTAATTAACTATTTCTAGCTAATTAATTATTACAAACCGAAAATGAATAACTAGTTAAATTAACTAATTATTGAAAACACTTAATTAGCTACAACTAATTAATTACAACACATGCTTGATCTAATGTTAATTAAACCAACTAGCTAATCCCAGGAAGCGAGGAGTGCATGCATGCTTGATCCTTTACCCGAAAAAGCCACTGCCTTGCTGTTGCAAGCCTCTGTTTGCACATTTGATCACTGCAATTTGTACCACCTTCCAGAACACCTCTGCTCCACCTCAGGAACACATTGTGCAAAAATCACTGATGGCCGACAAGGGGGACAAGGGGCCGGTCGGCTACCAATGGTGGCTGGTCGGCCACTGATGGTGGTTATCGACCATTGCTGGTTCATACTTCCGTGCTACGATAGAGAGCAAAACAGTGTATTCTCATAGGTTATCTATACTGTTTACTCTCCTTATCATCATACAAGCTCAAATGAGAGAAACTCTTGGCCCTCAAACCATCAACCAAGCAATTTCCATGCATGATGGCTAAGGGACCAAGTTTGGACAAGTTCAATAAATGCACAAACAAGACCAAAATGACCATTAGCCTATCATGCATGATCAAGGGCAATGGTGACCTAGGAAAATGACACATTTCATCACTTTTGAGTATGAAATGTCCCATTTGCCTTGTGTTCAAATTAACGTCCGATTTGAACACATGTAATGCAACACAAAGAATGCTTATCTTGCACACTTTTACTTACCAATTTTGTTTACTCATTTTAATTACCAAACCATTCATTAATCAATTAGTCCATTGGTGAGTGTCTTCTAAAGTGAAAGAAGGGTCAACCAAGGGGTAGTTCAAGGCATGAGGGAAGCTTCATGCCATTGGTAATGAATCCTCAAAGGAGGATTAAACCATTAAGTATGAGCCTCAACCTCAAGCTTAAACAACCCTAAGGTTGAAACAACCCTCAAAACAAATAAAAAGGTGAAGAAATGAGGGAGATTGCAGAGATTGTATGTACTGAAAATGAGTGATAAAAACACTAAAACATGCAACCAACTCACACCAATGCTTGTTAAAGCCTTAAAACACCAAACTGGTGAAGGAATTAACACTACAACTATGCAAAATAAGGCTCAAACAAACTAACCAGCCCAAAATAGAGTTAAAATAGGTTATTTTAGAGGCTAAAACATGTTGGACTTAAGCTAAGTTAAGCTAGAAAAACATGCTAACATGTGAAGCTAACTAGGCACGCAAACAAGACACAAGGAGGGGAGACTAACTCCTCCAATTTTGGACTTCAAAACAAGTTTTTGGCCACTAAAAATACTCTAAAATTTAGTGGTTAAAAGGCCCAAAAAATTTGGTTTGAAAATGATGAGTGAAGAGCACAAAAGCTATACAAGCAAAGAAGCAAGAAAGGTGAACCATCCCTAACTAAAAAAGGCTCAAACCACCACTTTTAAGTAATAAAAATAGAGCTTTTTTTTGGTTCAAAACCAGGCAAAAAACAATTTAAAAATATGATAAAACAAGTACACTAAACAAGTGAACAAAACAAGTAAACTACCTCTTGAAGCAAAGAGCAACTCTAGGCACAAATCCAAGCTAAAACCACTTGTTAGAGCTCAAAACAAGTCTCAAGGAACCTCAGCTCAAAGAGAAGTAACTTTGATCAAGGTAGTGTATGTAAAAGTGTAGAGAAAATGAACTACAAAGAACAAATTTGCAAGAGAGAGAGAGAGAGAGAAAGAAATCTAGAGAGAGAGGGAGAATTTTGCTCCAAAATTGCTAACCCCTCAAAGTGGGGGAGGAACCCCCATATTTATAGAAAAACACTCTCTAAGTTTGGAAACATCTCACCATACACGTGTAGGGAGATGCCGCTTATTAAGCTAACAGCTGGAACAGCTGTCAACAAATATCTGGAAAAAGGCATTGATGGCCGTCGACTACCACTGGTGGCCGACCGGCCACACCTCTGGCCGACAACCATCATTCATGGCCGACAGCCTATGGTGGTGGCTGATAGGTCACCAAAAGGTTCCAGACTCAGACACAACAAGAATTGGTCCAAAACCAAGCACAAAACAGATAAGGTTTCAAGGTTCAAAGGCAGGGCACTCCACCGAGAACTTCGAGCACTCAAAACAAACATATGCAATCATAATCATCAAGTGCATAAGTGATGACATCTGAGTCTTGAGGACGGTCAAAAATAGGGTGTCTACACCTACTTTCACTAATGTAACAGAAATCCGAAGTTTTATGGGTTTGACAGGTTGCTACCAGAGATTTGTCAAAGATTTTTCTAAGATTACTGTACCATTGACCCAATTGACCCGAAAATGAGAACCATTTGTGTGGATGGACCAAAGGGATCTTCATTCCAAGAATTGAAGACGAGACTAACTATAGCTCCAATTTTTACTTTACCCTCAGGTACCAAAGGATTTGTAATATTTAGTAATGCATCTCACAGAGGTTTGGGTTATGTCTTAATGCAGAATGACAAAGTGATTGCTTACGCGCCCCGACAGCTAAAACCACATGAGAATAATTACCCAACGCATGATTTAGAGCTTGCCCCCATTGTATTTGCATTGAAAATCTAGTGTCATTACTTGTATGGGGCTAAATGTGAAGTGTATAGGGATCACATAAGCATGTTTCTTTACACATAAAGAATTGAACATGTGACAGAAACAATGGCTTGAATTAATTAAAGACTATAATTTGTAGATTTATTATCATCCGAGTAAGGCCAATACTATAGCTAATGCACTTATCAGAAAGAACATGGGGACTTTGGCGTATTTACTTACAAACCAAAGGGAGCTGCTACATGATCTAGACAGACTTGAAATATAAGTTGTGTGTCATGAGCAAGACAGTGTGTTGGCTGCAATGTCCACACAACTGGCAATTATTGAAGAGATCAAACAGAAGCAAAAAGAGTATCAGTTTCTTAAGAAAGTGTGTGATGAATTTGAGACCAAGCCCAGACTGAGATTCACCATTAAAGATCAAGTGTTGAAGTTTCATGGAAGACTTTATGTTCCTAATGATGTAGAATTGAAAAGAAGAATTTTAGAGGAAGCCCACAAGTCGATGTTTGTTATGCATCCAGGAAATACCAAGATGTACCAAGATTTAAAACAAGCATATTGGTGGCCAAACTTGAAACGGGAAATTGCCGATTATAACTCTAAATACCTCCAGTGTCAGCAAGTCAAAGCGGAATACCAAAAATCGGCAGGTTTAGGTCAGTCTCTTCCTATTCCAGAATGGAAGTGGGAACATATAACCATGGATTTCATCGTTGGTCTGTTTCGTATGTCTAGAGGTATGAATTCTATATGGGCTATTGTTGATAGATTGACGAAATCTGCTCATTTTCTTGCTGTGAAAACTTTGTTTAATGCTTATAGACTTGCTATTATCTACATTAATGAGATTATCTGCTTACATGGGTTTCCAATGTCTATTGTGTCGAATAGGGATCCTAAATTTGTTTTTAAATTTTGTCAAAGTCTGCAACAGGCAATGGACACAGAGTTGAGATTCAGCACTACCTTTCATCCACAAACTGATGGGCAAACCGAGAGAACTATTCAAAAGCTGGAAGATATGCTTCGTATGTGTGTCTTAGAGTTTCAAGGTAGCTGAGAAACTTACTTACCGTTGGCCGAGTTTGTATATGATAACAGTTTCCACACTAGTATCGGCATGGCACCATATGAGGCATTGTATGAAAGGAAGTGTACGTCTCTAGTTTGCTAGATTGGGGTTGGTGATAGGGCTTTATATGGGTTTGAACTTGTGCAAGAAACAATTGAGAAGATAAAGATCATCTAACAAAGGCTCAAGACTGCTTAGAACCGACAGAAAAGTTATGCGGATCAGAGAATGAGGGATTTGGAATATAAAGTGGGAAATCATGTGTTTATTAGAGTAACGCCAATGAAAAGGCAAACAAGGTTTGGTAGAAAAGGGAAATTGACTCCATGTTATATAGCACCGTTTCAAATTCTACAAAGGCTTTGCCTCATTGCTTACTGAATAGTTTTACTGTCTGGAATAGAACAGATGCATAATGTGTTTCATGTGTCAATGCTTCATGGTTATCTTCGGGATTCATTCCATGTTATCAATTACCACTGGATAACGTTCGATGATGATATGATATATGAAGAAAAGCCAATTTAGATTATTGATCGATAATTCAAGCAGTTGAGGAACAAATTGATTTCTATGGTGAAAGTTGAATGGAAAGAACACTACAGAAAAGAAGCTACATGGGAAAATGAGGATGAAATGAGACAACGCTATCCAGAGTTGTTTCCGAATTGAGGTAACTTAAGTTTGGAGGACCAAACTTCCTAGGGGGCAGAGACTATGACGACCCCAACATATGTATTATTTTCATATATTATTTCATTGAGCATAATTGCGTGATTATATGTTTAATTTGTGCCTATCTGTTTGCTTGTGAAATATATGTTAGAATGCCGACTTAGAATTCGAAATTGAAAGCCCAAATAGATCCATAAATCGAAATTGACTAGTTCAATAGGTTAATTGGAATATTTAGAATCATATGTTTGATAAAAGTTTGATTCGGATAAAAATAATTAGAATAAATCAATTAGACTTGATAGGATTAATTAGAATTATGTTAAATTAATTAGCTCTAATCTTATTTGATTAACTTAACTTAATCTACTAATATATATATATATATATATGTATGCCTTAAACATGTTTAAGAGTTCATTTTGATATCAATTGAGCTGAAATTTTAGAGTGAGAGTGAGAACAACACTTTAGAGAGAGGAGTAAAGACATTGTAGAGAATTTGAAGAAGATTTGAAGAATTTAAGCTATCAACGCCTAAATTCAAGCTCTAGGTATGGAATTCAACCATAACTCTTGTAGATAATTCATGTAGAATTGAATTCACTAAGTTTGTAGGATCTTTTGCATGAATTTGAAAGGAAAGGGTTAGAATCACTTGAGTTCTTGTAGGATTGATATAATGATTCTGGTTTAGACCCCACCCATCTCTTGCTTTTGGATTCGAGAACCAATGTATTTAACTGTTGTTCATCTTATTTTCATTTTGTTGCTTGTTGCATTTGGAACAAGTTAGAAGGTTAGTTTTTCAAGGAGTTGTTGCCCAAAATTTTGCTTGTTCGTTCAAGCGACCATTCCTATGCTCGAGTGGTCTTTTACAATCTACAAAACTACTAGAAGTTTGATATCTTCGCTCGAGTGGTCCTTGTTGTGCTTGAGCAGTCTTTTGCAGGTCCAAACTTTTAGGAGGGGGTCATTGTGTGCTCAAGAATTGGTTTGGTCGCTCGAGCAATGTCATTTATTGTGTCTATCGCTTGAGTGACCATTCTTACACTCGAGTGATCTATGCGTATATCAATCCGAGAGCAAGCTATTTTCAGTCACTTTTTCATTTCTCTCTCTCTAAACTTTCCAAAACTCTAAAATCTTTACCTTCTCTCTCTAGTTCTTGAACTCTACCTCCAAATACTCTCAATCCATTGGTTTCCTCACCCTAGTCCTTTGGAGAAAAACATTGAGCACATTGAGGGTTTCATTTTAATCAGAGCATTTATTGCTTTCGGCTATTCCATAGTTCAACTCTCATTCTAGCTTGTCTTCTGCTTTGAGGTAGTGATTTCTTTGACTATTTTATATGATTTTTAGCTTAATTATTTTCTATTTGAAAAGGATAAATGATTTGAAGATTTTGAGAAAACCTAGTGTTTGAGTTTGAAATCAAAATAGGGCATTTCCAAATGGGTTTTTAAAAATGATTGTGGGAATTTGGTTATGGGTGAGTTATGTTACAATGATGGATATCTTTTATTAAAATTTATTTTGTAAGAAAAAGTGAGTTTGCCCTAGATTTTAGATATTTTGAATGGTGAAGGGAAATGGAAAATGTTGTGGGTATTATGAAATTGGCACAATGTTTATGTTGTTAATGATGGTGGAGTTGAATATGTATTTATCACTTCCATTGTAATTGATGAAATTATATCTTTTGATTTAAAACTATCTGTTGAATAGAAATATCTATTTTGGGTTTCGGTAGAGAATAGTCTTGGTTGTTGTAGACATTGTATGAGGATTAGGTTAAATTGGAACTAATTTCTCATACATTGTGCATTGAAAATCATTTCTATATAAACATTGTAAATGTATTTATTTTGAGAAAAATGGTGAATACCTTGGTGAATCTGGTTAGGGGTTGTGGTTATGGTTATGATATTGGCTTGTGTGTCCTTGGTGAAAGTCCAAAAATTTGCACAGTTAGGTGTCGATCCTTCCAATTAGTACCGGTAAAATAGCTTTGGTAGTGCTTGTATAGCCTATTGGCAGACACGTACCTAGAGATTCCCAGTGTTTTATATCCACTACCCTATTTTCTACATAAAATGATTATTTTCATGAATTGATGTATAATCTGGCATTACATTGTTTTGAGATGGAAAACAAGGAATGTTTGACAAATGGCATGCATGTGCATTCACCTTATAATTTTGCTAAGATTCGTATGTGTAGTTGGTTTTTCGTGCTCTTCGGTAGGGTTTAGTCTCCTCAGATACGATAGCCCTACCATTCGGACTCCCATGGTTCTGAATCTGGTTTCACAAGTGCAATGTGAAACAGAAAAACGAATGAGAGTCCAAATCCGGCAAATCTTTAGAAAAATCCACTTATCATCAGAGATGTCAAAAATGGACTGCATTGCCAGATTTCAGAGTCGCCACCTAAATATTTTGGGAAATTTAGGAAACCCGTGACTCATGCCAAAGGCCGCTTGTCCATCATAATCAAAGTATCTTGGCTTGAGAACTTAGGTATAATAGGGAAATGTCATGAATTGAGCACTCCACTCACCCGATAAAAAATCGGCCTTTACTAATCATTACATGATTTTTTTATGTACATTATATGCTCATGTTCTGATTATTATACTAAGTTTACTATGTGAGTCACATAAGTATAGACTACGTCACCCACTTCAGAATGCTTTGATTTCATGTTTGTTTGAAAAGAGTTTTAAATATGTGCTACTGAGTGAAAAGCAAGCTCATAAGTACATTTATCAAAGTCATTCCAATTTAAGCGATATAGCCTTCATCTGCAGGCATTCAAAGAGATATTTCAAATAAGAACTTAGCCTCATGGTAATATGCTTGACATGGCAACACAAACACACATGTAATATGCTAAAGTAAAAACACTCACCTAATATTCAACCGAGGCAAGCCAAAGGAAAGAAAACAATTAGAAAAATGCATGCTTCTAAATATGCAAAGTGACTAATGCAATACATACAAAAAAGCAACTACTAAGTCCGAATTTTTTAACATGTCATATGGATCAACTCAAAGCATGCGCAACGCACATATTCAAGTAAGTACGAAATGACAATGATATTAGAATGATTAGCCGAACTTTAATGAATGCAAAAATGGATACAAAGCATAGCAATGATATGAAACGAAAACATGATACTACCACGGTAAGCATATAAGTAAAAAGGAGAAAGAAATGGGAGTTGGAAGACATACAAATATTACAAACTTGTCCTCGCACAAGAGGATCCGAATGAATATCCTAATTAACTAATTATTACAGTACAATGAATTAACTAAATTAACTAGCTATTACAAATTCGAATGAAGTCAACTAATTAATTACACATACTAATATTAAAGAACTAATTTAATGGACTCGAACGGAAGGTGAGGAACCTCATGTGCACAATCGAGAACATCTCCCGGAAATCTTCTATTTGCTACCAGAGTCTACCATGTTTGCAGTCAGAAAATTATTCTGTTTTGGCCTCAGATTCTGCTCTATTCTACTGTAAAAATGCCACTGCCTGTACAAAAAAGGTGGCTAGCCCGCCTTGGAGAGTGGCCAGTAGTACATAATGATGGCCGACCAACCACTACTTCTGGGGAATACCCTACTGCCACAAAGCTGAAATAGAGCAAAAATAAAGTATTTCCAAGAGATGTTTATCCTCTCTGCCCTTCCCTATCATGAATATGATCAAGGGAGCAGTAGATTCGATCCTTAAATCATCAATTATCGCAAATTGTTGCATGATGATCTTAGAAACGATAGGACAAAAGCTCAATAAAATGAAACGAAAGATAGACAATACCTCCTCCCTATCACGGAGTTACCTTAAGAGAGGGGGAAGGCTTGCTTCATGAATCATCAAACATCACCGAAAAAAGTATGCAATGATTCTAGACGCAATAGGTTCAGTATAACATCCGACTAAACCTAACCAAATTTTATTATCTTTTACTCCAATTTTATTAGCCCTTTTTTACTTTACCTTTCCATTTTCTTATATTTTCTTCCTTTTTGTCCAAAAGTGATGATTTTTTCCACTAAGTCCAAAGCAATAAAGAGTAGCAAACATTGACTTAACTTGAGAAATGAGCATTTCCAGCCCTTTTCTACAGGGAAAATTACAAAGGAATAATCAAATCCATTTACAAGCGATGATGAATTTGGAGGCAAACCCAAAATGAGCGATAATGACTCTAAATCCAAACTCGATAATGGACAATAATGAAACTTTTCTTTGTGATTTCCAAGGGTCTAACTAGAAAATTAGTCCATTAGAAGTAATGCACCGGCGATAAAGGGAGGTATCAAATAAGAGGTTGTGCTTAGCATAAGAAAGATGTAATGCCTCGGTAATGAATCTCCGAAGAGATTAAACCATTTAGCATGAGGTGTCTCTTTCTGATGCCTTGAGCAACAATCTTTTGTTTGATACAACTCTTTAATCGAAAAAAACAAATAAAGAAGGGAGATTGTAGAGTGCTAATGGAAAATGGGTGATTACAATGATATGAGTATGTATGAAAGCTATATAATAATAATAAAAAAGACTATCAACTCAAATAGATTGGAAGCTATAGCCCATACACCAATCCATAAGGTCTTACAACAACACATCTATAGTATTCAAAGCATGAATTAAATAAACACTTAAAACAACCCTAAAATGGCATAAAACAGTGCTGAAAATTAATTTAAAAAAGGGTAGAAAATATGAACAAAAATGGAAGAGAATAAGCCTAATAAGCAAGCCTAAAGAATGGTGGCTAACCCCTCCACTTTTTTGTAACTTTGAATCACATTTTTAAGCTTAAAATAGCTCTGAAATTAGTATGAAAAGGTAAAGAAAAGGAGAGAAAAGATGGCAAAAGAGCTCAAGATATACCTCTTGAAAAAGAGAAAAAAACTCCTTAGTTAACAAACCACAAACCAAGCACTCTCAAAGAGCTAAAGTTAGATTCAAGAACCTTAGCAAAAGCTTCAAGTTTAAGCTTAGAAAGTGCACGTATAGTGTATGTATATTGCAAAAGAGGAAGGTAGTGTGTTGGATAAGTTTTTGGCTCTTGGAGAATTTTTCTAACCCCAAACTATGAGAGAAGGTCTTGTATTTATAGAAAAATAGGTTCTCACATTGGAAATATCAAGAAAGAGACAGCTGGTGCAAGGCATGCACATGGGGACAGTTGGCTGTCTCAAAATATCTACTGTCGGGAAACATGGCCGGCCGGCCATAAAAAGGTATGGTCGTCCACTTGAAAATGGCCGGCCGTCTACTTGAAAATAGCCTGCCGACCACTTGTTGGCCAGTTTTTCTTTGAGTGGGTAGGCTAGAAAAAATAAGGTTTTGGTTCAAAGGGGGTATAAGGTATAGGTTTTAAAGCTTGAAACCGAAACCTTTTGCTGAAGATTTGAACAATTTTCATAATGTAACTTTCATCATCGAGTGTTCGGATTGAAGCGCCCAAGTCTTAAGGGCTGTCAAAATGGGGTATCTACAGTATGTTGTGTTAGAGTATCTCTACAGGGCTTTGGCTCACCCTATGTGAAAAACAACTTTCAGGTGCTAATGATATGCATCCACCAAGGACATAGCTTGGGGGAACTTGGAGCTGGAGGCTTCATTTTTGGTTCTTGATGTAGTTATTTTTGTTTAAGTCTTGGGGTTTACTTATGTTGAGTTTAAACTCATTTTAATGTAACCAAGCATTCCCTTGGAGAGTTGTAGCCATTAGGGCATCTTATTACTCCGTTTTACTTTCTTTTTTACTCTTCTATCCATGCCATATGCAATAGATTCAGAATCCAGGATTTGTGAATATATATTGCATATGTCATCTTTTGTAATGATCAATAGAAGTAACATTATTATTGATCAATAGTATCAATGTTATGAGACAGGTTAATGTTATTTATTTTGGGGTGTTACAATTGAGCTAATTGTGCACATGCATGCATAATTCCTCATCTTCAAGTTTAATTCAAGTTTGATTTTCCAAAAATTCATACATGCATGGAACTTACACTGGTTATTTCCTAGGGTTCTTCACAATTTTACACTCATCATTTCATACATTGGTAGTTTGAAGGAAAATAATTGATTACCTTTATATGCATGGCAAAATTATGTGTTTTGAGTTTTGTTTTGAAAGGTAAAAGAGGTTTGAAGTGTTGGTTTGAAATAAATTATGTATCTAAGAGTTATGGAGCAATTCTTCATGTCCTTGTTAGCCATAGAAGCTTTTGAGACTTGAAACCACACTTTTTGAACTTGAATTCTATTATGGAAAACCCAGAATTTGCCCAGTTCGGTCAAGTAATGAATCCGTGACTCGAGCGAACTTAGCATGCATCCAGTATTTTTGCAAATATTTGCAGTTGGCTCGAGCAACCAAGTGTGCGCTCGAGCGATGTAGCAATCCCGATTTCAATCCCTCTTTTATGTTTAGCCACTTCGACTGGGACGGTCGGGGGTCCAGGGGGCAGCGACCCTTGGTCGGGGGTCGAGGGGGCAGCGCCCCTTGGCGGCTCCAAGGGCAGCGCCCTGGCGGGGGTCGAGCTGCCCGGTCAGCTCGCAGGTTCCAAGGGCAGCGCCCTGGCGGGGTTGAGGGGCAGCGCCCCTCAAAACAAAAATTCATAATGCATTCGAGGTTACTTGATCTATGTCCGCAATTCACCACTTTATAAGCATTTGGACACGAAAATGTTTCCTCTCTCAGCGATGTGGGACTCAAAGAGTGGACGAAAGTGTTGTGCCAAACGACGTTGTTTGGTGTGTTTGTTGGAAGTCCCACATCGATTACAAGATACAATTGAAGGTGGACAAATTTCTATATAAGTGTAAGTGCAGAGGGTTAGCTTATCAGCTTCTATGGTTCTTTCTTGGTTCAGTGAGCCATTACGAGCCAAGCTCAAGTTATAAATTTTAGTTGTGCCGAGCTGAATTTTGGCTATAGTTCCATTGGAATTTTGGCCATAGTTCCTTCGCCAAAGTTGTAAAATTTCTCGAGGGCTTTGTGGTGTGGTGGAGATCGAGTTTCATCTCTTTTCATCTTCTCCATTTGAGCTCTGAATTTGAGGTAGGGATTCCTACTCATTCTTATGTGTTTTAACATAAATGTTGAGTTATTTGTATAGATGGTTTGATTTGGGAGCTTAAGGTTGGAGTTGTATAATGTTGAAAATAGAAAACATGGGTTTTGTTCAATTGACTCATACCTGTGTGTTTTGGTTTTAAAAATGGAAATTATTGATGTTTTTGATAATATTTGAGCATTTGGGTCAATATTGAGAAAAAGGGAAAAATGCCATGTTTGGGTATATTTGGGTCATTACTGTAATTAATGACAAGTAATACGGAAATATGAAATTGAATTGGAAATAATAAAATCGACTCAATATGAGGTAGAATGGTGGAGTTGGACTCTTTAATCACCCACTTTGAAAATGTTGAGATTATATATATATATATATATATCTGTTGTAGCATTTATTTTCTGTCTAGAAATAATTGTTTTGGGCTATCGGGGGAGGATAGTCTTGATTGTTGTAGACAATGCATGATGATTAGGCAAACTAAAACTAATCAATTGACTATGTCATCACATATAGCGACTGGAATAATGCATTCATTTTATGTATTAATTGATTGTATATGATCTACGTTTATATACATGTGTGGTGTGGGAGGAGATAGGGGATGTACTCCACGGTTTAGGAGAAGATAGGGGATGGACCTCTAAACCGGATTTTGTGTGACATTGATACAACACTACAATGTGTATCAAGTGTTGATTATAGAAGTGTTTAAATTGATTTGATATAACATTAAAATGTATATCATCATAAATTGTGAAGTATAGAAGTGATTCTATGTTATGTTGATACAGCACCGAAATGTGTATCTTTCGTAAAGTGTGGAAATGATTTATGTGTTATCGATACAACATTAAAATGTGTATCCATCATAAATTTCGAAAGTGTTTTAAAGATGAGTCTTAACCTTATTAAGTTATTTGGCTAGGTGTTGGGCCTTATTTTCAAACTCAAAGTTGAAAAAGAAATGGGAAATGAAATGTAACATGGACTTAATGTCTTGAAACCGAAAATGTTAATTTGAGTCTTTATCTCAATTGAAATGGAAGTACTGTTAATATGAGATATAATCTCACTTAAAGGGTGGCCAGGTTCTGAGACAGGATTATGAATTAAGAAATGATAATTATTATGAAACATGGATACATTTATCATGTATTTGAAATGGATTATGAATGGACATATGTGAGTCAAACATTTATCGAATGCTTACATTTTAGTTATTACCCATATTATGTTTAGCATATCTCTACTGGGCTGTTAGCTCACCCTATACGGGAATATCATTTTCAGGTGCAGGTGAGATGTTACCTCCAAGGCAATAGCATGGATGGACTCTCGGGGAACAAGAGTTTCCTATTTGCTTTATGTGTTAATGTTTGTTATTTGTAAAGCCAAGGGCTTAAGATGTAATGAGTGAGACTCGATTTGTGTAACCAAGCAATGTCTTGGAAAGATGATAGCCTATATGGCATTTAATTGCTTGTTAAACAGTGAACGCTGATATATGAAAGTATGTTGTTTCTCATATTTATTCCGCATATGAGTTATCATTATTGTAATATTTTAGGGGCGTTACAAGCAAACTCGACCTTGCATTGCACTTGGCTCGAGTGACCAAGTGATGGCTCGAGCCTACTTTGATACCATCCAGTACTTTTGCAGTTGAGCCACATTGTTCGAGTGACCAAATGTGCGCTCGAGCGAAGACCCTATTTCTAGCAATTTTTGGCAAACACTTATACGTGCGTATTTGCATCCTCATGCTCTATTAGACATTCTTAAGTATCATTTAGAAATTCTTAGCCATGGAATAAACTAGGAACACATGCAAGAGAAGCGAATTAAAATACAATATTTGTTTTGAACATGCACTTCAATGTGTATCTTTGTTATGTGTTTTGTGTAGGTGGTTATTCAAGGTAACACCTATGCTAGCCCGTTGTGAGTAGTATCTTTGTAAAGATATGTTGGAATGTATTTTTGAATTACTGCAAGAGTGTTATTTTGAACTACTATTTTGATACAAATGAATGATTGTCTATTTTGAAAAGTAATTGTGGCATCCTTAGTGAAGCCATTGCCTGGGGGTAACAATACCATGGTGCTTTGTTAATAAGGCCCTCGCTTGGGGAAAACAATACCATGGCCCTTCATTAATAAGGCCCTCGCTTGAGAGAAACAAAACTGTGGCCCTTTGTTATATGAGCACATAGATCTCTGATGTTGACCCAAGTGGTCCCTTTGCTTGATCTACTTGGTCCCTTTGTTTAGACCCATGTGGTCCCTTTGACATGCCTTCGGGCCCTTTGCTTTGCGCTATTAGATATACCACATATGAGTATGATTTGTGAACTTTGATATAACAAGTACTTAATTATGCTTTGTTTCGAAACTCATAAGATATGATTTTGTATTATGATAGATATCATTCATTTAACCTCTTTATGCTGATATTGCTCACTGAGCTTTAGCTCACCCCCTTCCCCTATATATATGTAGGTGAGCACTTGGGGCAACAAGTTTAGAGCAACCTTGGGAGTCCACCTTTTTGTGTAGCTGCTTTGAAGTGCCTCCGTGACAGGACGTGCTTGGACTCAAGAGGAGCCGAGCAGTGTCAACCCTTTTGTTTTGTTTTTCTTTTGTTATTTGGAAATTTGCTATGTATGGATGTTTGTATAAGTGTCTAACGATGTTGTAATGTATCTATAGCGACCCCAGTCTTATCCCATTTGATTATTGTATCCGGACTTAGGTTCCGTAGATTCTATCTTTGTGTAATTGTTGTTGTCGTCCTATATTTTCTTATTTGGAGTTATAGGATGGGTTGGGCAGGTTTGGAACAGGTTGGTTGAGCTTAGGAACCAAAACTAGTTGGAACCAAAACTAGTTTCCCAGATTTTGGCTTGCCCGCTCGAGCGGGAGTTTTGGCGCACATGCGGGAAAAACACCCATCCAGTATTTCTAGTGCAGGGTTGGACGCTCGAGCGGGAGTTGGGCCGCTCGAGCGTAAGTGTGTGAGTGCCGCTCGAGCGGGAAGTTGGGCGCTCGAGCGGGGACCTGCTGTGTCGAGATGCTGGGAGCGTGCATCCGCCGCTCGAGCGTGGGATTGTCCGCTCGAGCGGGAGTCTGTGAGTGTCCGCTCGAGCGGGGGTTTGTCCGCTCGAGTGGGGAGGCCGAGTATAAAACCGTGTTTTAGCGTTTTAAAGCAGTTTTTCATCTTCTTTTCAGATTCTAAACCCTAAGTTACGAGTTCTCTCTCTCCCAACTCATATTCTCTCCTAGGTTTCATCTATTTAGAGTGCATACCTAACCTAGTTCCTTCATTAAAAAGGTAGAGGGGGTCGAGGGCTTCCATTTAATCTGAACGATTGTTGATTTGGAGCACTTTGGAGTTTCGGGCATATTCTTCATTCCCTTCTTCTTGAGTTCTTTCTTTGAGGTAGGGATTTCCTACTCCATTTATACGTTTTAATCCTAAGTGGTGGTATTTTGGTATGTGGGGGTAGTTTGGTAATTTTGGGAGAAACCTTAGGGTTTTGTCATAGATTAATTTATATAATTAATTTAAGGGAAGATTGTGATATTGGGTTAAATTCATGAGATTGGGGAATTTAATGGTTTAATGATGTATTTGGTAGTTTAAATACTTACCTTTGAGAATATTGAAATTACATTTATTGTTATAGTTATTTCTTGCTTAGAAATAATTGTTTTGGGCTATCGGTGGAGGATAGCCATTGATTGTTGTAGACCTTGCATGCGGCTTAGGTATAACTGAAATTGAGTCAATTGTTTGACTGTTGAGTTAATACAGAACATTCGTGTATTAATTATGTGTTGTATATGGCAAGTATTGATTATGTTGCATATGCATTTGGTTTTGGAGGAGATAGGGGATGAACTCCACGGTTTAGGGGAAGATAGGGGATGGACCTCTAAACCGGACTTGTTGGGAGGAGATAGGGGATGGACTCCAGTAGCATCACTTATGTGTGTGCTTATTGATAATAGAATATTTCTATTTGTTGTTGATATGATACATCACCACCATGTGTATCAGTTGGGAAGTATGGAAGTGAATTTGATTGAGATTGATACAACACCAGCATGTGTGTTTATTATGTTATAAGAAAGGTTTAACCTGATTTGTTATCCTTGTTGAGTTGTTTGGCCAGGTTCTGAGCCATGTCTGTATAAATGGAAAGTAAAAGGTGTCATAGACTGTAACGCCCTCAAAATTAAACCCATAATAGATAATATAAACATGCATCATTATATTAAAACAATAATATAGATCCATCCATCAGAGTAATACGAAATGAACATCAGAATAAATGCCCTACGGGCTTACATCTTGCCAAGCCAACACTTGGACACAATTCACTGAGTTCTAACTCAAAAACAGATAAAGCCCTAGGCTTGAAAGATTACATTGTTCAAATAAAACAAATAGAAATAAGACAAGTCTTCAAATTCAATTCCTCACAAGCTAAGTCCTTGGAGGGAGTGAACCACCTGAACCTGAAAATAAAGTTCCCATATAGGGTGAGCCACAGCCCAGTAGAGAAATACTAAACCAAGCATATGAATTAACTAAAGTATTAGCATCTGATACATGGTTAACACACTATAATCAAGTTACAATATTCATGACACGAATGTCTACGCTGCCTATGACACATTGTCTATGGCACATTTTACTATCCACTTATGGCTCAGAACCTGGCCAAATAACTCAACAGGGTTTCATCTTTTATTACCATTACTTCCAATTCAACAGGAATAACAATCAAGTTAGACCTAATCATAACAAATACACATGTTGGTATTATATCAATCATAATCACTTCAATTCCATACTTCCCAACTGATACACATTTTAGTGATGTATCATATCAACAATAAATAGACATATATCTATTAATCAATGAGCACACATAAGAGTGATGCTACTGGAGTCCATCCCCTATCTTCTCCCAATAAATCCGGTTTAGAGGTCCATCCCCTATCTTCCCCTAAACCGTGGAGTTCATCCCCTATCTCCTCCAAAACCAATGCATATGCAATAAAACACACAATTGCCATATACAACACATAATTAATACACAAATGTTCTGTATTAACTCACAGTCAAACAATTGACTCAATTCCAGTTATACCTAAGCCGCATGCAAGGTCTACAACAATCAATGGCTATCCTCCACCGATAGCCCAAAACAGTTATTTCTAAGCAAGAAATAAATACATCAATGAATGTAAATTTAACATTCCCAGTTCCATGAATTAAACCAAATTCCACATTATTCCTTTAAATTAATTATACAAATTAATCTAAACCAAAACCCTAAGGTTTCTCCCAAAATTACCAAACTACCCCCACATACCAAAATTACCAACTACCCCCCCACATACCAAAATACTAACACTTAAGATTAAAGCGTATAAATGGAGTAGGAAATCCCTACCTCGAATATATAACTCAGAAAGAAGAAGAAGGAGATGTTGCCCAAACTTCAAAGTGCTCCAAACCACGAATTTCTCAGATTAAATGGAAGCCCACACTCCCCTCTATCTTATTTGAAAAGCAACTAGGGCAAAAACCCACCCTAACTAGATCAAACCTAGGAGAGAAGGTGTTTAGAGAAAGAGAGAACTCGAAAATTAGGGTTTTTGGATCAAAAGGGGCTGAAAAACTGTTTTAAAATACGCTGCTGCGTATTTATACCAGATAGGCTCGCTCGAGCGAAGACCTGGTCGCTCGAGCGACCAGACACAGAAAAGCGTCGCTCGAGCGAAGAAATGCTCGCTCGAGCGAATAACAAACCAGCTCGCTCGAGCGAAGAAAGCTCGCTCGAGCCCACAAACACTGCTTTCAGGTTTAAGTACTGGACGCGGAGCTCGCTCGAGCGAAGGGACCCTGGCTCGAGCGAAGGACCAAAATCAAAGACCTCGCTCGAGCGAAGAAGAGCTCGCTCGAGCGACCAACCCAAAAACTGAACATGAACTTTTGGTTTCAAACCCAACCAACCTGTAAACAACCTGCCCAACAAATCCTATAACTCAAAACTGAAGAATTAAAGGACAACAACAACAACAATAAGATAATATAATCTACGGAACATAAGTCCGGATACAATAATCAAATGGGAAAAGACCGGGGTCGCTATATAGACCATGTGTCATAGACAACGTAGGCGTTCGTGTCAATAAATTGTAAATTGATTATCTTGTGTTAACCATGTATCGGGTGCTACTGCTTTAGTTAATTCTTATGCTTGGTTTAGCATTTCTCTACTGGGCTGTGGCTCACCCTATATGGGAACTTCATTTTCAGGTTCAGGTGGTTCACTACCTCCAAAGACTTAGCTTGTGAGGATTTGGACTTGAAGACTTGTTTTATTTGTTTTAGTTGTTTTTTTTGAATTATGTAAACATTCAAGCCTAGGGCTTTATTTGTTTTGAGTTAGAACTCATGGAATTGCGTCCAAGTATTGGCTTGGCAAGCTGTAAGCCCGTAGGGCATTTATTTTGATGTTTTATTTCGTAATACTCTGATGATTTAAATAATATAATGTTTTTCTTTTAATAATACATGCCTTGTTTTATATTTAATGGGTTTAATTTTGAGGGTGTTACAGTATCTATGTGCTTATATCTATGTAAGAAGATTGAAGCTTTAAATACTTGTGAAATTTGCACGTATGCACCACTCGATGGACATAGTTATGTTTTAATATTGTATCCACAGTGGCCCGTTTACTATTATTAATTATCTATTTTGTCTTTGAAGCCGAGTAATCTGGGATTTCTGACCGGTCACGACCTAAACCTCTAGGGGCGGGTTCGGGTTGTGACAGGTTTGATGCAAGGATTGGAGCAACAAAAGTCCACTCGTTTCATCAAATTTAAATTTGATGAAAAAAAAGGTGCTGGGTTGGAGATGATCTTATATGTGTACCCTTAAAATTGGAGTTTTTTTGTGAATATTCTAAAAATTAAAATATTTATGTAAATAACTAACTTTTCAAATTATTTATCAAACTAACCAGTTTTTTAAAATCGCAGGTTCAAAATATAATTTCGTGGTGAAATCGCATCTTGAACATGCTATTTCATATTGACATGGTCCATATCTATACATCAGTAAGTCCAGTCAATATGAAATAGCATATTTCACCATGAAAGTGCATTTTGAACATGCGATTTCATGATGAACTCGCATTTTGAACTTGCGTTTTTTAAAAAGTAGGTTAGTTTGATAAATAATTTGAAAAGTGGATAACTTTGATAAATAGTTTGATTTTTTAAATGTTTATAATATTAAAAAAAAACTCCTTAAAATTGTACATACCATGAATGTCCTAACACAAGTAACATAAATGTTATAACTAAATCTTTTAAAGATCATAGCTAAAAATAATAATTGAGTCATAACCAAACATCGCATATGGTATAACCAAAAACTTATTGGATTATAATTAAAATAATATCATAACTAATATCACAATAAGTCATAGCTAACTCCACAATGTGTATAACTAAGTCATAACTAGAACTACAATAGATTATTGTAAGTTTGCCGCGGGAGGGGGGGGGGAATTGAAAAAATAAATTTTCAAAGAAACGCCCCTGATTACACAATCTAAAATACCTCAATCCAAGCGTATTGTTGTTAATACCTCACCAAGCGAAGTGTCTCGCCTCCAAAGTGATTCACCTTGCACCCTTTTACTTTTATTTTTGTGTGTACTTTTCTACGAACCTTAAAAATTCTGATGGCCAATTTTTTTTGTATCAAATATGTTTGATATATACACAACACATAATAGAGTTTGCATATAGGTGGGATCCTTAGGGATCTCTATCTTTCAGTTGTAGGGATAAAATAAAGTATGTATCTTTTATTTTGAATTTGCAAGATACAACTTATCTAATTTTTCATTTAATTATCTTTTAAATACATAATATAGAACTTCCACTAATTACAATAATGTCCATCAACACATTACAATTAAACTCCTAAAAGTAAAGAATTACAAGTGAGGCCCTTTCTTACAATTGGTCACAAACTTCCTTCCACCAAATTATATTCCATATGAGCTACTAGGGATAGACAAATTTATCACTATCAAAAAATCCTAGCTCATGTAACTGAATTCTAAATTTTCCCTTCTTCTAATTGGACCCAAAAAGCATATTTTTGTAATTATACATGTATAAAAATATTTTTAGGAAAAAATTACCGGCTGGTCTTCTTTTGGTCCAACGTTAATAGGAAAATTACTTGAATATACTTTCTCACCTTGAGAATGGTGGATTCCATGTTAAGCACCTATATAAATCAATTACCACTTATATAACCCAACATATCCATGTATAGCCTTTGGTTCGACGTCACCGATTGACAATATCAAAGTTAAATGAATAGTTAATTAATTTATATAAGCCTCTCAGGTCAAAGGAAAATAAGTGCATTCTAATAGAACTATCTTTATCATTCCATAGATGTTCTCAAAACCGATCCTGTTCAGTGCATGTACTTATTGCATAACATCCACTTATTTGTTTAAGGTCACTACCTCAATGATGGAGTAAATCATTCTCATATAGCAACAAAAATAGGTCTATGCCATAGTAGTGCAATGCCTAATCAACACCCATAGCCTAGAATATTAATTAGGTCTACAAGGCACCGAAAAATCCTAACTCACAGCTTTTGATTCATTAAACATTAACATGTTTTTCTATAATGTTACCCAAAGGATCTTATGTTCACATCATATGTAACATTAAATATAACATTACCCAGAATAATAATATACAAAAATGCAAAATAAAATGTCAAGAAATTTATTTAATCAGTTAATAAAGTCAACAAATTGATTTTTAAGGGCACAAATGCTAACAACTATAACCAAAGATCATAAACCTCGTAACTGAGAGACATATGATACACACACAAAGACAGGGGTATATAGTTGAATTTCCCCCTTTTTTTGTAACGCCCTCAAAATAATACATAAAACCCATTACTTTAGACATGCATTGATATAAAAGAAACCAACCATTTCTATTCATCAGAGTAGTTCTTACAACAGTATTACATGTTAACAACAAAAGCAAATGCCCTATGGGCTTACAGCTTTCCAAGTCAACACTTGGTTACACAAAAGAAGAGTACTAACTCTATACAAAATAAGCCCTTGGCTTGATATACATGTAATACAACAAAATAAACAAAAAAAGAGTCTTCAACTCTCATTATCATCCAAGCTATGTCCTTGGAGGTGGCACGCTACCTGTACCTGAAAATAATGTCCCATATAGGGTGAGCCAACGCCCAGTAGAGATATGGTAAACACAGTATGAGCAATAACTAAGACATTAGCAATTGATAAATGTTCAATTCCCATATATCATTTCATAATCCATTTCCTTTACATGACCACTATGTCCATGTTTCATTTCATTTTTCATTTCTTATCCAATTTCCAATTCATAACCGTGGCTCAGAACCTAGCCATATACTCTAAACGAGATAATAAATCGTATTAAACCTTTTCCTATTTCACATTAGATAAGCATACTAGCTATATCAACACCTCATCAGATAAGCATATAAGCTATATCAGCATCTCAACAGATAAGCATACAAGCTGTATCCACACTTCAACAGATAAGCATATGAGCTATATCAACACTTCCATAGATAAGCATACGAGCTATATCAACACTTTAACTGACAAGCATACGAGCTGTATCAGCGGAGTCCATCCCCTATCTCCTCCCAAACAACATCCGGTTTAGAGGTCCATCCCCTATCTTCCCCTAAACCGTGGAGTACATCCCCTATCTCCTCCCCCACACACACAACGTATATTCACATAAGTCATATACTCAATCAATCAATACATAACGTTAATGTATTCTATCAACCGTCATACTCTATGACACATCCAATTGATTAGTTTTAGTTTACCTAATCATCATGCATTGTCTACAACAATCAAAACAACCCACCACCGGTAGCCCAAGCAATTATTTCTAAATAGATAATAGAATGTCCAACAGATAAAATATCAATATTTTCAAAAGTGAGCGATTAATAATCAAACCCCACCATTTTACAATATAATGAGCAAATTTCATTATTTCCAACTCAATTTCAAATAACAACAATTTTCCTCAAATTAATTATACCAATTAATTTGTGCAACAAATTAGTGTTTTTTACCCCTCTTCCTAATATCAACCCAATGGTCCATATATTAACAACCAACATCAATATCCTTATTTTGAAACCCAAAATACACATTTTAGAATCAAAATAACAAACCCCCTTTATTACATTTTGAAACCCTAGATCCCAAAATTAAACCATTTAACAAAATGCTCAAAAATCTAGGTCAAAACCCATAGTTGTGAGTAGGAATCCCTACCTCAAAAGTTGACACCCAACGAAGAAGATGAAGAAAACGGAAGTGCTCCAAATCTCGAGATTCTCGGATCAAAATATAGCGCTCGACGATCAACAACTTTTTTTTGTAAAGGCCAAAGGTGAGGAAACAACTCCTACTAGATCAATACCTAGAGAGAAGGCAAGGTTCTAGTGAGAGAAGCTCTCTAATGGCGGTTTGGAAAAGTAAGAGAGAGAAATGAAGTTGAAAAAGTGATCCAAAAAGTCAGATCTTGGTTTTATATAAGAGTCGCCCCGCTTGAGCGTGGAAACCCCCGCTCGAGTGTCACTCACAGACTCCCGCTCAAGCGTCCAAACCCTCGCTCGAGCGCCAGATACACGCTCCCAGTACTTTTGCAGAACCAGGTCCCCGCTCAAGCGTCCAACTCCCCGCTTGAGCGTCACACACAAACTCCCGCTCGAGCGTCCAAACCGTCGCTCGAGCGTACAACATTGTAGAGGAGATACTGGATGGGTGATTTTCCCGCTCGAGCCCCAAAACCCCTGCTCGAGCGGAGAAGCAACAACAAAGGCCTCCCTTGAGCGTCAAAAGCTCCGCTCGAGCGTACAGGCCAAAATCTGGGCAACTAGTTTTGGTTCCTAAGCTCAACCAACCTATTTCGAACCTGCCCAACACAACCCAAGACTCAAATACAAAGAGTAAAGGATGTAAACAAGATACACACAACAACCAACTCCACGGAACCTAAGTCCGGATACAACAATTAAAGAAAAGGGAAACCGGGATCGCTATAACCTCCCCCCCTTAAAGAATTTCGTCCCTGAAATTAAGCACAAGTTTTTCAAAAACAGGTTTTCTCCATTCTCAATAATATTACAACATAATATTAAACATTCCAACCCATTACCGGTCAATCCCATCTCTTTTCAAGAGGCATTTCACATTATACAAAACAACCTGCATTATCAACATGCATTCTTTTTGAAATTTACCAATTTCAACTCATTTTCCACAATTCTATAACACATGCAACATTAATATCATGCTTGCATTTTCACAATATACTTAACATACACAATGTTAAAACAAACTTCCATATCCAGGCAAGTTCAACTACTTTTCCATAAATCAAAACATTTACAATGTTTTACAACTTAAGACACATATAATGTTCTTAAAGTTCAATATTATTACAAAACTTCAATACATGATTACACATCCGCAAACATGTCCGGATACTTCTCGCGGACTTCCAACTCACGTTCCCAAGTGGCTTCCTCCACTCTGTGATGTTTCCACAAAACCTTTACCAAGGGAATGGTCTTGCCTCGCAAGACTTGATCCCGCCTATCCAAGACCTGAACTGGTCTCTCCTCATACGAGGCATCCTCATCTACCTCCAAATCGGTCCAATCCAACACATGGGACGGATCCGACTCGTACTTCCGAAGCATACTAACATGAAACACGTCCTGAACCCCGGACATTTGCGGTGGCAAAGCCAAACGATAAGCAACTTCCCCAATCCTCTCAAGGATCGCAAGGGGACCAATAAACCGAGGGGATAACTTCCCACTCTTCCCAAACCTCATCAAACCTCGCCTAGGTGATATTTTCAAGAAAACATGATCACCTACCTCAAACGCCAAAGGCCTCCTCCTACGGTCGGCATAACTCTTTTGGCGACTCTGGGCTGTAACAAGCCTCCTACGGATAAGCTCAACTTTCTCTGTCGTCTCCCTAACCAACTCCGGACCCAACAAAGGTGCATCACCCATCTCGGCCATACAAGGCCTCAAACGGTGCCATACCGATACTAGACTGAAAGCTGTTGTTGTAGGCAAACTCCACCAAGGGCAAGTGCCTCTCCCACATCCCACTAAAGTCAAGGACACAACCTCGAAGCATATCCTCAAGGATCTGAATAGTGCGCTCGGACTGCCTGTCAATTTGAGGATGATAAGCCGTACTAAAGGTCAACTTAGTGCCCAAGGCACTCTGCAAACTCTGCCATAACCTAGCAGTAAAACGAGGGTCTCTATCTGAGATGATCGTCACTGGGACCTTGTGCAACATCATTATGTCCCGAATATACAAGTCGGCAAGATGATCTACCGAATCTCTCACGCGCATAGGGATAAAATGCGCCAACTTCGTCAACCGGTCCACAACCACCCAAATAGCATCACTACCCCGCTGAGTCCTCGGAAGACCTACAACGAAGTCCATAGTGACATGCTCCCACTTCCACTCGGCAATAGGCAAGGGTTGCAACAAACCCGCTGGCCTCTGATGCTCGGCCTTCACTTGCTAGCAAGTAAGGCACTTCGATACGAAAACAGCCACATCTCTCTTCATACCCCACCACCAAAACTGGCGACCCAAATCCCGATACATTTTAGTGCCTCCCGGATGCAACGCAAGACGTGAATGATGGAACTCTCGGAGTACTTCCTCTCGGCAAGACTCCGGTACAAACAAACGGTCTTGGTATCTCACACTCTGGTCAGGATACACCGTCAAACCCTTCTCAAACTTCCCACTGGAGATCTTCTCTTGGAGGGATTCTACCTCAAAGTCACCTCTCTGTGCCTCTAACACTCGAGTCACCAGTGTAGGCTGTGCAACAACAGAAAACAAGGCCGCAGCCTCAATAGATTCGCCCAGAAGTAAATCAAACTCGCCAAGTGCACCCAACATCTCCCATTCCTGGATGGCTATACAAGCTACATCACTAATGGATTTCCCACTAAGGGCATTGGCCACAACATTGGCCTTTCCCGAGTGATAGTGCAATTCAAAATCATAGTCCTCAATGAACTCCATCCACCTTCTCTGCCTCAAATTCAAGTCTCTTTGTGTAAACAGATACTTCAAACTCTTATGGTCTGAGAACACCTCGAACCTCTCACCATAAAGGCAGTGCCTCCAAATCTTCAAGGCAAAGATCACTGCCGCTAACTCTAGGTCGTGTGTAGGGTAATTCTTCTCGTGTATTTTCAACTGGCGTGAGCTATAAGCTACCACTTTCCCCTCTTGTATCAACACACAACCCAAACCCTCTCGTGAGACATCACAATAAACCGCATAACCCAACCCTCTCTCTGGGATAATCAAAACTGGAGCGGTGGTCAATCTAACCTTCAACTCTTGGAACGACTTTCCACAAGTCTCACT
Organism: Camellia japonica; assembly: GCA_030407325.1. Classification (NCBI taxonomy): domain Eukaryota; kingdom Viridiplantae; phylum Streptophyta; class Magnoliopsida; order Ericales; family Theaceae; genus Camellia; species Camellia japonica. The sequence goes on from JAPPVO010000029.1 coordinate 63,955,288, forward strand.
CCACACAAATTTGATCCCTTTCCGCGTAAACCTAGTCAACGGCGAAGCTAACCTGGAGAAATCTTTCACAAACCGGCGGTAATACCCAGCTAATCCCAGAAAACTGCGGATCTCAAAAACACTCTTAGGCTGTGCCTAATCTTGCACTGCCTCAACCTTGGATGTATCAACAGACACCCCTTCCCCGGATACCACATGGCCTAAGAATTTGACCTCTCCTAGCTAGAACTCACACTTCCCAAACTTGGCATACAGCCTATGGGCTCTAAGCAATTCAAGCACCACTCTTAAGTGTTCCTCGTGCTCCCTCTCTGAAGATGAATAAATCAGAATGTCATCCATGAAAACGACCACAAAGCGATCTAGGAATTCCCAGAAAATCCGGTTCATCAAGTCCATAAAGACTGCCGGTGCATTGGTAAGCCCAAATGGCATCACCAGAAACTCATAATGGCCATACCGCGTACAGAATGCCGTCTTCGGAATATCCTCCTCCCTGACCCTCAACTGGTGGTAACCCGATCTCAAGTCTATCTTAGAGAAACAACGAGAACCCTTCAACTGGTCAAACAAATCATCTATACAGGGCATAGGGTACTTATTCTTGACCGTAGTCGATTCAAATTTCGGTAGTCGATACAAAGTCTCAAGGCGCCATCTTTCTTTTTAGCAAAGAGGGCCGGTGCTCCCTATGGTGAAACACTAGGGCGAACAAAACCCTTATCTAGCAATTCTTGGAGCTGAATCTTCAACTCACTCAACTCGGCTGGGGCAAAACGATAAGGTGCCATAGAAATCGGCGCCGTGCCGGGCACTAAATCAATAGAGAACTCTATCCCTCGATGAGGTGGAAAACTAACGAGATCCTTGAGAAAAACATCCGAATACTCACAAACCACCCTCGGCAATACAATCTGGGTCTTATCACACTTACCACTCATAAAGCTAGCAAGTTGACCACTAAGCTCATTCCGTCCTCGTGGATCATACAACGGTGGTAAAACACTACCAACCCGATCCTCCAAGAAATGGAAACACTCCCCGCTCAAGGTACAAACTGTGACTCTCTGGCGGTAGCAATCAATAACAGCCCGGTATGACGATAGCCAGTCCATACCCAAAATAACATCAAAGCCCTTTATGGGCATAACAACAAAGGGAAAAGGAAGCCTACGGTCGGCGACCTCTATATCACAACCTCTACATCCGTGTTTCAAAATCAATTCACCCCCAACAGGTGATACTACACAAATAGGAGATGCTAATAGTTCCAACTCCAACTCCAACACAGATGCAAATGCAACAGATACAAAAGAATGAGATGCACCCATATCAATCAACACACTAGCAACCGAGTTGTAGAACAGAAAGGTACCTCTCACTACTGATGGAGCCGGTACTAAGTCCTGCGCGGTAACAGCATACACGCACCCTGTAGGCCCCTGATCCACCTGCTCACCTCTAGGAACAAAAGACTGCTGCACTGACTAGGATGACGAAGCTCCTGGATTGGCCCTCGAGGCCTGCACAGACTGAGCTGGCCGATAACCCTGCGTCTGCCTAGAACCAGACGCTCCCAAAGTGGCACTCAACTGTGGGAAAAACCTCTTCAGGTGCCCAGGCTGACCACACTGATAGCAAGATAAGGGCTGGCCCCTACCCTGACTCTGGCCCTGAGGTCTAGCTGAAGAAGAAGCAGCTCGCTGACCCCCTCCCTTCTGCGGGCAAACCGAAGACTTGTGACCCAGCTAGCCACACGCAAAACAAGTCAAGCCTCCCTGATTACCTCTCTCGGAGCCTGTACTCGGCACTGGAAAGGTCGATCTAGGCAAACCCCCCTGAGACTGCTGAGGGTTGAAACCCCTCTGTCTCCTGCCATCACCCTGGCCATCTTGGCTTCTCTTGGAGCCTCTATGCTTCTCCTCATCCTCCTCCTGCATCATAATCTCCATATGAGCTGCAGCATCCACCAAACATCTATACTCTCGAATAAAAGGCCCTCTAACCCTCAACTTGAGTCCACGCCTCAACTTTCGCTCAAACTCAAAGAAACAGCGTTCCTCAGACGCCACAAGCTCTGGTGCAAACCTGGACAGACTAGTAAAAGAGGCCTCGAACTCGGCCACTGACAAGCCCTGTTGCTTAGGCTGGCAAAACTGTTCCCTCAGCTACTCCCTAGCAACTGAAGATAAGAACTTCTCCTGGAAGACATTCACAAAGGTCTCCCACACACCACCAACACTGCCCTTCTCGTACTTCCACCACTGACCCGCATCTCCCTTCAATTGGAAGGATGCCAAGGTCACCTTTAAAGCCCCGTCCTCGATGCCAAGCATCTCGAACGTCTTCTCCATCTGTTCCAACCACTCGTCAGCCTTAAGTGGCTCCTTCGAATCCCCGACAAATTCGTTCGGGTTAGAACGGAAAAACTCTCTCTTCAAGAAAGAAGGCCCTGCCTCAGCTGCGTGGGCCTGATCCTGATTCCCAGCTCTGAGAATACCCAAATCTCCTGTTATTTCACAGGCCAAGGCACTCATAGCTTGCTGACCTGCTGGCTCGGCCACATTGGCCTGACCAACTCCCTCCTATTGTGCCGGAATATCATCCGGTAAAGGCATCTCCTGCCTACCACGCCCTCGTCCTGACATCCTAATAAAGGTAACCAAGACCATTAGCACATTCACAAATGTGCCGAAGCTATAACACTTATGTCCTAATGCATGGACAACTGTAATTCACTCCACGTAAGCACATAATCACAAAAGCAATTACGAATTTCATTTCCGGATAATGATAGTCCCGAGGCATTACTAGAGTTCCAGTTAGAAACAGCATTGATCAAGTGCTTTTCCAACAAGACCCCCAGAAACCCAAGGATCCAATCAACATCCTAGAAACTACATTCCATACCCACATAGTCACATAAACATGTTATCACATAAGCACATAACACTACATCTAAGTCTCTATCAAGAGAGACAAACCCATAGTGATACTAATCACTTCCCACATACCCAAAGTATTCAAACTCGGTACGCTCTGATACCAAGTTGTAACGCCCTCAAAATAATACATAAAACCCATCACTTTAGACATGCATTGATATAAAAGAAACCAACCATTTCTATTCATCAGAGTAGTTCTTACAACGGTATTACATGTTAACAACAAAAGCAAATGCCCTATGGGCTTACAGCTTTCCAAGTCAACACTTGGTTACACAAAAGAAGAGTACTAACTCTATACAAAATAAGCCCTTGGCTTGATATACATGTAATACAACAAAATAAACAAAAAAAGAGTCTTCAACTCTCATCATCATCCAAGCTATGTCCTTGGAGGTGGCATGCTACCTGTACCTGAAAATAATGTCCCATATAGGGTGAGCCAATGCCCAGTAGAGATATGGTAAACACAGTATGAGCAATAACTAAGACATTAGCAATTAATAAATGTTCAATTCCCATATATCATTTCATAATCCATTTCCTTTACATGACTACTATGTCCATGTTTCATTTCATTTTCCATTTCTTATCCAATTTCTAATTCATAACCGTGGCTCAAAAGCTAGCCACATACTCTAAACGAGATAATAAATCGTATTAAACCTTTTTCCATTTCACATTAGATAAGCATACTAGCTATATCAACACCTCATCAGATAAGCATATAAGCTATATCAACATCTCAACAGATAAGCATACAAGCTGTATCCACACTTCAATAGATAAGCATATGAGCTATATCAACACTTCCATAGATAAGCATACGAGCTATATTAACACTTTAACTGACAAGCATACGAGCTGTATCAGCGGAGTCCATCCCCTATCTCCTCCCAAACAACATCTGATTTAGAGGTCCATCCCCTATCTTCCCCTAAACCGTGGAGTACATCCCATATCTCCTCTCACACACACACAATGTATATACACATAGGTCATATACTCAATTAATCAATACATAACGTTAATGTATTCTATCAACCGTCATACTCTACGACACATCCAATTGATTAGTTTTAGTTTACCTAATCCTCATGCATTGTCTACAACAATCGAAACTACCCTCCACCGGTAGCCCAAGCAATTATTTCTAAACAGATAATAAAATCTCCAACAAATAAAATATCAATATTTTCAAAAGTAAGCGATTAATAATCAAACTCCACCATTTTACAATATAATGAGCAAATTTCATTATTTCCAACTCAATTCCAAATAACAACAATTTTCCCCAAATTAATTTGGGCAACAAATTAGGGTTTTCTACCCCTCTTCCCAATATCAACCCAATTGTCCATATATCAACAACCAACATCAATATCCTTATTTTGAAACCCAAAATACACATTTTAGAATCAAAATAACAAACCCCCTTTATTACATTTTGAAACCCTAGATCCCAAAATTAAACCATTTAACAAAATGCTCAAAAATCTAGGTCAAAACCCATAGTTATGAGTAGGAATCCCTACCTCAAAAGTTGACACCCAACGAAGAAGATGAAGAAAACGGAAGTGCTCCAAATCTCGAGATTCTCGGATCAAAATATAGCCCTCGACGATCAATAACTTTTTGTAAGGGCCAAAGGTGAGGAAACAACTCCTACTAGATCAATACCTAGAGAGAAGGCAAGGTTCTGGTGAGAGAAGCTCTCTAATGGCGGTTTGGAAAAGTAAGAGAGAGAAATAGAGTTGAAAAAGTGATCCAAAAAGTCAGATCTTGGTTTTATATAAGAGTTGCCCCGCTCGAGCGTGGAAACCCCCGCTCGAGCGTCACTCATAGACTCCTGCTTGAGCGTCCAAACCCCCGCTCGAGCGCCAGATACACGCTCCCAGTACTTTTGCAGAACCAAGTGGAGCGTCCAAACCGCCGCTTGAGCGTACAACACTACAAAGGAGATACTGGATGGGTGATTTTCCCACTCAAGCGCCAAAACCCCCGCTCAAGCGGAGAAGCAACAACAAAGGCCCCGCTCGAGCGTCAAAAGCTCCGCTTGAGCATACAGGCCAAAATCTGGGCAACTAGTTTTGGTTCCTAAGCTCAACCAACCTGTTTCGAACCTGCCCAACACAACCCAAGACTCAAATACAAAGAGTAAAGGATGTAAACAAGATACATACAACAACCAACTCCACGGAACCTAAGTCCGGATACAACAATTAAAGAAAAGGGAAACCGGGATTGCTATATTTTTTATTTTTTATTTTTTATAACACACTTACAATATGTAGCTTTCTAAGAATCCGTGCACATAATTTTGAAAAATAAGAAAAAAAATTGAGTCTTATGATAATATTAGTATAAAGATTTAATTAATAATTTTTAATCTCAAAAGTGAGAAAAATAAATTTAAATCAGAAGTAATAAGTGATATTATCCTAAAAGTATTATATGGAATATATCGTGAATAGCAATCTTATGCTAATATTAAGTATAAAGATTTAATTAATAATTTTTAATCTTGAAAGTGAGAAAAGTATATTTAAATCTGATGTAATATATGATATTATCGTAAAAGTATCACATGGAATAAATATATTTAAACGGACTATTCTGTATTACTATGTGATAAAAATTACGAATGATAAATATGTGGCATGCACTTTTACGAATTATTATAATTATATTATAAATGATGTTATATAAATGTTACAAACTATTTGTGGTAATAAATGTTACCAATGATTTTAATGAATAAAGTGTATAACTTAAATAAATATATGTAAAATTTTAATTAAATTATTATATGTATGTTATACATAAAACAAATTTAAGAATACTCTTCTGTTTATTTTTATTTAGTTTTTTCATTCATTAAATGTTTTTTTTTTTTTTTTTGAACAGTTTATTCATTATATGCTGCGCACTGTAACTTGGATTGGATTTTAGTGGCTTAGATAAAATGACACCGATTATATAAATGTAGCAAAGTTGCTACGTAGCTCGAAAAACACTTGGCTTGAAATGGCTCGAATCCAAAACGACGTCGTTTTGGATTTTTTTTTTCTTCTTTTCTTTCTCTTTTCTCATCTATTTCTTCTTCTTCTTCCTCACCAAACTGAAATCAAAATCAAAATCAAATTTTTTTACAATCAGACCACACATCATTATCATCATCATCAACACATTTCTGTTCTTACTCTGTACAGAAAAATCAAATGTTTTTTTTTTTTTTTTTTTTTTTTTTTTTATTTCTGGAATTCGGCTAGGTTTCAATGGTTTAATGTTGGTAATCTTGATGCTCCTTCCACACAGAAGAGGGAGACAGAATAATGTGTTTTAGAGATAAAAGAAAGATGGGCCTTTTAGATAGATATATATATATATATAGAGAGAGAGAGAGAGAGAGGAAGGAAGAGTGTGGGTTTTAGAGAGAGAAGATGGCATTTTTAGAGAGAGAAGAGGGAGAAAAAGAGGATGGCGCGGTGATGGCGGCACATCATCATCATCATCATCAACAACTATCATCATCATCATCAACACATCTCTATTCTTGCTTTGTACAGAAAAATCAAATGGGGGTTTTTTTTTTAATTTCTGGGTTTCAATGGTTTAATGTTGGTAATCTTGATGCTCCTTCCACACAGAAGAAGGAGAGAGAATAATGTGTTTTAGAGATATAAGAAAGATGGGCTTTTAGAGAGAGAGAATAGAAGGAAGAGTATGGGTTTTAGAGAGAGAAAGAGGGAGAAAGAGAGGATGGTTGGGTTGAGAGCTAACAAGGGAAAGAGAGGATGGCATCGGTGATGGTGGCGCCAGTGATGGGTGCTCTCTCTCTTCCCCCTCCATCTTCTTTCTCTTTCTCTTTCTCTTCTTCTCTCTTATCTCTCTTCGTCCCTTCATCTGTCTGCTTTAGAGATATAAGAGGGAAAGAAAGAAAAGAAGGAAGAAAAAAAAAATGCCCAAAATGACGTCGTTTTGGGCAGTCGAGCCATTTGAGGCAAAAGAATTTCGAACTATGAAGGATTGTTCGAAATGTAGGTTGTAGTTCCTTGTCTTGGCTTTATTAGTTTTGTTGATGTGGCTGAATCGCAACCGTTCTATTGCAATGAATGACTGAGATAAAAGTTCCAGACCATCTAGAACTTCTGGAGAGAGAATCCTGATTGATTTAAAAAGGCCTTGCTAAGGGATTGTTTGGAAAGTACTAGATTAGTATACTTCTTGACTTTTTATGAAAAAATTATGAAATATGGGTTAGGTTTGAAGTGATCTGGTAGAGAGGTGATGTGACTCAAATAAGAAGTGATGTGACCCAAATAAAATGATTATAACTCAAATAAGATGATGTGCTAAAATAGTATGTGCTATTTTAATACATCCCAAACAAGCACTAAAATTACACAGGGCTTCAACCTTGGAAAATAACAGTCAATTAGAGTTTTATTTTTTAAAACATAAAAAGCAATTATCTTTCTATTATAAAAAAAGGGAAGCCTTTGATGGTGTTTATCATTTTTGTAACAATTTTTTTTCCTTCAAAAAAGACTTCATAAATTATTTAATTTTCATACCTATTAATTATATTTTGTCAATTATTAAAAAGATTCAAAAGTAATACCGCCAACTTATTGTCAAATTTTCAAAACCCACACGCACTTATAGCTTCTTTTGGAAATATTAGTTAAAAGTCAAAAATTAATTTTTAATCCATTTTGAATCATATTACTTCTCACATAAAATAGTAAAAAAAGTTTTAAAAAATTAAAAAATTAACTTTTAATCATCTTTCCAAAACACCCCTATTTCTATCAAACACTTATTTTATTTTATTTTTATTTTTAACTGACAATCAATCAAATCGATTATCAATCAACTCAAAACCAACCCATTGTTTATCATTAATTCCTAGAAGTTTGATAAAATTTTCAAACAGTTTCAGACATTATTCTGAGTAATTTTTTTCTTATAGTTTTTATTGTTGCGGATTTTTTTTAGAGTCCCTGGTATTAAAATTTTATAGCATAAAAGACATTCAATATTTTCATGATGTCTAAGGTCCCTCAACATCGATCAAGAGAAATTTCAATCCCAGAGAAATTCTGGACTTCCCAAAGAATTTCTCTGGGTTCAAACTAGATAATATTGAAATTTCTATGAGTTCAAACTAGAGAAATCCAAAGAAAAATGAAATTTCTCTACCTCTGTTTACAGAGAATTTCTATGGTTTTGTTCACAAATTTCTCTGTGTTTGTTCACAATTTTAAACCAGAGAAAATTGTTTTAACAAAACCAAAGAAATTTTAGCACAATGATTTTAAACCAGAGAAATTGTTTTAACCAAATCAGAGAAATTTTACAAATTTTCTGTGTTTGTTCACTATTTTAAACCAGAGAAATTGAGTATAATGATGAACAAGAAAAGAAGAAAATGAGAGATTGAAAAGAGAAGATAAAATTTATTTTCTCAATTGCCTGTTTCTAAAATGTTTCCAATATGTTTCCATTTCCGAGCTAATTGAAACAACATACCCAAAAGAAATGTTCATCCTTGCTTGATTTTAACCAAACCAGAAAAAATTTTAGCATTAATTTCTCTATGTTTGTTCTGTTGCATTTTAGAGGTTCTGTTGCATTTTGGAGAACCTTTGACAAAAAAGAAAATTCAAATATTAGCTGATTTTGATAGGAGACTAATGTGTGCACAAATATACTCATTGAATTTGTGGCTTACTTGTCTCCAACTATCCCCTAGGAACTCATTTACTAGAATTGCATTTTGTCCATACATCAATGACGACATCCAGTAACCCCATATCCACCATTTCTTTACATTGTCTGTGTAATCAAACAAGTAGATAGATTATTAGTGTTCAAGTATGAGAACAATTGTACTTTAAAGTATATATTTGTACTTATACCTCGTGATATGATAAAGCCACCCAATGTGGAAAACGTGAGCAATGCAAATGACCCAAATGTGCTTGCAACGATCATATTCCTACCCGCTGCACTAATAAATCAAAACAATCCAGAAGCCATCTGGTGTACAAGTAAGAGTAGCAGGTATTGTCTAAACAATCTGCAGTGATGCCATTAGGAGGTTAGTTTTAATTTGGAAGGAAAAAACATGCAAAAAAGATATGAATAAATTCTCAACATGTTAATTTTTACATCGTAAGTATTTACCTTCCCACATTTGGATCATATCCAATGACAAGGTAAGTGGGGAACACCCAAAAGCAACCTCGACACATGTAATGGGCATCTTGAGGATCCATTTGTGAAGAGCATATGCCCAGGGGTGATAAAGGAGAAGGTCTCTTTGCTTGTGAAAGACGGGAAGCTTTACAATTGTCATGGCCATTTCCGAGAATCCATTAAACATGATCGTATTCACAATGAAAAATAAAGAACTGATGTATATTCCTCCATCAGTTATTGAATTTCGATGCATGTCAGTTCATAGGAAGACTACCATTGTAATCAATGCCATTACAATGATCTAAAAGCAAAAAAAAAAAGAAAAAAAAAGAATTATTATCAATAACAACTACACATGCAAAGTTAGGACAAAAAATTAGGAATATATGTTTGTATATAGAAAAACTCACTTGCATGAGCTTGAAGATGTAGACAAATTGAGTGATAAAAGAATTTCTCCGGGTTGAAACTAGAGAAATTTTAAATTTCTCTGTGTTTGTTCACAATTTTAAACCAGAGAAAATTGTTTTAACCAAACTAGAGAAATTTTCCTAATAAAAGAGAGAGGAATTCAATAGCTGAAAGGAAAATCTGTGCATCTAAACTCGTATGAACAAATTAAGTGTTGTGAACATGCAATATAGTGAAATAAATACAATCATTTCCAGTTGCGTGCCAATATTTAAATGTAGGTCATGCAACACAACTTTCCATTCCCAAATGCTGTGCTTATATCTAACAATTTTTTACTAGTATTGTTACTCTGTTTCTCTTTTACTAGTCAAAACTTTCACAACTTCAAAAAATAAGAAAACTCTCTTTGCCGGAAAAAATAGAGACAGAGACTCACGTCATCGTTGTTCCATTTGTTGCATTTGGCTACATGATGCCATTGTATGAGCTCACCCTCGTCTTAGACAAAGCCAGTATTCGCGTCTCCTAGGCTTCAACCCCAAGAAAAATCCAGAGACTCCCTCAACTTCCTCATGAATTATCATCACTCGTCGCCTTTGTTCTGATTCCTTTGTCGGCGCTGAGCAATCATTTGCCCTCATCGTCTTTCTCTTTTCTCTTGCGCTAATTGAAACCCCAGAAAGAGAGGAAGAGAGAGAGATGAGAGAGTAAAAATAGAGGAGAGGAGAGGTGTGATATAAGGGTATGGGGTTGAGGAATCTTAGACTACAAAAAAAATTATTGTGGACCTATTCCATTACTAAAAATTGGAGAGGGATGGTAGACAAATTTTCCTTTTATTGTTTGTTAATTCAATTGAAAAGTTTTTTTTTCTTCCCCCTTTCTACAATGTGAATCTTTTATTTATTTATTTAATTTTAATGAAGCAAATTTGTCTCACAAGAATATCACTAATTTTTTGAAATTGTGGATTATTTGTTTTTTGTTATTTTTTTTCTTTTTGCAAACTATGTGATCTCATTTTTTTTTTTTTATAACTAAGACTCTTTTTTCTAGTTCTCTTCTCAATTTTATTTGTGATGAATTAATTCTATTCTCCCTCTTTTAAAATCCTTATTCATTTATTTTTATATGTAGAACACTAGTGCATAATTGTAGAATTTTTTTTTTGTTATTTTCAACTTAACGTTAGGGGTGATAAATGAACCAAACGAGTCGAATAGTTAACTATTCAAGCTTAATTTGATAACTTTAATGAGTTTTAAAATTTGTTCAAGTTTGGTTCGTTAAAATTTTGAGCCAATCTCAAACGAGATTTTATCGAGCCAAGCTCGAGTAGTTTGATATTTTATATAATTTTTGGCATATTAAACCGAGCCAAATGAGCAATTCACTGTTTAAACTTGATTTGAAAATCTTAATGAGCTCTAAAATGTGTTCAAGTTTGGGTTGTTTATTTAATGAATCAAACTCGAACGAGCTTTTAACAAGTTGAACACGAATCGAACTCCAGCTGTTTGATTCATTTATTACCCCCTACTTAGGATTGAGTACATTTTTTTTTTCACCCACTTCTCTCTCTCAATTTCTCTTTTTATTTATTTATTATGGATGAATCAATTCTTTCTCTTGAAATCTTTATTTTTTTATTTAGGTTCTAGAGTTTTTTTTTTTCTTTTTTTCTTTCTTTTTTTGCAAATTGAAACTGTTTTTTCAATTCTCTCTCTCATTTTTTTTAATTGAATTTTTTTTTCACTCTCTCTTAATTTCTTTTTTTTTTTCAACTTAGGATTGAGCACGGTTTTTTTCACCCACTTATCTGTCTCTATTTCTCTTTTTATTTATTTATTATGAATGAATCAATTCTTTCTCTTAAAATCTTTATTTTTTTATTTGGGTTTTACAATTCTTTTTTTCTCCCCTTCAAACTAAAACTGTTTTTCCCAAATCTCTCTCTCAAAATTTTAACTATTTTTTTCCCTCTCTCTCAATTTGTTTTTATTTTACGCTAAGAGATAAAGCAGCTCTATGGATCCAAAGACTATTAGGAGCGTTGTTGCCAAAAGCACTTTTTGATCCCAAACTGTACTGATTATGAGAAACATCAAGCAAGTCTTGACGAACATTGCTATGATCACAGCAAGACCTGTATGTTAAATGCTAGTTTGATAAGAAGCACAAAATCATAACACGCACTCACACGCAAGAGGTAAGAGAGAGACGAACCATATGCATTTCCAATCATATAGATGTTTCCAAAGCCAATCACAACTGCAAGACACAACACCATCAAAGTCCAGTTCACCTCAGGTATGTAAATTTGTCCGTGTACCTCACCTGATGTATGTATTATGTTCACACGCAGGAAACACCTCAGTGCCCTGCACTGACTTATGATTGAGAAAGTAACTGATATGATCGCTTGACTTCCCATTGCAGTTGCAAGAATTGCAATACTAAACACTGGCCAAAATATGTGCTCTGTAGGTCAAGATCAAAACAAGAAGACATGAGCATGTTGTCACGGACTGGGCGTTTGTCATCCTCCTGAAAATTCGGCTCCACAAGTGGTACTTCATACCCCGTGAATTATTCCCACAGACCAACCCAGGAGATGCGATAGGGATCTGCCCTGCCTGCCTTGCTACTCACAAACTAATGCGTTTGCAAGGTGCTTGGTGTAGAACTCGCATCCCTAAAGAGTCGGTACGTGACACACTACCACCGTTAGTCCTGACGTCCTTGTCAAAGGGACATTACCCTGCCTGCATCCATGCTTGTCCGTTCCCCTACCCACGGGAAACCCGCCTCAATGCAGACACCACCCTTGGTGCAGACCCCACAATAAAGATGCTTGGTGTAATTCCCACATATCGTCCCCATCACAGTGCCCCTAGGTTGGCTCTGATACCACTGGTCACAGACTGGGCACTTGTCATTCTCCCGAGAAGCCGGCTCCATGAGTGGTACTGCATACCCCATGAATTATGCCCACGGACCAACCTAGGAGATGCGATAGGGATCTACCATGCCTGCCTTGCTGATCACAAACTAAGGTGCTTGCAAGGTTTTTGGTATAGAACTCGCATCTCTAATGAGTCGGTACGTGACAATGTGCCCAAAACCTCTAACAATCAATGAACCTCCAAGCATGCATGAAAACAAAAAGCACATAAAACAAAATGGAAAAAAAAAAATGCAAAGTTTTACCCATTCAATGCATCAGGATGTGAGCAAGTTTTACCCTCATCTAGAATGGCCTTGTAGAAGCTATAGCCAGAACTAAAAACAACTAAGTACGGGTAAACATAGGTAAACAACTAACATAAATGTAATATGTCCATAGAAGAAAAGTGAAAATCAATATAAATTTACAGACATACAAATTTACATACATGTACATAATAAGATAAACACACACACACACACACACACACTCTGCAAGTAAATCAAGGGAAATTAACAAAAAGAAGAAGAAAAGGTGAATTTATAAATAGATATATATGTTTTTCTCATTTTCCTTTTTCCCTTTAGTAATTGCACTTCCAAACATTAGAAATTTAGAGGAGAAAGAAAATCACCCTGAGAGAGAGTTGGGAAAAAATGACTGAGATCAGCAAACATAGCTTGTGCACTTGATAAACCACTAGTAATTTTCAGCTTTATCAAAAGATGTTCTTACAGCAATGATGCGAGGGGAAAAAAAATCAAACAACTAACCTATAATGCAAAGGGCAACGCCTCCAAGGAACCTTCATCCGTCTTTTCCAGCTAGTTTCTTCATCATCCTCATCTGCTACCGTTATTGGCTTGATTAATCGCAATCTGCTTCATTGAACAATAAAATTCAAGCAAAATACAATTGAGTTTGGACAAAAAATTAACCTAATTACTATCATAGTCATGATGCATTCTCCAAAATTTTGTGGAGATTCTAGTGACATCCTACTCATTAATAGTGCACAGGGCTTGAACCCCAACTGTGAGAATCCGAATATACAAATCAAATAAATAATTTAGTAATAATTATTTTACAATCTCAAATATTTTACTTGTGAATCTTTAAATGCAAACTAAATATTATTGGAGGATCTTTTAATTAATTTTTAAACCTAAAATAAATATATGGTGAAAGTCTTTAATTTAGAGGCAAGATTTATTATTTAAAAATAAAATAAAATAAATAGAGACAAGGGTGTGACTTGAACTCTAGACCATAATTTGATAAATAATGGTCTTACCATTTGAGTTGCTTACAACATATTTAAACATTTTGTATATTATTTATTTATTTGATCTACACATGCTTTAGGTGTACCCAACCACTTGTATTAAATAAAATATACACAAAACCCTACCTTCTTATTTGTTCATCACAACAGCTGTGAGGGAGAGAGAGAGAGAGAGAGAGAGAGAGAGAGAGAGAGAGAGGAGAGATTTGAGAGAAACTTTTGGAAACATTGGTGGTCAACAACTAGGTATTGTCCTATTTTATTATATCTATATATTGTGATGGTTCATATGTGTAATCTGCTTGTTGTTGGGAAGGAATAGGAGAAACGGGCGTGTTGTTTGGGTGCCAAGTCAATGATTGGTGATGAGAAATAATGGGTGCAATTTTTAATCCAAAAAATTCTATACAGAACCACAAACTTTAAAAATCAAGAAACCATATCAAATGAATAAATTTTGAACTTAAATTTTTACAGTAGATTAATTACATATTGAATTGCATATTTGAATTTTCTCATAATTTTTGGGAGTCAAAATCTATATTAACTGTTGCGTTCAAATCTGTCCAGAAAACTGGTTAAAAAAAGTAACTTTGGAAATGTCGTTTTCTTTGGGTATAAATCCTAAAATTATCTAATCAACGTCATTAGAACCGGTTACAAGTCTAGTTTCTTACATTTTTGGCCTTGCATTGATTTCTCGTGTAGACTAAGAGAACCATTAATTTCTTTAAAGTGCTGCAAAAAATAACATGTTTGGGTGTAATTAATTGTAAATAATTATTTTGATAAGCAAATCAAGTAAAACCAATTGGGTTTGAAACTTAGGATATATTAGTTGATGGGTTTTGGACTTTTTCGAACAGCATGGAGTGGGTTTTTAATTGTCAAAGTTAGCGAATAGATTGGGAAAACTTGTTTAAAACTCTATTTTATCTTAAAGTTACTTTTCTTAAGTTTCGATTGGAACCCATAGACCTTGAAGAACATGAACTTAGGTATTATTTAAGAGTAACGGTGAGTGGGGTTGAGCTGGGTTAGTGCGTTTTAGTGTGGGGTACTTAGTTTATTATTCTTTGTAGTTTTTTTTAAATTAGTAGTGACATGTAGTCTTCATACTTGGTTCAGAGCACTAGTTGGGCTTTCATACTCTATTCGAGGCTTATATCATTTCATTTTCAGGTGAGTAGTTGCATGCTACATATTTTTATAAATGTTCCTCTACCCTGAACTGTTGGAAAATTAAATTGTTGTTTCAGGACTAAACTGTTTTGATAATCTACTATATTATCAATGGAATTAAATTATTTTTGAAATATGTGTAAACTTGGCATACTGTAAACTATTTGTTTTTGGTCTCATGTTTATATTGGTGAACTACCATGTTTTGCGAAACTGATGTGTATTGACTATTGGGACCATATGTATATTTTAGTCTAGGGAAATTATTTCACTGTATGTAGTGACTCTGGCCATTAGGGAATAGATCCAGGTTGGGCCGTGATGACTCTAATGTTCAACGATTGTAAGGAAAAGACCTAGGTTAGGCTAGGTGACCTTCAATCGGATCGTCTTACAGAAAAGGCCCGGGTTGCCACCCTAAGGATGACTCTTAGTTCAGTATTGGATCCAACGGGCTTATAGCCTTGAGAACTGTGTGGCATGTTACTTGTTATTCTTGGTACCCAGAAAATTATTAGTGTTTATGTTGTAATCTGTTTTAAGTGGAAATGCCGTTTATCATGTTTTTAAGAGACATGAGTATTTTAATTATTGAACAATGGAACATTCTTTTTGAAACAGATTGTCATCAAACTATATGCCAATCTAGTTTCTATGATATATATATCTTATTTTGGAATTGAACCCTATTTTCAAAAATGTATTTACTATCCATGTCGTTACTCACTGAGCTATCAGCTGACTTAGTTTTTTTTATCATTTCTAGGTGTTAGAATGACTTAGAGTGGACTCATTGCGTAGCGGGGACTCAATTACATGGACCTCTAAGACATTCATTTATTTTGTTTTAGATTGTTATGTCAAGTTTGTGCATATTTCTTTTTATTTTTATTGAGGTTCATTTAGGATTATTTTGATATGTGAGCTGTTTATATCTCATAAGTTTGGATGGTATTTATTACGGTTGGTTTTTCCGTTTATACTTGTGGCATGTCACTGGATTGAGTTTGATTATTTATTATTGGACTTTTATATAGTGGTTCAATGTGATTATGGAGTAGTGGTTAGGCTTACGTGTGCCTTAGGTTAAGACCCTATGGGCCGGCCAGTTATACCTGGTTTGGAGTGTGACACCAACCCTATGTTATCTCCCTTCAGATTTACTGGTATGATTTCCGATAGTTTAGGAGAAGTTAAAAAAGCAAGATTTTTTTTTTTGGAACTTTTTTTGTGAGTGAAATCTTTTTAAAATTGTTTACTTTTCATATCTGTCTAGTTTAGAACGATCTAGGTAAAAAAATCAAAATTCAAGAAAAGTTCATTGTAGACCCAAAATAAAAGTTGATTATTTTCTTCGTTTTTTAATCTTTAGTGGACTGTTTTTCCAATTTTTTTTTATTTTTTTATTTCTAGTTTTTTTAATTTTAAAGTCATGTCTAGTCAAATAGAATATAAAAGTGCAGAGTTTTTAATTTTTTTTTTTAATTCACTTAACTGAAAAAATTAACAAAAAATTTACTAAAAGAGAATCAAACTATTGAGAAAAGAATTATTTGAAGTCCTTTTTTTTTTTTTTATTGGCAAAAAAGAAATTTCATTGATGTAATTTTCAAAAGTACAAAAGTATTACATCAATACAAAATATCGTGGTGTTGAAGCTGCATCATAACTAGAGGTGTATATCCCAACTAGGTTGGCACATAAACTTCTAACAAAATCATGTGCAAACACCAGGGAAACCCACCCAATTGTTGGCAATCAACCAACAACAAAATCAAAATACATACAGCTAGAGACAAGATAAAAGCAAGAGTCAAGGGAGTAACAGAGTAGAAGTCAAAGCAAATGCAACTCTTTGCTGCAAAATAAACCCAACTGAAGAATGACAACAGCTCCAAGGACTGAAATCAACCGCAAAAACAAGAAATGCAGTAGCAAATTGAGCCTTCTACTTTTCACTCCCTCCAGAGAGGAGATAAAATCATTGATAGAATACTCTGAAATATTGGCATGCCATTTAACCCAATTTGCAACTTTAACCTTCACTGAGTCAACCAATTCTGGCCACGATGGTTCGTTGTTCTAAAAAATCAGTTTGTTTCAAGCAATCCAAAGAGTCCAAATCACAGCTAAAGGGATGGTTTCCCATATGAGTTTTCTTGTGTGCTTGAACTTGAATCCATTCCCATCATGAAAAGAGAACAGGGATTAAAGATGGAGAGACCCAGTACAAACCGCACCATGCCAACCAACAGATGCTTTAATTCTTGGGGTTGCTATAGATTTCCATATCACAAAAGCAGGGAATGAGGGAAAACCAAGAGATTTTCAAGTTCCATATAACAAGACTTGGCAGTGAAAGAGAAAGATGAAGAGGTTGTCCACAAAATCCTTCACACTGGTACTTGACTTGAGCTGGGCATAAGTCACAAGGAGGTTGATCAACTGATCATGTTGTTCCTTTTCCCATGCAAAAATTTTTCTCCTGTATATGATCGTCCACTCAGAATCAGAGAAGTCTAACACAAAATCTTCCTTCATGGTTGATAAGTTGAAAAACCTTGGATAAGTGGCCTTTAAGGGGTTATCAAGCAGCCATTCATCACCTGTAACAACTTTTAGAGATTTAAGAAATTGTTACACAAACTTATTATGCATATAGCCAATTCATCTCACACCTGCCACTCTCTTTGAAACTCTTTGGCGCCACTGCCCTCCACCTCTATTGACTGCCACTGTTGACTACCATCGACTATATTCTCAACAAAGCAAGTGTGACATTCATGCATGAACTGCTATTGTGAAATTGTATAAGCTCGATTTGAATTTGGTTGATTGATTGTAATGAGAGTTAAATGTAAATGCATTCATGCACGAATTGAGATTGAAATGGACAGAGAAAATGAAACTAATCAAGATTAAGGTGGATAAAGAAAATTAAACTACTCAATTTCCAAATACACTTATGCACATGTTGATGCAGGTCAAGTATTTTATTTTGCAGATATATTTATGCAAAAAAATTAATTTTAGTATAGCAATAAAAGTTTCATTTTTATAATACTTTTAAAATAATACCAATTTCTCCCAATTAATGAATAACTTACAACTAATTTTGTAGTTTTAATGAACTTACATTGATCCTAAATAATATGTCATTCAGTCTATAAAAACTGGAGCAAGCATCACCTGAAAAGAGAATAAAAAGTATACATCAAATCATTGAATTAAATGATGAGTTAGTAAAAAATTGGAATTGGAAAATATTACAAATGCATGAATTAGGTCATAATACTGGGGAAAAAAAATAAAAATAAAATAGAACTTGAAAAAGAAAGACAAAAAGGGTGCTAGGTTAATGAAGGGAAATGTTAACCACTACTTATATGGTGATTAATGTTGATATATATATATATATATTAAAATTCATAAAATGTATAAAAATATATAAGTATATTTAAATATGTAAAATGTGTATTAATTTTTTTTTTTAATTTTAGCGAATTTCTATTAACTAGTAAATAGTTGGACTTGTTAATGAATAGGAAATATTATATAAACTACCAACTCTTACAAACTTTTCTTAGTAACTAATGTTTCATGCAATTATAAAATTTTGAAATATGAAATATGACATACTTCAATAATATAAGAGAAAATTAGTGAAATTTCTCTTTGAAGAGCTCAAATTTCTCTGTCCTAAAATTTCTCTGTGAGAATTTTGAGAGGCTTCAACTATTATAAAAATATTGTATGTCCCTTATCTTATAAAATTTTAATATTAGAGACCTTGAATAAAAAATTTTGAAAATGCCAATATTTATGTAAGGGAGGTTAACTTGTGTCAATTAGTCCTCAAATAATTTGCGAATCCAACTGGCAAGGTAACTTGGTCTAAAGTATGAGAATTTGCAGTACTTGAAAGACAAACAGAGATTGTTTAACTTTAAATTATATAAATAAAATTAAAATAAAAAATAAAAATCCTTTCCAAAAGACTTCGACCTTTATTTAGCAAAAGAGTTACATTATCCATATTATCCATCTTCACCTTCATTCAACCACCACCACCACTAAATATAGAAAAATATTTTCATTAAAAAATAATTTTTACAATTTTTTTAATAAAAAAATATTTTTTTTACTCAAACAAACCAGACGTTAAAATACTCATAAAATTTGTATAAGATTTTTGTTGAAAAAAATTCACTTTTGTGCCGTCAAAGAATTGAAAGAAATGGAATTAGCAATAGAGAAGGAACATGACTTTTGCTGCAAAGACCAAATAGAATATATATATATATATATACCTTTAAGAAAGTTGCGATGTTTGGTGCTTGGGTAGAGTTGAACAATTTGCAGAAAAAGATTTGACCGAAGTGCGAGCAATCTTGTGCCATTCATCTCCGTCGATTTTTATGAAGGGGATATGAGCAATCTTGTGCCATTCATCACCTCTGCTCCTCTCACAACGAGTTTTCAGTAATGGACATTTGTCGATTTCCAGCCTATAAAGGGAGGGGAGAAACCCCGCTTCAGGCAAGGATTGGAGTTGAGTGCAGTTGCAGATTCGCAGCACTTTGAGACAAGTCAGGTGTTGAAAGCTCTGGTAGTTGATTGATTTCAGATTTTGTAGATTACTGATACCGAGCGACGTGAGAGTCGGGGGCAGCAGGCCTTCTTCCAGAAAAGACCCCAGCACATCATCATCATCCTCTTCTTCATATTTGCCTCATCCGAATGTGAAGTCTGTAAGAGAGGGGAGTCTTTGCAAACCCCACTCTCTTCGGCAAGCCACAAGTTTCTCGCAATTCCAGATTTGAAGTCAACGTAAGTTGGAACCTTCTGGAAAGGACTCAATTTCTGGACAGTTCCATATAATCAGTTCTTCAAGAGATGGAAAGGGGCTATGCATTCCTTCTGGAAATGACACACCTTGCCATCCCAAGTCTACGCCATTGCATCCATTCAATACTAGTTCATTTGCAACCGAAGTCCTTGGAAGTGAAGCCGTAAGTGCTGAGCATTCACGAATCTCGAGTCTCACCCAAGATGGCATCTGTTTGGGTAAGCCTCCAACCAACTTTGGACACTCGATTACACAAAGTTCTTTAAGCTGCGAAAACTCTTCAACCCCCAAAATATACCATTCCACCCATTCCAACATTGCTTCAAAACGAAGAGTCTCGAGAGATTGAAATGGTTTGGTCGAAGAACCATCCCCATAGAATTCTCCACCCACCTTAGTTATTCCATTCATCCTTGCTATGTGAAGGTGTTTCAAAGAGGACGGTTGACCAAGTGGCGGCAATGAAAAGCAATGATCACATTCGTAAAGGAATAAAGACACTATATTTGAGTATGAGTGATCTCCCAACCAGTCTGGAAATCTTGTGCCCCCATATCGTGTGATTGTGAGGCGCTTCAAATTTGTATGAGGCTGCAAATTTTCAAGTACTTCTCTTTTATTCTGTGAATTCTCAGTAGTGTTACCCCATCCCAGCACTATCTCTTCAAGGTGCTCTTTTTTCTTCAGCTTTGCTTCCAATGCATCCCTTCCACTCCTTACATTTTGCAAACCTGAAATTGTTAGTTTCGCACGAAGATGATGAAACTCCTTCAACTCATCAATACTTGACCCACTGCACTTTCCCACGACAAAATTAGTTAAACGTTGGAGACCTTTTAATCGACACATTTGCATTGGCATCTCTATTAATTTAGATCCACTAATATCAAGATGATGCAAGAAAATTAATTTTCCAATCTCCATTGGCAAGGTTGTGAGAAGATAACAATTTGATAGTAGTAATGTTTGTAAATTATATAGGGTGCAAACTACTTTAGGCAACTTTTTTATTCTTGCATTAGAGAGATCCAAATAACGAAGATGTATCAAATTGCCAATTGAATAAGGCAAATCCATAATATTACAACGTGGCAATGATAGCAACCGTAAGCATCTTTGCGTTGGAAAAATATCATCCAATACCTTCTTGGGAAAGTTCGTCCATGGATATTCAAATGGAAATGGTAAAATAGACCTTAAATACTTAGCCTCATTAATTGCCTTGAAGTTTTCAAAATCACCAAATATTCTCCTCTTATATGAAAAATGGCGTGCTTTTGGAGAAATATCGAGTAGCTTCTTGCCATCTACCCGGAAAGAAAATTGTCCATGGACAACTTGAGCTAGGTCATGAACTAAATCATGCATTACGAAAAAGGATCTACTGCCTCTTGGTTGTTGAAAGAATGACCTTGATAATAGTTCATTGAAATACTCCTCCCCAATCTTTTCCAAAGTTTTATTATTTGTGGTTTGTTGCACATAATTCAAAGCTATCCAAAATGAGACTAGCTTCTCTTTTGCAAATTCATAATCTTTAGGAAAAGTAGAACAAAAAGCAAAACATTGCTTTAAATATGAAGGGAGATAATGATAGCTCAATCTCAAGGCTGGAAGAATGTTGCTCTTATTCTCTGGCAAATCCCATATGTCACTCTTTAATATTTCATCCCATTCCTCAACATCAAGTTTGAAGCATAATAGACCTGCAAGTGTTTTTGCAGCTAAAGGCAAACCTTTGCACCTACCCACAATCTGTTTACCAATCTTTTCAAGCTTTGGAAAAGCTCTCGAATCTCCTTTGTCGAAAGCAATTTTAGCAAAAAGTAACCAACAATCTTCATCTAATAAGTGTTCCAAAAGATGAGCAGGAATGGTTTGCATGATAGATGCGACACTACGATTACGGGTTGTAGCAATAATCTTACTTCCATATGCACCAGCTGTGAAAGGAGTGCGCAAGAATTCCCAATGACTAGGGTTCTCGTTCCATACATCATCCAAAACAATTAGGAACTTTTTCCCCATCAAGCTCTCCTTTAGTTTGACTTGAAGTAGATTTAGGTCTTGTGTGTCATAAATAATGGAAGTAATCACCTCAAGAATTGTTTTAGTAACCCTAAGAACATCATATTCATCATAAACACAAACCCATGCTTTCATATCAAAATGCTGAACTACTCTGCCATCATTGTATATGAGTTGAGCAAAGGTGGTCTTGCCTATTCCACCCATCCCAATGATTGGAATCACATCTATCTTAGTACTACTCGCCTCGTCCAAAAGCAATATTTTAATTATCTTCTCCTTGTCATCATCCCTCCTATACACACCAGATTCATCAACTAAAGAAGTTGATGGCAATCTGTGAGAGTGAGACCACTTCAGATCAACAACTTCTTTCAAACCAAGATCATCTTTTTCTTCTAAAAAACATTCTAGTCTTTCAATGATCTCCTCCATCTGGGACACTAGCTTTGCATCATATAAACTTGAATCAGAAGTCGAGGTTGAGGTTGTTACCTGGTTTTTCACAGTGCTTCGATACTCAGCTTCCACCTTGCACCCCAAAGCTTTAGTAGCAATCTCATCCAATAAGTCATCTGTGTGGTAGATAGCATCTTTAAGCTCGTCCATCCAATCTTTCACTAATTGATTAGTGAATTGTTGTTTCTCTGCATCGTTGAGGACGACACTAAGTCGCAGCAATTTTGACTTGAGCTTCTTGAGTAGTTTATCTCCTTCATTATGACGGGTTAGACTCTTAAAGAATTTCAAAAACAGGGGACAAGCCAACCGTTCAAACAGCACTTTGAAGGAGGCAGAGAGAAGAGACCCTGCTATCATCATTTCAGCCATATTTTTGTCTTTGGAAAGGAAAGAGTAGGAGAAATTGAAGGAAAATAAAAGATTGTTTTGTTATTATAAGTTTATTATTTTTAATTTTTAATTTTCTCAATTGAATGTTTTGTGGGCATAACAGATCGATTCTGTGATTTTCTTTGTGTTTGTGTGGAGTACTTAGCATTTTTGTCTTTTGATGTTAATGTGTTTTTGTTTTTGTGATCTTGAAAGTGAATATAAGTTTGTAAATTTCTCTGCACTTTTATTTGTAGTTCAGAGAAAATTATAAGTTCAGTATTATAATCAAGAGAAAATCATAATTTTATTTGGTCATATTATTATAAGTTTGTTATTTTTTATTTTTAATGTCCTCTGGATTAGATAAATGGATTGGGGAATTAATTGGATATTTTCTGATTAAATTTGATTTTATCTGTTATTTTTACTATTTTTTGTTGAATAGTTAGCATTTTGTGTTTAGATGTGAATGTTTTTTTTCTTTTGTGTAAGTTTGTATGTTTATGTTATTTTTTATGTTGTGCTTTTTATGTGTTTTATATTGAATAAGTTATTTTTTGTGTTTTTTTGTGTTTTTTTTTTTTCCAATTTAGATGGATAGTGCAGTGTTGTTGCTATACAAATGTGGGAATGATACTATTGTCATTAATATTTCATGCGAATTGAACTTTGAGGAATTGGTTGGCATTTTGTGTAAAACATGGGAGAATTTGAAACATGAGATGATCTCTATTTCATATTGTATTGTGGGCATCCAAATTGTATGGTTCGAAATAATATTGATTTTCTGAATATGTTAAGAGCTGTTTGTACATGTAGTGTTGATATAGTTGATGTTTCAATTATTAGGTGTAGTACTTTTGATCAAGATGATGAAGTGTGGTCTAATTGGGTAGATGTTGCGCATGGTGAATGTGATAGGCTTGTGGATATTAAAAGGAATTCACTCTCTAAGTTTTGTTCTCACCGAGAAAAGGTGTTATTGTTAGTTGGTTGGCAAAATAATATTAGAAGTGTTGGACAAAAGTTTGAGAGTGATGTGGTTGAGTTCCTTTTTTTTTTTTTTTGTGCAAATATGCTATTGAGGTTGGTTTTGAGTTTATGTATGTTAAAAATGACAAGCTAAGGGTTACGGTAGAATGTGCATATAAGGAATCAAGGAGACGTATGTGGTATGTATATGTTTCAGTTGAAAAAACAAATGGGTTCTTTTACATAAGAACTTTGAACAATGACCATATATGTGGTGTGGCGGTTCGTACTAGTAAACATGGTAAGATAACTTCCAGCTTAGTTTCTGTGCTGATACTTGAAGAGGTAAGTGTGAAGCCTTTAACTCGTTCAGTGGATGTTGTTAAAAAAATGAAAGACAAATATAGGGTCTCAATTAGTTATAACTGTGGTTGGTTGGGGCTTGAAAAAGCAAAAAGTAGTACATATAGGGATTCTTGTTTGTCATTTGATCAATTACAGTGGTATTTTGATGAGGCATAGAAGAACAATCTAGGTAGTCATTTTGATTTGGATTTTGAAGATAACATGCATTTCAAAAGAGTGTTTGTGGCTTTATCATGCATGCATTGCTGGTTTCAACTAGTGTTGGCCATTCTTGTTCCTTGATGGAATTTTTTTGAAAGGACGATACAAAGGAGTTATGCTTGCTGAGGTAGGGAAAGATGGAAATGAAGGTAATTGGAAATATATCTAATTTTCTCTAAGTATATGAATTTTTTGTAGATATGGGAACTGGGTGAATTTTCTATGTTCGTGGTCATGTTTTGTAAATTTTGTGAATTTTCTCTAACACTGAATTTTCTCTAGATTTGGCCACTATGTGAATTTACTCTAGATTGGGCTAGTGTGTGCATTTTCTCTAGATTTGGCCACAGTGTGAATTTTCTGTGAATTTGGCCATTGTGTGAATTTCATTTGGATTATGGCCACTATGTGAATTTTCTCTAGATTTTGGCCAATGTGTGAATTTTCTCTAGTCGTTCACTTTTTGTAATTTTTTCTAGATTTTGGCCACTGTGTGAATTTTCTCTGGTTGTTCACTATTTGTAATTTTTTCTAGATTTTGGCCACTGTGTGAATTTTCTCTGGTTGTTCACTATTTGTAATTTTCTCTAGATTTTGGCCATTGTGTGAATTTTCTCTGGTTGTTCAATGTGCGAATTTTCTCTGCATGTGTATATCTAATATGCTTGTTCCTATTTGTTTTGTAGGGTTTTTTTCCTTTAGCTTTTGCCATTATTGACACTGAGACTAAGGACAACTGGTGTTGGTTCCTTGAACATTTGTGTCAATTATTGGGATTGGAGAGGGTGATAAGTTTCATACAAATTGACATTGTGGTATTGTGGAAGGAATTGCAAGGTTTTTCCTAATTGCTATCATGCATTTTGTCTTGAACATCTAAAGAGAAATTTCAGGATATGTTATCATGAGGAAACACAAATTTGGTTAGGGAGACGATCGTGTCCAAGTTTTCAGAATGTGCATATGCTCCAATAAAGGCATCGTTCCATTTCAAGTTAAATGAATTAAAAAGTGAGGGAGGAGACATTGTGAGTATTTTATTGAGAAGTTTACCATATGAAAATTGGAGTGATGCATATTTGAGGAGAAATGCTATGGCAAAATGTATTCAAATGTTGCTGAGTCGTTCAATTCATGGATACGAGAAGCTCGACACTTGCCAATAACAAATTTGGTGGAAATGATATGGTTGAAAATCATGAATATGAGGTCTGATAGAAGGCTACTTTCTACTAAATGGAATAAAGTTCTTTGTCTTCGTATGGATAATGTGTTGGAGAAGGCTTTCATGGATGGGAGGACGTAGAATGTGAGTTTATCATCCGATAATGTGTTTGAAGTGCATTGTTTTCCTTCAGTTATGGTTGATATTGGTTTGAAAACTTGTTTATGTCGAAAATGGGAAATAAATGGATATCCTTGTCAACATGCTGTTGTTGCGATTTTTAGGAGTGAAAAGAATTTGAATTCATTCGTTGAACCATTTTTTAACGCTAACATGTATAGTCAAGCATACTCGTTTTCGATTGGCCCAGTTCTAACTGTTGAAAAACTTATTTATACCATTGATGATGCTATGATTTTATCTCCATTGAGTAAGAGACCAATTGGGAGGCTGAAGAATAATAGAATTGCTTTTACTGGAGAGTTTAAAATAGGGCTGCCAATGGATCGGATTTAATCCGAATCCGATCCGATAATCCGAATCCGTTTACAAAAAATCTGATCCAATAATCCGATAATCCGAATCCGTTTAATCTATTTATTAAACGGATTGAATCTGCAAAAATCCGATCCGACTCGATAATTCGATACGAGTATTCTCAATTTGAATGAAAAAAACACAAAATGAAAAAAAAAAAATCAAATTATATAAAATTGTACCTCAATAAATAAATAAATGGATCGGATCGGATATCCGAAATCTTCGGATTCGGATTCGGATATTTATAATCGGATATAGACTAAAAGGATTCGGATCGAATTCGGGTTTGACATAATCGGATCGGATTCGGATTTTGACAGATCCGATCCGAATCCGATCCATTTACAGGCCTAGTTTAAAAGGGTGATAAAGTGTAGTCGATGTGGAAGTATTGGTCACCATAATAAGAGGACATACAAGGAATCTTTATTAAACAGTTGAGGATATCCATTCATTTTAATTGTTTACATTACATTTTATTGATTGAATAATACATTTGAGAATGTTAGAGGCATTTATGTTGCATTTTTTGATATTGGTTAACAGATAGAAATTTTTATGTTTATGGATCTTATTACAAAAATAATGTCCATTGTGCATTGTGTTTAGTAATTTTCTCTAAACTTTTTCTGAATTTTTTCTGCAATTTCTAGATTAATGCAAAACATACTTTGGGCAGTGTGTTTATAATACCAGTCAAATTCATGCAGAGAAATTTCTCAATAGTAGAGAAAATACTTTATGCATTGTGTTTTTTGAATTCGATGGTGTGAATTACTTTGTGCATTGTTTTGTACCAATACAATGCACTATAAATTACATGATCAAATAGGCACTCTCTTTGCATCATACGAGATAAATTTCTTTATTACTAGAATTTTCTCTGTGAAATTCTGGTAACTTCAAATCAGAGAAATTTCTTTACAAATATAATTTTCTCTGTGTGCATTGTGTTGATAATCACTACTTAACATGCATTATGAAAACATATATTCAACAGTTGATAGAAATAAAGTTTTGAAGTTTACATTAGTCAAAAAAAAGATATATATACATACATCAACCATTATCATTCCTTCAATATATCAAAAAAAATATTGAAAGCTACTTCTAATTACATTAGTCATTCATTAGTTCGTCTTCCTTTCACTAGTGTTCTTTCACTACTCTACTTTTGGTACTTCTTCTGGTGGTATTTCAATTGGTTATGTCCATGACCGGCCAACTTAGTTCACAAATCTCTCTATGATTTCTATAAACTTACATCTTTTGTTGACAATGTCGAGCTGATAGGTTCATGGTAGATGTATTGTCTCATTATGTAGCATACAAAGATGCCGCAATCTACACTGCATACAAATTATAGGTATAGTTAGTTTTGAGAAATATACAAATTAAATTATCTCATTTGTAGATGTTGTATGAAACTTACGAATCATTGGCTTGTTGTGGAGCATTCTCGACATATACAATGTCATAATTTGTGCTTTGTGAGTCGATCAATTTGAATGAGGGTTGTGATTGTGCCTCTCTATGACAATCGGGTGTATTTTTTTCTTCGCTCCGTTCTCCTTGTTGTTCTCATTGGGTTTGAAATGTCCGGAAGTTGTTTTCAGAATAAAGTTCTTGTTCTTGTTTTTGTTCGATGTTGAATTTCACTTGTTCCGGAGGGTGCACGGTCAAGTCCGGAGTGCCTGGGGGTCGAACCAGAAATTCTGGGCTGAGGGAACTAGGGCCGCAAATGCGGGAAGTGAGGCCGCACATGCAGAATTCAGGGGATGTTTGGGGCAATACACTGCAATAAATGCAAGTGCTGGAGGAGGAGCGGCAAGGGAAGGCTGCACGTGCAGGGTTGAAGGCCGCACATGCGGGAGATAGGCTCCGCACGTGCGGGGAACGTGTGGGACGCTGGGCAGTCCGAAAACCTTATTTTTTATTTTTATTTTTATTTTTTATCTTTTAGGGCTGAATGTATCTCATTGTTTCTACATCTCTCTCTCTCTAAAAACACTTTTGCTCCTCCCTTTCTCTAAAAACCCTCATCAAGCACTCAAAATCTTTGATTTCTTACAATCCTTTGGGTCTAGAGTCATCACCTCTCACAAATCTTGGAGATCAAACCTAGGGCTCCATTTGGTGTACTGGAAATCGAAAAATCTCCCATCTTGACTCTAGGGTTTCATCTCTTTCATCAGCAAACTTTGAGGTAGGGATTTTCTTGAGTTATATATGCATGTTTTGCAAGATTAAGGTTGATTTTAAAGTTCTCTTCAAGTTCTTTGAAAGTTTGATTTTGGTTCAAAAATGTAGAGATTTTTAAAAGAGGGTTTAAAATCTCAAATGTTTCTAAGTTGATCTTTGAGGGTCTTACTCTCATTATGTGAAAAAGGATGTTTGTGTGTGTGACTAAAGGCCCAAATTTATGGATTTAAAAATGATGAGGGCCTATGAAATTAGTAAATTGTTGATATGTCACAATGGAAGAACGAAATTGAATATATCTTTGCCATTGTAGAGATGATGAATTTCATGGGATGTGTGAAATGTGGAAATGGAAACTTGTAGTTGGAATTGTGGATAAAGTTATGAAGCAATAAAGGGATGGTTTAACATGAAATGTGAAAAGTGTTTAGTGTTGTTGAATTGAAACGAAATGAAATGTATAATGCTAGATATTGTGGAAAGTTTGGTTATAATGAATCAATGTGGAGAACATTGATGATGGAGAAATGTTATCTAATGATCATGATTGTTACATTGCATGTTCATTTAATTGATTATTACAAGATTAGTATTTAGCTTTGGCATATTGTATTGGCATTTCTAGCATTACATTGTTGCAAGTTTTGAGTTGAGATTTGAAATCATTTACATTGAGAATAAGATAATGCGAAATAAAGTTTTTTTGAAATGTTTATGGGGTAAATACGTTGGTAAGTCCGAATAGGAGGTGTAGATGAAATTGATAAGTTGGCCTGAGTGTCCGGGATGAAAGATCGAAAACACGCGCAGAGGAGGTACCACTTCCCTTCCGGTTAGCAACCTGTAAATTGGGGTTATTGGTAGTGCTTGTTGAGCCTACTTGCAGACACCAACCTAGGGATTACCTGAGTTATATTTCCTGCCCCTATTGAATAAAATTATAAGCTTCGGAATTGTTGAGATTTCAATTGTTGTTGAACATGGTGATTTTCAAGAAAGAGCATGTATATGAAATTCCTTTAAATTGGCATTGCATGGTATTGCATTTAATATTGAAAAGTCTTGCATAATTGTATATACTTTGTAAGGATTCTCTACTGGGCTTTATACTCACCCCTATAGAATTTTGGTGCAGGAAAAGACGTGGTGATCTCGCCAAGTTGAGGGCGTGGATATGTTGTGAAGAGTAATAACTCTGTTTTGTTATGATTTTATTGCTAGCCTAAGGCTATTCATGTATGGGTCCGAGAGGCCATTTTTGTGTAACCGGGCTTAAGCCTTGGAAATTGTAAGCCCATGAGGACATTTTATTGTTTTTGGAACATGATGCTCTACATGTTATAGATTCATGTATCTCTATATCATTGAATGTATAAGTCGCATGTGGAACTTTTGTATAAATTTTGTTGATTGATGATGTAATGATCGGAGTATTGTTATTATCGTTTAGTGGACGTGGATTGGTATATTAGATTTATGTTAGATTATTTCGGGGCATTACACTCTCTTTCATGGCATGCTTTCAAAAACTTCTCCACGGAATCTTGCTGCAAAAAGGATATTAATTATGTGAGTTGTGTGCATGTGATTAGCCGAATAATTTTCAAATAACAGACACACAAAGACACAAATTAATGGGAGTCTATCCTAGCTAGAGAAATTTTAAATGCTAGAGAAAATTACATACACAAGCACAAGGACACAATTGAGACAAGCAACAGAATGTAATGAGCCAGATAATTTTTAAATGATAGAGAAATTTACACACAAGGACACAAAGACACAAATTAATGGGAGTCTATCCTGGGCAAAGAAATTTCAGATGCAAGAGAAAATTATATACACAAGCACAAGGAAACAACTAGGACATGCAACAGAAATTGTGAATGAAAATTTTCCCAGGAGAAATTTCAAATAACAACTAGAGGGTAGCATGCTAGTGTAAACCTGAAAAATCCAAACTGCATTCAGCAACGACTAAAGTGTTGGCCAACCAATTGGAAATGAAAATTTTGACAACAGCAAAAGTGAGGTTAATGAGGGCAAATGATAGTATTAAGTGACAACTCAAAAATAATTTCCATCGGCAAATGACAAACAAATAAATTTCACAATTACAAACACATTCTGACCCTAATTCAACAACAAACACATAAACTTCACTTTCAGAATTCAACAACATTATCATCACACAAACAACATCATGGATCAGAGAAATTTGCACTTGTTACATATTGTTATGCATCTTTGAGATATTGTCCTGTGCATCATCCCTTCTTGTCCTTAGGGAGTTGTAAAACCTCCATAAATTGTCTTTTTTGTCCAAGATAAGCAAGGTCCAATGATTTCCATTAGTTGACTTCTCATTGCCACCGTTATTTATTAGGAAATGGAGGAACCTATAGTTTTTCCGCGTGGGTTCAAGACGCTTGTCAAACAATGAGATTCGAAAAGAATGATTTTCCATCATCTTAATGAAGTTAGGAATCAGAGAAAATCAAACAATGGTCAAAGAAATTTGAAATGACTGAAAATTTAGAAATATACACACAGAGAAATTTGATGTAGTAGAGAAATTTTAAGACATGCACACAACTAGCCAGAGAAAATTAGACAAGTCACACAACTGGTTTCAAGAAGTAGCTCAAAAGGAGAAAGTAGTAAATAAATTCCAGAGAAAATCAAATAAATGAGTAGTAACATACCAAGCCCATGCATGTGAAAAAAATGAAGTTCTTGTTGTCCTTTTCCCTTTGGTCAACAAAGAGTATCTCTCCATAACCATCAACAACCTGAAAATATCATTTATAATTGTAACATTGTTTTATAAAGGTTTATGGAACATAAAAGAAAAATTTAACGAAAAACTTACATTGTTGGCAATTTCTTTTTCCTTT
Organism: Camellia japonica; assembly: GCA_030407325.1. Classification (NCBI taxonomy): domain Eukaryota; kingdom Viridiplantae; phylum Streptophyta; class Magnoliopsida; order Ericales; family Theaceae; genus Camellia; species Camellia japonica. The sequence goes on from JAPPVO010000029.1 coordinate 63,986,322, forward strand.
ATTAGGTTTTTTATATCTTCAAAAGAAATGAGATTCAAGTCACTTGTCTAGATGAAAGCCTTACAAGATCACAAAGAAATGATTTAACAGTTGTTAATGCAATATAAGTTAGTAAATTATTGTTTGTTATCTTCTATTTTAATTGTTGTACTTACTCTAGTCCAAACACATTCGATATGTGCTGTAAGATATCTTTAACATGTTCTTGGACCAATTTTGCAACCGGTAGACTTGATGGAAAAATCCAAGATTTTCTAAGATTTGTCGGTTGAGGCAAGACATAGTCTTCGACATCAAGAATTTATTTATCTTCGATGGTTTGCTCTATTGGCTTTGCATCTTACTTTGAACCTCTAGTGATCTTCATAACTCTGGGATATTCGAAGTCGGGGTCTTGTTTTCCTTTCCTTTCCTTTCCTTTACCTTCAAATTCTTTATCATTGATGTATGATCTTTTTTCACTATAGCAAGACAGTGAATTTTCAACAAAACATAAATTTCTCTAAAGTAACGGAATTATATTTTAATATGTAAATTTATTTAATTCAATATTTTTTGGTTACCATAGACTTTTGGCTTTGGTTTTTCTTGTTGTTTGTCTTCCACTCTTTCCTCTTGGACTCTTGGCTGTTGTTGCACTTGCATTCCAACTATACACAGCAATCAAACAAGCCCCAAAAATCAACACGATCAGAGAAATTACACACATATGGAAGAAAATAGATAGAGAAAAACAAATAAGCAGCTGAAATCAAAGTGGTCAAATTAATGTGGTCAGAGAAATTTAGATTCCAGAGAAAATTACCATTGTCTTTGTCCTTGTGTGGTTCTTGTTGTTGGTTTGACTTTTGCACTTGTTGTTGGTTTGCCTCTTGCACTTCCGTTCCAACTATTTCACAATGAAAATTCAGTAAATAGAAATTTCTTCGAGTTATGTTGACAGAATACCATAACTTTTTGTGGTTCAAGATTTTCATTAACCTTAAGGGTGAACTTGTTTTGGTGTCCCATAAGGTTGTATTGCTAGTTGGACAGATAGTTCTTCAATTTGTTCATGTAATCTAGTATTTTCAATTTCAAGCTCTAAAATTGAATCCCTCAATTGTTGCGTATATATATATATATATATATATATTTGTTTTTATCTTCCTTTTCAACCTCCAACATCCTTAGTCTCAGTTGGTTTGTGCTCTCTCTTTCTTGAAGTTTTGAATTCTATGGTATCAAGGTTCTTATGTCAATGTCCTTCTCTTTAAGTAATTAATTCCAAGTTTTCCCTTCTTCTATTTTGGAGTTAGAAAGTGCCCTTAGTCTTTTACGTAGATTAGCAATTTGAGCATCCTTTGATTACTTAGATTCTTGAGACTGTTGCATTGTCGAGCCACAAATGCTATCATGATATTGGTTCATGCGCTCATTGTTTTCTTCTTCATCGCTTTCCTCGTTGTTCTCTTCTTCTTCTTCTTCTTCTCCTTCTTCTTCTTCTTCAGATTCAGTGTGTAATGCCAAAAAAAATAAAATAAATAACAATAACCCATCTCATAACATTATATACAAATGATCAACATCACATCTTGTATTCCATTTATAGCTTTGATCAATACAAAAGATGACACATGCAATATAAATTCATAAATCTTAGATTCTGAATCTATAGCATATGGCAAGGATACATGAATTAAAATAAAAGTAAAACCAACTAATTTTATGCCCTAATGACTACATATTTCCAAGTCGATACTTGGGTATAACAAAATGAGTTTAACTCAATACAAGTAAAACCCGAGGCATATACAACGGTAATTAGAGCAAATAAACAAAATGAAGCCCTTAGCTACAAGTCCTTCCAAGCTATGTCCTTGGTGGAGGGATATCATCAACACCTGAAAGTTATTTTCCACATAACGTGAGCCAAAGCCCAGTGTCGATACTCTAACACAATATATGAAACTTAACAAAGTTATAAAGTGAGCAATTCGTCATTATCGATACAACTTTGATTGTGTTGGAATGGGGGTCACAAGGCAACAAGGAGGATGAAGATCGTATGGTGACCAACAAGTAGGATAGAGGTCACAAGGCATCCAACAAGGAGGATGGATACATGTGGTGAGGCCAAGGGAAGACAAGGAACATGGCAGCAGGAAGGCAGCAGGAAGGCAGCAAAGATATCTACACTGTGTTTGTGGACAACTTACCAAATTTAATGAATCCAAAGAGTCTCTCCAATCTTTTTACAAAGTTTGGGGTGGTGAAGGATGTTTTTATTCCACATAAGCGAAGAAGGGTTACAAATACAAGATTCGAATTTATGAGGTTTAATTGCATTGTGGGCTGCCACAATAGTAGTTCAAAAAGCAAATGGTCTTTGGGTGGATGATAAAGCTCTAGAGGTAAAGTTTGCAGATTTTGGCAAGGAAAACATAAATGATAAAGCTGTAATAGGTCCAGTACGAACCCAAACTAAGAATCAAAATGTCAAAGGTGGGGTAGGAAGAAGTGAAGCAAAACCCCTCACAGAGCAAAGATCAGATGTAGAGGTTATAATAGGCAAAAAGAGTGTTGGCAGTGGAAACATTATTTTGAAGGCAGAGGAATTTGGAAATGGGTGGTTGTATGAAAGTATAGTGGTGCGTCTGAAGGCTAAATATGCCAATATTAGCTTGAAAAAGGAGCTTGAATCAGTTGGTATTCAGGACATTCTAGTAAGAGGAAGTGGAGGAAGAGATGTAGTTATAACATTCAAATCGAAGGAGGATATGGAACTGAAACTGAAGCCAATAAAGGAGTCAATATTAGACTGGTGCGATCACATTTCTGAAGGGAAACCAGGTTTAGTGTTGGACCAAGAGAGAAATGTTTGGATTAGTTGCTATGGCATTCCACTAAATCTCTGGAACCGTACTAACCTACAAAGGATTGGTGGATTGTGGGGACAAGTTATAGGCTTCGATAGTGATATAAACCAGCCACAGTCATTTGTGTGTGCTAAGGTGAAAATCTCCACCAGTCTTCTGGAACTAATTAATAAGGTCGTATATCTAGAAAGCAGAGGTGCAATGCATCCAGTGAGAGTATGTGAGGAGTAGTTGGCAATGGTGAAAACAATGAAAAGAAAGTGTGGTTGTAATAAGCCTCAAGATATGGAAGAGAATTGCAATTCAAATGCGCTGAAAAGGCAAGAGAAGGAAGGGAGCAACATTGAAGAGGAAGAAGATGATGACATGAAGGAGGGCAGCAGTGAAAAGGAAGATGATGACATGGAGGATAAGTCAGCCAATGAAATGGAACATATGTCTAATGTGGCACAAGATCATGAGCCAAGTGGGCAGAGTAGGAGTGAGAAGATGGAGAAGGAGGTGAGCTGGAGGAGTGGGACTGAAGTTGCAGAGTCAAGAAGTGGTGTGGGAAAAGTGGCCAATACAGAGGGTTACAACACAATGATCGAGGCGAGAAACCAAAGAAATGGCTCTATAGATGAAATAGGTGGGAGTCAGAGAATTGATGGCCAACTACTCACGCCTGGTTATGTTAGAAGTTTGAGTGGGTCAAGTCTATTTAGACCTGGAGTGAATATTGAAGTGGTATTGGGCCAAAATCAATTATCAAGTCAAGCACATGGGCTGCAACATGTTCAAAATGGGCCTACAGTACAAGCTACTAACACAATTGTAAGGAATGGGGCAGTAGGGCTAGTTATTAGAAACTCAAGCATGTCTGAAGCCCATGATAAAGAGCCCAGCAATAGATCAGTAAGCAATATGAAAAGAAAGTTGAAGATAAGTAGCAAAAAGAAATACAACCAACAGTGGGCAAAGAAGGGATATTGTGATTTAGTTAGGAGGTATGGTCGAAAAGGGGCTTCAACAAGTAGATCAGCTCCAAAGACTGCAATTTGGAGAGCAGCAGCAGCAGCAATCTCCTTATCAGCATCAATTGAAAATGGGAGGGATAAATGGAGGTATGTTTTAGATGAAGCTCAAGCAACTCTCAAGATGGGGAAAATTTTGGGAATGGAATACAATGGGAAAGCAGATGAAGTGTTGACTAAGATTGTGGAGCTCGAAATGAAGGATATAGAAAGAGTTGAAGGGGGGAACAAAACTGGGGCCTAGCATACTCGCAATAGGGTGTTACAAAGGAGTATTATTATGTTGCTATGAAGATTTTATCATGGCATATTAGAGAAATGGGAAGGAAGAAAAAGCAAGCTAAGATTCGGAAGATATTGAAGGAAAGAAATGTGGATGTTGCAATGTTTCAAGAAACAAAAAAGTCTCAAATCTCAGATGTGGAAGTCAGAACAATGTGGGCTGGGGAGAAAATGGAGTTGGTTTTGGTGTTGTGCTGTTGTGATGGCTTTGGTGTTGTTTTGATATACTTAGTTTTGTTTGTCTTGGTCTTTGAAAACAGAGGATAGTTGTTGTGTGCTGTTTTTGTTCTTGCCAATCGTTATTTTTCTTGTCTTTAGTTGGTTTCTTGCCAACTCTGGATGGTGTGCTGCAAGGGACTGGGCAGACATATTGGTGCCAACCTAGTTGGGATTGGTATGTCTCGCTATGATGCTTTTTGCACCCATCCTTTTTCCTTTCTTGATGTAATGAGTTCTTTGTTCATCAATAAAGGTTTTTTTGCCGATAAAAAATAAAAAATAAAAAATAAAAAATTATAAAGTGAATGCACATGCATGCCATTCGTCAAACTTTTCCCATTTTCTATCTCAAAACTATGTAATGGTAGATTATGAATCAATTCATGAAAATAATCCTTTTATAATAGAAAATAGGGCAGTGGATATAAAACACTGAGAATCTCTAGATACATGTCTGGCAGTAGGCTATGCAAGCACTACTAAAGCCATTTTACTGGTACTAACTGGAAGGATCGGCACCTAACCGCATGGGTTTCTGGACTTTCTCTAAGGACACACAGGACAACATAATAACCACAACCACCTCCTAACCAATTCACCAAGGTATTCACTCATTTTTCTCAAAATCAATATATTTTCAATGTTCAATATAAAATGATGCTCGATGCACAATGTATGAGAAATTCGTTTCAATTTAACCTAATCCTCATGCGATTTCTACAACAATCAAGACTATCTTCCACCAATAGGCCAAAACAGATATTTCTACTCAACAGATAATTCTCCAATAATAAATAAAATCTCACAAATTTCAAAATAGGAGCAATAATAAATATCTGACTCCACTCTCATCATCAACAGATAGATTCTCCATATCTTTTCAAAACTCAACATCTTTTCCTTTACTTACATAATATTTTCCTTTACTTTCATAACCCAAATGCCAATGATTTTCTAACAAAATCTCCTTTGTTCTTTAAAATCTCATTTAAAGAGTGGGTTCCAAAATTTCAACACAACCCAACAATATACATCGTTCCATAACATTCTCAAGCATTTATTTGAAAAACCCCTCTTTTACTTTCCAAAACCAAACCCTAGGTTCAACCAAAAACAAGAACAAGAAGCAAGCAATGGAGAAGAAGAAGAAAGCAGTGCAAAAGAAGAAGCCAAAAAAGAAAATGAAGAAATAGAACGCAAAGAAGAAGAAGATGAAGGCACTGTATAATGATTCTGGTTTAGACTCGACCCATTTCTTGCTATTGACTTTGAGAACCCATGTTCTTAATTATTTTTCATTTCATTATCATCTTGTTGCTAGTTAAGTTGGGCTATTGAGAGTTATGGTTATGTTTGAAACAGGTTAGGAAGTTAGTTTTTCAAAGAGTTCTTGCCCAAATTTTTGCCTGTTCACTTAAGCGGTCTTTCTTGCGCTCGAGCGGTCTTTTGTAGGTTTGAACTTCTAGGAGGGGTCATTGTGGGTCGAGCAATGTTTTTGTTGCTCGAGCGGTTTGCACGTATATCGGTCTAAGAGAAGGTCATTTTGAGTCACTTTTTCATCTCTCTCTCTCTAAACATTTCAAAGCCCTAAAATATTTTCTCTCTCTCTCTCTAGTTCATACATTTTAGCTCTAAATACTCTCAATCCATTGGTTTTCTTACCCTAGTTCTTTGGAGAAAAAGGTTGAGCATGTCGAGGGTTTCGTTCTAATCGGAGGAGTTGTTGTTTTCGGCTTCGCCAAGTTATATATACCTTTTGCTCCCTCTTGTCTTCTACTTTGAGGTAGGGATTTCCTCAAATTTTAATCTGGTTCTTAGCTTAGTTATTTGCTCTTTGAAAACGGTTAACAATTTGGGTTCATTGGCTTCTCCTTCTTTATTCCTTCATTCTTCTTCAAATGAATCTTCTAGTGTCAGCTTGAATTTACCCAATGCTTTTTTTGTATATTTCTTCTTGTTTTTACCAAGACAAAACTCTTCTAATGGGTTTTTAATTAGCTCATCTTTATCTACCTGTAATAAGAGGGTTTTTTATTAGAGAAATATTAAAATTTCACTGAGAGAAAAATTCAAACAAGATCAACCAAATGCCAGATAAAATTCATCTCAATCAAACTAATGGGAAAGAAATTTCAAAGAAATTCTTCTCAACCAAACTACTAGGTTCAACAAGATTAATCAAGCACATAAACCAAAGTGAATCTAACGTCTTCAGAGAAAATTGTGATGCTAGAGAAATTCATCTCAAGGGGAAAATTATACACAATGAGACAACTAAGCAGTGATTATGCAACAAGCAACATAATTTGATAGGTTAGGAAAAATTCAAATATCAGAGAAAATCAATCAAGGCTTATAAGTTAATGTTACTATAATTGTGGTTAGACAAATTTGGATTCCAGAGAAAATTCAGTACAAGGATAGAAATAAACCAGTGATAATCAAACAAGCAATACAAATTGAAATCTCAGAGAAAATTCATCTCAATCAATCAAGGCACATAAGTTAATGTGATTATAATTGTGGTCAGAGAAATTTTGATTCCATATAAAATTCATCACAAGGAGGGAAACAAACCAGTGGTCAGAGAAATATTGGAATTTCACTAAGACTTAAGTGACGATAGAAATCTAACTTGTCGAGGTGTAAGAGATTGGATTGGCTTCTTCTGCAACTGTTTGGTCAAGCTTTGTAGGTTCCACCTGGCACATCTTGGGAATTCAGTTGTGTTGCTGTCTTTCCAGTCGATGATAGTTGCATGTTCGCATAGCCAATACTGTGATGGAAATTGAAATATTTAAATTTTACTAAACACAAATTTGTAACTATCATAAGTGTAAATGTAAATGGAAATTCTACTTACCAGCAATGCAATGACACACCCCGTAACTTTCTCTGGAGTTTTATGCAATGCTCTTATAGAATCGATCAATGTTGTTGTTATTGCTTCTGACCAATCATTCTTCTTCATTGATTCAAGCGATTCCACATACTTGATAAAAACCTACCCTATTGAGTTTCCACTTCTTGCAAAAAATGGGAAGAGACATGGCTTTTGGATTTTTGTTTCTTTGAGTATCTTAATGACATGGCATGTAGCATTCTGGAAAATTTCTTCATCGCTCGAGTGACGAATTGTTTGCTCGAGTGATCAAGCGTGTCACCTAGTACTTTTGCAGGTCTGTGATTCTGGTTATTACTGATGTTCACTCGAGCACAAGATTGGTCGCTCGAACAATCTGCCTTGTTTGGTCTGAACCTCTGGGAGTTTGCGTTCTTCACTCGAGCCACGATTTCACCGCTCGAGCTGTTTGTTCAGGAATTAGCACTTTAAAAAGGCATTTTGGTCCACTTTTCTCTATTCTTCTCTCCCCTCTTCTCCTCTTCCACCATTTTGTGGGTTTCAAGCTTGGTTTTTTTTTATCTATTTCTACTCACGTTCTACCCATAGTTCCTTAGATCAAAACGTAGAGCTCAGCGAGGGCTTTCTTTTAATCTGAGCGGATCATTGTTTAGTCGCCGATGATTTTTGGGTTATCTTCTCTTTGCTTCAAGAGGTAGGGATTTCTTTATTCCTTTTGAATACTTTGTCTATAAATAGACATGTGGTAGATTTTGTTGCATAAAAATCATGGCCATTATGGATTTCTTTGAAAATCATGAAAGAGGATCTAGGGTTTGATATTTGGGGTTGAAATTGTTAAGTTGATTATTGTTTGGATTAATTGGGGTGTATCTTAACATGTTTGTGTTGAGAAAGGAAAAAGGCCCTAAGTTAATACTATTAGCTTAATAAATTGGAAAGGGGTAAAATTGAATAATGGTTATGTTTTGTTTGATATGGCTTGTGTAAATGTGTTAATTGTTAAAGAGGAGAGTTAACCATGATAATAGGACTAATTGGGATTGATTATGCTGAGTGGAATTGGGTTGTGGCTTTGACATCGTGGATGTGGTTTTTAAAGAAATATAGAAATTGGGTTTTTAGAAAATGACTGTTGTGATTTGGAAAATAAGGAAATTGGTTTTGGCAAAAAAATAAAATCATAACCCTTCGTAAATTTAGAATGAACTTGAGGTTGGATTTTGAAACCTTTAAATATCATTATTGTTGTTGGACTTAAGGTCTCGTGAGAATTGGATTATTGTATTATGTGTGTCTAATACATATGCTTAGATGTTGTGTCCTTGGTCATCGGTGGAGGATGACATTGTGATGTTGAATAAATTAAGTGTATGCAATATATTTCAATTATTCATGCTTGTGTATATTGTGATGGTTGGTTATGTACAAGCACTAAGAAGGAGAGGTACCATTACCTTCTAGCTAGCACTTGGAGAATTGGCTGCACTTAGAATGAGAGGTATCAGTACCTTCCAGCTAGCGCCTGGAAAACTTGGCAAAGATGCCATTGCCTTTCAGCTGGTGTCTAGTAAATTGGTAGAGGTCCCATTCCTTTCCAACTGGTGACTGGTAAATTGGCTTGTATTATAGAAAGGTATATCATTGGCTTACCATGCTTAAGGCAGGTAGAATAGAGTTTTGTTTATCATTATTGTCCTAGTGTATCTGTGTAGATCATGTGTTACGATGGTTATGGTTTAGGAAGACCGAGTTATCTTATATGTTGAGTAAGTAGGTGTTGGGTGTTTGTTGTTTTCATTTTTCGTATTAGATGTCTATGTGTACTTATGAGTGTATCAGATTAATTGTTGAAAGTATCTCTTTAACTTTGGGTTCAAGGCTTGGAAAAAATGTGATGAGCATGTTGGAGATGGACGTAGGTTACGTATTGAGTTTGTAAGTAATATGAGGAAATTGGACTTTTTTTTTTTTGTGAACACATTTCAAAAGCAAACGGTTATTACGTGATTTTTATTTAAAAAATGGAAAATGAGAAGGAAATGTGAACAGTCTATACTGTTGAATAAATTGAATGATTTTGGGAAAAGTAATTATGTAAATACACTTTGGGTATAACCGTCACATTATTTATATAGTACGAGTTGAAGTATCCATGGATCATAACTATTTGTAAGTTGTTATTGCTTAGGATCATGTTGGGATTCCTACTGGACTTTATGTTCATCCCGCGTTGCTAATCCCTTTTCAGGTAGATCTTGAGAAGTGGTTCAACATTGAGGATCTTCTTTATCTGTTGGCCATGGGCCTTTTGTTTATTGGCAGAACGCCTTTAATGTAAAAGGGTTGAACCCTTCCTTTTATATGTAATGATGTAAGCCTACGGGTAGCTTATTTAATTGTATCCCTTATTACATCCATTATGTATACGAATGAGAGAACCTTCTTCTACTTATTCTGGTTAATGTATAGAACTTTCATTCGTTATCTCTAAAATTATATTATAATAATGGTTTTGATATTGTTATCCGTGAAATAAAAAGTGGGGCATTATAACTTAGTATCAGAGCGAGCCGGGTTTGAATACTTTGGGCTCGTGGAAAGTGATTTTTACCACAATGGGTTTGCTATGTGTGGTGAGGACGTTGCATATAGTTAGGATAAATGTTAAGACTTATATGTTGCATTTATGTGAGTATGGGATTAAGTTTCTTGGATAGTACTTGTAGCCGTTGAACTTGCTTTTAGGTCTTATCGGAAACACGCTTGATCAACGTGGTTTCTGATGAGAATTCCTTAAGAGTTCCGGGACGAGTATCTATCCTTGTGGACTTGATTTGATTAGGTGATTAAGTGTTTAATTGTTTATATGTAATAGAATGGGGTGTATTGGGGACTAAGTGTGTCTTGTAACTTAGCGGTGGCGAGTGTGTGCCTCGGTGAAGGCCGTTTTGTTGTTCACTAAGTTGGTCTTGTTTTGATTTTATAGGAAGACTACATCAGGGAATAAAGGATGGAATGGGAATAGGAGTGCCGGTAGAGGCACAGTAGTTCCTGTAGCACTTGTCGTTGCAGCATCAGCTGTCAGCGAGAAAATTGCATCGGAGAGTGTGAGAGCGGTGCAAGATGCTCTAGCTCACAATGAGGGTGACAACGGACGTACCCTCAAGCTTACTAAGGAGTTTTTTCGCTCCAATTCACCGCAGTTTTTAGAGGAAGCTAAACCGTTAGAGGCGGATGATTGGTTGGAACAGATTACTAAGACTTTGATATGCTCAGAGTCGAGGATGAGCGGTTGATGTAACGCCCCGAAGAAATAACACAATAAAGACTCATCATCTCCCAATTACATAACCTTGTTTTCCAAAACGATAGCTTCCATTAGCTTAATGTAGATGGAAAAATAAAGTCTCAACATTTACATCAACATCAAATCTCAAACATTTGTATTCATTAAACTCTAGAGATTTACAAAACAATATTTCACAAGCGATTATACATTCAACATTCCTAGAATATAAATCTATAGCATGTAGCACAACAAGTCAAGTACAATTCAATGCCCTCAAAGGCTACAAATTCCAATGCTTAAGCCCGATTACACAAAAATGGTTTTCAAACCTATACATGTAAAGCCCTTGGCTTGTCAAAAATAATTACAACAAAAGAAAAGAGTCTTGTGCTCTCAACATATACATTTCTCGCCTTTAACACAGTAGAATCACCACATCTTTCCATACACAAAATCACATAGGATGAGCATGAAACCCAGTAGAAAAACCTTAACAAAGTATATACATTTCATACAGTCTCTTGAGATGAATGCATATGCCATGTCATGCTCAAAAACATATATCTCTATCTTTTAAAACTTTTGTGCACAATACAATTTGAAATTTCAATATAGTTCAAAGAGGTGGTAAATATGACTCAGGTAATCCCTAGATTGGTGTTTGTAAGTAGGCATAACAAATCTACCAATCCCCACTTTATCGGTTGCTAACCGGAAGGCACGTGGTATCTCATTCGCGCGTGTTTTCGGTTTTTCACCATGAACACTCAGGCCAACTTAATCAATACCAAACTACACCTCCTATCCAGATTTACCGATGTATTTACCCCAAAACAAATCCAAAATGATCGTATGTCACAAACAATTTCCTTTCTCAAAGCAATATCTTTCCAGTGTAAGATTCAAAATCATTTGCAACAATGATAAAATAGAGTGGCAATTCAATAATGAAATGATACATATACAAGTTCCATTTTCAATTCCACTACACAATCCTCCATTGTGATCAAATTTCCACATCTTTTATTAATATAACAACATCAGCATACATATATTCTCTAAATGTTAAACATCATTTTTAAACTTAGTTTTCCAAGACAAATCAACAATAAGCTTCAAAATTAACAATTCTCATTTCCTCCATGAAATTCCTCATTTAATACAACTATAGAAAATTTTCCATCATTTCTTCACATAACAATTTATCAAGCATAAATTTTATGATATCTCAACATTTCCCCCAAAATCCCAAATTTCTAGGGTTTCCACCAAACTAGGTTTTTGTTCCTTTTTTTTTTTTTTTTGAAAAGATTTTTCCAAAACAACACCCACACTTTAGAACATAACTCATATTCTCAAAATCCTTGGGAAATAAGTGAGAATCTACTTCCAACATCATCTAGGGTTCATCAACCCAAAATCATAGCTCAAACATATAAAAAATACTTCAAACAAACATAATCTTTCCAAAACATATATATAACTCAAAGATTATCCTTACCTCAAGCTTGGAAAAGAAAATAGATGAAAACCCTAGAACTCAACATGGATGAAAAGTCGATTCAATCGGTGAAAACGGAGCCCTCGTCGCTCTCGTCGATTTGGTGTAAAAAGCCCCTTCAAATTCTTGAAGATTTTTGTTAAATCTTAGAGAGAAGTTTGGATTTGGGTGTGTTTGTAGAGAGAATGGAGAGAAAAGATGAGTATATATATATAGAAAGAGAGAGAGAAGTGAAAAAGTGTGTCTATCACGTTTTTGGCATTAGTTTTGAGGAAAAGAGCACGAAATTCGAGACAGACGTGCCGAAATGCGCACGAGTGGATTTTTTTTTTTTTTTTGCCTCCACGGGCGATTTGCTCCAGAGAAGAACCCAGAAAAAACACCAAAATCTGCTCAAGCGAGACCCAAAACCGCTCAAGCGGCTTTATACCCAGAAAACTTTCAAAAACCCTATGAGGATCTGCTCGAGTAGTCCCTAAATCTGCACAAGCGGTTTTGCCCAGAAACTCAGAATTTGATTTTGCAACGCAAGACAAGCTCCAATACGCCAAACTCAAAATTTTTAACCTGGAAAAGTTACGAGAGGTTAAGTAAGAGTAGAAAAGGAATCTCAACGATCCAATACGATAAACAAAACGCCGCAAGTAATGCATACTATCATACCCCTCAATATAAGTCAAGTCCAAGACCCGGGATATCACAATCTTACCCCTAGGAAATTTCGCCCCCGAAATTTGGTTATACGTCTCACCAAACACCCCAAAGAATAAAGACAATACAACAACCAAAAGGCTCGGAGTGGTGACAACCACACTAATGATAATAATGAATCCCTAATAGCAACAAATCAATTATAGTATTGAGATCTCATTCTCAACAACATTTCACTATCATTATCAAAAAATTTCCATGGGCCAAGGCCACAATCTAAGAACCACTAATATGACAATCATAAGCATAAGTCCAATAATAATTGCAACAATCCCACAACAATTCTCATGCTTAAAAGACAACAACAATCATAACAACAAGTGTTTTACAATCTCAACGATTTATTCTCAAACACAAGAGAAAATTACAATCTAGAATAAACTAAGCGTTCTCAAACAAATCTGGATACTTGGAGTAGACTTTCGCCTCCCGTTCCCAAGTTGCTTCCTCAACCCCATGCTGTTTCCACAACACCTTCACTAACAGTATGGTCTTGCCCCTCAACACTTTCTCTCGGGCATCTAAAATTTGAACCTGTCGCTCTTCATATGAGGCATCCTCATCTATCTCCAAATCAACCCAATCAAGTACATGTGAAGGGTTGGGTTGGTACTTCCTAAGCATAGATACATGGAATAAGTTGTGAACCCTAGAAAGCTGTGGTGGTAAAGCCAAACAGTAAGCCACTTCCCCAATCCGATCTAAAATCTCAAAAGGTCCAATGAACCTTGGAGACAACTTGCCACTCTTACCAAATCTCATCAAACCCTATCTCAATGAGATTTTAAGAAACACGTGGTCACTAACCTCGAAGGATAGAGGTCACCTTCTCATATTGTCATACCTTTTTTGTCAGTTTTGAGCCGTAGCTAACCTCTTTCGAATGAGAACAACTTCCTCTGCCGTCTCTCGAACAATCTCCAAGCCCAACATTGGTGCATCACCCATCTCGGCCCAGCAAACTGGTGATCTATAAGATCGGCCGTACAAGACCACAAATGGTGCCATCCCAATACTTGACTAATAACTATTGTTATAGGCAAACTCAACCAAGGGTAGGTGTCTCTCCCAAGACCCTTTGAAATCAAAGACACAAGCTCTAAGCATGTCCTCCAAAATCTGAATAGTACACTTAGGCTGCCCATCGATTTGAGGATGATAAGCGGTGCTAAGGGTCAACTTAGTTCCCAACGCCCCTTGAAGGCTTTGCCACAAACGGGCGATGAAACGAGAATCTCTATCCGAGACAATGGTCATAGGGACCTCATGAAGTTAAACTACATCTCTAATGTACAACTTTGCCAAATAATCAACTGAGTCGCTGGTGCACATCGAAATGAAGTGCGTAGACTTAGTCAACCTATCAACAATCACCCAAACGGCATCATTGTCTCGTTGTGTTCTAGGAAGCCCAACTACAAAGTCCATGGTAACATGCTCCCATTTCCACTGGGCTATAGGTAAGGGTTGTAGCAAACCCGCTTGCTTTTGGTGTTCGACCTTCACTTGTTGACATGTAAGGCATTTCGAAACAAATAAGGTGACGTCTTGCTTCATACCCCTCCACCAAAACTAGTGATTAAGATCATAATACATTTTAGTGCCTCCCGGATGTACCACATGGCGTGAGTGATGAAATTCTTGGAGTATCTCCTCTATAAGATTCTGGCACAAACAAGCAGTCTAGATACCTCACACTCAAATCCGAGTGGATGTTCAAACCCTTCGCTTCCTTCCCGTTAGAGATCCTATCATGGATTGTCTCCACCTCACAATCACCATGTTGTGCCTCTATAACTTTACTAATCAAGGTAGGTTGAGCAATCAAAGTAAACAAGGTAGCACTCTCGCTAGACTCACCCAAATGCAAATCAAACTCGTCAATATCACCTACCATATCCCATTCTCGAATAGCCACATTTGCTACACTACTCACAGATTTCCGACTCAAGGCATCGACCACTATATTGGCCTTCCCCAGATGATAGTGTAACTCAAAGTCATAATCCTCCATAAATTCCATCCATCTCCGTAGACGTAAATTCAAGTCTTTTTGGAAAAACACGTATTTTAGACTCTTATGATAAAAAAAAACATCAAACTTCTCGCCATACAAATAATGCCTCTAAATCTTCAAAGAAAAAATTACCGCTGCTAACTCCAAATCACGGGTGGGGTAGTTTTTTTTCATGAGTTTTCAATTGTCGCGAACCATAAGCCACAGCCTTCCCTTCTTGCTTCAACACACAACCAAGTCCATCCCAGGACACATCACAATAAACGGTATAACCCAAGCCCCTTTCTAGAATTATCAAAACTAGTGTGGTGGTCAACCTAGTCTTACGTAGGGGTGGTCACAAATCGATTTTGGATGGTTCGGATTGCGGTTTGGACCAACCTACATGTCTGCAGTTTGGGAAAAATTGAACCTGCAATCGCCCGCAGTGTGGGTTGCGATTTATGCAGATAGGGTTCGCGGATATGCAAGTGGTTGCGGGAGGTTTGCAGATTGGACTTTTTCTTTAAAAAGCAAAAGTTGGGCCTGTTTTTCCCCATTGCTTTAGAACATCAATAATAAATTAATTAAAACTTATAAAATTAAGAACATAACAAAATCAATTCCTAGCACAAACAAAACATTCAAAATCCTAAATTTTTAAATTAAATCATAAACTAACACAAGCATACAATTAAAGTCTCTCAATCATCAATGTGTTCATGTTAAAAACAAAAACAACCAAAGACTTGGCACTCTCATTTCTATCAATGATCCAACATTCATCTAAGATGGTGATACTGGTAAGCATGTATATATATATACATACACACATACAATGTAGGTAGACATAATTATATTTAAATCAATGAAAAAGAATAGGGCATAGCATATTTTCATCCATTTATAAATATTTATTATAAGTATTATCTAAAAATGTGGACAGAAAGGAGCTTTATAAACCCAACTTATGGGGAAACTCCACTTAAATCTCTTTGCCCCCACCACTTCCAATCTAAGAAAATTGGTGAAGTGAATGTTTGATAATCAGTCTGATTCATCACATGGGTTTGGCCACAAATACAGTAATATACCATCAAATGCAATGTAATTACACCACAAGAAGAAATACTTCAATTAAGGTGTGAAAGAGTGATCGTTAATACTGGAGCCAAAACGAGTAGATAATTAAGAAATTGAAAGATTAACGCGGGCTTCCAACTACACCCACAGATATACGCCTTAATGGAGCCAATCTCATCTGCTGACCATGAACTCTGCTCTTCCTCAACAGGGGTTCTGGTGATAATGAAACCAAGGATGTCACTACCCACGAATCGTTTGAGCTATCGCAATTGAAATTCACATCGATGACACCATTTGGGTTGTTGGGTATGGACTGATACTTCCGCTTGTGGGTTTAGCATTACTTTGACTATTGTTGCCAGGCAGTTCCAGGAGATAGAAAAGAACAGTCCAGAGAGTGAAAGAGTGCGCAGAGAGAGGCTGCTGCTGAGAGATTAAGGTTTGGTTTGGGCAAAAACATCTAATATGAATCTGTGAGATATGTAAGGAGATCAACAATCCAGGTTTTTTTATATATATATAAAATATATATATATATATATTTAGTATGGGCGGGTACTTGAGGGTGCGGGTGAAACTCGCAACCTGTCTGCAACCCGCAATGAAAGAATAATCTAAATCGCACCCTACCTTACCCTATACTCGAAACCACCTATCTGCATGTGGTTTGGATTGGGTTGGGCGGTTTCTGCAGGTCAGACAACCCTATGCCCAGCCCTAGTCTTACGTTCTTGGAATGACTTCTCACCAGTCTCATTCCATACGAATTTGACACCCTTCCTTGTCAACCTAGTCAACAGTGTGGCTAGTCTAGAGAAATCCCTTACGAAACGACGATAAATCCCGGCTAACCCCAGGAAACTCTGGATTTCAAAAACATTTTTAGGTTGTTCCCAATCTTGCACTGTATCTATCTTAGAAGAATCTACAGTTACTCCTTCTCCTGACACAACATGCCCCAAAAACTTCACTTCAGTCAGCCAAAACTCACCTTTCTCAAATTTAGCATACAATTGGTACACCCTAAGCAAGTCAAGCACTATCTGCAAGTGTTCCTCATGTTCCTCTTCGGAGGTTGAATAGATCAAGATATCGTCCACAAAGATGACTACGAAACGGTCTAAAAATTCTCAGAAGACTTGATTCATCAAGTCTATAAAGGAAGTAGGAGTATTGGTTAAACTGAAAGGCATTACTAGGAATTCATAGTGGCCATAACACGTGTAAAAAGTCGTTTTCTGAATATCTTCCTCTCTTACTCTCAACTGATGGTAACCCGATCTCACGTCTACCTTCGAAAAGCAACGAGACCCTCTAATTGATCAAATAAGTCATCTATTCTCGATAAAGGATACTTGTTCTTAATAGTAACTTGATTCAATTTGTGATAATCAATACACAACTACAATGACCCATCATTCTTCTTCGCAAAGAGAGCAAGCACTCCTCAAGGTGATATACTAGGGCGAATGAAACCCTTGTCTAAAAGTTCTTGGAGTTGAATCTTTAACTCATGTAATTCTACGGGTGCGAATCTATAAGGTGTGCATTATACTTCACTTGAGCTTAATGTGCATTATACTTCGACTGATTGGGTTCCTCTATCTGATCCTACTTTGTATCGTGTTCTTGTTAGCAACCTTGTCTATCTTACTGTCACCCCTCCTGATATTGCCTATGTTGTCCATGTTATTAGTCTGTTTGTTGCCTCTCCTACTACGGTTCATTGGGCTGCGGTTCTTCGTATTTTACGGTATGTTCGTGGGTCTCTGCATCAGAGTTTGCTTTTCTCCTCTATCTCATCATTGGATCCTCGTGCCTATTCTGATACTGATTGGGCTGGTGATGCTATGGATCGTAAGTCCACTACTGGTGTTCGTGTGTTTTTGGGTACTTCTCTTATTTCTTGGAAGAACAAGAAACAAACAGCTGTTTCTCGTTCTTCTGCTGAAACTAAGTACCGTGCTATGGCTACTACTACTACTGAAATTGTTTGGTTGCGATGGTTGCTTGCTGATTTTGGTATTTCACTTTCTGCTCCTACTCCTATGTATTTTGATAATCGGAGTGCCATTCAGATTGCTCATAACTCTGTCTTCCATAAGCAGACTAAGCATATTAAGATTGATTGTCATTTTGTGCGTCATCATCTTCAGCTTCGTATTTTGTCCTTGCCATTTGTGCCATCCACTATGCAGTTGGCTAACATTTTCACCAAGTCTCATACGACTTTGTGCTTCCATATTCCGCTTGGCAAACTCTCGATGCTTCCTACCGCACATCATGAGTTTGAGAGGGGGGGGGGGGGTTTAAGCATATATGTGTTTTGGATATTATTATTTATTATTAGGGTAGTTTAGTCTTTGGTATTTTTAGGGTTTGTTTAGCTTAGATATATATATTTCACTTTATAACCTTTATTAGTTATGCTTAATATACTATCATTGTTTTTCTCCTTTCTGAATTATCACATATCAAATCAAACTTTTTCCGCAAATTTGTAATCAAATTAGATGAAAAAATTGGTGCAAGATTGGAGATGCTCTTAGCGGTGGCTCTTAAATTTTTTTCAAAATCATGGAGTCGGTTTTTTTTTTTTTTCCCCCATTAAATTTCAAAACCCATTGATAAAAAATTATGAAGAATTCAGATTAAATCCAAATCATATTTGACAATATGGTTCTCTATGAACAAACACCCATGTCTAATAGACGCCATAATTATCACAGAAAAGACTATAAGCTCGAAATCGAAATGGGTTTTTCAATAAAATTAAAATGTACAAATGCATAAATCAAAAAGATGAATTAAAATTGGAGAAGAAGAAGAAGAGGGGTATATAAGAAAAAGAAAACGAACCAACAGTGGACAACAAGATCAAATTAAACAATTTGTTCAAGTGAAAGGATTCATATAAACAAAGAACCATTCATAGTGAATTTATAATCTTTAAAAGCCAGTAATATGACCATATAATCATGTCTTACTGATCCATTTAGCTTTTCGATAGCAGCATTTGCATCCTCAACAGTCTTCATCGTAACATATGCAAATCACCAGCTCCTTCCAGAGTTCTTGTCGTACATAACCTATCAATAGAATCCAGAAAGAAAGTTAGTGTGCCCACTGCCTAATTGCAAATTGTTTTATTTAGAAAAAAAGGTGAACCCTTTTCCATGTCTACCCAGCATATGGGTGATCCCTCCCCTTTCTGCTTTGGTCCAATGTAAACTTGTGAACATGTGAAAACCAATAGACACTCCTTCAGTTTGATAGGATCATAACTTCAGCATTTTACATGAGGTTGTTTCTCAACTTTATTTGTCTATCCTAGTGGTACACGATCCTCACTCTAATTGCACCTTTACACAAGAAACACTTTCAAGTTTTCAACAATTTGCTAATGCAAAGCCATATGTGCGCAAGCGCACGCGCATGCACTGATTTATTCCATGGATCCCCTAAAGATACATTTATTATCAAATCAGAGAGTTATATACCAAAAAATATATTGCTATTTGTAAGTCCACAACAATTGAAGTTTGAAGGTACTTAAAATAACAAGTGTTAATCTCTATGGTTTGATTTTGATGATGTCTAGTCTAATATATTATTAGATAAATTATATATATTTTTTAATATACATATTTTTATAACCATTTGACACAAAATATGAAAATGAATTTTATCATATGTTGCACCAATTTAAAATTTAATTGAGTTTAATATGCATCTTTTTAATACTTATATTTTATTTATATATAATATAATAATATATGATGTACTCTTCACTACAGTGGGTGCATTTTTCAAATAATATTGGTTTGAGTGTACCGTTTATCATTTATTCACTTTTCCTTTTTTTGCTTTGTTGATTAATGCAATTTACCCTCCCTCCTTTTGTCTTCTGTCTGCAATTTTCTTCCAAGTCAGAGGCGAGGCTTCCAAAATTCAGGAAGAAGCCTCCAACAGTTATATTCTTCCATGCCAATAAAAGAAGCACTGTGTAGAAGAGCAAAAGATACATAGAATTGAAGTGGAGAAACAAATCGGTGATATTCAAGAGTTCTCAAAATATTGTGTGGTGTGCTTTTATTGAGTTATAATTTTTTAGGAGAAAATTTATTGAGAATTTGAGCTTTTATTGTAAAAGGGTCTTCAATCCCTTATCATTTTTCTTGTAAAAGAGAGTTATATTTTTGTCAATGATTTTTGATAAAATCACTTGGGTTAGGTGTGACTAGCACCGGATTCAAAACTAATTGGTTGGAGTGATCGGGATTGATCGATTGTTAAGGTTCACTAGCACCCTATGAAGCACAGGTGCGGGTATGGATACTGGTACGGGGGACGCTGATACGACAAAACCTTAAAAAAATAAGATACGGATACGGCTAGAGTACGTCAACAAATTTTATATTTTTTTATAATTTGTAATTTCAAATTCAAACTACAATCAAAGTTCAATACCAAAACTAAAAGGAGAAATTACAAAATCAAAAGAGAAATCATAGTTTAACAAGACCAATACCAAAGCAAAGTCCATAGGCTAATTTAATGCCATTAAATAGAAGAAATTACAAAACAAAGTTTCATTCCAATAGCAAGCTAAGTAAAATTTGAAAACTTAAAACTTTAATTTTCACTTCCATCAATTTCATCATTGAATAATACATCTTTCATTTCTAGCACATCAAGTAAATGATTTGCAATTTCAAGTAAATCAAAACTCTCTAATAAATTAAACATATGTCCCCCAATGTTCCATAACTTGGTGTACCCTCGATGTATCAATCTCATACCCACAAAGTACCTAACTTTCAAAGAATGTATAAAAATATATCCAGTACGTATTTCGAATACCCGGTATGCATGCAGCTCTATCGGTACAAGTACGGCAACATTTTCGAAGTATCCATGCTTCATAGCTAGCACCTGTGAACTTACAAGTGTAACTACTATTTGACAAAAAGTGAAGAAATCTCAAGGAGAATCTTGAAGAGTGAACGTAAGCTTGATTTGAGCAAAACCACTATAAAATCTATATTTGCTCTCTTTCCTTCGATTAATTTATTTTTATTGGTCTTATTTATATTGCTTCATATTTTTTTATTTATTTCTCATTTGGATTAAATTTTAATTTATTACTTCATATTTTTATTTGTTTATTATTAGGGTTAATTTTTTTTAATTTAGCCATTCATTTAGAAACCCAATTCACACCCCCCTCCTCCTAGGTTATTTTTTGGGTAACAATAAGAAACAAAAAAATAAATAAAGAAAAATTAAAATAAAAGAACAAAAAATAGAACAAAAATTGTATGATTCTACTTGAATGGAGTACTCATTTAGGAAGTATGGATACAAACATGCAACATGACATCGATACACGACTGACACATTGAGAGAATTTAAAAAAATCTAGACAACATGTGAGGGACACAGACTAAGAAGCACGGACATGGACACAGGACCCAGTGATTTCAAAACAAAAAAATAGGAACACGGACACAGCAAAGACCCAACAATAAAATATATTTTTATTTTCTATATAGATTAATATTACATCCACAATAATCAAAATTTACAAAAACTAATTCTAATTTGATATTTTAAGAAAATAAAAAATCGCTTCTACATTAACACTTATCATTTATATCTATTTTATGTATGATCTATTAAGTATTTAAATAATCTAAGAAAAAAATAATAAACATCAAACATCCAACATCCATCAATAGAAAAGGAAAAAAAAAAAAAAATTAGTTGGCGTGTCCCCAGAGTGCTCCTGAAGTGTCCCCCCGATGTGTCCCCTAAAAAAGAATTAATTAAATAAAGGGACATATCATGTGGCTTGTCCCATACGTGTCCCCGTATCAGTCACACTTACGGCACTTCTTATGTTTCAACTTAAATAAAGAATTAGTTATTTTGTTAACTTTTTATGTTTCAGCTTTTTTTTGGTTCAAACTTGTAATGTGTTTCATATGTGTCCACAGGATGAATATAGCATAACACTAATTTCTAACGTTTAAGGGAGGAGGAATTAATAGGTATAAATCAACATTTTTTTTTATCATTAGATTCTAAGTTATTTTGTTTAAACTTTTTATGTTTCAATTTTATTTTGTTCAAACTTTTGATGTGTTTCATGTGTGTCTACACAATAAACACGTGTCCCCTACCTGTATGAAAAACATTCGAGTTTATTTTTTGTTTTTGTTTTTTTGGTTTTTATATAATAGGACATGTTTAGATGTGTGTTGCACACCAATAAGAGGTATATGATGAGTGTTGGTGTCTTACAAGGCTAAGACACTGACACACCCCTTTTTTAGAAGTGTCCATTCTTCTTATGTCTATCATTTTTTGGAAAATATTTTTTTTACCATATTGATCAGTAACGATTTCTACATTAAAGTTTTTTTGAAAATGCACAAAAGATTGTTTTGTACCAAAATTGTGTGCTCTTTGGGTGTAGCAACTTATGGTAGATCCAAGTGAACATGGCTGGTTAATGATGACACTAGTGACAGATTGCAGTAAACGTATGGCCAAATTGAGAGAAGAGAAGTTCAACGGTTGGTTGTTTTCAATATGTTATAGAAAGGGAAAACTGAATGCCATAGATGAAATAGATGCATGTTTTGTACTTCTATTAGACAATTATCCCCATCAAACCACACATAAATATAACTCCATTTGCAATGAACCAGACAATCATATGTTTGTCACCATGTTCTACACATTTTCCTTGGGATGCATTTAGAGTAGTGCATTGTGAAAACTTTCACCATAATTCCCTTTAGGTCTCTCTATCAACTACAATAATCAACCTTTACATATTATGTATTAGTAAGCTATTACCACACCAGGCTGAACCTCGAACCATTTCATTCAAACTCGTTCACCCAAACACAGCCAGTTTACACTCAACAAGATATTTTTCATTTTCCACACCGTTTTCAAAACAACAAAGAAAACAGATACAACTCCAATTTTAGTGGGACAAAAATATCAACTTATTACAACTCAATATCATAACAAACCTCATGAGTGGTGCAAGAGAAGTTTATTTCACATTTTGAAACTTTACTTCAAAAATCACATTCTGAAATATCATGCTGAATGTGGGTTGGGTTGGGTTGGGTTGGGTTGGGTGGGGGGGGGGGGGGGGGGGGGGGGGGGGGGGGGGGGTGGGGGAGAGAGAGGAATGGGGAATACTTTCTTTAACGAGCATATCATTTTACTTTTATCAACCCATGAGCTAAAAATGCTTACTTTCTACACACACACAGTTTACTAACTACAGAAACCCAATTCTTCAACATCATGCAGAAGAAACTCAAAATTTAACAGACCCTCCAACTTATACTTCATATTTAAACAACACAAATTAACTAATAAAACCTAAAACAACATGAAATCAAAATAATATAATAAACAACAAAATCAACAGAAAATTAGCTCAACACAGAAAATTAGTTCTAGATTTTACAGGGTTTATGAAAAGATAATTGGAGTTGATATTTTTAATGATGTAGCTGTCAACAGTTAATCTAACAAATGCCCCATCACAGCAGCACAGGCAGTTGCCAACGACAACAACGCGTAGGCACAACTGAGATACACAAAGGTTTTCTACATTTAAATTGCAAAATGTTTCATCAACTTCTTGTTCTACCGTCCAAATCAGTGCAAGGGCTATATATTCTGACAAGGGTATACTATATGCTCAATTAAACTAAATAAATTCACATATTTTTTCAACTCAGCTCATCATTCATGTTACTTCAATTACATTATGTTGTACATCAACAACTTACTCTCTCATACCACAATCAATGTAATTAAACTAAGCTAATGCAATCACAGACAAATTCATAATTAAGCAGAATTGATACCTCAGCTTTCGCGACAGCACCGTGCTCTTCGACAATCCGGCAGAGCTCATCGTTGTTGACAGTCTGAGGATTGTTTCCGATGTAAACCCTCCGTGCCGCCTCGGACGACGGGTTTTGTGTCCAAACCAAAGTTTCTTCAGCAACAGCGGAGACCCATTTGGGTTCCTTAGAGTTGGAACCCAAATGTGAGGTTGAGAAGCGAAGAGAAATTGGAGGAGAGTTAGGAGATTTGAGGGAGTGGAGAGAGAGTTTAGAATTGGGTTGTTGGGGGATTGTGAAGGGCTTTGTGAGGTGTTGTTGGAGAAGATTGGGAGAGAGTATGGATGAGATTGAGGCCATTCTTTTGTGAAGTTCTGTGAACAGTATGGTCTGGTGAGAAAGGGTTTTGGGAATTGAAAGACTGAGAGAGTGTGTCTATGGTTAGTAATGTCTGTTAGTCACCCACTGGTTACTAAGACATAGCTGTTTGGGAAATTAGAAATAAACTACCCCTGTAATGATTTTTTTTTTTTTTTTTTTAAGATACTTAATATTAAGATTTTATAACATAAATGACATTAAATATTTTCATAATGTCTAAGGTTTCTCACACATTAATCTAGAGAAATTCTCTCCAAATTTCTCTAGACTTTCCACCCTCCAAAGAAATTCTCTCCAAATTTCGCTAGACTTAAATTTCTCTAAACTTCTCTCCAAATTTCTCTAGACTTCACACTCTCCAGAGAAATTCTCTCCAAATAACTCTGGGCAAAGTAAGTTCAAGTCTCAGCTTGGCTTAAACTCTCTCTCTCTCTCTCTCTCTCTCTCTCTCTCTCTCTCTCTCTCTCTCTCTCTAATATTTTTGTCTTTGGATGTATGGTTGTAGAAGAAGCTTCTGATTCTTCAAATTTCTCACCGCCATCATTTATTTATTTATTTATTTATTTGATAACTCAGGGTGTCCGGGCCAGCTTGCGCGCACCTCGACTAATCCCTGGGGGACCAATCCCACCGTCCACTAGCGGGGGGCCCATTTAAAGCCAGAGCAAAGCTCTGTATGGACTGGCCCAACACAAGAGTTGATAGCACCTGAGAGGTTTTGAACCTGAGACCTAGAGAGGAGCAAACTCCTAAGTCCCAAGCCTCCACCACTAGGCCAACCTTGGGGGTTCACCGCCATTATTGATCATTCAAAATCTCAAAATCAAAGAATTTCTCTGGTTGCCTACCATGAAAGATTTCTTGGTTATCTACACTCCTTTATTATTGGTCATTCAAAATCAAACCAAACTAGAGAAAATTAGGCTACTTAGCAACCAAAAACAATCACAATTTTTCCCGTGTTTTGAGCAAATTAGAAAAAATAGTGATTCTTTTTCTCTATGATTGTTTTTCTAAGAAGCATTTTATCAAACAAGTTAGCTTCAAAGCTTACAGCTATATGTTTTACAGTTATAAGAAGAGTTTTGTCAAATCAAATCTCACCGTTATGTGTTTTGGAGTTCTAAGAAGCATTTTGTCAAACAATTTAACTTCATACTATATATATGAATGTTTGTATGTGTATAAGTTGTGTGGGTGTGTAAGAGAGAGAGAGAGAGACCTTGTTCCAAAACCAGTAGATGATGAAGCCGGAGGAGGAAGAACTAAGAGAAGCTTACTAGGGCTTTCAAACATAAAAGTGACAGTATCACTTCCATCATTGGTCTTGATGGTGATGATATAGTTGTTCACTCCCACCATTGGGTTGTCTTCTCATCGCGGTACACTTCGATTCCGATATTGGTGAAATCGTCAATAGATAAGGATGCTTTGAGCTTTACTTAACGGAAGAGGGAGAGTTGGAGAAGACGACGACGATGATGAACTCTAGCAATGGAGGTGGAGTTCGTCGAAGAGAGAAGAGTAGAGAAAGGAAGAGATGAAGAGGCAGTTTGATTTGAGTGAATCAAATTTCTCTGTGATATATGAGTGTCAGGGGTTGAGGGAACTTATACATCATAAAATAATATTATGGATCTCTTCCATTATTAAAAATGAGTGAGGGACCTCAGACTAATTTTTCCTTTTCTAAATGGGTTTGATTTTTTTCAAATTATCATCTTAATTTGAAAAGAGTGTTTAGTCTTATTAATTCCATTTTAAGACCAATTTCAGTGATACAAACTGTTTACTTTTAAGAACTCGTTGAGTAGAATATTCATACAAAAAATCAAAATGATTGGATATCAGTAATTATATGTTTGAATCATATTTATTTATAAAAAAAATAAATGACAAATATAATTTTGAAAATAACCATTCATTTTTTATAATGTAAATGTAATTCAAACATATAGTTATTAATATCTGATCATCTTAATTTTTTACATGAATTTTTTACTCAACGAGTTCTTAAAAGTAAACAGTTTGTATCACCGAAATCAGTCCCAAAATGAACATACTAAGCTCAAATGCTCTCTCAAGTTGAGATGGCTAACTTGAGAGAAGCTAAACACTTTTTAAATTTATGTCAAATTCTTTTACATTTTTTGTCTGTCTTATATAGATGAATTTTAAAAGTAATTTTTTTGAAAAAATTCAAAAGTAAAAAAGCCAAAATAATTTTGGCTTATTTTTATCTTTTCTATAATTTTTTTTTAAAAAAAATTAATTTTCTAGTTCATCTGATCAAGTGAAATTTAAAAGTCTAAAACTTTTTTTTTTAAAAAAAATACTAAAAATGAAAATAAACCACAAAAAAAAAATAAATAAATAAAACTACAAAAAAGGCAAACCCTAAACATTGTTCAAGTATATGTGGTTTTTCTTTCTTCTTTATTTTTTTTTTCAACATTACTGCACATCTTGAAAACTATATTAAAAAATAAATCAATGACTATATTTATTACGTGTACGAATCACATTCCACTAACTTTAAATCAACATTGATATCAACATCATAAACCTTATTTTCAAAATAAAAAATAAATCAATGACTATATTTATTACAGGTATGAATCACATTCCACTAACTTTAAATCAACATTGATATCAACATCGTAAACCTTATTTTCAAAATAAATTCCAAAATAAAATTTATATTACATAACATTTTGGGTAAATACTTTACCTCCTTTATGTCTGACTATTTTTCCAATTTGACCCTTAAAATTTGTCCACTTTACTTCCTTTATGAAAGCAAGGTATTGGAGAGAAAAAAGAAAACTCTATATTAACTGGATGAATAAACTAATGAATACAAGATCTTATATATAGTGAAGGACAAGGTAGAAAATACAATCAATCTACCTATGGTAATACAATCATATAATCTATAGAGGGAAAGAACATAAACAGAATATTCTAACAATTGATTTTGTATTTTTTAGATTTTTTGTTTTCTTACACTGCCTATTGTTGGTGTGTTAATGACCTTGAAGACGAAAGTTAGTGGCAAGAGGCGAAAGAGAGTAAGGAAGGAAGAAGAAGATGAAAACTAGTGGTTGGTTGGCAATGCTATGTAGTCTGCGAGAGATAGAGGAAGAAGATATGGTTGTTGGCGAAGAGATCAAGGATTGAGGACGGTGATAAACAGATTAAACCCCACCTTTGGATAAATTTGGACCAAATCCATCAAGTGTTATAGCACTGGAGAAGCAAGTGATCAGCACAACAGTTTCAACTTCACTCTTGCAGAATGCACAAAGGCTATTGCACAGGAGATTCGAAGTAGGATGACTTCCAAACAGCATTAACAGGGGAAGGGGGGAAAGCCAAGTGAGTCTCCGAAAGTTTGGTAGAATATCTTCAGAGAGAAATTCAATGATGAGGATGCTAACCATAAAACATCATCATGCATTTGATCTCAATCGGACATTAATTGACTGTGTTGCTCCTTTTCCTATGGAAATAAATTCCTTCTATAAGACATAAAGGAATTTTTCATGGTTGATAAGTTGAAAAGTCTTGGCAAAGGTTTCCTGTAAGAGGTTTTCAAGATGAGGGGGTATCAACGTAATTAACACTATTTTATCTTATGGAGCTCTATGCGTATGACCAAAATGGTCCTTGCTTCTTTGCTCTTCTTTTGCATCATTTTGTCATGGGTTTTTTTTTTTTTTTTTTTTATGTTTAAATAAAAGAAGATTGGATGGACAATGTTTTAAAAAAAGAAAGGGGGGGGACAAAAGTTGGTGAATATGGTGTGTGCAAAAGGTGCTAAAAAAAAAGTAGAAGGAGATAAGAAGATCATGATTTCTTTGAGGGTTTGGGTTTGGTCGGTGGAGTCTCCAGGTGAAGTGCAGGGTCTACAATTGGAGTGGAAAACAACGCACCCCGCCGAGCTGCAGTTCCTGAAGCCTTTAAACGGTGTGATCAAGATAGCCAGATTGTAGCCGTTGACTAGGTTGACGTCATAAAAGTCTTGTTCAATGCCGAGGGTGATTTCGGCTAGGGTGGCGGGAGGGGAGCCGCCGAGGCCATTGCAGAAGAGTGTGCCGCTGCAGTCGCCGGTGGCACAGTGGCCTCAGAAGGTGGCGAGGTCGAAGGAGCAGCAGTGGCGGCCCCAGATCCGGCCGGACCAGGCGTTACTGCTCCAAGTCTTCGAACAGAGATTCCTCCATCTTGGGGTGGACGATGGAGAGGAATTTCTTGGAGTAGAACTTGCCGAAGTGACAAGTGGGCAAGATCCCGAGGAGCTCGATTGGGTCCATGGCTTTCATGTCTCAGTGCTGAGTGAAGCACTCGCGGCGGAACTAGTCCGGGTGAAGCACTCGAATTAGGCAGATATTGTTGTATTTTTGTTTTTTACAAATCGACCCCAAAAAAAGTTTTGTAAATTATGAAATTACCCCTGAACGTGTTCCCAAAGTGTCCAAACGTGTCCACAATGTGTCCGGATGTAAAAAAATAAATAAAAAATGGGACACTCTGCTGCGTGTCGAACACGTGTCCACCACGTGTCCATGTCTAACACGTGTCCGACACTAGTACGGAGCCCTCGGAGAGGTGTCCGTGCTTCATAGGAATTAACACTACAAGGAAAAATACTTTTAGTGACCACCTTTTTCATGTTGGTCGCAAATAGTTTACTTTTTGCGACCAAAATTTTCCCTAGTCGCAGATGAGTTATGTTTCTGCTACTGACACTTTTTTGGTCACTGATAGGTAATTTCTTATGACTAAATTTGAAATGTCGTCGTGGAAGGTAATGGCGGTAGAGCGGGAAAAAAAAATGACGGGATCTCAAAACCATTGATGACCAATAAATTATGGTCACAAAAAAAGGGCGGGCATTTTTGAAATAAAACTGCCTTAGTTTTGAATTTTCCTAAATCAATTCTTGTTTATGTAATTCCTAAATATATTTGAGCTTCATTTTTCATCTCAACTCCTCACTCTCTACATTCCCAATTGGTAACAAAGCCCTAGCCACCATCTCCATTCACTTCGTTGTTCGCTGCCAATCAGAGCAAGTTTTACTGCCTCTTCTCTCGCATTTCGTCCACCACCAGGTTTGCTCCCTCCTCTCTTACGTTGCCTCCACCTTGAGGTGATTTTAATTTTGTTTTATGACTTTTGTGGTCCGATTGAGTATATGTGTATGATTTGATTAGTGGTCAGATTGAATGTATATGTTTCTTTGTCTTTCTAGATGTTCAAATGTCTCGGCTATTTTAGTTGCTACTCCTAGATTTTGCTTTTCTTACAATCATTCTGAGCACTAGTAGTGTTTCTTGAATTGGGTTTGAAAGTAGTTGTTGTATTTTAAGGTTTTGGTATTGTGTTATATATCTGGTTTTCTTTCTGTTTTTTAGTTTGTTATTAGTTAGTGTATGGACTTTGAAAGGTTTTGTGGGTTGCTATTACCATTTACTATCATGATGGTAATAATCCGATTTATTTTTGTGAAATCATCGTATCTATATGGATTATTTCAAATTTTGATTGACTGTAATTTCTTTGGTGAGCCCTTAATTTTTTAGGTCTGTTTTTGAAATCCTTTTTTGTTTTGTGTTTATTTTTTATCAAATTAATTTGTAATTTTTTGAAAAAGTTTCATAAACAGTATAAAAGAACTCAACCAAACAAATACTCAAGACAAAAAGTCAAAATAGTGTTGGTTAGTTCCAAATTTGAGTGGAGTCTATAACAAATCCAGAACTCGTGTGACTTATTAGGACTTATTGGTAGTTTATCCTATAATTGTAAGTGTCAGTATGTTATAAATTTTTTTTATTAGGCTTTGGTAGATTTAGGAAATAATAGAAAAGATTCAGCTGATGATTTGTTCCTTGGATCTTGCTTTTCTAGGATTTGCATTTTTTATCCATAACCTATTGTCCAAAAATTTGGGGTATAATAAGGTGATGAGTGTGAATATTGTTTGCTAATTATTCTTTGACGTGCATGTTAGTTGTTTAAGAGAAATCTAAAAGTTGAAAAATTAGTTGATATTTATTATCCCATACTAGTAGGAAACACCACTTGGGAAACATTTTACTTCATAGAAACATTAATGCATAATGCTAATGTGTATTCTAATCAGTTTGTGAATCTGTCTCAGATTAGGTAAAAAACTTTCACTCTGAAAATTTCAAGTGAAATTATGAAAAATTCAATTACCTTGTTTGGCTTTGATTGATTTTCTGAAAATTGAGTTTTTTTTTTTTTGTTTTTAGTCAAAATTTAAATATTTTAAGTTACGTGCATCGAAAAAAAAAAATCTTAAAGTACTAAAATTTTTTACTAAAAACAAAAACTCAATTTTCTGAAACCAAACAAGGTAATTTTTCTTGTGAACTGTATGTTCATGCCTTGTGGGTGATCACATTGTTTATATGATGTGATGCGGTACAAACTTTACTGCTCCATTTTCTTCAAGCTTTCCATTTTTGTCTTCTTTGTCTTCCTACATTCTATCTTTCAAAAGTTCTTTAGAAGTAATATTGTGGCTGACTGCTTGACTTTTTACTCCATGTTCGCTATATGTGCAGTTATAAATTATTATGACTATGTATTTGTGGAAAATGGTCTTGTGGCCTACAAGGATGGGAAGCTCATTGGGACCCAGGTATTGTATAAATCTATACCGAAATTATTTATCTCAAGTCCAAGATTCAAATGATACTTTTATGAAT
This sequence comes from Camellia japonica, assembly GCA_030407325.1. Classification (NCBI taxonomy): domain Eukaryota; kingdom Viridiplantae; phylum Streptophyta; class Magnoliopsida; order Ericales; family Theaceae; genus Camellia; species Camellia japonica. The sequence goes on from JAPPVO010000029.1 coordinate 64,017,147, forward strand.
GTGTTGGCAATGATTCACATTGTTCTTATGAATAACAAAGGTCTTGAAAATTTTAGACATAATTATACAAAATGTAGGAAAATTGGGTTTATAATTTGGCCTCTTCAATCGAAAATGCTATGCTTTTGATACAGCAGATTCTTTAGGTTCTCTTCTGAACCATTTTAGGTCTGAAAAGGGTAGAGAAACAACAAATATTCGCTAAAATTTCTAATATTGTTTAGATTAAATCTGCCAATTCATCTCCTTGAACAACTTAAAGTTCTTGAGCAATGGACTGTAGTTTTAATATGCTTTGCAGAAGGTTGTAGTTGCCTTCAGCCATATTTATACACTTGGGGTCCACTTCGTTATCTTTTCCATTTTTTGTTCTTTTGCTTACTATTTTTTTATTTTTATTTTTAATTTTCTTCCTGGATTCGTAATTCTACGGAGCTTGAGATCATATCTTGGAGAAGAAAAACTTAAGGTCAGATCCTTCTCCTTCTCTTTCCTACATCCTAAGTAGGCACAGTAACTCACTAAGCAAACTGCATTGTTATTAATTAGTAATCTGCAAAAAGCCCAAGTCCCCAAGGGGACACTTTAGCAGCTTAAGCAAGACCCAAGTTCGAATTTCTTTAACTTACCTATTAAAAAAAAATAATAATAATTTGCAAGAAGCCAAAGGGACCATAAAATTAGAAAAGTTATGATCATATATTTATTACACTATCAAGGGTAGAAACAATAAAATATGCCCCTATCTCCATCCTTCGGTAAGATTACTAATCAACATGCTTGTCAGAAACATCCATTTTTTTCCAAGATGTTAATGAATATTTTCTTTCTTTTTTTTTTTTTTTTGGTTGTTGTTGTTGTCAAAGTCAGTTTAGGTATAAAAAGTTTCATTGTGGCCATTGGATGGTAGGCTTGGTCTATATATGTACAAAACATTTATAATACATTATTAGTTTATGGATATAACATTTTTAAATGATTTGTAGGAATTTATTAATTTTACGCTACATTACATTGTCGACTTGGATATTCCAATAAAGAGGTATGTGAAGTGCAAGCACAAGTTGCAATTATCCATATATGTTAAGCTTCTGAGTCCGTTTCTTATTCAACTTCTTCTTTAGAGGAACATTTATAGGGTTCTGAAGCGGGATGCTCAATGTATCACCAATTGGCTGAAACTGCAGCCAGGAAGGACAGGACGAGTTTGAAAATTATGACAAGATACAATATCTTAAATTGTGATTAAGGCCACGTTTGGGGACTAAACATCTTAGTCAAAAAGTCAAAAAGTCGCTATAACTTGTCACATTACTCTCTACTTTTTTGCACATCTTTTAGTAAAAAATTAAAAAATTACTAAAATACCCTATTCCCAAACGAGGCCTAAGATTAAGTTCAAAACTTGGGTCTCTACATGAAACACAGTTGATGTTGGACCTCTGGAAAATTACTCTACTGAAATTATATTCAGGTTCTGAACATACGCCCTAAGATGGTGTCTGTACTCCGGGAGAAATTTGCTCACCTTAACCTCACCTTTTCCATTGGGGGACAAATAAGTTTTGATGTAATTGAATGTTGTTCCTTGTTTATGCTTTGATGATTCTTAAGCTGTAACGCCCTCAAAATTAAACCCATTAAATATAAAACAGTGATATGCATTATTAAAAGAAAACAATACATCATCTTATTCATCAGAGTCTTACGAAATAAAACATCATAATAAATGCCCTACGGGCTTACATCTTGCCAAGCCAACACTTGGACACAATTCAATGAGTTCTAACTCAAAAACAAATAAAGCCCTAGGCTTGAATGTTTACATTTATTTCAAATAAAACAAATAAATAAAACACGTCTTCGAATCCAAATCCTCACAAGCTAAGCCCTTGGAGGTAGTGAACCACCTGAACCTGAAAATAATGTTCCCATATAGGGTGAGCCACAACCCAGTAGAAAAATACTAAACCAAGTATAAGAATTAACTAAAACAGTAGCATTCGATAGATGGTTAACACAGGATAATCAATTACATCATTTTACAAGTTCATGACACTAATGTCAATGACACAACTCACTTTCCAATTATACAAATATGGCTCAGAACCTGGCCAAATAACTCTTCAGGAATAACAAATCAAGTTAAACCTTTCTTATAACTTAATGGACACATATGTTGGTGTTGTATCAATCTCAATCAAATTCCCTTCCATACTTCCCAACTGATACACATTTTAGTGATGTATCGTATCAACAACAAATAGAAATATCTCTATCATCAATAAGCACACACATAAGTGAAGCTAATGGAGTTCATCCCCTATCTCCTCCCAACAAATCCGGTTTAGAGGTCCATCCCCTATCTTCCCCTAAACCGTGGAGTACATCCCCTATCTTCTCCAAAACAAAATGCATATGCAATGTAATACACACTTGCCATATACAACACATAATCAATACATGAATGTTCTGTATTAATTCAACAGTCAAAATAAATGACTTATTTCAGTTATACCTAAGCCACATGCAAGGTCTACAACAATCATGGCTATCCTCCACCGATAGCCCAAAACAATTATTTCTAGACAAGAAATAAATAGAACAATAAATGTAATTTCAACATTCTTAAAGGTAAGTATTTAAACTAACCAATTACATCATTAAATCACTAAATTCCCCAATGACATGAATTTAAACCAAATTCCACATTCTTTCCTTAAATTAATTATACAAATTAATCTATGCCAAAACCCTAGGGTTTCTCCCAAAATTACCAAACTACCCCCTGTGGTGAAGTGGTTTGGAAATACTCTTCTGATCCTGGAAGACGCCAATGATCCTCAGCTAGTCACTTGCAAAGACACAAATACTCCGGTCGGGGGTGCCGGAATTAGCACTCCGACGGACAAGTCAGTTCTCTTATTCAAGAAAGCTTCTTTACTTAGTTTTGTGAAGTGATTCTTACATACCTTCTCTAGTTCGTTGCCATTATATTTATACTCGTCTTGTCTGATCCTCGGGGCCAGAGCCTACTTTTTCAATCATTATCTTTTCCGTCATTCGGCTCTAGGGACCTTTCGCTATTCGGCCAATTTATCGCATTTGGCCCCACATCCTTGTGGGATATAAGCCGGCTAGCGTCAAGCTTCTAAGATACAACTCCTCCATCTTTTCCAACTATTCGGCTACCACAATTGCCCCCCGGACTCCCTGTTGACGGCAGTTAATCGGCGTGTTCGGTCCAGAATTTGAGAAGTCTAGCGTCAGGCGGCTTCGCGCGCCCCAATATATGTTAGGAGGCGCATGCCTTTTTCGTTCATCATTACGCTTTCCCGCTATCTCAGCATTTATTGCAATTTGAAACTATAGTCCTTTCGAATTCACATTTCGTCGATTTTCTAAGACTTTTGGAGCGCCAGTGCATATTCCTTCGTGACTCGCATTTTCTGCAACTTCTTCCCGTCTTCCCTTGTCTCATCTGCTCTACGTAAGTCTTTTTCTCCCTTCTTTGTAATCCTATTTTCTGTTTGTTGTCTTGGCTTCGGCGAATATTTGGTTCTTTGCTAAGATGTCCAAACATTTGAAAGACCTCCTTTCTGAGGATCGTATCTCCGGTTTCCGGCGACATTTTTCCATTCCTGATGACGTCCATTTATCTCTTGTAATGGACAACGCTCTCGACATGGAGAGGGAAGATCCAAACACGATCGTATTCCCTCTTCTATCCATTGTAGAGGGCGGGGTTCGTTTTTCCCTACACCCGCTTCTTAGGGCCGTTCTCCGCTATTGGGGTTTGATTCCCTCTCAACCCAACGTAAATTTCTTTCGGATCATCATGGGGGTTGTAGAGTTGAATCGACGCCTTAGGATTAACCTTGGGGTTCCGGCCATTCGGCATTGTTACGCCTTAGCCAAATCCACTGGTCGGCTGGGGCGGTATTTCCTCAGGGCCAAGGATACTGACCATCACTTGGTGACTATGCTAGCCAGCTCTGGTAAGCGGGTTGACGACGTGATGGTCAACGTCCGAGGTAATTGGGAGTTCGCTGAAGGGGAGGATCACCTGGACCCTATTCCCAGACATAAGGGTGATCCAGGTTGCCACGCAATATTTTGTATTTGTTGGTCTATCTTTTATTCGGCTTTCTTCCCTAAACCGCTCTTTATCTTCCGCAGGTAATAGATTGAAGAAGATCCTGACTTCGGTTGATGACGTAGTTCTTGGGGAAATCAAGACTACGCTCAAGTATTTCGGCCGCCCAAACGTACAGAGGCAAGGGAGGGCCGCTCACATTCTCCTTCGGTATGAACCCACTTACACTACTTTCTCGGCCGCAGATAACATTCTGATTCCGTCCGGTAGTCAACAACTCTCGGCCCTTGTCTTTCCCAACTTTAAAAACCTCAGGCAGATCGGTCTCGAAGCTTCTGGTTCGGGGGAAGACTCTGAGCTGGTTGTAGAGGTGATTGCCGATCCGGGAGGAGAGTCTACTGAGAGGGTTGTGAAGGGCGACGAGGCCGTATGCTCGGCGCTTGAGGCCACCGAGCCTGAGTTTCTCTCTTCACAGTCCGCTTCAGGACGAGCGGATCCCTCTTCTGGGGATATTTTTGCGAATTTGGGGGATCTACCCGGCGATTTCTTTGAAGGTATGGCGAAGGAAAGCCTAACGCAGATGGCGCGTAAAAGAAATGCCGAGCGGATGGCCGCCCGAAAGAAGGTTGAATGCGCCGAATCAGAATCCGGCTTGATCAAACCCTTCGTACCTGTTTCTGAGGGTACGGTGGAGGTTGCCGCGTCCAACATCGTAAAAGGTGGACAAGAGGCCGGTGAGGAGCGGCCGATTCCGGAGCAGGGGCAAAAGCGTGGTGCCGAGGGAGAAACCAGTTCAGAAGCTGGGCCTGGTGGCAAACGGCCTCGGCTTGAGGAGCCGGGCGTGGTCGCACCTTTTGTTGTTCAGCCAAAGATCAAGGATATGCCGATTTTATCTGATGCTTCGGCCATCGAGGATCCAGCCGTGGCTCTGAGCTTGGCGGCTTCAATTTCTCTGCCGGATGACAGCAAAGCCTTTGGTGCCGTGCCTGATATTATGGCCGTTGCCCTGACTGCTCAATCGACACTTCTGGTAGGTCGCCTTTATTTCGCTCTTATTTGTCAAGGATATCTAATCATACCGAACTGTTTTGCAGACGATCGGAAGGATTGCCGACTTGGGTCGTCGCCTGCGTGATGCTCTCACAAGGATTGACCATTTGCAAACGGAGGTGCAAGGTCAGAGAAGTAGGGCCGAGTTCGAAGTTATGAGGGCCGAGATGGAGAAAGCGCGAGCCGAAGCGGAGAAAGAGAGGGCTTTCGTTGCCGAGCAGCTTCGTGTTGATGCTGAGGCTAGGGCAAATGCGAGCGAGGAATCGCTCGAACTCTCCAAGAAAGCGCTGAGGCGGAAACTCAATTAGAGGAGCTTAAGGCGGTCCGCGAGAAAGCCGAATCGGACGCCTTTGAGGCGGGGAGGGGCGCCGCTCTAACGGAATACGTTGAAGAAGTGTCCAAATTTGAGAATCGCGGGTTCAAACATGGGTGGCTCAAAGCCCTTGCTGCTGCTGAGGTTACATTGGATTTGCCAATTCCTTATGAGCAGGTGGATGTTGAGCCACTTGAATCCGATACCGACGAGTGATCTGTGGGCCGTTTACTGAGCAGGCGTCTTTTTGCTTTTATTTTTCTTCCTTTGGATAGTGCATTGTTGGTTCAGGGTAGTTTTCATGTATAAATTGGCTAGCATTTGCGCGCAATTTATTAATGAACATTTCCTTGTGATTTTTTCCCTATAGTTGTTTTTGCTACCACCACACACTTTGTATGAATGAGTTCTGTGTGTTAATTTTAATGAAAGAGCTCTGTGTTTGTCGTTGCATTTGGTAAAATGGGATTGCGTATACTGTGGGGAAGCCCTAATGTGTGAGTCTGCCCCTGCCCCAGGGGGTTCATGAAAAGGATTCTAGATTTGAATCAATTTGTGAGCCAGCTGGGGTATTTGGGCCGAAGATATGGTGATTTTACTGTGGCGCGAATGATTGTATCTAGAACTCGTCTGAACAAACCGTACATACAATATCGTTTGGCCAAACGTTAACTGTTCCCTTGGCTCTCAAGTTTGCGCCAATAGTTCTTGTGCGTTCTGTTTTAAGTTGCTAACTACTGAGAGTGGAGAGGAAAAAGTTAGTCGATATCGGGGTTCCTGCAGACCCAACGCATGTCCCATCAAAATCGCCATTTGCAATTTCGCTGCTTACTTATCTTGGACACCTGGATTGAAGAATCTGCCCTTGCCCCAGTCAACTCGTAGCCGGCTGGGGTACTTGGGCCGGGTAGATCGATGAATTTGCCCTGTCGGATATCTGGGTTCTTGCAGACCCAATGCATAACCCATCAAAATCACCATTTGCAATTTCACTGCCGGCTGATCTTGGATACCTGGATTGACGGATCTGCCCTTAAATTTCACTGCCGGCTGATCTTGGATACCTGGATTGACGGATCTGCCCTTGCCCCAGTCAACTCGTAGTCGGCCGGGGTACTTGGGCCGAAAACTGGACCTGCCTTCAACTTACTCGGCGGCGGGCGTTTGGGTTTAGCGATTAATGAACTTGCCTCGATCGTGCTGCCTCCGCGAGTGTTAAATGATCAAAGGTACACATTTTAAGAGTCTGGTAGGTATCTGGTTCAAACTCTTGAGAGAAAATATATTTTGCGAATGTCGAACAAACTCTTTTTCAACAGCAAAGGGGAAGCCAAGACATTGGCTGAGCTTGGCAGTGATATGAATCGAAGCGAACACCGTGGCGCGCTTTCGCGTGCTGGGAGCAAGAGTTCTATGGGGCGAGAGAGGCGTCAATCTCCTCGACGTCGCAGCAGGTCTCCTAGACGAGAGAGGCAGTCCCAGGGGAGATCGCCACACGCACAAGTTGAAAGGAGAGCAGATGCGGATCCGTGCCCGTTAAGTTTTGCAGTATTCGTGAAAAATAGACCCATGACGGAAGCGGACTCGATCGTTCGAGATCCAGACGTGGCGGTCGAGTTTGCTCGACAAATATTTCCGCCGGAAGTTCAGCAGTCAATGGTTGGCCGTCAGGACTACGAAGTGTTTCGCGAGGGCATTCACGGGGCGGTGAAAGGGCTATATACTGCTTATGAGGTCGGCATGCGATTACGGGCCGTCCGCCGAGAGATGGAGAAGAAGGAAGAGCATATTCGCAGATTGGAGGCTCGCGTGGAGGCGGCTGAAAATGAGTTGAGAAAGATTAAAGCGGCACAAGTACAGCCAGCCGGGCAGATGAATCCAATCGTGGAAGAGAGGGTTACCAGTCGGCTCATAAGCGCTGCGATCGCCGATTGTGAAACGGCGAACATGTTCGCATTAGAGTCTGCGAAAGGGAGGTCTTATGAAAAAGGCTTTCACGAGGGCCGATTGGTTGGAATTCAAAAGACCAAGGAGAAGCTCCCCGAAGAGGTTTGCCGATGTGAAAATCGTGGGTTCAAGCACGGTTGGATCAAGGCGTCTCAAGTCGTGGAGTCTCTTCGTTTGAGAGGCATTGATTCGGCTTCACCTCTCTACCACAGCAAACACTTTCCGTTTTCCGCTTTCGATGCCGAGAAGAGTGAGGATGAGGGAGACGCCGAATGACTTTAATCATTGTAAGGTTGGGACGCTGATTGCGTTCGCGATTATGTAATTTTTTGGTTTATTGAATAAAAAGCGCTTTGTTGAAAATATGAATTTGTCGGCCGAATTCGGCGTGTGCGTGTTTAATTGTATTCCATAGATGTGTGAATAGACGTACATACATCAATTGGCCCCAGTGTGTTAAATCGTTGCGCCGACTCGTTGGCGCGATCGGCCGTTTAATTTGTAAACAAGCCATCGCGGCGCGTGTCTGTTGAAATTCAGAAGGGCCGCGAATCAGGGATAGGAAGGACTACGGCATTTTTGACTTAGCTCGGATCCCAAATGTTTGACCGATTGGGCTAAATAACTTTTGTTTTCACGCAGCCTTTGCGCGTGCTAGCTGACCGTCGGGTTAGCTAAAGCGTGGGGAATGTTGACCGACGCCTGTCCCATTTGTCTCTTGGGGTTTATCGTTAATAAGGTTACTTCGGGCTTTGGGCCTCGAAATCGCGGCCATTACTGAGAATAAAAGCGGCAGGCTCTCCGTGCGTTCTAACATATTTTGCTCGCCAGCATCTGTTGTGTGGGGTGATCAAGACTTCTCACCATCAGATGGGGACGTTAGTTGTAGGAGCTCAATTTGGAGCGCAGATGGCTTGCGGCGAAGGATTCTCCGGTGTGGGAGGTGGACCGCTGAAGGGAGAAACTGGAAACATGTCAGCCTCCAAGTCGTTGAAGCAGATTGCCCCGAAAGGAGACATCATGACCGCCGCCCCTAACCTTCCTTGTCTTGAATCTTGGCCTTGACATTGTCGATGGTGTTAGTGACCCAGGGACATGCCGATTTGGGCGCGGTTAGGTCGATGCGTTTTAGCAGTTAGATCGTGGTGATTGTTCAAGTGACAAGCGTTGATTCGTTTTAGCAGTTAGAGATAGATATTGTAATGTTCGAACGCGGATTGCGTCTATGTAACAACTTTTTAATCAAATAAAAAGATTTGCTTCATGTAATTGCGTCTCATTTTGAAGGTCTTTTGAGTATGTCGAATGAATGTTCATGATATCCACTTTTAATAGTTAAGCACGTCACTTGAGATGGCTTAATGATCTGCTAGTAGCTTGCCTCCTGAAGGATTACCGCATCGGCTATGTAACTTTAATATTTTCCCTGAATTCAGGGATCGGCCCTTAAATTAAATATTTTCCACGAAGGGCGCTCCGAATCCGGAGGCTTATTCGGCCCTAAGGTGTCATGCACCAAAGGGGCTCCGAATCTGGAGACTTGTTTTGGCCAATCGTGATATCTACGAAGGGCGCTCCGAATCCGGAGGCTTTTTCGGCCCTAAGGTGTCATGCACCAAAGGGGCTCCGAATCCGGAGACTTATTCGGCCCTAAGGTGTCATGCACCAAAGGGGCTCCGAATTCGGAGACTTGTTTTGGCCAATCGTGATATCCACGAAGGGCGATCCGAATCCGGAGGCTTATTCGGCCCTAAGGTGTCATGCACCAAAGGGGCTCCGAATTCGGAGACTTGTTTTGGCCAATCGTGATATCCACGAAGGGCGCTCCGAATCCGGAGGCTTATTCGGCCCTAAGGTGTCATGCACCAAAGGGGCTCCGAATTCGGAGACTTGTTTGGGCCAATCGTGATATCCACGAAGGGCGCTCCGAATCCGGAGGCTTATTCGGCCCTAAGGTGTCGTGCACCAAAGGGGCTCCGAATCCGGAGACTTGTTTTGGCCAATCGTGATATCCACGAAGGGCGCTCCGAATCCGGAGGCTTATTCGGCCCTAAGGTGTCATGCACCAAAGGGGCTCCGAATCCGGAGACTTGTTTGGGCCAATCGTGATATCCACGAAGGGCGCTCCGAATCCGGAGGCTTATTCGGCCCTAAGGTGTCGTGCACCAAAGGGGCTCCGAATTCGGAGACTTGTTTGGGCCAATCGTGATATCCACGACGGGCGCTCCGAATCCGGAGGCTTGTTCGGCCACAAGATGCTTCAAAGCGAGTCTGACGAAACAAATGGATTTTCATTAAAATATAGTGCCAGTACATACGACAGGTCCCGCAAGTCGGGCCCGCAAGGGATCTTCATGAAGGCTTCGTTCGCGTTGATTGCGGCGAGCCACGGATCTCTTCAATGCCACGGTCTGTCGGGAAGCGCATAAGCTGGTGGTAGGTGCTTGGGACAGCTTTCATGACATGCAACCAGGAGCGGCCCATGATGGCATTGTACAGCGATGGAAGCTTCACAACTAAGAATTCCACGTCAACCGTCCTGGAGCCCGCCTGAACAGGTAGCACGACCTTTCCCAACGGGTACTCTGGATTTGTGTTGAATCCGAACAGCGGCTGCGACGTCGGCAAGAGATCTGACCCGCTGAGTCCAAGTTCGACAAAGGTTTTGTAATACAAGATTTCCGAATTGCTTCCTGGGTCTATGAGAATGCGTTCAACGTTGAACCGATGTACGCGTAATTTGACGACCAGGGGGTCGATGTGGCTGGCCATTGTTCGGTTGAGATCAGAGTCATCGAACTTAATCGTGGGAGTTTCTCTCGGCATGCCGGTTGATATGCTATATCTTTGGGAAGTTGGGTGTGACTGGATTGTGTGAACGGTCGGGGGATTCGGCAGACCGTAGATTACGTGGATTACGCCAAGCGGAGGTGAATCCTGTCTTAAGGCTAGTGCTTTGGTTGCCCTTCCCTTGCTCACATATTGCTGCAGTCGACCATCTTGCACCAGTTCTTCCAGATGGTCCTTTAGCGCATAACAGCTCTCGGTTTCGTGGCCGTGATCTTTGTGGTATTCGCATCGTCTGTCCCTCCTCCGCGTGTCAGGAGGCCCCACCATCTTCGTCGGCTATTTGAAGAATGGGAGGTGCTGGATTTTGGTCATTACTGCCGCGATCGGCTCTGTCAACTCCGTATACTTCTTGTCGGTTCGCCTTGGGCGTCTGCTGTCGACTTGCAATTGTTCGTTCGTTCGGTGGGGCATTGATCGTTGGATCGGCGGGAATCCCGCCTTTTGTCTCGCTTGGTTCGTTGCCGGGGCTCAGGGCTCGGCGGCGGTACGGAGCTTATTGGTCGAGCAGTTTCGGGGAGGGTCGTTTTGCTGGAAATTTGTTCGGCTTTTATCCTCAGGGCATCATCTTCGACTTTGTAATACTCTTCAACTTTCTTCATTAATGCCCAAACTGTTTTGGGGGGCCTTCTGGTGAGGGAACTGCGAAGAGCGCTGTCTGGATGTAAGCCCATTTTGAAAGCAGTGATGGCCATGGAGTCGTTGCATGCGTCGTCAACAAGGTTGAAGCACTCCCAATACCGTGCTGAATAGGCTCTGAGCGTTTCTCCCGACTGGATCTGCATAGCCCAGAGGGAGTCGGCCTGTTTTGGTTGTACCTCGTTGGTGATGAACCTAGCCCTGAAGGATTTCTGCAGTTGGCGGAAGCTTTTGATTGAAGCCGGCTCCAACTTGTAATACCACCTGACGGCTAGTGGACCTAGGCTGCTAGGGAATATTCGGCACATGAGGGCTTCATTGTCTGCGTGCAGTGTCATGGCCTGTTTGTAATGACGGATATGATCAGTGGGGTCCGATTTTCCGTCGTAAAGGGTGAATGACGGAGCTTTGAATTTCTTGGGCAGGGCCGCCCTCGCAATCCGTCGAACGAAGGGATCGTGCTAATCTTCCTCGTTTGAGCTGCTTCTTCTGCGCTTGTTCCTTGCTTGTAGGTCCTTTTCGGAGGAGCTAGAGGTTTCGGATTGTTCCTTTGTGTCGAGCTCCGTGGATAACGAATTGGAGCTGCTATCGGTATCCTTTGGTCGGGCCCGGGGTCGCTGCCTGTCTGACCTCGGGGGTCGCTCTGGTCCCTGGCGCATGGCCTCTTTAGATTTTGCTACCTCTAGGGCCAAATCTTGATGAAGTCGTTCGTTTTCCGCGATCATATTCTCGAGCCTTTGTTCGTTCTGCTTTGCTTGTTCTATGACAGCCTGCATTGTTTCTTGCGCTGAGGTTGTTGGCGAACCGAAGTTCAAGGCGCGTCGCGCCGCGATGGTTTCTTTTCCGAGCATATTAGCTGTGGTGAGGTTATCTCCTTGTGTGATCTCGTCGGTAGCTATCGGAGGGTCTTCGGTCACGTCTTCCATGGATATATTCGAGTATTCCCACAGACGGCGCCAATTGTGGTGAAGTGGTTTGGAAATACTCTTCTGATCCTGGAAGACGCCAATGATCCTCAGCTAGTCACTTGCAAAGACACAAATACTCCGGTCGGGGGTGCCGGAATTAGCACTCCGACGGACAAGTCAGTTCTCTTATTCAAGAAAGCTTCTTTACTTAGTTTTGTGAAGTGATTCTTACATACCTTCTCTAGTTCGTTGCCATTATATTTATACTCGTCTTGTCTGATCCTCGGGGCCAGAGCCTACTTTTTCAATCATTATCTTTTCCGTCATTCAGCTCTAGGGACCTTTCGCTATTCGGCCAATTTATCGCATTTGGCCCCACATCCTTGTGGGATATAAGCCGGCTAGCGTCAAGCTTCTAAGATACAACTCCTCCATCTTTTCCAACTATTCGGCTACCACACCCCCGCATACCAAAATACCAGAACTTAGGATTAAAACCTATAAATGGAGTAGGAAATCCCTACCTCGAAGCAAAGAACCCAAAAGGAGGAGATGAAGATGATGACCCAACTCCACAGTGCTCCAAATCCAAGATTGTTCAGATTAAATGAAAGCCCTCACACTCCTCTATCTTTTTTTGTAAAGCAACTAGGGTAAAAACACACCCTAACTAGATCAAACCTAGGAGAGAAGATGAGTTGGGAGAGAGAGAACTCGTAACCTAGGGTTTTAGAATCTGAAAGGGGCTGAAAAACTGATATAAAACACGCTGCTGCGTATTTAAACCTGATAGGCTCGCTCGAGCGAAGACCTGGTCGCTCGAGCGACCAGACACAGAAAAACTCGCTCGAGCGAAGAGAAGCTCGCTCGAGCCAAAGACAAACCATCTCGCTCGAGCGAAGAAAATCTCGCTCGAGCCAGAAAACACTGCTCACAGGTCTAAGTATTGGACGCAAAGCTCGCTCGAGCGAAGGAACCCTGGCTCGAGCGAAGGAACAAAAACAAAGACCTCGCTCGAGCGACTAAGAGCTCGCTCGAGCGACCAACCCAAAATCTGAACATCAACACTTGGTTTCTGGACCTAACCAACCTATAACAAAGCCTGCCCAATATATCCTATAACTCAAAATAAAGAATTAAAGGACAACAACAACAATAAATGACAATAGAAACCACGGAACATAAATCCGGATACAATAATCAAATGGGAAAAGACCGGGATCGCTATATAAGCTGATAAAATAGATGATAATAAGTCGTTGCAGTTGAATTTATGTTTAGGCATAATGCTTGCACGTTTTAACAGGTTTTCCCTCAAGGTTGGGACAAGACTTATTGCTTGAGATATGTGGATGATTTTCATGAAATCCACTTCTTTGGAGACAGAATTTACAAGGTAACAATTTTATCTTCTCTCTTCAGTTTTGTTATTCCCTTCCTTTTTTGGTATTTGCCATGTGACACTAGTTATTGATAGTTCGATTCCCTATAGTGATGTCTTGTCTTGTGTTGTATTAGTTCATTTTTTTTTATTTTGCTGACTAGTTTTTGGTACACTGTTGGGACTAAACGAAGGGCTTGGATGTTGCTTGAATAGGGAGGAAATGACCATGAGATATATGAATCAGAGCGAATCATGGGGCACGCTGCTCTACTCTATATTTCAGCTTGTTTTTGCAGTTCAATACACCATGGAGTTCTCTATTGCCATAACATCTAGAGAACCAAATGCATTGTTAATATGGTGCCATTTGCAAAGAAATCTAAAATCTTCAATCAAGTCAATTCATTTTGTTTTCAACAGCATCCACATGCATCTATTTCATTTGTTAAAGTTGGATAATTACCAAAGAAAATGGATCCATCAACAAAAGTGTTAGGTCCCTACTAAGTCTTGTCAAACCCGGGAACAAACTTATGTTGAGTTGTAATTTTCTGGGCTGTTTTGTGTTGCTCGCTCGAGCGACAAGGTCCTCGCTCGAGCGAAGGACTACATCTAGCTTAAAACCTGAAAGAGGTGTATGTGCGCTCGAGCAAAGCATTGGTGGCTCGAGTGAAGATCTATGTATGCTCGAGCGAAGTTTTGGTGGCTCGAGCAAAGGATTGCGTCCATACAAAAACCTGAAGGCATTGATTTCTCGCTCGAGCGAAGAGTTCGTGGCTCGAGCGAAGGCACTAGTAGAAATCACGCGAGATAAGCTTCTCGCTCGAGCAAGAGAAGCTTCGCTCGAGCGAGCTTCAAAATCCAGATTTCTATAAGTGATTGGTTTCTTCCAAAACTAGTATGACTTTTGGTTTTCTATAAGTAGATGGTTTTCTCCTAAAACTAGAACTACTTTTTCTAGATCTTATTCAAGAGTTTAAGAGTTTTGTTTGAAGTTTTCTTTTGAGTTTTTTGTGAGTTTTCTTTGATGTTCTTGAGAGAGTTCTAAACTTATGAATTGAGATTCATACATCAAGGAGTTTGATACTTTATATTCAAGAGAGTTATCTTCGGTGGAATTTGAAGGTTGAAACGTAGAGTTTCAAAAGGCGTTTGATTCTATACGTAGTCGTTAATTCGACAAGCGAAGTTGTGGGATCAACTTCAGGATTGATCAGTTCCGTGACGAAGGCGTGGTGAAAGAGTTACAGAAGATTCGAGGACAAATTGACTGGGTTGGGTAATTTGTGTATTATCTTTGTAATCTTTCGTTCTTCAGTAGTGGATTGATTAGTGGCGGTTCGCCCGTGGTTTTTGATTACAATTGAAGGTTCTTCAATTGTGGTTTTTCCACGTAAAAATCGTTTGTGTCGGTTTATTGTTTATTCCTGAAAACAAACAAACTAAAATCACTCTCGTAAGTGCTTGTTGATTTTAGATTGAGTGTTTTGAATAATTGGGATTTGGAATATTTTAATCTTGATCTAATCACGAATCACTTAGGATTTTCAAAAAGAAATAAAATTGATGATATTTTCTTATAACTTTCCGAATGATTTTGTACATAAAATAGGTTGTACTTGTTTTAAATGCTATGGAAAACAAAATGGATTAAATATTGCAAGTTGAGATGGAACAGTTTCATTTTCATTGAGTACCCAAATTCTTTTTAAATGGATATCAATGTCAATGTTTCTCTTTTGCCATTTTAATTTTATAATCATGGTAATGTGAAGTTTTTTCTTGTTCTATTCCCAGTTACTAGCCCTGAGGATACTGTAAAGCAGTGTACAACTCTCTTCGTAAGCAAGCAGGTTTAATGGTCCCTGTGGTTATTTGTACTTTGTTGCCTTCAATTATTTGCCATTTGTAATTTATAGATATAAGAATGATGGATAGCAGAAATATCTGTTTGAATCTGTAATTCCCTTCACAGGCTTCATTTCTGTATTCAAGTGACGGTTATTTTCATGTTGCCAGTGTTCGTTAGAAGTTCAATCTGTTATTTGAATGAGATCACAGAGATTGATAGACATTGCCAATATTTTTGTATGAAATAAGAATCCAATTATTTGTATTCAGCTTATTAAAGCCCAAATGTCATTTGAGATTTCTTTCATACGCAGTACTGTCTCTCTACCTTTTCTTTTCTGTTTTCTTGTTTTGTCTTGGATATCTTAGTAAAGCAATTTATTCTGGCAGTGGAATAAAATTTTGGGAATTATGCAGGTTTTCTTCTAAGTAATGATGATCATTACTGAAATTGATGCAACATCATAAAAGAATAAAATCTTCTAACAAATAGATTGTTTTGTGTATTTAAATTTCCAAATGAAAATACCACAAACTCTAATCCTCAAGTAACACACTATCTGGGAAGCAAAGATTGATTTGACTACCATTTGACCAGGTCCAAATGTTTTCCAGTTTGTGCTTCAGCAAAAGTCGTCTTTGATTGCATGGAAATTAGATTCACTTTGCAATAATCTAACATTTCCTTCTTGTTTCCTATTCCTTCCTATAATCAGGTTGATGTTTACTAGTTCAGCAACCCAATATTTTTCCTCAGCGTAAGTTGGGCATGTTACTGCATCAATGGCAAGATTACCCAGTACGCCTACTATCTTCAGGTGGTTTTGTTGCATTATCTTTTGTTGTCATTTTGGACCCTTAACACCACCTTTTCTTGCAACAGAATATCGTCACATGTTTGGTTGTGTAAACCCTTCTATTGTCTATTTTACCTTCTAGAAAATATAGAAACTTGTTTGGCAAACTGTTTTAAAAAAAAAAATTCTGAAAGCAACCCACATTCTAGGAAACACCTAAAAAATTGTTTTTGAATGTTTGAAAATTATTTTTTTTACCAAAATGAAAATGAAATAAAAATTATGGGTATTTTTAAACTTTTTGTTGTTTTTGCTTTTGAAAAAACAAAAAAACCTCTATTATTAGAATCGTATGATTCGATTTGATTCAGTGAGTAATCGATACGACCAGGTTGTGTGAATCGCAAATAGCTATGAATTGTAGGTGAATCAGTGAACTAAATCGGTGAATCGTGAATTGTTAAAATCGATGTTTGGCTTTCTTTTTTGCTTTTTTATTGTTGGGAAAGGGTTCACACAACCTTTTTAAGGTCTTTTGGATTACTATATGTCATATCTTAAATTTCTCCATTCCAATTTACTCTCAAATACTCAAACCTTAGCCCAAAAAAAAAAAAAGAATTATCTCTCTACAATATTCTAGGCTTACATATTCAATTTTATCTAAATACTTGCATTTGCAAAATGAATTTTTTAAAGGCATCAAGTGAGATTTAAAAAAAAAAATTGAAGTTGATTTTTTAACTTTGTAAAAAGTTAAAAAAAACATTATTGTTGAGTTATTATTACTTGGAAATTAAAAATTTGTCTTTGTTTGCTTTATTTATTAAGAATGGTTGATAAGAAATAGCATCTAAAAGGGAAAATGTGAATTGGTAAATATGGGAACCCGTGTTAACTTTTTACTTAGACCACATGGTCATCATTTAAAACAATATTTTTATTGATTTAAGTCTAAATATTTCATAAATATTAGGTATATTTAATATTTAAATGTGTAGATATATTTTTCTATGTAATTTAAAAGGTGACCGAATCTTTTCGATTCACGATTTGATTCAATTCGTGATGTAGTACAATCCCATTTCGATTCACAATTTGACTACTATGCAAAAAACCAAAATGTAGAAAATAAAAACACTACCAAACCGGTAGACACCGCAATTCATGCCTTCATTTTTGTTAAGTAGTCACAATTTCTCTACAAGCAGTATTTTTTCTAGTAGACTAATAAATTTTGCGTTTTGTTATTGTTTGCACCATAAATATTTTTTCTGTCAATTATGGCCTATTGATTGTGGTCAAATCTAATTTTATTGATTATGGCTTATCTATTGTGGCCAAAAATAATTTTATTGATTTTGGCCTGTCAATCGTAACTTGTCGATCATAGCTAAATCTAATCTCATTGATTATGGCTTATTGATTTTGGTCTGTCGATTCAGACCATAAATCATTTTTAAAGACCTATTATGACCATATTATTATTATTATTAAGCAAAATATTTTCTTCTGTTTTCTTTTTCAGGTAACTTTTAAGAGTAAATTATTATTATTAGTATTTTTTTTTAATTGAATGTGTAGGACCAGAATAGGAAAACGATAAATTGCATTAAATAACAAGTAAGATTTGAGCCTAGATATCACTCACACCTGACAAGGGAGCATCTTTTCTACTAAGCCAACCCGTGGTCTAGGCCCTCTAGGATAAATTATACTTAGCATCCATGTATTATATACCGAATTTCACTTTAATTTATCCATTTACATTTTTAGTCAAAGTACAATATAAGACATTCCATCATTTATCGTTTGGAGAATTGACGGTGAACTTCAATGGGTTCGTATGCCACCCGTTTGTTCTTGGTCAGATCACAGTTATTCATTGTGCTAATTTTTTTTATTTTTATTTTTTCATCATAAATTTGTTATTCCTCGTCTGGTTCTCAAGCTCAGGTGGCTTGATGCCCGACATGTGCTTAGCTTTCAGCATAGACAGTGCATCATTTGTACAAGCCTGTGATGCCACCAACCTCACCACATTCAGCTTTGGTGACATGGGGTGGTAATGGATGGGCAAAGGGGTAGGGGTGACTGTGGGTGGTGGGGAAAGCGGGGGGGAAGGGATGAAAGGATTGGCAGAGAAAATCATTTTAGAAATGAAGAAGAAAGGTAGTAAAATTGCATAGGTACCCTAAAAAATGCCTCAACACCCAATTAACGGAAGAGTGACATTGGAACTTGACAATAACTTGAATGGGTTAAATGTTGTAATTGAAAATAAGAGATCAAAATGAGATCAAGTGCAGGATATCAAGTGTAATTTACCCAACTCTAACTATTTCATACAAGTTACAAATATGTCTTAAAAATATTTGTCCCTAGATGAAAACAACAAATGTCACCAAATCTTACATATCTACATGATATTTGTTATGTAGACCATATACACTAGGATTTTTAATTTTTCATAAGAGGTGTTGGCCTCTCTGGAACAGTAGGAACCTCAACATCTTCTTCCGACATCTTAATTAGGTCCAAAATGGTAAGCCTCACAGAAACCATTGCATGAGTGCACAAAACCCCAACTGCTAAAAACCTCTCCACCAACGCTTTCACATTCACACTTGCTTCATCTCCTTCACCAATCTCTCTAAACAAACTACTATCCAAAGTCTCTTCCTTGTTCCTCGCCTTCACCAGTGACCAACACCAATCTGTGAACACCAACGTCCAAACCAGCGATCCCTTTGATGAGTTCAAATCAAAATCACCACCACCAATAGTTTTCATTTTTAAATATATTTATAATTATTTACAACGATTGATTTTGAAAATTTTTAATCTTAAATTTTTGACTTTTCAAAGTGGACATACATTTTAGGAAACAAAAAATATAATAATAGACCAATAAAATGGGATGGAGGGAGTATCAGCCAAAATTTGAATAAAAAATTTCACCATATATACAAGCATACATGTACATATAGAATAAGATATGTAAGTTATATATATACAAGGTTAATTACCCAAAAAAAAAGGGTAAGGTTTCACGCGTTTTTCATTTTAAACTCCAATATTTTTAATTTAAACCCCAAAACGATTATCTTTTACCTTACACAGATGGAGATGGACGGAAAGGGCACATTAAAATACGAATAGAATTTCAGGATTTAATTTGTCGAAATTGAAACATTGAGATTTAAAATTAAAAATACTTGAAATCTTGAGGTTATCTTTGTAATTAACCCTTTTTTTTCTTATGCTATTTGACATTCACAAACATAACATCAATATGGAGTGTGAAAATAAGGTGGAAGTGAATTATAATGGTGGGTCTCACACAGAAAGAAGAAAGTAGTGACAAAGCAATTACCAATTAAAAAATTAAAAAAATTTTAAAAAATAGTAAAAAAAAGCATTAAGCAAGTCTCTCTCGTAGCAATTATAGCAATGGTGTCTATTTTATATGTGGCACATGACCTTTTTTTTGCAATTTCTCAGTCATTTCTGTACATTTCACTAGCAAATTCTCAAGTTTGGAAAAAAAAAAATTACGTCTTCAGATAATTAACTTTAATATAAGGAGAGTAGTGACAAAATAATTACCAATAAATATATATATATTTAAAAAAAAAAAAAAACATTGAGCAAGTCTCTTCCCTAAAATTTATAACAATGGTGTCTATTTTATATGTGGCCTATAACCTTTCTTTGTAGTTTCTCAATGATTTGTCTACATTTCACTAGAAAATCCTCAAGTTCGAAAAAAAAAAATTATATTTTCAGATAATTAACTTTAATAGAGAGAGAGTAGACATGATAATAGTAAAGATTTTTGTTAAGTTAATGTAAATTTGTTTTCAATTAATACTAATATTATTCACTTTTTTGTGTTGGTATAAATTAAAATTTAAAATTTACAATACTTATTTTTGATGAAAAGTTACATATATTTTTATCTTCTAAAGTTTAAATTCTAAATCTGTTCCTGATTAAAGATCCTATTAAATAATTGGACCATTTTACATTTTCGTTTGGTAAAAAAAAAGAAAAAGAAAATCGGAAGTTGATATGAAAATTTTGTTTAATAAACTATTTTTTATAATTACTTTTGGGAATTATCCTTGTTTTTATAGTGAAATTAAAAGATCCAATAAAAAATGCACTTTCTTATTTTGAAAATACAAAATAATTTGATAAAAATTTGTGAATTTTGACACTTTTTTTCACAGAGATTAATTCGAAGCTAACCAAACCAAACCAAGTTAAATCAAATCAAATCAAGTCTTAAGTCTTATTACTCATTACTCATTACAATAAGAAAATAAACATGTGTAAATTTTAACCACTAGTTTTTATAATTTCAGTGTCATTTCGATCTTTATGATTTTAATTAATTTAATTTTGATCTTAAATTTTTTATTATCTCAATTTAACCTAATTGGCTGCAATAATTAAGCTTTTTTTTTTTAATTATGAAAAGTGCACACATGAGTAGCATGAGTTACGCTTTTAAAAATAAAATTATAAATTTTCTTAACTAAGTGAGTCAATCTCAATCATGTGGTTAACAATTTTACTTCAAAAATACTAATTAGCGTTATTAATTGAATTAGATTAATATAAAATTTAAAATCAAATCAATTAAAAATGTATGAATCAAAATCATACATGAGACAAAATACAAAAACTACCAATTTAAGTTAATTTTACCCACTAAACATTACCACTTTCCCTATCTTAGATCCAAGGCTACCGGTTGACAAGCTATCAACTTGCGACCAAAGACAAGAAAATAAAATGAAAACAACAAAATCAAATCAATTTTATTGTAAAAAAGATTTTTTTTTTTATTTTTTATTATTGTTGGACAAATCTTCACAAAAATAATAAAAAATAAAAAATTTAGTCCTCGATGTATTGTTTGTACACATAGAATTCATTACGAGTTTCATTATAATAATTTAAACCATTTGTTTTTTATTTTAAATTTTCCATTATTTAGTGTTTTTAGAGTACTACTCTACATTATTCATGTTAGAATACTTGTCCAATTATTTCTTACAAAACAGAGAAAACAAATTTAATTAAATTGTAAATTAAATCATTGGTCTCTGTAATTTAAGTAAAGTGTCATTTCAGTTATTGTAATTTTAATTTGAACATTTTGATCTTTACATTTTAAATTTTATTACAAGATGGTCCCTCCATCAAATATTATTAACAATTGAAACAGAAAAAATTAAGTGCAAAATTAAAAAAATCAAAATAATATTTAAAATAAATTATAAAGACCAATAATATAATGAATATATTACCGTGATCGTCTTTATAATTGATTTTAAATTTTACTTTAATTCCTCTTTTATTTTACTTATAGTATTTTTTCATTTTAAATTCAAACAAAATTGAAAATGTATTAACCAAAACCCCATATTATTGGGTAAAGATTGGAAAACTTCTAAGGCCACTCCCTGAGAAAAACCATGATAGAGATATGAATTCATTTAAAATATATTAAAAAATAATTGGATTCTACCTACGGACTTGGTTCTTTTATTTTTTTAATTTATATGTTGTTTTCGCAGAGGAACCAGGAGGCAATAGAAGAAGACGCCTTTTTTGACTTTCAGCACTCAATAAGATAATAGTATTTGGGTTCTTACAACTAACAATAATAATATTCGGGTTTTTTGTTTTCAGTATTTTATTTTTATTTTGGGTTTTTTGTTTTCAGTATTTTATTTTTATTTTTAATTTATATGTTGTTTTCGCAGAGGGACAGGGGGCCAATGAAAGGAGACTCACTTTTGACTTCTTCGCAGCTCAATAATTTCTTTTCTCCTCACAAAAATATAGCCATTTTTTGAGACTGCTGAAGCTTTTTTCACTGAAAAAAAAGTAAACAACCTCTTTGCTTTTTGCTTCTGATCTGTTGGTTTTTTTCTTTTCCTTCTGTAATCGGAAACAATGCCTATAGAAGGGATCTTTGTCTCTGGCTTCATCAATTTGTTGTTTGGGAAGATGACCTCTTTTGCCTCCTCGAAATTGCCCACCTTTGAAGGTATTGATACCCAGCTGACCAATTGGACCAATATGCTGCGCCAAATTGAAGCTCTTCTGATTGACGCGGAGGAGAAGCAACTGACCGATCGAACCGTGAACCTGTGGCTCGACGATCTCCAGGATCTGGCATATGATTTGGATGATTTAGTGGATGAGTTCGCCACCGAAGCTTTGCGACACAAGCTCAAGGCAAAGCCGCCCCAAGCTAGTTCCAGCAAGGTATGGAATCCCATCCTTAATTTCAAGCCAAGAGATGTTATGTTTAATTTCAAAATGAAGTCCAAGATTGAGGAGATCAATACCAGATTGCACAATAGTTTTGAACAATGTTCAAAACTTAATTTGGTTAAGATTGTTGGAACCACCCCTACACCTACGACTAAGACTTGGCAAAGACCAGACTCTACTTCTTTATTTGATGAACCTCGCATTTATGGCCGAGAACATGATCAAAGAAAGATAATTGAGTTGCTCGTAAGGGGGGATGAATCAAATGACAACAACAACATTGGGGTAATTTCCATTGTGGGTATGGGTGGGATTGGCAAGACCACCCTTGCTCAGATGGTATACAACGATGAAACTGTGCAGAAGCATTTCAATCTGAAAGCCTGGGTCTGTGTGTCAGATGAGTTCAACATTATGAGAATAACAAAAGTAATTCTTGAGTCAGTGACTTCCAATACATTTAGTTTTAATAACTTGGACCAAGTTCAAATTCAACTAAAGCAGGCTTTAGCTGGAAAGAAGTTCTTAATTGTTTTAGACGATGTCTGGAACAAAAAATACAGTGACTGGAATGTTTTGAAGAAACCTTTCAATGATGGAGCCCAAGGGAGTAAAGTAGTGGTAACAACACGTAACAGAGACGTTGCAAGAATGATGCGAGCTGTTGAACTTCATGACGTTGAGGTCCTATCGGATGATGATTGTTGGTCGTTGTTTTCAAGACATGCCTTTGAGAATAGAAGTATTGAAGCAAATCCAAATTTGGTATCGATTGGTAAGAAAATTGTCAAGAAATGTAAAGGTTTGCCTTTGGCTGCCAGGACACTTGGTGGCCTTTTACATTGCAAAGCACAAGATGAGGAATGGGAAGACATATTGGATAGTCAAATATGGGATTTACCACAAGAAAGTGACATCCTTCCAGCTTTGAGGTTAAGTTACCATCATCTACCTTCACAATTGAAGCAGTGCTTTGCATACTGTTCCATAATACCCAATGACTATGAATTTCAGGAAGAGGAGTTGGTCTTGTTGTGGATGGCAGAGGGTTTCATTCAAAAACAAAGAAAGAAACAAATGGAAGATGTTGGAGGTGAGTACTTTCGGGAATTGTTGTCAAGGTCTTTTTTCCAACCATCAAGTACCAGCTCTAAATTTGTGATGCATGACCTCATCAATGATTTGGCTCAGGTTGTTGCAAGAGATACTTGTTTAAGATTGGACGATAAATTTAAAGATCAGGAGCAGTATCGAAACCTAAAGAAAGTTCGACATTCCTCCCACATGCAAAACTACTATGAGGGTATGAAAAATTTTGCTATCTTTGACAAAGCCATGCACTTACGAACTTTCTTACCATTTAACACACAAAATGAACATTGTAATTTGGCAAGCAATGTTCCCCTTAATCTATTGCCAAAGCTAAGACGCTTGAGGGTGCTCAATATGAGTAAATATTACATCACAGAAGTTCCAAATTCGGTTGGAGATTTGAAACATCTGCGGTATCTTAACCTATCATACACCTTCATTGAAGAATTACCTGAATCACTAGGCTCTCTTTACAATCTACAAACATTGATGTTAAGAGAATGTGGAGCATTGAAAAAGTTGCCAACAGGCTTGGGAAGCCTAATTGACCTACGTCATCTCGATACTACAAATGCACATCGCTTAGAAGAAATGCCACTAGGAATAGGTAAGTTGGTTAGTCTTCAAACACTGTCCAATTTTATTGTTACCAAAAACAGTGGGCATCGGTTAAGAGAGTTGGGAAACTTAATTTATCTTCGGCGGGAGCTTTGCCTATCTGGGTTACAGAACGTGGTGGTTCCATTAGCTGCAAGGGAGGCGAATTTAAATGATAAGAAGGGGTTAGATGTGTTATCAATGGAATGGAGTGTTAACTCAGATGATTCACGAGATGGAAAAGTTGAAACAGAAGTGCTTGACATGCTACAACCTCACAAGAATTTAAAAGAGCTCCATATCAAAGGCTACCTTGGTACAGGATTTCCGACTTGGATAGGAGATCCTTTGTTCTCCAATATGGCTGACCTACATTTAGATAATTGTGGAAATTGTGCATCCTTGCCACCACTAGGGCAACTACCGTCCCTCAAAAAGCTTTACATTGAAGGAATGAGTGTACTAAAGCATGTCGGTCTGGAGTTTTATGGGCAGGGTGGTGCAAAACCCTTTCAATTATTGGAGACTCTAAGCTTTAAGGATATGCCGGAATGGGAGTATTGGTATACTTTTGAAGATGATAAGGAAGTTGAACCATTTACTCATGTTAGTGAGCTTTCCATCGAAAATTGTCCTAAACTTGTTGGAATGTTGCCAAGTGATCTACCTTGTTTGAATAATCTAAAGATTACGAAGTGCCCGCAATTGCTAGTTGAAGTTTCCAGGGTTGTCCACCCGTCACTCACCTCTATAGCTATGAATGATGTTACTCTAACAAACCTTCAAGCGGTCCTTCAGATGAGGAGTATGGTTGATGATGAAGTGATATCAGCAAATGCAAAGTCTAAGCATCCGAGTTCAATAACTTCCTTGAGCATTGGGATGATTAAAAAACTCGAGCTCTTGCCGAAATGGGTTACTCATGGGCTGATGGAACTCAAAGCATTGAAGATCGCAAGCTGTGAGGAACTCAAGACACTATGGAAGAACGAGGCGAGAGTGCAACACAGTCTCCCTGCATTTCAACGTTTGGAAATTAATGGCTGCCCCCAGCTTGTTTCATTGTTTGAAGAAGATGAGGATGAAGACAACAAAGGGCAACATGAGCAGCAGCAGCAGCAACAACAAGAGGGACTCCCCGGCATAATGAGGAGGCTTGAGCATCTAAAAATAAATAATTGTGAAAAGCTGGAGAAACTGCCACGGCTGCTACATAACTTCACTTTTCTTGGAGAGTTGTACGTCAATGACTGTCCGAGTCTTGGCTCTTTTCCGGAGACAGGTTTTCCGTGCACGCTGAAAACACTCAGGGTAAGTCATTGTGAGGCTCTGCAATCCTTATTCGAGTGTTTAACACAGATTAATGACAATAATCTTCAAGTGTTAGTTGTTTGTTATTGTCCATCCCTCACATGCTTGATATCGTGCAGAGGTGGGGGGCTACCACCCACACTCAAAGAGCTTGAGATTGAGAAGTGTAAAAAGTTGGAGGCACTGCTAGTAGTAGAGGAGGGGATGGAAATTAACTGTCCGTCTCTTGAGACTGTTTCGATCAATTATTGTAATAGGCTCAAATACTTGCCAGATGCCCTTCCTAATAATAATAATAATCTCAGGAATCTCAGTACATTGCACTTGGATGAGTGTAAGAATTTGGAGTACATTCCGGAAGGATGGTTCCACTCCGCAACAAATCTGGCAGATTTGAGTATCGTGGGATGCAAAAAACTCAAGGCCCTACCACACGGATTGCAGAGCATCAACTACCTCACTTCTCTTCAAGAGCTGTCCATGGATATTTCACAATGGAACAACAACTTCAAAAAGATTGGTTTGCACAGTTTATCCTCTCTTACATCACTCTGGATTTTTAGCGGAATTAGCGTGGCAGAGGAAGAAGAAGAAGAAGAAGAAGAAGAAGAAGAAAAAGAAGAAGAAGAAGGTGTAGCGGGGTCCAGCTTTCCGATAGATGGGAAGTGGCTGCCGACCTCTCTGATCAGTCTTCGGATTAGGGATTTCCGAAATCTGGAGAAGCTATCTTCTAAGTTCTTTCAAAACCTCGCCTCTCTTGAATTTCTTGAAATCTGGCATTGCCCTAGGCTCAAATCTTTACCAGTGCAAAGGCTGCCTCCCTCACTTAGGAGTTTGTGGATCAGAGGAAGTCGGAAACTAACAAGGAAGTGTGAAAAGGGGAAAGGCAAATATTGGCCCCACTTAGCTCACATACCTGCAATCGGTGTTTATGATTAGTGATAAGTTGAGATTCCCACCGCAGTTTTACAAGCACTCAAATTGCCAGGTATCAAAACATAAACTAATTTTATAAATATAAACATTTAAAAAATATTTTCAGATTGTAAAAACAAAAAATCATATGAAAAACAATAAGTGTTTTTCATTTTTATTTTTTTCCTTTTATAGATTTTAAAAAACTTAATCAAACAATCTGATTGATAGTAAAGATTTCCAACATTGCTAATTTTTAATGTCTTTTTGCTTATTGATTTTCAATTTTTTTTTTTTTTTTTTTTGGAATGAGGGATTGCTGAAGTATGCAGTACATCATATTTTTAAGTTAATCAAATTTTTTTGGATAAGCAAGTTATTTGCAAATTCATATAAAAATTGAAAATAAAATGAATTTTTATTTTCAATTAATAAAAAATATTTTTGAAAATAATGAAAAATATGTTAAATTTAAATATGGAGGACCATTATGGAATGAGTAAATAATTTTTAAAATTTTGTTTGGTTTTGGAGTTTTCAAAAAAAGTTTAAAATTTTTAATTTTTATTCTTTTAATATATTGGCTAATTTGTTTTATTTTTTAGATGCATCTAATCTGCATATACTTAAAAAAATTTTAAAAATTAAAAAATCTTTAAAAAATTTAATAAATACAAAATACATACGAAAATGTATTAAATTTGTATATTTGTTAATATTTAGTGATTTTTTAAACAATTTTTTTCATAAATTTTATACGTTTTAGGTGTATTTAGATTGAGTGGACCTAAAAAGTTGAAAAACATTGATTAAATACTTAAAAAGTTCACTAAAAAAAATAAAATACGGATTGAAACTTAAAAACTATTTTTGAAAACTCCAAAACCAAGCAGAGTTTTAAAAATTATTTCAGATTCTAAAAACTAAATGAGTTTGGGATTTTTAAATTTCTGAAAACTATTTTTAGAATATACAGCCAAACAAATTTTTAGAAAATTATCTTTCAAAATTGAATATGAAAACCGAACCTTAGTTTTTTGGGTTTTCTGCATTAGTCATTAATAAAATATTTTTGTATTTGTTAAGTTGTTGCCTGCATAGTGACCGCGAAAAGTCAGATTGAAAGTCATTAAGCTGGTACAAATTCTTGTTGAAGGGAGAATTTTTTGGCTAGTCAAATGAGGGTAATGTTAAAAAAAAAAAAAAAGAGAATGAAATGCTGTAATGGAAGTAGTTTGCAAATGCTTAGAAAAATTAAACAAATTTTTTGCTGTTTTAAGAGCGAACTTAAAAAGTTACAAACAAATATACGCATATTAGGTGTCCAAATTTCATTTTGGTGAGTTGTTCTAATAAATATGGAAATTGAAAGCAATTTTAATTGTATACCTGGAGTTGTTATATTTTTTGTATGAAAAAAATTCAGAGTATTAAGTTTTATCAATCTATAAGGGATTATTTGATATAGAAATGTGCGTTCAAGGATCTTAATACAAAGAAAGACTTCTTTTGATAGATTTCCTCATCTGCTTTTACTTCTGAGGGAACCACAACAAATGGAAGAGTTCTCATTTCTTTCCAACTTGGTGCATTTGTCCCTGGATATCCTGTCCATCCAGTGATTGTTTGCTATCCCCATGTACACGTTGACCAATCCTGGTAAGAATTTTCTTTAGTTGAAATCGTTTTGGTATTGTCTTTTGTAATATCTTTACCTAACTTGCATCATATGGCCTTTCATTTTGTTTAGGGGAAATATAACTTTGGGAAACCTCAAGTTTAGAATGTTCATAGTTTCACAATTTCATGGAGGTATGTTGAGTTATTTTTTATTTATCTATAGTTGTATATAGTGAAAATATAGTGAGCTTGGCTTCTCCCACTATTTTTGTTTGTAAAATTTTTGGGTAGTATGTTGTATGAGGTGGCAATTATATATATAGGTTGTTATAATGATGCCCTAATTTGCTATTTTTCTCTTGATAACTAACTCACTCTCGCAGATCATCAATATTAATTATTCATCAGCTTAAACGTACATGCATGTATTTGATGTGTCCCTGACTATATTATAATTTGAATTTTGGTTACTAAATTACTTGTATGTTGTAAAAAGTTTAATGAAGTCATTTATTAAATTGTACAGGTAGAGTATCTTCCTGTTGTTTTACCCCTTGAAAATCAGTAGGAAAATGCTACCCATTTTGCTTAGAGGGTGAATTGACATTATTTGATTAATCTTTGCTTCCTTGTTGGCTTTAGTTGATATTTTAATATTAAGTATATTCTTATACATCAAAGTTTTTAATGGGCACATTACATACAATTTGTTAATTTTTTGTATATTGTTAACATGTTTTGTATTTCATATGCTTAATCTCCTGAGCAATTCAGAACCAGTGGATGTTTAACACACCGTAAATATTGTAATTGAATTTGTGTGATGTTATGTCTACTGCATTTGTGTGCAGAAGCCTGCCCTTTTTTTTTGCATCTGTGCTCAAAGAATCAGTAAATTGATGATTCCTGGTCGTTGGATTTCAAATAATAATATATATATGTATACAAAGATCAAAATTTCGTTTCGGTGTGTTGTTTCAAATAGTACAAAAACAAAAACATTTCAAAAATATTTTATGAAATGAAGATAAAATAGAAATGTTTGAAAATATAAATTGAAATATGTCTAAATGTATAAAAGCCTAATAATTAATTAATTAAACAAATTGAGATTCATATAGTCCTTCACGTAAAAGAATTAAAAAACTAATGTTACTATGAACTAAAAATTATTAAGTATTGTCAAATAACTCAATTTTATTAAACAAAAGTTTCCAATAAGGTCTAAAAATTTCCTTAAGCAACAGTAATAAATGTTTATGAAAATTTCTAAATTTGTATAGATACAATTTACTCTTTTTGTATATCACACTATGTTTCGGTGTGTTTCACTATGTTTTGATGTGTTTCAATGAAAACACTAGAATTTTATTATTCCATTAGTGTTTCGTTTTGGTCTCTTGGGAAATGGAAACATTTCAGCCATTTCAATGGAAACTGTAACGCCCTCAAAATAATACATAAAACCCAACACTATAGACATGCATTGATATAAGAGAAATCAACCATTCCTATTCATCAGAGTAGTTCTTACAACAGTATTACATGTTAACAACAAAAGCAAATGCCCTAAGGGTTTACAGCTTTCCAAGTCAACACTTGGTTACACAAAAGAAGAATACTAACTCTATACAAAATAAGCCCTTGGCTTGATATACATGTAATACAAACAAAATAAACAAAATAAACAAAAAGAGTCTTCAACTCTCATCATCATCCAAGCTATGTCCTTGGAGGTGGCATGCTACCTGTACCTGAAAATAATGTCCCATATAGGATGAGCCAACGCCCAGTAGAAATATGCTAAACACAGTATGAGCAATAACTACGACATTAGCAATTGATAAATGTTCGATTTCCATAAATCAATCCATAACCCATTTCCATTTCATGACCACTATGTTCATGTTTCATTTCATTTTCCATTTCTTATTAATTTCACAATTTACATCAACGGCTCAGAACCTGGCCAACCATTTATATGAGACAGTGACTCATATTAAACGTTTCCCATTTTACAATAGATAAACATACTAGTCGTATCAACCTCTCAACAGATAAGCATACAAGCTGTATCCACATTTCAACAGATAAGCATATTAGTTATATCAACACTTCCAAAGATAAGCATATGCGCTATATCAACACGTTAACTGACAAGCATATGAGCTGTATCAGCGGAGTCCATCCCCTATCTTCTCCCAAACAATATCCGGTTTAGAGGTCCATCCCCTATCTTCCCCTAAACCGTGGAGTACATCCCCTATCTCCTCCCACACACACAACGTATATACACACATAGGTTATATACACAATCAATCAATACATAACGTTAATGTATTCTATCAACCGTCATACTTCATGACATATCCAATTGATTAGTTTTAGTTTGCCTAATCATCATGCATTGTCTACAACAATCAAAACTACCCTCCACCGGTAGCCCAAGTAATTATTTCTAAATAGATAATAAAAGCTCCAACAGATAAAATATCAATGTTTTCAAAAGTGAGCGATTAATAAATCCAACTCGACCATTCTACCATATAATGAGCCAATTTCATTATTTCCAACTCAATCCCATATAATCACAACTTTCCCAAATTAATTATGACAATCAATTTATATAACAAATTAGGGTTTCCACCCCATTACCCAATATTGACCCAATGGTCTATATTTCAACAACCAAGAACAAGACCATTATTTTGAGACCCAAAATACACATTTTAGAATCAAAATAACAAAACCCTCCTTTAACATTTTGAAACCCTAAGTCCCAAAATTTACCCAACTTCAACACTTTATCAAAACAACCAAAAATCTATGTCAAAGGCCATAAGAGTGAGTAGGAATCCCTACCTCAAATTTGGAGCCCAAGGGAAGAGGATGACGAAAATGAAGATGCTCCAAATCCCGAGATTTTCAGATTAAAAGATAGTCCTCGACGATCCACACAACTTTTACAAAGGCCCAAGGTGAGGAAATCACTCTAGCTAGGTCAATCCTAAGAGAGAAGTTAGGTTCTAGAGTGAGGTGCTCTCCAATGGCTTTTTCGGAAAAGTAAGAGAGAGAAAGGAAATCAAAAAGTGATCCAAAAAGGTGAAACCCGGTGTGATATACAAGTCGCCCCGCTCGAGCGTCACTCACAGACTCCCGCTCGAGCGTCCAAACTCCCGCTCGAGCGGCAGATACGCACTCCCAGTACTTTTGCAGAATTAGGTCCCTGCTCGAGCGTCCAACTCCCCGCTCGAGCGTCACACACAAACCTCCGCTCGAGCGTCCAAACCGCCGCTCGAGCGTACAACACTACAGATGAGATACTAGATGGGTGATTTTCCCATTCGAGTGCCAAAACCTCCGCTCGAGCGGACAACCAACAAGAAAGTCCCCGCTCGAGCGTCAAAAGCTCCGCTCGAGCGGATAGGCCAAAATCTGGGCATCTAGTTTTGGTTTCTAAGCTCAACCAACTTGTTTCAAACTTGCCCAACACAACCCAAGACTCAAATACAAAGAGTAAAGGATGTAAACAAGGTATACACAACAACCAACTTCACGGAACCTAAATCCGGATACAACAATTAATGAAAAGGGAAATCAGGATCGCTATAACCTCCCCCCCCTTAAGGAATTTCGTCCCCGAAATTAAACACAAGTTTTTTTCAAAAACAAGTTTTTCTCTATTTCCAACAATATTACAACATAATAGTAAACATTCCGACCCATTACTGGTCAATCCCATCTCTTTTCAAGAGGCAATTCACATTTTACATAACAACTTGCATTATCAACATGCATTCTTTCGAAATTTACCAATTTCAACTCATTTTCTACAATTCCATAACACATGCAACATTAATATCATGCTTGCATTTCCACAATATACTTAACATACATAATGTTAAAACAACTTCCATTAACCAAAACATTTACAATGTTTTACAACTTAAGACATATATAATGCTCTTAAAGTTTAATATTATTACAAAAATTCATTACATGATTACACATCAACAAACATGTCCGGATACTTCTCACGAACTTCCAACTCACGTTCCCAAGTGACTTCCTCCACTCCGTGATGCTTCCACAAAACCTTTACCAAGGGAATGGTCTTGCCTCGCAAGACTTGATCCCGCCTATCCAAGACCCGAACCGGTCTCTCCTCATACGAGACATCCTCATCTACCTCCAAATCGGTCCAATCCAACACATGGGACGGATCCGGCTCGTACTTCCGAAGCATACTAAGATGAAACACATCATGAACTCCGGACAACTGCGGTGGCAAAGCCAAACGATAAGCAACTTCCCAAATCCTCTCAAGGATCTCAAAGGGACCAATAAACCGAGGGGATAACTTCCCACTCTTCCCGAACCTCATCAAACCTAGGTGATATTTTCAAGAAAACATGATCACCTATCTCAAACGCCAAAGGCCTCCTCCTACGGTCGGCATAACTCTTTTGGCGACTCTGGGCTGTAACAAGTCTCCTACGGATAAGCTCAACTTTCTCCGTGTCTCCCTAACCAACTCCGGACCCAACAAAGGTGCATCACCCACCTCGGCCCAACAAACTGGAGACCTACACGGTCGGCCATACAAGGCCTCCAACGGTGCCATACCGATGCTAGACTGAAAACTGTTGTTGTAGGCAAACTCTACAAAGGGCAAGTGCCTCTCCCACGTCCCACTAAAGTCAAGGACACAACCTCGAAGCATATCCTCAAGGATCTGAATAGTACGCTCGGACTGCCCGTCAGTCTGAGGATGATAAGCTGTACTGAAGGTCAACTTAGTACCCAAGGCACTCTGTAAACTCTGCCACAACCTAGCAGTAAAACGAGGATCTCTATCTGAGACGATCGTCACTGGGACCCCGTGCAATCTCACTATGTCCCGAACATACAAGTCGGCAAGATGATCTACCAAATCTCTCACACGTATAGGGATAAAGTGCGCCGACTTAGTCAACCGGTCTATAACCACCCAAATAGCATCACTACCCCGCTGAGTCCTCGGAAGACCTACAACGAAGTCCATAGTGACATGCTCCCACTTCCACTCGGCAATAGGCAAGGGTTGCAACAAACCCGCTGGTCTCTGATGCTCGGCCTTCACTTGCTGACAAGTAAGGCACTTCGATACGAAGACAGCCACATCTCTCTTTATACCCAGCCACCAAAACTGGCGACCCAAATCCCGACACATCTTAGTGCCTCCCGGATGCACCGCAAGACGTGAATGATGGAACTCTCGGAGTACTTCCTCTCGGCAAGACTCAGGCACAAACAAACGGTCTCGGTATCTCACACTCAGGTCGGGATACACCGTCAAACCCTTCTCAACCTTCCCACTGGAGATCTTCTCTCGGAGGGATTCTACCTTAAGGTCACCTCTCTGTGCCTCTAGCACTCGAGTCACAAGTGTAGGCTGTGCAACAACAGAAAACAAGGCCGCAGCCTCGATAGATTCGCCCAGAAGCGAATCAAACTCGCCAAGTGCTCCCAACATCTCCCATTCCCGGATGGCTATACAAGCTACATCACTAATGGATTTCGTACTAAGGGCATCGGCCACTACATTGGCCTTTCCCGAGTGATAGTGCAACTTAAAATCATAGTCCTCAATGAACTCCATCCACCTTCTCTGCCTCAAATTTAAGTCTCTTCGTGTAAACAGGTACTTCAAACTCTTGTGGTCAGAGAACACCTCGAACCTCTCACCATAAAGGTAGTGCCTCCAAATTTTCAAGGCAAAGATCACTGCTGCTAACTCTAGGTCATGTGTAAGGTAATTCTTCTCGTGTATTTTCAACTGACATGAGCCATAAGCTACCACTTTCCCCTCTTGCATCAACACACAACCCAAACCCTCTCGTGAGGCATCACAATAAACCGCATAACCCAGCCCTCTCTCCGGGATAATCAAAACCGGAACGGTGGTCAATCTAACCTTCAACTCTTGGAACGACTTTTCACAAGTCTCACTCCACACAAACTTGACCCCTTTCCGAGTCAATCTAGTCAATGGCGAAGCTAGCCTGGAGAAATCTTTCACAAACCGACGGTAGTACCCAGCTAATCCTAGAAAACTGCAGATCTCAAAAACACTCCTAGGCTGTGCCCAATCTTGCACTGCCTCAACCTTGGATGTATCAACAGACACCCCTTCCCCGGATACCACATGGCCTAAGAATTTGACCTCCCCTAGCCAGAACTCACACTTCCCAAACTTGGCATACAGTCTATGGGTTCTAAGCAATTCTAGCACCACTCTCAAGTGTTCCTCGTGCTCCTCCTCAGAAGGTGAATAGATAAGAATGTCGTCCACGAAAACGACCACAAAGCGATCTAGAAATTCCCGGAAGATCCGGTTCATCAAGTCCATAAAGACTGCCGGTGCATTGGTAAGCCCAAATGGCATCACCAGAAACTCATAATGGCCATACTGCGTACGGAATGCCGTCTTCGGAATATCCTCCTCCCTGACCCTCAACTGGTGGTAACCCGATCTCAAGTCTATCTTAGAGAAACAACGGGAACCCTTCAACTGGTCAAACAAATCATCTATACGGGGCATAGGGTACTTATTCTTAACCGTAGCCCGATTCAACTTCCGGTAGTCGATACACAATCTCAAGGCACCATCTTTCTTTTTAGCAAAGAGGGCCGGTGCTCCCCACGGCGAAACACTAGGGCGAACAAAACCCTTATCTAGCAATTCCTGGAGCTGAATCTTCAACTCACTCAACTTGGCTGGGGCAAAACGATAAGGTGCCATAGAAATCGGCCCCGTGCCGGGCACTAAATCAATAGAGAGCTCTATCTCTTGGTGAGGTGGCAAACTAACAAGATCCTCGGGAAAAACATCCGAATACTCACAAACCACCCTCGGCTATACAATCTGGGTCTCATCACACTTACCACTCATAAAGCTGGCAAGTAGACCACTAAGCTCACCCCGCCCTCGCGGATCATACATCGGTGGCAACACACTACCAACCCGATCCCCTAAGAAATGGAAACACTCCCCGCTCAAGGTACAAACTGTGACCCTCTGGCGGTAGCAATCAATAATAGCCCGGTATGACGATAGCCAGTCCATACCCAAAATGACATCAAAACCCTTTATGGGCATAACAACAAAGGGAAAAGGAAGCCTATGGTCGGCGACCTCTATATCACAACCTCTACATCCGTGTTTCAAAATCAATTCACCCCCAACAGGTGATACAACACAAATAGGAGATGCTAATAATGCCAACTCCAACTCCAACACAGATGTAATTGCAGAAGATACAAAAGAATGGGACGTACCCGTATCAATCAATACTCTAGCAATTGAGTTGCAAAACAGAAAGGTACCTCTCACAACTGATGGAGCCGGTACTAGGTCTTGCGCAGTAACAGCATACACGCGCCCTGTAGGCCCCTGATCTACCTGCTCACCTCTAGGAGCAAAAGACTGCTGCACAGACTGGATGACGAACCTCCCAGATTGGCCCTCGAGGCCCGCACAGACTGAGTTGGTTGATAACTCTGCGTCTGCCTAGAACCAGACGCTCCCGAAGTGGCACTCAACTGTGGACAATACCTCTTCAGGTGCCCGGGCTGACCACACTGATAGCAAGACAAAGGTTGGCCCCTGCCCTGACTCTGGCCCTGAGGTCTAGCTAAAGAAGAAGCAGCTCGCTGACCCCCTCCCTTCTGTGGGCAAACCGAAGACTTGTGACCCAGCTAGCCACACGCAAAACAAGTCAAGCCTCCTTGATTACCTCTCCCGGAGCTTGCACTCGGCACTGGAAAGGTCGATCTAGTCAAACCACCCTGAGACTGCTGAGGGTTAGAACCCCTCTGTCTCCTGCTGTCACCCTGACCATCTTGGCTCCTTTTGGAGCCTCTCTGCTCTTCTTCCTCCTGCATCATAATTTCCATATGAGCTGCAGCATCCACCAAACGTCTATACTCTCGAATAAACGATCCTCCAACCCTCAACTTGAGTCCACGTCTCAACTTCCGCTCGAACTCAAAGCAACGGCGTTCCTCAGATGCCACCAGTTCAGGTGCAAACCTGGACAAGCTGGTAAAAGTAGCCTCAAACTCGGCCACTGACAAACCCTGCTGTTTTAACCGGCAAAACTGCTCCCTCAGCTTCTCCCTAGCAGTAAAAGATAAAAACTTCTCCTGAAAAGCAGTCACAAAAGCCTCCTATGCACCACCAACACTGCCCTTCTCGTACTTCCACCATTGACCCGTATCTCCCTTCAACTGGAAGGATGCCAAGGTCACCTTCAAAGCCCCGTCCTCGATGCCAAGCATCTCGAACGTCTTTTCCATTTGTTCCAACCACTCGTCAGCCCTAAGTGGCTCCTTCGGATCCCCAACAAACTCGTCCAGGTTAGACCGAAAGAATTCCCTCTTCAAGAAGGAAGGCCATCCTTCAGCTGCGTGGGCCTGATCCTGATTCCCTGCTCTGAGAATACCCAAAGCTCCTGCTATCTCTTGGGCCTAGGCACTCATAGCCTGCTGACCCGCTGGCTCGGCCACGTTGGCCGGACCAACCCCCTCCTGCACTACCGGAATATCATCCAGTAAAGGCATCTCCCGCCTACCACGCCTGCCACGCCTACCACGTCCTCGTCCTGACATCCTAATAAAGATAACCAAGACTATTAGCATATTCACAAATGTGCCGAAGCTATAACACTCACGTCCTAATGCATGGACAACGGTAATTCATTCCACGTAAGCACATAAACACATAAGCACTTACGAATTTCATTTCAGGATAATGACAGTCCCGAGGCGTTACTAGAGTTCCGGTTAGAAACAGCATTGATCAAGTGCATTTCCAACAAGACTCACAGAAACCCAAGGATCCAATCAACATCCTATAAATTAAATCCCATACCCAAGTAGTCATATAAACATGTTATCACATAAACACATAACACTACATCTAAGTCTCTAACCAAGCGAGACAAACCCATTGTGATCCTAATCACTTCCCACGTACCCTAAGTATTCGAACCCGGTACGCTCTGATACCAAGTTGTAACGCCCTCAAAATAATACATAAAACCCAACACTATAGACATGCATTGATATAAGAGAAATCAACCATTCCTATTCATCAGAGTAGTTCTTACACAAGTATTACATGTTAACAACAAAAGCAAATGCCCTAAGGGCTTACAGCTTTCCAAGTTAACACTTGGTTACACAAAAGAAGAATACTAACTCTATACAAAATAAGCCCTTGGCTTGATATACATGTAATACAAACAAAATAAACAAAATAAACAAAAAGAGTCTTCAACTCTCATCATCATCCAAGCTATGTCCTTGGAGGTGGCATGCTACCTGTACCTGAAAATAATGTCCCATATAGGATGAGCCAACGCCCAGTAGAAATATGCTAAACACAGTATGAGCAATAACTAAGACATTAGCAATTGATAAATGTTCGATTTCCATAAATCAATCCATAACCCATTTCCATTTCATGACCACTATGTTCATGTTTCATTTCATTTTCCATTTCTTATCAATTTCACAATTTACATCAACGGCTCAGAACCTGGCCAACCACTTATATGAGACAGTGACTCATATTAAACGTTTCCCATTTTACAATAGATAAACATACTAGTCGTATCAACCTCTCAACAGATAAGCATACAAGCTGTATCCACATTTCAACAGATAAGCATATTAGTTATATCAACACTTCCAAAGATAAGCATATGAGCTATATCAACACGTTAACTGACAAGCACATGAGCTGTATCAGCGGAGTCCATCCCCTATCTCCTCCCAAACAATATCCGGTTTAGAGGTCCATCCCCTATCTTCCCCTAAACCGTGGAGTACATCCCCTATCTCCTCCCACACACACAACGTATATACACATAGGTTATATACACAATCAATCAATACATAACGTTAATGTATTCTATCAACCGTCATACTTCATGACATATCCAATTGATTAGTTTTAGTTTGCCTAATCATCATGCATTGTCTACAACAATCAAAACTACCCTCCACCGGTAGCCCAAGTAATTATTTCTAAATAGATAATAAAAGCTCCAACAGATAAAATATCAATGTTTTCAAAAGTGAGCGATTAATAAATCCAACTCGACCATTCTACCATATAATGAGCCAATTTCATTATTTCCAACTCAATCCCATATAATCACAACTTTCCCAAATTAATTATGACAATCAATTTATATAACAAATTAGGGTTTCCACCCCATTACCCAATATTGACCCAATGGTCTATATTTCAACAACCAAGAACAAGACCATTATTTTGAGACCCAAAATACACATTTTAGAATCAAAATAACAAAACCCTCCTTTAACATTTTGAAACCCTAAGTCCCAAAATTTACCCAACTTCAACACTTTATCAAAACAACCAAAAATCTATGTCAAAGGCCATAAGAGTGAGTAGGAATCCCTACCTCAAATTTGGAGCCCAAGGGAAGACGATGATGAAAATGAAGATGCTCCAAATCCCGAGATTTTCAGATTAAAAGATAGCCCTCGACGATCCACACAACTTTTACAAAGGCCCAAGGTGAGGAAATCACTCTAGCTAGATCAATCCTAAGAGAGAAGTTAGGTTCTAGAGTGAGGTGCTCTCCAATGGCTTTTTCGGAAAAGTAAGAGAGAAAGGAAATCAAAAAGTGATCCAAAAAGGTGAAACCCGGTGTGATATACAAGTCACCCCGCTCGAGCGTGGAAACCCCGCTCGAGCATCACTCACAGACTCCCGCTCGAGCGGCGGATACGCACTCTCAGTACTTTTGCAGAACCAGGTCCCTGCTCGAGCGTCACACACAAACCTCCGCTCGAGCGTCCAAACCATCGCTCGAGCGTACAACACTACAG
The DNA here is from genome assembly GCA_030407325.1 of Camellia japonica. Classification (NCBI taxonomy): domain Eukaryota; kingdom Viridiplantae; phylum Streptophyta; class Magnoliopsida; order Ericales; family Theaceae; genus Camellia; species Camellia japonica. The sequence continues at coordinate 64,055,719 of JAPPVO010000029.1, forward strand.
ATGAGATACTGGATGGGTGATTTTCCCGCTCGAGCGCCAAAACCCCCGCTCGAGCGGACAAGCAACAAGAAAGTCCCCGCTCGAGCGTCAAAAGCTCCGCTCAAGCGGACAGGCCAAAATCTGGGCATCTAGTTTTGATTTCTAAGCTCAACCAACCTGTTTCAAATCTGCCAAACACAACCCAAGACTCAAATACAAAGAGTAAAGGATGTAAACAAGGTATACACAACAACCAACTTCACGGAACCTAAATCCGGATACAACAATTAATGGAAAGGGAAACTGGGATCGCTATAGAAACAAATGAAAATTTTGTTCCTCATATATATTAAAAATAAATCCATGTCAAAAAGTTTTTCATTCATGATGTGTTGTCTATGTTTTTCATGTTACTTGGTTCTAAACAAATGGCATATGGTACCTACTGAAATTGGGTGTAACTGCACATGCAACAGCCCTCGTGTCTTCTATGTGCACTATGTTAACTTATTGCAATTGGAGGAATAGTTTCCTATTGTCCGTCTTTAGTTTGGGAAATTTGTCCCTTTTGTATTCTTTTGGTAGCTGTTGGTGTATTGCCTTGATTCTTACGGGCAGAGCCATGTATAACGAAGTTGGGTCAAGTGACCCCACTGGAATTTGTAAATCTGAAATTATTATTCAGACTTTTTGAAAATTTTATTTTAAATGAGGTCAATCTTGTATACTAAAAAATATGAACTAATTTCATAAAGCATTGAGATTAATATATAATCATGTTACCCTTTTTTTTCTTCTAATATTTTACTTATTCTTTTTCATTTTCTTCTTTCTTTGAATTCTTTTGTAGATGTTCACATGTTACCTACCTTATACATCACTATTATCCTAATATCCAAGGAGATGATTACGGCATTATGTGATAGTTTAGGAGAGGATTTATGCTTATATTTAAAAAAGGGGGAGGGGGGGGGGGGAGAGGGGGGAAGAAGAGAGGAGAACTTGTGGCATTAAAAAGGAATTATCAACAAACACAGTGGGTGTTGTTTTCTTCAACTAAATTAACTAAACAAACCTTATGTTCAAAGGACATATCTGAATTAAATTTGTTCAAAATTTTAGTGAAGGAAAATATTATACATTTATGATTTATGGAATCAATTGTTTAACTTTATTAGCATTTATGGAATTTTAATATTAGTGACGCAAGTGGTCATTTATTAGATTTTTGTAAAAATTAACTATTGTGGTTTTTGTTTTCATTATGGTATTTGTAATTTGGTAACTATAAATTACTTGATCCAGTTTTGTGTATTACACAAGTTTATTAGTGTAAATTATGTATAATTGAAGGTTGATATTAGTGGTGAATTGTTTAGTGGACGTTTCTGGCTCCGCAATGGCTGATTTTTAGAACTTCTTTGTAATATGGAGAAGAATCCTATTTTTGTGAACTTGATGATTATCTAACAGCACACTCCATTTTGGATTTGTCTTGATTTGCCACTTGAGCTGCCTTGATCAAATATATCATTCTCTCTAAGTTATTTGTGGATATGAGTTTTTAATCTATCAATTCATCCCTGATGGATATGTCCAAACTAGCCATGCTATAGCTACCTCTCTTAATGTTACAAGTGAAGAAGTTATTGAAACTGAATGATTTTCATTAGATTAAAAACTCAGAGATACAGTACCTTATATACACTCCACTCCACATGTTTACAAAATATCGAACTAAAATATCTACCTAACTCACTCTGTTACAAGTTGAACTAACACTTGACTTGTTTGGTTTGCAGGACAACATATCTCTAGTCTGGTCTTGGGTTGTTGCTGAATCTTGATTGGTTACACTAACTGTACAAACATCTCGTTCCTATGGGGACATCATGCTGCTTGCAAAAGCTTCAGAGTCCAAACAGGTCACTTTTCGTGCTCCATATGTTTTGGCTTTTATAGTTTATCTTGCTTTTTGGTCGGCAAAAATGATCTTGTACTTTATTCAAACATTCTATGAAGTGCTAGATTTCAGCTCTTAAACTTAATTTGATGGCCTTTCTTTGCGATGGACCAATAATATTTGATGTAGCTGCAATGATGGAATTTACATTGTCTCCTTGGGATCTCATAAGGTATTAGGTGTAGGCCTTGAAGCCCACCATTTAACACATAATTCCTCTCTTCCAAAATAAATAACTTGAATTAATGTCTTTATTAATGACTATTGATTAATCTATATATTATTGAATGGAGGAAAGATCATAGATTAATTTAAAAAAATAGAGGTGAAAAACGCAGCAAAAAATTCTTGGAAAAACGAATGTACCAGTAAAAGGCCTTGTATTCCTTTAGTTCTAGCAAGGAGATTTTCCATCTCAACTGGAGTCTTGAAACAGATCTTTAAAATGTAAATACAGTAAGAGGTCTTGTATTCCTTTAATTGATGATTCCTGGTCTTTGGATTTCAAATAATTATCTGGTATTTTGGAAATCTAAAATGCATTAATGTATAGTTTTGTTCTCTTTTTTGCTTTTACCTACTTCTTGGTGATACATTAAGAGTGCTTTGTACTTGTACTGGATCAGATGGTAAACAAAGCAAGGTATACAAATGTGTTCAGTCTAGCATTATTGTTTGCTGTGAATAATGAATATATACATTACAAAATGAGCACTTTTGCTCACTTAGAAATGAAAATTGGTTCAGCAATCCTTGCAGCTTAAAGGTTATGTTCATCATTGCACTTGACATATCATGGGTATATGACTTCTTCTGTATTGCAGGTTGACAGGATTGTCCTGACTGATGGCAGTCGCATTCTTGGTCTAGGTGATCTTGAGGTCCAGAGAATTGGAATACCCATTGGAAAACTTGATATGTATGTCACTGCTACTGGTATGAATCCACAGAGAGTATGCTCTACTCATCTCTCTTTATTATGTACAGGTTCATGTAGGCATAGCACAAACAGGTGTACACTAAAATAAATGTGGCATACAAGTGTGAGTCAATGCATAAACACCTGTGCACACTGACAAGTAAATACACACATGTAGTACTGGGCTAACTCACAGATGCTTACCATGCTTGATATGGATCATAGCACAATGTTATTGCATGTATCATGCGTAGAGTGTGAGAGAACAGTGTTCTCACATAGAGAAGGTTACCTATGCTTGCTTATATGTTGGTTATGTTTTCACGCTTTGCAAAACATATTTCTATTGGCTATTTTTCATCAATGTGGATATTATATTGATGAAAGTGCATATATATGAGATAGAAGGTTAGATGCATGAAGAACTGACAGTAATTTCTCGTCCATCTGATCTCAAAGATACTAGTAACTATGAAATTTATTATCTTATATTATATATCCAATTTTGGACTAACTGTTTACCCTTTCATTCTGCTTTCTTCTATACCAATCTAGCTGTGTTCATCTATGACAACAGATACTTCCAGTTATGCTTGATGTTGGTACCAACAATCATAAGCTTCTTGAAGATCGTCTTTCTATTGACTTTGTGCTGTTTATTTTATGTTTAGTGGTTCCTTTTCTTTATTTAATATTTTATTGTTTCAAATATCTGCCTTTACTCATTATTTCATACTTCATAAAAGTTTAGAGGCTGCATTTTTGGGACTGAATATATTCAATCAGATCTCTTGCTCTTTAACATAATTGATTATTATCTCTCTTACAGACTGTAATAGACCTTGAATACTGCAATATTGGATGTCTCTCTCTCTCTCTCTCTCTCTCTCTCTTCACACATGCAGAGAGGAGAGGTGAAGTTGCTTTGTGCTAATTGAAGTTCCTCGCATCTCCTTCATTTGGTTGTCCACCTTCTCAATATCTGTTATTATTTTGGCGTCATATACACATTTTTTAAGCAACCTACTCGTTCCCTTGTACATATAATATTATCTACCTTATACAATAGAAGTGTTTTGTTGATGGAGGTATACATGTTCGTATCTGATGATTCTGAGAACTCTATGAAACTTAGAAAAATCTTCTCAGTGGAATATTCTTGTCAAATGAAGTTGCTGTGAGCCTGGACAAGTATTTGTTGTCGTCTTTTGAGGGTACTATGCAAATGAACTATGATAATTAGACTATAAAGCGTCGTTGGTGCTGATTACGTAAATGAAATTACCCTGATTGAGTAATGTTCTTGAGACAAAGTGACTAGGATAGCATAGGATCTTTTTCGTTTATTAAGCAATAGAAAAATATGGATTGATCTAATGCATCCTGAACATTACTCAAAATTTGATCGTCAGGCAGCCTATCCTAGGCCATATTTGACTTAGTGTGACTTTACATTAAAAATTATGATGTAGGAATGTTCAGTGACTTTAAAATGGGTTTTAGTAGAACTGCTAAAGTCCTTGCTGATGAAAACAACAATTTTGAAAAAGATTATATAATCAAACTAATATAGAATTGATATCAGGGGAGAATAGGGAACAGTTGGAGCAAGCTTTTTCTGAGGAGGAGGTGTTTGGGCTTTGCGGGCTATGAGTGGTGATAAAGCCTCGGGTCCTAATGGTTTTACCATGGTTTTCTTCCAGCACTGTTGGAGTGTGGTTAAGGGAGATGTGATAACAGCATTGGAGGACTTTTTTGTGTCTGGACATTTTGAGCAAAGTTTTAATGTGACTTTTCTGGCTTTGATTCCTAAGAAATGGGGGGTTGAAGATGTTCGGGATTTTAGACCTATTAGTCTATTGGGGAGTGTGTATAAGTTATTGGCTAAAGTGTTAGCCAATCGACTTAGAGGAGTTTTGCTAGTTGTGGTTTCTGAGTCTCAGAATGCGTTTGTGGTGGGGATACAGATTCTTGATGCAGTGTTGGTTGCCAATGAGTGTGTGGATTCCTGGGTTCGGTAGGACTGCCCTGGTTTGATTTATAAATTGGATATCGAAAAGGCACATGATAATGTTAATTGGGAGTTCCTCTTGTATGTGTTGGACCGCATGGGCTTTGGGGAGACTTGGTGACTTTCAATAAAGCTCTCTTAGGGAAGTGGTTTGGCGCTTTGCGTTGGAGCATGATCGATTCTGGCAAAAGGTTGTGGTTTCTAAGTCTGGGGTGGGACGGGAGGATTGGGTCTCGAGGGATGTGGCTTGTACTTATGGTTGTGGGTTATGGAAAGGGATTTGGCTCAGGAGGGTGGAGTTTTGGAAGTGGGTTGGGTTCAAGGTAGGGAATGTGGTTAGGGTTACGTTCTGGAAGGATAGGTGGTGTGGTGAGGGTTTTGCTGGAGACTTGTTTCCCGTTGATTTTTAATATTGCGATTAATCGAGAGGCTATGGTGGCTTCTTATTTGGGAGGTTTAGTTACGGCCGTATGGGATATTCAGTTACGGTGAGAGGTGCAGAATTGAGAAGTTGCTCAGTTGGTGGAGTTGTGGGATTTTTTATACGATTTGGGGATGACTAGGAAGGGACAAGATGGCATGGTGTGTAGTGTGTGTGTGTGTGGGGGGGGGGGGGCAAAGGGGCGATTCGTAGTTGCGTCATTCTATTGGGTTTGGTGGGAGATTGTGGACGGGTATTCCCTTTGAAGAGTGTTTGGGTTCCAAGGGTTCCGTCTAAGGTTGCTTTCTTCATGTAGACAACAGCTTTAGGAAGGAATCTCACCTTGGATACTTTGATGCGGCGGGGGCATGTTTTAGTAAATCAGTGCTGTATGTATTGTATTAATGTGGAGCCGGTGGACCATTTGTCTCACTTTGGATACTTTGATGCAGCGGGGGCATGTTTTAGTAAATCAGTGTTGTATGTATTGTACTAATGCGGAGTCGATGGACCATTTGTTTCTTCATTGTTCGGTGGCATCGCGATTGTGAAATTTTGTTTGCTCACTTTTTGGGATTGCTTGGGTTCCACCGAAGGGAGTGTTGGATTTTCTTTGGGTTTGGCGAGGTGTTTGGCTTGGTCGTTGATGTCGGCTGGTGTGGTTGTTGGTGCCATTTTGTTAAATGTGACTTGTTTGGTTGGAGCAGAATAGACGCACCTTTTCCGAGGTGTCACATGGTGTCTCTTGGTTAGAGAATCTTCTTGTAGTTTTGTATAGTTGGTTGGAGGGAAAAGTTGATCCGGACCTATTTGTCTCTTTAGATTTCTTAGATGATGTGGTTGGTTAGTGTTTGTTTTTTGTTTTTCCGTGGCCGTTTTGTATTTGTTGCATCTCCTTGATGCTTTTTAATAATATTTGTTTATTTATCAAAAAAAAAAAAAAATTCATTCAACTAGAAGACATTGAATCCTGATGGAATTAAGCACTTCATTTTGTTGAGGGTGCTAATTGCAGATCCAGAGGTCCTTTCGAACGATAATCATAATTAATACTTAAAATCAACTTTAACATGGATAAAACTTCTAAGATTTAATTATTTAATATTACTCTTTATGGTGTGAATTCAAATTTAGATCCAACAAAACTTGAAGTTAAAGTCTAACAAAACTAGAGATGTAAATAAGAATCACCTCATTAGATATGTACCTGCATACATATCTTTGTTTTTTGGGATGACCTTACCTAAAGAAACTAGAAACGAAAATGCACTGAAAATAGAAACCATGGAATTATGGAAACAATCATGTGGTCATCTAACTGTACATAAGCGTACCTATAAAGCCCAATATTATCATTCAAATGGAGTTGTATATTATTGTAGGAAATTAATGTATTGATATTATTGATTGATGTTTGATTGATAGATGTATTCAATATCTTAATTTTACAAGACCAAATGACACTCCTTATATAGGAGATATTACAAACATCATCATAACCCATTAAACCCATTATATACCACTTACATATTATATATTTCCACTATCTACCACTATATATTTCCACTATCTACCACTCTATACACTCACCTACCACACTAATACTAACCTAACACACTCACATAATATACTAACTCACTCACCTACCACACTAAGGTAGAGTAGGTGTGGAGGTTTTATTTTTACATTCAACAGCCCCCCTCAAACTCAAGGGGGTTAGGAACTAACCAACTTGAGTTTGGAGAGAGTAACAAAATAGGAAAAAAGAATCTGACAAATAAAATTAGATAGGAGACACTGTATGGTCGTGTCAGACCGTTGTAGAAGACAGTTTATGGGGTCATGTCGGACCGTTGTAGAAGATAGTTTATGGGGTCATATCGGACCGATGTAGAAAACAGTTTATGGGGTCATGTCGGACCGTTGTAGAAAACAGTTTACGGGGTCATGTCGGACCGTTGTAGAAAACAGTTTACTGGGTCATGTCGGACCGTTGTAGAAAACAGTTTATTGGGTCATGTCGGACTGTTGTAGAAAACAGTTTACTGGGTCATGTCGGACCGATATAGGAGCTAACCGGAATCAAAGTCGGGACAGTTTACAGAGTCTTGTCGGACCCATATAGGAGCTAACCGGAATCAATGTCGGGACAGTTTACAGAGTCTTGTCGGACCCACAAAAGAAAATACACTGTATGATTGTGTATATAGGCTGCCCAAAAGATATACATGTATATATATATCGAGCCCTCAAAAGTCGCACCCTCAAAAGGCGTGCTCAATAAAAAGGCGTGCCCGACAGAATTCTTCGAGCGGCGAGCCATCAAAAGGCGCGCCTGATACACGGCGAGGCACGTGACCAATAGAGTGTCTTGTTGGCCTCTTCGTCTTTGTCGATATAAACCGAAGCGAAGGCTGAGGTTTGTAAGCATAACAAACCAGCTGAAACTGCTTCATTCTCTGAGAGCTTGTCTCTAAGAGCTGCAAACCCTGAAACACTCTGTAACAGCTGAAACACGCAGCAACCCATAAGATGGCCTCTTCTTCCCGTTCAGCTACCCAGAACATAGCCTCTTCTTCCCGTGGTCTGCTCACTCTCTTTCCAGACCTCAACGAGGCCACAACCCAGAATATAGCCCTTGAACCTCAACCAAGCGCCCCTGGACCAAGCGCCCCTGGTTTTGCGCCTTTGAACTTTCCGATGCTGTCTGTGGAGCAAAGAATGGCTGCACAATCGGATATTGAGGCGAATTATTACACACTGAAGTCATGTGTTGAGACCATGACTGTGGTCTCAAACCTGTCGCACCGGCTTCAGAGTAGGACAAATGAGGTGCAGCAGTTAAACGCCCAACTGGCTCTGCTCCAGGGCATGTATAAGGATGCCCGAGCAGAGATATGTGTGCTCAAGGCAGAAAACAAGGAACTGAAGCGGAAGGCCACCGTGATGCTCAGATTTGGAGGTCCACCATATGTGACAGTTGAGGAGCAACGGGAAGTGAACGTGCTCGGCGGCGTGGGAAACACGGAGGCAGCACCGGCAAGGGACGCCCAAGACAAAGGCAAAAAGAAGAGAACAGCTGAAGAGGCGAAAAAATGAGGTCGGCGGGTGGCCGTCTGCAGAACAGAAAACAAATCTTTTGTTGTTGTGGTTTTTTTTTTTTTTTTTTTTTTTTTGATGTAAAATGGTGATCGAGTTTGATCCCTGGCATGAATAAAATAAAGTTGGTGTGCAAATCTGAATGGTATGAATTTGATGTGAAAAAGATTAAAAATAATGTGAAAGAAAAATAAAGAAAGAAATCAAAACGAAAGGTGGAGATTTGGTAATTATGATGAGTTGGTGGAAAGAAGATTTGAGAATGAAAAAGTTTATATATAAAATATCTTTCTCTCTTTCCTGGAAAGAGAAAGCTGAAAAAGAGTGGGTTGGAGAAGAGTGAAAATTCTGTTTTGATCCAAACCCAAAATGGGTATTCACTGTTGTGTCTCTGCATTTGTTAGATTTGATGGGCGTGGTGTCAATGAGACACCTGAATTAGGCCCATGGGATCTCCTTGAGAAGATTTCAGACCTTGAACTGGTTGATTTTCTCACTGTTACATGAAGCTTCCCATCTTTACCAACCTCAGCCTCAGTCTGCAATGGTTCTTTACCATCAAGAGATATGATATCAGAGTCAACTCTGAAAGAGATAATGGACCCAGCAGTGTCTGGGAATTGCCCAGCAATGAGAAGCCTAGCGCCTCATACATGCCTTTCAACAGAGGAAGCCCCATTACAAAAGTGTTGGGAAGTGTGGAGAGAGAGAAAACAGAGTGATGGCCCATTCAAGACAGCCTTTAGAGCTTGTTCTTGACCAGATGGCTAGGACCACAAGGACTACGACTTTTTGAAGAGAATCAGCAGCTATGAACCTGTAGTTCATGGCATAGGTTCACTTCCAGCAGAATTGTTCAAAGGCAGACTCCCAACAGGAGTCAACTTCGTTGATGGATTTGGCAAACCAGAATCATACTTCTGTTCCGGTGTTTTCCACTGAGCACGCGAAGACGAAACAACTGGCATTGCAGTATTTGTATCAACAGAGGACTGAGGCATTGTTGCTGTTGTTGTACCCATCTGAGATGAGTTGCTCACAGGTTTCTGGTCAGTTTGAGCTTGAGCTTGATCTGCTTGCAACTTGCTTTGTGGGTCAGAATTCAGTTGAGGATTCTGTTGAAACACTCTTTGAACAAGTGGCTTAGTTTGATTCACTGATTTTTGGTGTGGCTGTACCTGCTGGTGGTTTGAAGAAGCCATAACCAAAGGTTGAACAGCTTGGGGGGAAACTGGTAACATATGCTCAGAAGAATGAGGCAGATGGAGCACGAGCAGGTGAATGTTTTTCAGTAGCAGGTGCAATACATGTGGAGGGGCTTGAGGTCCGGCGGGCGGCAAAGGCGAGATTGCCGCCCGCCGGTGAAACGAAAATAATAGGTTCTAAACCTGCTCTGATACCATGTAGGAAATTAATGTATTGATATTATTGATTGATGTTTGATTGATAGATGTATTCAATATCTTAATTTTACAAGACCAAATGACACTCCTTATATAGGAGATATTACAAACATCATCATAACCCATTAAACCCATTATATACCACTTACATATTATATATTTCCACTATCTACCACTATATATTTCCACTATCTACCACTCTATACACTCACCTACCACACTAATACTAACCTAACACACTCACATAATATACTAACTCACTCACCTACCACCCTAAGGTAGAGTAGGTGTGGAGGTTTTATTTTTACATTCAACAATTATTTATCAAAAAATAAAAATAAAATAAATGGAGGTATATAAAAAGGCTATACTTCCATGTGTTGCAATATTGATTTCCATTTAAATTCCATCATCACGAAGGTTTCAAGTCTAATCTTTTCTTGTTTACAATTGTTTCTTGTCAATTATTTTCATAATTTTCTCATTTTGTAAGAAAGACATCGTGAACCTCTTAGATTTGAAAATAGTGACTATTTACGTGTGTGAAGTAGGATTTCCCTTGTTAAATTTCATTACTTACACCTTAGGTTGGACTTCCAACAATTTTAAACATTGAAGTTCATTCATGCTTATCCATTCTTAACATTCATTTATGCTGAATATACTCTTAAGCAGAGTAAGTAGACTACATAACTGCTTATAAACCCATTTTTTCAGGCAAACTTTGTGAGGATTTATTTTTCACTTGATTTTACTTTGACAGATTTGGGACTTCGGCAACCTCAGTTGGAAGGAGAGGAGTATCTATCAATTGTTGATGAATTTATGGAGACAATTCACGCCCGTTGGCCCAAGGCTATTGTGCAGGTTTAGTTCTTTCAGAAATATGACATCTTGTTTGATGTGTAACCAATATCATACTGATTACTTGATGCTTGGCGAATATTATCAGTTTGAGGATTTTCAAATGAAGTGGGCTTTTGAAAGACTGCAATGGTATCAAAAAAGGTTCTGCATGTTCAATGATGACATACATGTGAATACGTGGTGTTGTATTCTGCTATTCTCCATGGAAATAGTAAAGAATATAATAAGACAAAGTACTTTAAGATTGTTAAGGGTGACTCTATTATAATGACATTTTTGTCGCTTGTCATCATGTTGTATAGGGAACTGCTGGTGTTGCCCTAGCAGGACTGCTTGGAACTGTTAAGGGCACAAGGTCAACCATTGACTGACTTTGTGAACCAAAAGATAGTCGTAGTTGGAGCTGGAAGGTACTGATGAAGTTCAACTATAATGGCTGTACTCCTGGTTTAAGTGTTACTTCTTTATGGTTTAGGGTGGTTGGTAATATCAGCTGTGAGTTGCATCTTCTTATTCTTTTTTCTGTCTTTCAGTGCAGGGCTTGGTGTTTTTAACATGGCTGCACAGGCTATTTCAAGAATGGCAGGAGCTGAAGCAAATCCTCAGTTTTTCTTACTTGATAAAGATGTGTGGTTCTACAGATATTGCTTGCTCTCTAACTTTTTTGTTCTTAATGTCAATTACCGTATTAGCCTTTATTATGTGTTATTGGGTATTTATCTTCTAATAAAATGTGGAGAACATATGTTTGAACATATTTGTAAAGAAGATTTTTTAATCTTTTTTAAGTGTTATCAACTGAATTTCACCTTTTTTTCAAAGTAATGATAATGAATTACTTACCTGCATGTAACTGAATGAATAGTGGGAATGAATCTGCATTGGAATGAGAAGAAAAACTCATAATATGGCAATCTGAACTTTATCGTTTCATTTACATTTTCAGGGAATCATCCATTTGACTTTTGGTTCATCTTCTTTTGAGAAGTACTGGTTTAAATACAGGGTCTCATTACAATGGAAAGGAAGGGTGTTGATCCAGCAGCTGCACCATGTGCTAAAGCCCCTAGGGAGTTTGAGGGTTTGGGACTTAGGGAGGGAGCAAATCTAGTTGAAGTGGTAAATCTTACTGGAGGGTTTTTTGGCAGCCTATGTTGATCCAAGGCTGATGTAGATTGATATTGTGTGGAAAAGAAACCTTTGGTTGTTTAGCTTGCATCTTGGGTGCATGCAATTAGCTCAAGGATGTTTGCTGTTATCTTTCAGAACATTGTGTATGCTTTCATAATTTAGAAAAACTAATTGCCGGGAATGGATTTTGTTTAGGTTAAAAAAGTCAAGCCTCATGTGCTTCTTCGTTTGTCTGTAGTTGGCGGTATCTTCAATGAGCAGGTGGGCAGCCCCCTTAAGTTTGCTTTGTCCTTCATTACTTTCAAATAAAGCATAATGAACCAGTGAAGTTGGCTTAGTTTATTTGAAAAGGCATGTCGTTCTGTACTATTTATTTGGTTAGTTGTTGATAAATGGTATTAGTTGGAGAAAACACATTAACATTCACCAACCCCGTCCCCGGGAACTCCTTTGCTTTGCAAGTTTGTTTGTTCTTGTTTCCTAGATGTAGGCAATACCTTTTAGAGATGGTCTTCATTAACCCTATTATCATTTTACTTTTTCCCAACTTCTGCTAGATAATCCAATTCTTACAAAAAACTTGCAATTATTTATTATTAGGATAAAGGAGCATACCTCACCAAGGTGTCATTTGCTGTCATCACTATAAGTTAAATCCACTTGGCTCAACTCAACAAAGACCTAATTTCAACCTCTTGGAATTGACTACATGAATATTTTCCCAAAATGCTCTCTATAGAGTAATACCTCAGTTAAATCCATGGCAATTACATTCTTTCTTACTACATCAACCCTCGTTCTTTTTAACTATCCTCTTGTGTTTAACAACACTTTGCTTACTCTACTTTTATGGGTGTTTTTTCCTCAATTTACTAATCCTTTCATGCACAATTTTGGCTTTTTTCATAATTAAATTACGATTACTGTATAGGTAGATCTCGTTCTGAAATGCCTATTACTTGATAAGTAACTTTGGCTGGCTATGTTTGAAAAACTATTCTCCACTTAGTATCTAGCTGCAAGGCACTAAGCACAATAATGGCAAAGTGTATCCTCCTTTTGAGCTTGGTAAAGTGTATGTCTTCTTTGATAAATCAGGTGCTTAAGGCCTTGCGAGAGTCAGATTTCCCTAAACCTGCCATTTTTGCAATGTCAAATCCGACGATGAATGGTTTGTCTTCCAAGCCTTCTAAATTATCTGTATTTTATTTGTGGAATGCACTATTTCTTTATTGAACATTGTCTTTCCATGTTAACTAGAACAGCTGAATGCACTGTTGTTGATGCTTTCAATCATGCTGGAGAAAATATTAGTTTTTGCAAGCAGGAGCTCTTTAAAAAATGTTGACCTTGGTATGGTTTCTTATATTGGTGCTAATTGTTGTGGAGTCTTTTTGCACAGTATCAATAAATTAATTGGTCTCACTCTGCTTTCTCATTATGTAGCCATTGCAACCAATAGTTCTATAGTTTCTATGTACCTGTCTTCCTCAGTTTGTTGTCCAATTACTCTTACCTTTGCCAATCATATACTTCTTGTCAGGGAATGGAAAAGTGGGTCATGTAAATCAAGCAAATAACATGTATCTGTTTCCTGGGTTAGTGCTAATGTTCACATCACTGATATATTGTGCTTAGTTTTTCATGACTACTATCATAAACCTTTTTGATTTGATTCAGGATTGGGATGGGAGCTCTTCTCTCAAGTGCTCGTTTGATTTCAGATGGAATGTCGCAAGTAGTTTCTGAATGGTATATATTACACAATTTGACCACTTTGTTATTTGTTCTAACATAGCCTTTCATGTTTGTTTGGTGTGTCGGGTCTAAAAGAGTCCTTTTGAGTGCTATAAAAAAAGTGTTGGGGCTAGAGGTGCATCCATCTCCTGCCGGACTTGTAGCTATAATTATTGGATTATACTTTCTTATTTATTGTTGATTAAATTATATAGTTATTGGTTCAATTTTTGATAGAGGATGAAAAATGTTTGCATGGTGTTAAACCTAATATCAGCTAACTTTTGCTAATATAATTTTTCTCTGTAGCCTTGCTTCATATATTACAGACGAAGAAATTCAGAGTGGTATTTTGTATCCTCCTACGAGAAGGTATTGTTGTTCATAGCTCCATTGGAACATTAAAATTTTCATATATATTTGTAAGTCAGTTGGAAACTAGCTCACTAGGAAGCACGGTTCACATTTTCGTACATATTTGGAAATCAATTGGACACTAGCTTACTAGGAAGCATGGATACAGATACAAATACAGACAAGAACACGAGACATGACAATTTCAAAAAAATCAGAACACAAACACAGTCACACATCGAGGATACGACAAAAAAATATAATTGTTTTATATATTTTTGTTTTCCATGTATGTAAATATTACATTCACAAACAACTAAATTTAATGAAAACCAGCATTAATTTAACATATATATATATATATAAATTATCTAGAGACTAGATATATTTTTGCGTTAGGCTCCAAAAATCATTAGGACCAAGTTTCTCAATTTCGCAATTGTGGTTAGATCTGTATTGCATTGTCGATAGTTTGATATGAGTTCTTTATCTATATTTTAAAATTCAACTCTCATGTTTCCAACTTCCAAGCATTATAATATGACCCCCAAAATCAGCTTTAAAAAATTAAATTAAGACCTTGGGTGTCCCTGTTGTGTCCCCTGAAAAAATTATTATAAAAATGGACACGTCATATGGCATATCCCGTATGTGTCCCCACCATGTCCATGTCTATGTCCATGTCCCTGTCCCATAAATATCTAACACAGCCATTGCACCTATTTTGATGTGTCGGTGTTTCATAGCTAGCTCATATACTTGTATTTTCTTCTAGTGGGTAAGGTTCAACCTATTACCTTATGTGTGCACACCTAATAGCAGCACGGAAAGTCGTCCTCTTGTCAATAGATTTTGGATATAGCTTGTTAAAGCACGATCAATAATCACTAATCAGGTTAGTTTGCATTATGCAAAGACTACATACCCACTGATATTGGATCTGACTCTGACCTTGTGGAGTGTGTGAACCTCAAAGACTTCAGGAAATTAGAGATTTAACAGCATTTAATTAACGACGTTTTATTAAACGTCACGTTTTTTAATTTTTAACGTCGTTTTTATAATCGCCGTATATTTTTTTAACCAAAACGGCACCGTTTTGTAATTGAAGGCGTTTAGAAACGCCTCCGAATGCGGTGCATACACGCGCCCCTTTTTGAAACCCTTATTCATGAATCTGAGCCCTTTCTCTCTCTTATAGCCACACATCTCTCTTATCTTATACGCACACATCTCTTTCTCTCTCTCTCTCTCTCTCTCTCTCTCTCAGCGGTGAAGAAGACGAAGGAAAGTACTCTAGGAAGAAACTTCATCTCTCGAAAGATCAATCGGCTGTTCTTGAAGAGAGCTTCAAAGAACACAAGCTCCATCAGCTGTTCAAAGCGATTTTGAAGATTCAGATCGATATCAATCGACTGTTCAGAGCGATTTTGAAGTGATTTCGAAGATTCAGAGTAGCATGTGCATTGCTGAACTTGTCGTTGATCGACAAGAACAAGATTTCGATCGGAGCTTGCGGAGCGATTCCGCCATTGATAACGCTGTTGATGAATGGATCGAATAGGGGGAAGAAGGACGCGATGATGACGTTGTACAAGCTGTGTACGGTGAAGGTGAACAAGGAGAGGGCGGTGAAGGGAGGGGCGGTGAAGGCGGTGGTGGGGCTGGTGGCGGCGGAGTAGATGGCGGAGAAGGCGATGGTGGTGATGAGTAGCTAGGCGGCGGTGGGGGAAGGGAAGGAGGCGATTGTGGAGGAAGGGGGGATTGTGGCGTTGGTGGAGGTGATCGAGGATGGGTCACCGAAAGGGAAGGAGTTCGCGGTGATGACGCTGTTGCAGTTATGTCTTTGTTTTTTTCTATTTTCTTTCATTTTCTACTTTGTTAAACAGGTAAAGTGATCGGGTCATATTTCAGAAATTGCACAAATTTTAGTGGCTTTACACTAATGGAGCCTTCAGCACATATTGTTAATGTCTTTTCCCAGTGTCACATTAAAATTTCATTAAAATAGTTAATGCCTTGTTGTGTTGAAGGCTCCATTCTTTTTAACGGCTATAACCTTTCTATTGGATGTGTAGCTTCAGGACAATTCAATCTGTATAGGACACTCGAGGATGATTAGTGCTCTTGGTTCATGGGATATACATTTTTGAGTTGTGGCTCTAATTTTGTAATGTTGAATATTTCAGGTCCTAGTAGCTTTGACATCTTTGAAGGCCATTCAAAAGCTACCATGCTTCTAATATTTAACAATGCAGCACAAGGAATCATATTCTCATTTTTCTTCAAATATACAGGTTTGATTACTTTCCTTAGTAGTTTGAGGTCTTCTTTCTATGCATCAAGCTTCAGATGCTGTTCTGCTCATTTGAGACTTTAAGAATTATATTTGTTATTGTTCAATATGCACCATTACACGAGTTATTGCGTGGGGAATTTTCTTAGTTGCAATCTGACATTTTGTTTGATGTGACCAGATACAATCTTGAAGAAGTATTCTTCAACTGTTGCCACAATATTCACAGGCATAGCATCTGCTGCATTATTTGGCCACTCTGACTATAAACTTTATGTTAGGAATTACAGTTGTTTTCATCTCAATGCACCAGGTACTACAAGAAAGAGAAATATATTTTAATGATTACCATGTTATTTTTAGGCTTACCTTGTGTTTCATTCCCCCCCCCCCCCCCCCCTTTGCAGTTCTTTTCTCCTCTTTCAAAGGTCAAAGATGAAGAACAAAATGGTGTGGTGGAACTAAAGGATGTTCAGGATAACCACAGGTATTTGCTTCTTGTTTTGTCTGTTATAATTCAGAATGCCTTCATTTCAAGGATGTGTTTGGAGATGTATGTGGAATTGGGAGATTAATTGTCTGTATGAACTGAAAGTGTACTAAAAATTATTATTCTTGGTGTTACCCACTTGAAAATACACAAAAAGAGATCTAATAAACTGTTAATTTTAAAATGGGAACAATCTAATAATGGAATGAAATATTGTAATGTGTACATATATATATTGAGTGATATATTGAGATTTAAGAGTTGCAATATTTTGCCTGTGGATATCGATGATAAATTCCAGCATGTATTGATGGATATATCGCAAACACTAATACTACAGATATAGAAGCAACATCCGAACATGTATAAAATGGTTTGTATATATAGATGTGATCCCCCTCAACTTTAAAAACCTACCCTTAAAAAATGCTCTAAGAGATTATGTTTGGAAGGCAGACAAATAGTGCATCAGTTCCGCTCTTAGAAAGTTCAAGTTTGATTTTAGTGCTTCTCCAATATCAATAGTTAAAGTATGCTAAGAAATTATGTTTGTTTTTGATTTCAGAATCAGTTTTCTGGAAAATTTTCAAAGAAACTAAAATCTAATTTGGTGAAACAAATGAACAAATACAAAAACTCATCATTCTTGTGATTTTATCTTTTTTGTGGTAGGAAATATTTTTTTAAAATTTGAAAATATGTTTTTGGTGGTTATTTTTTGCCAAAACTAATTTTCATTTTTTCAAAAAGAATTCTGAAAGCAAATTCTGAAAATCAAACCAAACAAAAGTGTTCTTGATCATTATTGCCAAGATTAATGTATTTGTAACATTGTTGCAGTGTGTCTGTTGAGAAATTTCCTAAAAACCGAATGCTCGATGAGCGCGAGATTGTTAATGGGAAGGTGCATTGTCCTAATCCTCTGCTATTGTTTCACTCATGTTTCTCTTCTTTTTGTGTTGTATGTATACATATGCTTATGTGAATGTAATTTTAGTTTTCCAATTCTCTACAAGCTGGTAAATACGTGTGGTTAACATATGAAGAAATTATATGAAATAGTATTGAAGGTTGGAGCTTCCATCCGTAGTTGTGGTATCAAGCAAGTAAGTTTATTTTGCTGTGTCACAATTCATAAGTTAAATTAGCTAGTGCAAGCAATTATAGATGTTAGCTCTTGTAATTGAGGCTAAATTTGAGCTTCGCCATACCATGGCGCAATTTCATTCCAACTAATTCTTCATTGGTTTAAATTGATACTTTGCTTCAAAGTTTCATGCTAACTCTACTGTCTAATTACTTATAAAGGGTGCAAGATGTGTAATCTACGGTGCCCACTGCATGAAATGGATCATAAGTATGCAGGTAAAGTACCAATACACCTACCAAAGAGTTGGTTTTTGTTCCAAATACAGTGTTGTGACCTATTACATTTTTCTTCTTCTGTCTCCCTCTTTATCTGTGTGGAAGTGCTAGGTTATATATTTCTGTAACAGTAGAGTTCTGGATGAGTGAAACTAGAAAATGATTCTTTTGAGTTTTGAGCTCTAAATTCAAGTAGCCCATTCATCATGATATGTATATAAAAACATATTTTGTGATATCTTTCATAGTGTAGGGAAAATTTTATCATTTAGATATGAATGAAATTTGATACTCAGCTGATATAATAATTTGGTATTTTAGCAGTCTAATAGTTTTTTACATTTCTACAGGCCTTCAATGCCCATGGACTATACTGTGTTCCCTTATATGACAGTCTAGGTATGCTGTTTCCATGCTTCTTGTGTGAATTTGAATTTGAATAATAAGGGATTAACTGGTCATTATAGAATGAATGCGTTTTACACGTCATGTGGCCTTAATATGGGTGTACATGTCATGTGGGCGTATAAATGGTGTTAGTGATCTTATTTTTATCTAATCATGGTTATTTTGATACTTGTCCAACATGGAAAAAATTAAACAAAGGCCAAAAGGATTGTGTTTTGCTGCATAGACATTGTGTATAATTTTTACAGCGGAGGTGTATTTTCATCTATTTACACAAGAAAAAGAAAAATAAAAAGAAAATTCAATTATGCTTTCCTTAACGTGATTCAATTCAAATAAAAACTTAATCCACTTGCAGATTGGACGAAGAGTAAAACAGGTACCACTTGCAATTATCTTCTGTTTTCTATACTGTTAGTGAAGTGATATGTGCGGGAATACTGTATTTAGTTGCTGACGGGAAATTCATGCTTTTTGCAATTGCTATGCTTTTTTTTGCTTCATCAATTATCTTTTAGCATTTTATCATGCTTATCTATTTCTATTGCATTTGCATTGAGATTACAAAGTTGCTGATGCTGATCTTTTCTTTTTTCCTTGTCAGACATTGGTCAATTTAATGCAAGTTCAAGGAATGTCTCCGTACAAACTTGCAAAGGCAAGTTGTGTTGGATGATTTCTGCTTTTTCTTACTTTGGTTCATCATTTTAAATGGTTTCAAGTTGATTTTACTAGATTTTGTAGTCATCTTAGTTCTGTTTTGTACAGATGAATTGAACCTTAGTGATCCATATTTGGTGGTTTACCTCCATTTTTTGTTGTTGGATGTCGTAAAATTCTTCAATTCTGTGGCTTCTAAAACAGATTTTGATTTCATAGGTTCCGGGTTCAAGTTTTATGTAGCCTTGGATAATTAGGAACAGAAACTCATTGGAGTTTGGCATATGGGTTGTTCAAGTGTTGCTTCTATTTCTCCACCTTCTTGTTCTCCAACCCATTGGGAAAACACTTCTCCAAAGCAAGTAGAAATTCCCTTCAAGCCTGCTCGTGTTCTCCTTCAGGTATTGGTCAACGATATCCCACATTGGCACAGTGTTATCAGGCATGTATTCTGGTTCTAAACTAAAGCTTCTGTTCTGTGTCAGGATTTTACTGGTGTTCTAGCTGTGGTTGATCTTGCTTGTATGCGTGATGCCATGAACAAGCTTGGCAGCGATTCTAACAAGATCAATCCTTTGGTGAGTGTCATTCTCATTGACTGCCTTTGTATTGTCCCCTAAGAATTAGTTATATTGAGCTTGAACTCCAACAGAACAAGGAGAGATTTGCTTTTCTGAAATGGGGGTTGAGCGCTTTTCACAACATGCTTGTTGGTCCTCCAGGTTCTGGTATTGTTCATCAGGTATGGGAGTTAACATAGCTGCCTTGGCAAATTATAGTGTTTCAATATATTGAATTGCTTATCTATTTTTTTCTTTTTTTGTTTTTGTTTTTTGTTTTGCATGCAATTTTCTTTAAACACTTTCAGTTTTCCTCTTCAGGCTTTGTTTAAAAAAAAAAAAAGAGAACTTTTAAATTTTTATTCTTGTACAAAGTGAAGCAAGCTTTGATAATTTCAGTTGGCTTACTCTTTAAGTTATCCCTTTCAGTTAATTTTTAAAGTGAAGTGAGTTTGTTAATTTGTTAAATTTTCTTGTATATAATATGATGTTACTAAGTAGATTGTCATGATGAACATTCAGGTTAATCTTGATTTTTTCCTTGTGCAGATTACAAGACAACTTGCTCGGGAAGTTTATGAGAACATTAGAAGACAAGCTTCTTGTCTGAGAATTCAGAGAGATTTTCGTATGCATCTAGCTGGGAAAGCTTATAAAGAATTGTGCTTCTCTGATGTTTCTATTCCGGCTGGCATGCGTGGAATGGTTGCACGTGATGAGCTTTGCTTCATAAGGCAAATTGCTTTTTATGGAAAGCTTTCATTGCTGTATACTCTTAGACTACTTGACTATATGAATTGTGCATTTGGATGTATTAGTAGGAACTCCAACAATTTCTTTTACACTAGCTTTTGTTCAACTGAGCTCTTTAAAATTACCATATTATAACCTTTTATAATAATGTTATTTTTTTTGCAGAGCAGTTCCAAAACTGTCTCTCATAATCTCCAAATACTTCTTGGGTTTAAAATTAGCACAATTTAACCAAAAAAAAAAAATGAAAAAGGATATCATGGCGTTTTGAAAAACGCCACTAAATCCTAAATCTAACGGTAAGATTTTTTAAAAAAGATATGACGGCGTTTTAAAAACGTCGCTAAATGTCATGGTGACGTCATCGGGCTGTTATGTAGGACATTTGGCGACGTTTTTAAAAAAGCCGTATATACTAATATAACGACGTTTTTAAAACGCCATAAAGCTATAGCGACGACCGCGAATTCGGCGTTTGATATTAACGTCGCAAAAAAAATTAGCGACATTTTTTGCACCTATAGCGGCGTTTTTTAAATGCCGCTAAATGCTGATTTTCCAGCAGTGAGACTTTTCAAATTGTTTCAACTGTATGGCTAATACTACAATGAAGTTTTCTTTTCTCTGTATTTAAAGTATCCATAATTAACAAATCCGACCTCTGATTTCATGGGTCAGATGATTGGATCTACTCATCAATATATCCCTAAATTGGATCTACTCATCATATATCCCTAACCAGGTCTTGTAAAATTTGCAAAGAAAATATTTCTCCATTTGGGGACATCCTATGAATGAATTGGTAAAATAAAGGTAAAGTAACCTCTACTAATTTGTTTTTGCTATGACCTACTTACGATTGCAGTATTTGAGATATAATAGCAAAGCTGCTATTGTTCGAGCAGCAGTTGCCGAAGAATTGACAGAAGGATGCTGTGATGTGGGACCCAGAGAGCTTAGGCAGATGTCAAAAGTATGGATAGTTCTCAACTTTCTTACAAGAAAAATGCATCTCTTTTTTATAAAAATAGCCATGACATAACACGCAAAAGAATATCTGGACGAGCAAAAGAAACTTTAATATTTGACAATGAAAGCAACCTCACATTTAACCTTAAAATGAACCAATCTAGAAATACTAATCTCAATTCAACTAGGCAAGATAGTTATTCAGTTATTCTCATTGTTAATTAGGGACGGCGCTAGGCTATAGAGTATGGGGTTAATTGACCCCATCTGCCAATTTTGAAAATTTGCTTAAAAAAATATTTTAAATATTTATTTTGTCTACTTGCAACGATTACTTTGTTGGTTGCACCGATACATTTTTTGTTGCAAACCCCAAAGGGTTGGCTTGGTGGCAAGGCCTTGGATTTTAAGAGTGTGCTCCCTCCAAGATTCAAGAATCGAAACCTGTTGAACAATGCTATATGCACCAAATAGTATACTAATTAGTGTACTAACAGATGATGTGTCATAATTTTATAGGCTTTGGATTTTTGTAATTTGTATAATGGGTGGGGTCGTAATTTTTAAATGACAATGTCACAACTATGTTGATGCACTAATTAGTATATCAATTGGTGCGTGTAACACCATTGAAACCTCTTAGGTGCTAACAATTCCTTGGGGCTTAGTGCACTTGCGGGAAACTCCTTACCGAGCGCTTGTACACTCCTGGGGATTAATTGAACTTTGATCCGGATACTCCAGTGCCAATAAAAAAAATAAAATAAAATACATTTGTTTGTTGCACCCATAGGTCGCACCACATACATTGGTGTGAGTCAATTGACGCCACTAAAATTTGAAAAATTATATATATATATATCATATATGGATAATATTGACCCTATTAACTTATTAAAAAAAAAGACCTTATTGAACTTAGCATAGAGTATCAGACCTTTAAAATTTTTCTAGGTCATCTCTATATTTGTTCAAGTCCCAAAGATGACTAGATTTCTCTAAGTTCAAAAACGAATTCAGTGAGTCCACTTCAATAATCGCCAAATATCCTTCAAATTTCTCCAACCAAAGTAAGGAAATTCATTGGAAGGAACTGTAGAAATTTTTGTAATTACATTTTTTTTTAATAGAAAAAGATTAGTATGAATATAGCGATCCCGGTTCTTTCTCCTTTGGTGGTTGTATCCGGACTTAGTTCCGTGGATGCCGGTTGTTGTTTTGAGCTTGTTTCTATCCTTCAACTCTTTAAATTTGAGTTATAGAATGTGTTAGACTTGTTTGTTCTAGGTTGGGTTTGATTGGGAGCAGGCGGTTGCTGCCTAGGTTTTTAGTCTTTCGCTCGAGCGAGCTATTTGTCGCTCGAGCGAGCTCTTCGTTTTGATCCTTCGCTCGAGCCAGGGTTTGGTCGCTCGAGCGAGAGTGGAGTTTTGTTCCTGGTGGCTCGAGCCAGAGTGGCTTCGCTCGAGCGAGCGATTGCGTCTAGTTCTGGACTTGAGAGTAGCGTTTCTTGGCTCGAGCGAGCTTTTCTTCGCTCGAGCGAGCTGGTTTGTTCTTCGCTCGATCGAGCAGTCCTTCGCTCGAGCGTGCGTCAGGTTGCAGACCTGTAGGGTTGAGTTGTTGGCTCGAGCGAGCTTTTCGTCGCTCGAGCGAGGTTCTGGGTTGTTGGCTCGAGCGAGAGTTTCTTGGCTCGAGCGAGAGTTTTCTATGTCTGGTCGCTCGAGCGAGCCTGTTATATATCAGTAGGCAGCAGCGGGGAAAAGATCACTTTTTCATCCCCTTTTAGTTTTGAAACCCTAGAACCGACTCTCTCTCTCTAAACTTATCTTCTCTCTAGGTTTTCATCTCCTTCTAGTGTGAATCCATCCTAGGCTCTTTGTAAGAAAGATAGAAGGTGGCTTGGGCTTCGTTCTAATCTGAAGAATAGTGGATTTGGAGCACTTTGATTTCGGGTCATCTTCTCCATTTGAGTTCTCCATTTGAGGTAGGGATTCTCCTTGTTTCTTTTCAATACTCCGTCTATAGATAGACATGTGGTAGTTTTTGTATTGCATAAAAATTGTATCAGGTTGGATTTGTGAAAATCATGAGATTGAACCTTGGGTTGGTTGTTGAATTTGGGTTTATTATTAGTAGTTGTGAATTTGGGCTAATTGGAGTGTTAATTAGCATGTGGCTGTTAAAAGGAGAGGAAACCCTAATTTTTATTTGATTTAATAAATTAATAGAGGGGTTTTGATCTTTGGGCAAATACTTAGGTATTTTGGGTCTTAAATGTGGTTATTGTTGTTTGTTGTTGTTAATTGAGCCTTTTTGGTCAATATTGAGAAAGAGGGAGGAAAACCCTAATTTAATGATTATGACTTAATTTGCATAATTAATTTGGAATGGATTTGAAAAGAATGTAGTGGATAAAAATGAGTTATGGCTTTATTGTCCATGGAATTGATTTTGTGAAAACAAAAGGGTATGGAGTTGGTTTTGTGAAAAACAAGAGAAAATGGAATTTGTTTTGTGAAACGGGAAAGATATTTTGAATGAAGTATGAGAATTGGATGGTTGTAATTTGAGTGTTGAACACACATATGTGGAGGTTGTATCTTTAACTACCATGTTAATGTTGTTGTTGGGTTTGTAATCTCACGATAATTGAGTCTTTTAATAGATGTACTAAACACTTGCATCTAGAGGTTTTATCCTTGGACATCGGTGGAGGATGTCACGGTTGCGTTGAATTGTCGTGTATACATTACACCATTGTTGATTGAACATCTTATGTGATGAAATGTTGAGATGCATTATATATGTATATTTGTTAGGGAGGAGAGAGGGGTTGTACTCCAGTGTGTGTGAGAAGATAGGGGATGGACTCCACACACCTATGTGTTCATATACCTTAACACATTGTTTGTATCCTGATAGTTTATGTGTATGTTTTACACACGTTGGTTATGCCTTATTGTATTGTGATTGTTGGTGTTATACCCTGTGCTGATAATCAGAGGTACCGTTACCTTCCAGCTAACGCCTGAAGAACTGAATGCGCTGAGAATCTAAGGTACCACACCCTTCCAGCTAGCGCCTGGTAAATTGGTATGTTGTTGTGAGAAGTGTATCTTTGGCTTACTACGCACATAGCTAGTAGAACAAAGTTTTGTTGTTATTGTTTCAGTGTATCTGGGAACGTTGTGGATTGTGCTGGTTACAGTTTTGAAGGGCCGAGTTGCCTCATTGGTTTATCTTATGCATGTAGTTGAGTTGTTATCTCCCTTTTTATAAAGGTATGCATGTATAGTTATGATAGAATTGGGATTGAACGGAAACCCCTTTTGTCTTTTGGAAAGTGTGAACAAAATCGAACGTTTTAGAAATATGTTTTGAAAAGGTACATCTATTGTATATTTGGGAAATAGAGGAGAGTAGTGGGCTTAGTGAATTTATTTCCTAAGTGATTGTTAATGTTATGAAAGATTGGGAACGTGGGTTAATGAAAGGAAACGAAAGATGAATCGCTTATAACGTTGAATAAAATGGTTGTTTTGAGAAAAGTTCATACATATATATATTTTGTATTAAACTGTCACATTACTATTCTAGTACGAGAATGAGTGTTCATGATCATAGCTATCTGTAAGTTGTTATTGTTGAGGATCATGTTGAGATCCCTACTGGACTATATGTTCATCCCACGTTGTTGAATCTTTTTCGGGTGTTTAGCAAGATGTGCTACAAGATTTGGATCTTCTTATTTCACTACAAGAAATGTCACTTTTGGCTACCAAAATATTGGTTGCCAAAAGTCCAAAATTTGGTCGCTGAAACCATTTAGCGACCAAAATTTTTTGTTGCTAAGCTCGTCGCTTTTACCCTGTCGGCGATAGTATTGGCGACTAAAATTTGTTTGGTCGCCGAAAGTGTACACATTTGGCTACTAATCTTAGTTTAGTCGCCAAAAGGTATGTTTCTGCCACTAAAGTATTAGTCACCGAATGTGACTTTTGGCTACTAACATTCATTTGGTCGGCGAATGTGTTACTTTTTGCTACAAAAGAATTAGTCACCGAAAGTTAACATTTGGCTACGAATCCATACTTAGTCGGCAATAGTGACATTTCGGCTACTAATTTTTTAGTCACTAAAAGTTCTACATGAGAATTTTAACCAACTATTCATTACTTTTTGCTACCAAATATTTTAGTCGCCAAATGTTTTTGCTACTAAATTATTAGTAGCCAAAAAATTCAAACTATGTATTTGGCTACCAAAATATTTGGTGGCCAAATATTTTCTGTTTTTTTTTTTTTTTTTTTTTTTTTTCCAAAAAATTCTAAACAACCTACATCCATGTTTAATACAACCTGTACGTACATAACACAGGATTCAATATAACCCACATCAACGCTAAATATATTATCAAGCATTCAACAACGTGCACACATTCTAGTTCCAACCATCCAAAACATTAAAAATAAACGTCCAATTCTATATATAATACAAATTCCATACGAACCAAGTTTAATCCAACGTCAATAATTTCATTTCATACATAATACAGGACTAACCAAATTAATTTCCAAAAAAGACATATGTACCACAACATGTCCTAACTTAAACTTGTTTGTCAGAATCTGTCTTTTACATACATATTTTAAGAAGATTATATGAAGGCTTATAAATACTAGACTAGGCACAAGTGCAAAAAAATAGTGAATGTTTCGATTTCTCTCAACATTATCAAACCAAAGAATCTTTCTGAATCATGGCAGCGCAGCCATCATTGTCCGTTTTGCAGTCTCAGGCTTCATCTCTGCTGCCTTGCCACTACCACGGAAGTACATGTAAACATCCTGCATAATATAAATAAATGAAAAACTAATAAGATTAATACCAAGTGTCCATGAAAAAAAAAAAAAAAAATAGCCATTCAATTCTAGGTAAAACATATTCGGAAGCTACAATTTTAATTAGTATAAACAAGTACCTGCTCCCTCCTCCTCAATTCAGCCTCCTTTGCTTGGAGTTTCTTTCTCCATTGTTCTGAAAGCCTAGATTGTAGCAGAGGATAATGAAATTAACAAAGCCTATCTCTATGCATAAAAATAGTAAACAGGTTCAACATCCACTGAATTAGTCTGCTAAAGTGAAGCTAGTTCCACTAAATTAAGCTAGAATTGAATTTTATTTTATTTATAAATAAAAAATAACTAGAAACCAAGATATAGACCTTACCTTCATCAGCCACCACCTCTACATGATTTTCATTGTCAATTACTTGAAATGATATGTTTCCCAGCCACAACACTGCAGTAAGCATTTCAAACGCATTGTCTTGGTCTTCTTTGCAAAGTCGAACAGGATCTAAGGCTTCCTGTCAAAGTAGAAAAAAATAAATAAAATTAAAAATAATTAGGACACAGAAAGAACAGAGAGAAAATTTCACTGTTTAGTGAAGTCTAATTACCATAAGCATTTGAAATTTCCTAGCATCATCAATTGCCAAGCAGCCACTCTAACTTAGATAATGGAACTCAACCGCCGATTTTAGATTCAGTCTATTTGTAAAGAAATATAGGACACGAAGTTAGAGACCATAAATTTTCTTAGGTTGTAATTATATAGCTGATATAGAGAACAACATCATATATCTCATCAGAAATGTCTCTAGCTTCTTAACAAAAAACTATAATATACAAAATATACAAAATATAGACAACCTTAAAAAAAGAATTCAAATATACAAAATATAGGGCAGTATAAGGCTGCATTAAGCACTTTAATGTTAATAGTGATGCCCAAACAAAGCAAGCATGTTTTTAATAAAAGAATGGGACTTTTTCCTCCTTAATTAGGATTCTGAAGTATTATTTCAGGGGAAAAAAAATAAGGATGGAATTTCGTCAAGTTGGCAATAAACATATTAAAGCAAGGCAAGAACATCATACATCATACCTGTGTATACACAGTACAAAAGAAGAACCCATCTCTCATCAACTAAAGGAATTCTGCAACAAAGTATGAAAGTAAATCAGGCCCATTGGCATTCATTAAACTGTCCCAGATAAGTAAAAACATCACATACCCATCATTGAATCTGGCGGTGAGAGCATTTGCAATGGCGAAGGGAAGGTAAAATAAAGACTGCAAAAGAAATAACACAAATTCATAACAGAATACCATAAAATTATGCAAATCTTGGGGTTCTATCCAACAGTGATTGAAGAATACAACAGGAATCGCCAAGAAGTAATACAAAAATTCATTAAAAAAAAATAATCAACAAAATTAATGTCAAGTGCTTCAGGAGAAAACCTAAAAGGAAACTTGTTTTATTCTTATCAATAATTTATTGAACAGTCTATTTAGCAATTTAAAAATGTCATCAAGCAGAAATTTGATCCAAGAGAAAAAGGCGTAAAATTTTAGATGAATTCCCAACCGTAAGAAGCTTTCACAACATTATGCATGTCACTCTTGTTATTACAATTGTTATCCTCGATTATTTTTTCCATTTTAGCTATGGTGCCATATTTTTTTAAACAGGCTGATATACCAGGTCTAGAAAGGAATGGTGAAAAGCCATGCTTTTGAAGAAAAAATGTATGTTACAAAAATGTGCACAAATGCAAAAGATGAAGCGAGAAGGCAACCTTTGAATTTAGAGAATAATGGTCATCATTATGCTTATAAGGGTTAAAGAAGGCATGCCAGTTCACATGGGTTTCTATCAGAATTTTATGTCAATAGCTTATTACTCTGTCCTTGTCTATATGATAATCACATACCTCCTTCAAGGGGTTTACTAAAGCACCAGTGACCTTGCACGTGGTTCTAGAAAATCTTACCCAATTTCAATGAGGATTTAGACTTCAAAATTGAACTTTATGTAAATGTTTCAAGAAGTTCAAAAAGTGTTTTCCTGATACAAGGAATCAAACAAAACTTTTCTTTCTATTTTGTCCTTTATTTTTTGTTTAATTATTTTTAATGGGGAAAGGATCAACTGTAAGCTGTTGAAAGTAATCAATTTAGTGAGCTGATCATCAAGTAAATAATCTGGTGTACTAAATCTAGTTTGATGGTTTTCTGAAGAAAGAATCATTCAAATTGACTCCTATTTGAAGGCCTATGATTTAGGGTCACAAATAAATCGTTTGTGGTGGTATATATTCTTCATGATATAGTCACACGGGATATGGCTGCCTTACCCGGGTTTTCTTTATGTATTTAATTTAATTGTTGTATTTTTATGTTGTATGAAACCAACCATTGTTGGCCAACTACTTTTTGTCATTGTTGTCAAATTGCCAATTGAAGCGAGAATCATGCTACTAAAATTGTGGATCATGAATATAAATTTTAAAAAATACAAAAAAATTGTTTCCCACCCAACTCAACACTCCACCACCCCTCCCTTGCCCATTCCGGCCAACCCTACGTTGGTTACATAAGGTACATGAGGGGGGTGGCCAAAATGGGTGGGGGAGTTTTATGTTTACCCATTTAAATATTTAGGACCAAATTGAAATAGTTTTATACATTGGGGACTAATTTATTAGCCATATGAATGAAAAAATAATGTAATCATCTCTTTTCTACTTAAACTTATATTCACCTTTGTTAATTTGTTTGTTTATTTGTAATTTTCCCAATACATATAAACCACATAAATCAATATGACTAATTGATCATTTTTTTCTTTCTTGATAGAGATGTAAAAATGATGGTATTTCCTGCACCACACTAACAAAACAAAAATATAATTGATCGTAGTGAATTGCAATGAATCGTAATGAAGTGCAAATTAAATCACATGATTCACTTCAAAGTATGATTCAAATTAAATCACAAGGTACTAAAAAAGTTGAACCATATACCTGGGTGAGCAGAGCATCATCAGTGGGGAGCCTCAAATCATCCTTGGTGTTTCCATTTTCAGTCAAAAGACTCACCTAAACAAAATGCAAATTTCAGTTGCCATTGTGACATTTTGTCGAGCACCTTGCAGACGCAAAAAGTATATAGCATGATTCATCTTTGCTACACACAGAGAAACTATACAGATGAGAGAAAACAATCCAAAATCAGCAAATAAAGATCAAACCATTTCAGAACTGAATTCAAAACTAATTCACTCATCAGATCAGAGAAGAACCAGATTTCAGAAAAATAAAGAGAGAAATGGAAGTTTTCTTACCTGTGATAATGGTGGCCCGGAGATCCTTGGTTGATCTAGAGATAATTTCAGAGAGATCAAAGAGGAAGGGCTGAGTCGATCAAAGTGGAATCGCATACGCAGTGACGGTGGTGCTCGTGTGCGATGGCAGTGATGCTCCCGTACCCGACGACGATGTAGACAAAGGCGAGAGAGAGAGAGCTGGAGGAGGGCAGAGGCGTGAGAGAGTGAGAAAGAGAGAGAGAAAAGAAAGAAGTAATAAAGTTTCCCTCTGAAGTTTCCCTCAGATATGAAGCACAATTTTTAAATTTTGTAAGTATAATCGCCGACTAATATTTAGTCGGTAAAAGTAAAATACCAACTTCAAAAAAAAATAAAATAAAAATAACAAATACATTAAAATTATATTTAAATAAAAATATAAGTAATAGAATTATAAATTAAAAAAAAAGACAAAAATTAAATTATTTTAAATATTTATCCTAATATTTTTTGTACTGAAAAATATAATAATATATTTTAAAATTTTATATTCTTATATTTTCTTATATTCTTATATTTTATATATATATATATATAATAAGAAAGAAAAGAAGGAAAGAAAATTTTAAAAAAAGAAGGAAAAAATTTTTAATAAAAAATTATGAGCCAACTCAACCCGTGTTTTTTTTTTTGGGGGACTCCTGCATGACTAACTAGGCACTAATCAATTTTTTAGAATTTTAGAACATGCAATATTTTAAAACAAATTTGCTTAAAATATTTAAAAAGTTGAAAAAATTAATTATTAAAAAATTAAGAAAAATTTTAAAATCTGAAATAATATCAATAAGTCTTACAAATCAGATTTATTTACTTATAAGTCATGAGTGAATTTTTTTTACACACTTAGCCCTCGTTTTGATAATGATATTGAAAAATTGAAAATTTTATTTAAACGATAAATTATTACATTTTAAAAATATTCATTACATTTTAATAATATTACATTTTAATAATATTAATTTTCATTACAAACCTACAAAAATTACCATTACCTAAAGGAACACTTTACCATTATTAAACAATCGGCTAGCAAAGTATTTAGTAGCCAAAAGTAGGCCTTTGGCGACTAAAAAGTAATTTAGTCGGTGAATCCCCTGTTTTTGGCGACCAAAATTTTGGTCGCCAAAGGTATTTTATAATTTTTTTTATTTTCATTCGGCTACCAAAGTATTTAGTAGCCAAAAGTAGGCCTTTGGTGACTAAAAAGTAATTTAGTCGGTGAATCCCTTGTTTTTGGCGACCAAAATTTTGGTCGCCAAAAGTATTTTATAATTTTTTTATTTTCATTCGGCTACCAAAGTATTTAGTAGCCAAAAGTAGGTCTTTGGCGACTAAAAATTCTTTTAGTCGCCAATTGTGATATGTTTAGCTACAAAAAAATTGTTTAGTCGCCAATTGTATTTTTTTTAGCTACTAAATTTTTTTTAGTCGCCAATAATCAACATTCCCCTACTAAAAACAATTAGTAGTTAAAAGGTTGACTTTTGCCGACTAAAATTAATTTTGGTAGCCAATTCCCACACTTTTGGCGACTAAATTTGTTTTGGTAGCCAAAAATGGTCGGCAAAAATGTGTTTTCTCGTAGTGTTTGTTGGCCACGGGGCCTCTTCGTTGTAGGCGGAATGCCATATGTGTAAAAGGGTTGCACTCTTCATTTGATTAGTTAATGTTGTAAGCCTGAGGGCAACTTATTTAGAATGCTCATGTTGTATTTAATTTGCATTCGAATAAGAGAGTGTTGTTCACTTCTTTTAGATTGGACATCTGAATTTATTTCCGCATGTTATCTCTGAAATTGAATTAAGTTAATGAACTTGGTAATGGCTACGAGTAATAAAAAGTGGGGCGTGACAATGAATGCACTTAAATTTATAGAAAACAAATGTTATATATAATATTGATAAGAGTGAAAAAATTTCCTTACAGAATTTGTAGAACTTATTCATTGATTCCTGGGGCCGCCACTGTTGTTAATCATCTATGGCTTTTCTCATTTTGGATGCAGGAGGAGACGGTGGAATATGTCAAACCCAACATGTGGTATCCAGTTTACAGCCCCCTCCTGCTCATGAGAAATAAAGTTCCGATCATCTCTCTCTGTGTGTGCATGCGCACGTGCGATATTTTTCTGCAGACACCATCCCAATGTTCTGCAGCCATTCAAATATTCATGATGTAACTATGATTTTAAAGCCTAGAGTAGTAATATGGGTGAAAAAACAGAACTGGAGAGAGAAGGGTCATAGAAGTTGAAAAACAATGCCACTGCAG
The DNA here is from genome assembly GCA_030407325.1 of Camellia japonica. Lineage (NCBI taxonomy): Eukaryota > Viridiplantae > Streptophyta > Magnoliopsida > Ericales > Theaceae > Camellia > Camellia japonica. The sequence goes on from JAPPVO010000029.1 coordinate 64,087,590, forward strand.
TTTTGATTAAGCCTTTTTGTATAAATCTGCTTATTGATGTAATGAACAACATCGTGTAAACTTTATCTTTTTTAGTTTTTTTCAAAAACGTGTTGATGTTTCATGTATGCCGCTTTTTTTATAGTTAATTTGGTATTTCAACCTATATATATATATATATATATTGTGGTGATTAAGAAAAAGAACAAAAAAGAGAGAGAACTATTGATCATAGTATGGGATTGATAGCTTAGAGTTTTTTTTTTTTTTTTTTTTTTTTTTTTTGGAGGGGGGGGTGTGTGGCTGTAATTTTAAGCAAGATTTATCTTTGCAGGACCTCTAATGAATTGTAAATGTGAAAAAGGTGTTAAGCTCAAGAGACTGATTTTTCATTTGAAATCTCACCTGAAACTAGAGGTAACAAATTCAATCTGAGGCTGTGAACCCATACATCAATTAAAAATCAGTCTAAATTCATTCAAGGATATAAATGAGTTTAAATGAGTTGAACGTTTAAATGGGTACCTATTAGACCACCACCTCTATTGACGCCACTCCATCACCACCTCATCCACACCATCCACAACAATCATCCAGATCACCTTCTCCATAATCTTAATTAGAAAAAATAGTTCAACAAAGTGGATGGGGTTGGGTTGATTTATTTAATTTGTATCAAATTTAATTTAACTTGTTTAAACTTGTTCATTAAATGAGCAAGTTTGGTTTAAGTTATTTTATTGCATAACCTATTTTCATCTGCTCAAATCTATCCATTTGACGAACCAACTGGCAAATTAAGCTTGGATTGAGTAGTGGGATGAACCATTTATAGCATTGCTCAATCCAAGTTAAATAAGTCAATTTTTCTCAATTTGAATTTCAAAAAGAAACAAGTCCTTTTTCTAACCTCAAATATAAATTGCTAATTATGTATGACCTGAAAGTTGTAGCAGGTTCTATCAGATAGGTTCCATCAGATTATATAATTTGTGATTCGGCGGGCCTTTTTCATCTCGGCGTCCCTCTTCTCAGCCTCGGCAACCTTTTTGATAGCTTCGGCCGCTTCAACTTTCTCTTCGGCGAGAGATCGGGCTTTGGTTGCAGCCTCGGCCTGGTCTTCCAATTTTTTCATCCTTGATTGAAGAGATTTGCTCTCCTTTTTCAAGGCAGCAATCTCTCTCTTCATATCGGCCATCCTTTTTCTGTTTTCATAGGCTTGCATGGATAAAGAGTGGGCGTGTTGAACAGCCTGGAATAGCACAAGGCAAGAATTGTTTCAAAGTGTTAGACAGGATTTTCAGGTGTGAAACAGAAAGAAACCAAAAGTACCAACCAGGAACACTTACTTGGACTGAGTGTTGGAGCATCAGGGCATAATTTTCTTCCTGACTATATGTTGCATTTCGCTCCAAGTCATTTGGCAGAAGCAGTGCCATGCATGCTGAGACCAACTGCTACGTTGATGTCATCAGCACTCTCAGAAGCCATGATCGGCCTGTCTTCCAGAGTGAAATCTGGGGCCCATGGAACGTCGGGCTTCTTGGAGCCCGAGGTCGTCGCAGACGAGGACCTCGGCTTATTGGGCTGGGAGGATTGCGATGGTTGAGCCTTGGCTGGTCTTTTGGCGGGTGTAGAAGCAGACTTCTTACCCACAGCCCGTTGCGAGAGGGGAAGCTCATCCTCAGCATCTTCAGCCTCGGCCCCAGCAGCCTTGGACTTCGGCTGGGCCTTCTTAACTCTGGTGGGTTTTGGTGGTGGCAAAGGTTGAGCTGGTACAGCATCGACGTCGGCTGGCAAGTCGGCAAGAAGGTCTTGGACAACGGGCTTTCGGCGGACCATCTCGGCTGTTTTGATGAGGCGACGCCGACGTTTCCTTTCAGGAATTGGGATCAAGGATGGGGCCGAGGTTGAAGGAAGATCGGCTGGGTCAGAAGTGGAGCCTTGATCTGTTCTTGATGAAGAGGCGCCTTGGGTTGTCGCAGTAAGGGTGGAACGGCTCTTCTTCTTCTGCCTTGGAACGTCAGGCAGAGTTGATCTGTGACTGGGAATGTAATTGAGCACCACTGGAGCCTTGCGCTTGTGGAGGGGAAGGTCTAGGAGTTTCTTTAGACCTTTGCTGGGGAAGTAGCTCTGACGGAAGGTCTTGGGAGGCTGACGGAGGTCTGCAAGACAAACAAACACACATTAGAAATAGATAAAGTGTTGAAGACTTGAGAAGAAAACGAGTAAGTAAGTGACACAGGGCTCTTACCCTTTCCCTCTTTTAGTGTTCGGGGGAGAGGGAAGAGATGGACTTCTTCGTCTGGACCAAATTCCCAGTTCCCCGAAGCAATGAGATAATCGTCTCCAGCCCCCTTGTTGGAGTCAGGGAGATCGGTTATAATCTTGTATTCAGTGGACCTCGGCTTAAGGTAATACACGAAGCCTTTATCCTTCAGATTCAGGGGGCACATGGTATAGCAGTATTGAAGGTCAGAGAGGGTGATCCTAACGTTTTCTTGCCTAGCCAGGGCTATGATACCGTTAAGCACTCTATGGGAATTGATAGTGAGCTGCATTGGGTTCAGCTTGTAGAAGTGGAGCACCTCGCGAAAGAGCGGATCAAGTGGAAGCCGAAGTCCACACTCGGCAAAGGCAACGATTGGGAAGGGCATAGTATGATCTGTGGGCATAATGGAGTCATCATCTCCAGCCAGTCTCAGGTGGACATCGGCTGGGATGGAAAACTCCTGCCTAAAGTATTCAAGTTTGACTGGGGTATTCACTCTATTCCTCCACATGCCCATGATGTCGGCTCTAACACAGAAGGCTTGGTTTCAGAGGAGAATTAATTTATAAGGGTCGCAGGAACCTCGGCTATAAGTCTGGATAGCTACAGGTCAGGAATGTTTCAGTTTTTCCTAAAGAATAAAGGTTCTATAAGCAAACCCCAAACCTAAGAACTACGAAGACAAAGATTGAAGGCACAGATCTGGAAAAAATACAACAAAGCAGAAAACAAAAGCGAAGTTTCAGAATCAAAGGACAGAGGTATGGTCCTCAAAAGTAACAGAAATACAAAAGTAGCATGGGTAGAAGACCAAGAACAGTGTCAAGGCAATAAAAATGTTCATTGCATACGCAAGATTGAGAAATAAGACGCATTCAAGATGAATGATTTGTAGTTCAAATGCTAGAGCAGAACAGTAAAAGCAAGAAATTCCAGAAACGATCAAGAACTGAGAAAAAGAGAGACCAGGGGCTTACCAGATAAGGTGCGGCCGGAATGAAATTCGCCGAGGACAGGTAACGGATGCAACAGTAGCGAAAGCTTCGAAGTGATGGAGACGGCTGCAGAGCTTAGAGCTTGTAGCAATGGCAGACTCGAAGAGAAAAAGTTTCAGAGAGAGAAAACGCAAGAAAGAGCAGGAAAATCGAATGAAAAAGTGAAGAGCCAAGAGAGAGGCAAGAGTTTTGTTAGAAAACTCAAAACGGCGGCAAAGGGAAAAAGGCATTTAGTGCGCCTGGGTTAACACAGGCGTCAGACGACGCGGGCAGAGAAAAGACGTTTTTCAGGCGCGTCGATGACACGGGCCAATACCGATAAAACACGTGAGGAAAACGGTTGAGGAATGATGCATGACAGCTCATGCGCGTGGCAGAGTTCGTCTGAACCCATGATTTTTTGATAAAAGAACATCGGCATAAAGTGAATGATCTCGGCTAAAGGGTCTTGCGCCGACGTAATGGAAGAAAGAACAGTATAGGTTCCATCACCTCAGAATGCCGAGGTAATAGAACCTAGGGGGCAGTTGTGGGGATGTATTTTCAGAGTCCCAACACGTGGCAAGGTGACGCCGACGTGTCAGCCGAGGTGCCACGTGTCCTGGTAGTTGTGCCGAGGTGATTTCGGAGTTGCCGAGGTGATCTCGGTGTTGCCGAGGTGATCTCCGAAGATATCGGAGCTCGAAGTAAATGGATAAAGGACAAGAGTCCTGGAACAATGGAAGACTTCAGGATGGATAAGGATAAGACTCCTGTAGAGTTTTATCCCTATCTCTGGGAGAGTCCTAAGGAAGCACGGAATGAGAGTCCATAGGAGTGAGACTTCTAGTGGGACTGGGATTGAGGAGACTATAAAAGAGAGGCACCCCCGGCGGGTCTAAGGTACGCAATTTATAGTCTTGAGCAGTACTTTTTGCACTGGAATTATCTTTGAGAGATCTGACTTGCTCGTCGGAGTGCCCCCGGGTGGAAGAACCACCGCCGGAGCCGTTTCTTTCTGTGCAGGACATCCAGGTGTCATCTATTCTGCCTGTGGTCTACAGCTGAATCACTAAGGAGGGCAGTGTGACCGGAAAACCACTCACACAATTTGGCGCCGTCTGTGGGAAGAACAGAAGAATAGATGGCCAGTAACGCACAGAAAGAAAAGATTGGGGACGACGCTCCTGCTGGGAGTAACGCACCTATCAACCTGGACGTCGAAGGGGACAACCAGAATGCGGATACTCGTGACCAGGGTCACGGGGAGAAAGGCGTCGGCCGAGATGGCGACACCTCAAAGAAAGCGGACCAGGGGAGATACTATAACGAAGACAACCTCCAGACCTGGAAAGACAGATGTCTGAGGAGGGACGAAGAAGTAAAGGAGATGGCACACAAGTTGGCAGACCTTCAATCGGTCGTCAACTTCATGATGCAGAATAATGTCATGCAGCCGCCATACCCACTACAGGACACGCCGAGGCCAGCAGCAAACGCCCAGAAGAAGGGGCAGAAAGAAATTCCAGCAGCCCCTCAGCACACAGGTAGTGGAAGGCAATCTCGCCGACCTTCCAGGGAAGTCGGCCGAGAAGAGCCGAGAAGAGAAGAGTCCCGAAGGGCATATCACGAGAAGGAGGCAGACCCCAAAGAACATCGGCATGTTCAGGGGCAGCTATTATGTTTCGATGCATCGAACGTGGAAGGGTCGAAAAGGAGCGGCCATGAGGCCGAGAGCAGTGCGCCGAAGAGGCTGAGGTCCATAGATAGCCGCGCTGCGGGGAGAAGTAAAGAGGACTTGAGAGATTACCTCAAGAGGAAGAGAGAGAATGCTGAAGTCGAAGTAATGTCCCCGGTTAAGCCGAGGACACCATTCTCTGTGGAACTGGACAAATTCGTGGCGCCGAAAAGATTCAGCATGCCGAGGTTCCAAATATATGATGGTAAGTCGGACCCTAACTTCCATGTTGGTTTATTTTTGAATTCAATGGCATTGTACAGTGGGAACGAGCCGTTGCTCTGCAAAGTGTTCCCTTCATCCTTCGGGGAAATTGCCTCGGACTGGTTCCACAAGTTACCGAAGGGGAGTGTGAAGACCTGGGAAGGCCTGGCCGAGATGTTTGTGGCCAGATTCATAACAAACAAACTGCAGCCATTGAGGGTGGATGCATTGATGGCACTGAAGATCGGCAAAGACGAAAGCCTTAGGGCTTATGCAAAAAGGTATTACGAAGTGTTCAATCGTATACCTGAATGCAACCAGGAGGTGGCGGTCGTGTCTTTCAAAAACGGCCTGAAGGATAACTGTTCATTGCGGAAGTCTTTGGCAAAGACACTGCCAAAGAATATGGAAGAGCTCATGGCGAGAATCGAGAAGTATGCCAGAGCCGAGGAAGACACATCGAGGAACAAGGAGACAAAGCCAGAAAAAGGCAACGGCTCGCCGAAGCGAGGCCGAGGTAACAGTGGACCCAACAAACAAGAGACAGAGTTGAGGGCCATGCAGGCAGTGACAACGGTGTTCCGAATTCCAGTCCACAAAGTCCTTGACCAGATTCGGAATCAGCCCTACTTCAGAGCGCCAGCAAGGGCACCAGGAGAGTTTATGGGAAGAAACATGGGTAGGCGTTGTGCTTACCATAATGAGGAGGGGCATCCAACTCAGGGTTGCAGAGCCCTTAAAGCACACTTGGAGGATCTAGTAAGGCAAGGCCACCTGAGAGACCTCGTGGACGAGGCCAAAACAAGGGCAGAACAGGCACGGTTGCCTCAAGCACCAGCAGCCCCGCCCCCCCCAGCACAGCAACCACCAGCAGGCGGACCTCGGGTGGTTAATGTAATCCACTCAAGGGTGAGTGAGAACGACATGAGGGGGGAGACGCAGAGGGTGAAACACCTGCAGCACGTCAACCAGGTCGGACTGAAGAGACCTCGGCATGAGGACTGCCAAGGACCGATGATAGCCTTCACAGAGGCCGACCTAGATATGGTCCAGCACCCGCACAATGATGCCTTGGTAGTATCCCTCCAGGTTGGGGAGTGCCAAGTGAAACGCATCTTAATTGATCAAGGCAGCTCCTGCGACATCATGTATGTCAGATGTTACAAGGAGTTAGGCCTTCACCATGATGACTTGGAGCAGTCAAACAGCCCGATGGTCGGCTTCAATGGAACGCCGACATGGCCATTGGGCTCAACAAACTTGGAGGTACAGGCTGGAACGAAGAAGATCACAACAGAGTTCGTTGTGATTGACACGCCTTCGCCTTACAACATTATTTTGGGGAGGCCGTGGTTGCATGCAATGGGGGTAGTTCCCTCAACATTGCATCAACTCCTAAGATTCCCAACAGAACATGGGATTGAAGAAGTTAGAGGAGATCAGCTGCAGGCGAAAAATTGCTCCATGGCAGCAATGAAGTTAACCTGCAGCATTCGGGAGCCAGAGAAGGCAGAAATCGAAGAAGAGGACATGAAGGTCCTAGATGATGTCGGCAAGGAGCCGGCCGAGAAAAGTGAGGAAGTATTGAAGAAGATCCTCGTCCAGGAGGGCGATGAGGAACGCTTCTTTCTTCTCGGCACAGGATTAGCCGAAGAAGAAGAAAGAGAGCTGGAAACTTTTTTGAGAAGAAATATTGAGGTGTTCACCTGGACGCCTTATGAAATGCCTGGCATCGACCCCGAGGTCACGTGTCACAGACTCAACGTCGACAGATCGGCCAAACCTGTGATACAGCGGGCCAGAAGACCGACGTTAGTGCACGTCGAAGCAGTGGAGGAAGAGGTGGACAGACTACTGGAGGCCAGGGCCATCAGAGAAGCCAATTACCCTACATGGCTGTCAAACACAGTGGTAGTAAAGAAGAAGAATGGCAAGTGGAGAGTCTGCGTAGATTTTACTAACCTGAACAAAGCTTGTCCAAAAGATAGCTTTCCTTTGCCAAAGATCGACCAGTTGGTGGATGCTACATCTGGGCATGGAAGGATGAGTTTCTTGGATGCTTATAGGGGGTATCACCAGATAGCCATGTACCCCCCTGATGAGGAGAAGACAGCGTTCATCACCCCAAAGGGCCTATACTGTTACAGAGTTATGCCTTTTGGGTTGAAAAACGCAGGAGCAACTTACCAAAGGCTGGTAACCAAGATGTTCAAACACTTGATTGGCCGAACTGTGGAAGTCTACCTTGATGACATGGTCGCAAAGACCAAGGAGCCAAAGGATCATCTTGCTAACCTAGAAGAGGTCTTTGACGTACTCAAAACATATCGGCTCCGACTCAACGCATCGAAGTGCGCTTTTGGAGTCGGATCCGGTAAGTTCTTGGGATACTTAGTGACTCGAAGGGGCATTGAAGCCAGCCCAGATCAGATCAAGGCCATCCTGGAACTGCAAAGTCCAACTTCGGAAAAACAGGTTCAAATGCTTACTGGAAGGGCCGCAGCCCTAAACAGGTTTATAAGCCGAAGTTCGGACAAGTGTAAACCCTTTTTCAATCTGGTGAAAAAGGCCACGGATTTCTTATGGACTGAAGAATGTGAGGCCGCCTTGGCCGACCTAAAGAAGTATCTCACCACGGCTCCAGTCCTCTCAACACCTGAACCTGGGGAGGAATTGTTTTTGTACTTCGCAGTTTCGGAGCACGCTGTAAGTGCTGTGATAATCCGAGAAGAGAAGGGAGAGCAGAAGGCAGTTTATTATGTAAGCATGACCTTGGCCAGTGCAGAAACAAGGTATCTACCATTAGAGAAGCTGATGCTAGCCTTAGTAATGGCTTCAAAGAAATTGAACCATTACTTTCAGGCTCACAAGATTGTGGTGTTGACAGAGCACCCATTGAAGTCCTTGTTGCAACAAGGAGACTTGACTGGAAGAGTAGCAAGGTGGGCCGTAGCCTTGGGCCAATATGACCTGGAGTTCAGGCCGAGAACAGCAATCAAGGGCCAAGTCTTGGCCGACTTTGTGGCCGAGTTCTCGCCAGAACACATCGAACATCAGACTCCGTTGAGCCGAGATGAACAATGTCCAAACAAGGAAGGAGAAGTCCAGCCAAGGGCTAAAGGATCAAGGAAGGAAAAGCTCAGACCCTGCAGCATTTACATCGGCGACTCCTTTCAACTTTTTGTTGATGGGAGCTCAAACCGGCAGGGGGCAGGGGCAGGAGTAGTGTTGATATCCCCCGATGGAGAGATATTGGAGCAGTCCATTCGACTGGGGTTCAAGGCCTCCAACAATGAGGCAGAGTATGAGGCATTGATTGCTGGACTGAAGCTGGCAGTAGCAGCAGAAGCGGATGAGGTAATAATCTTTTGTGATTCACAACTTATAGTGAATCAGACTACGGGAGAATTTGCAGCCAGAGACGAAAGGATGTCGGCATACGCAAAAGAGGTCATCAGACTAGCAGCCTTATTTCAGAACTGCCGACTGCTCCAAGTAAGCCGAGATGATAACAGCCACGCCGATGCGTTGGCCAACCTGGCGAGTTCAATGCAGACAGGAAAAACAAGGACAATTATGATTGACTACATGTCGGGCCCGAGCATAGAACCACAGAACACAAAGCAGGAGGCAATGTGTGTGGACATGGGGCCAAGTTGGATGGATGCGATTGTTGCATTCCTGAAAGAAGGAAAGCTGCCAGAAGACCGCAAGGAGGCACACAAAGTCAAGATTGAAGTCGGCAAGATTTAGCCTGACTGCTGAAGGACACCTCTACAGAAGATCCTTCACTGGACCTCTTCTAAGGTGTGTACACCCCCTTCAGATTGAAGATTTTTTGTATGAAATTCATGAAGGAGTCTGTGGAAGCCACACAGGGGGCAGATCATTAGCTCATAGGGCCATTACCCAGGGGTATTGGTGGCCCTATATGCAAAAAGACGCAGAAGCCTATGTGAAGAAGTGTGAACAGTGCCAGAGGTTTGCACCTCTGATACACCAGCCAGCAGCCGACCTGCACCCGGTTTCCAGTCCTTGGCCATTTGCCCAATGGGGCATGGATCTCGTTGGACAATTGCCCCAAGCAACTGGGCAGAGGAAGTACCTACTGGTAGCAACAGATTACTTCACAAAGTGGATAGAAGCAGAGCCTCTTGCCAAGATCCGAGATGTGGATGTGAAGAACTTCATCTGGAGAAACATCATCACCAGATTTGGGATTCCAAGAGCGATAGTTGCTGACAATGGAACACAGTTTGACAGCAAACTGTAGACACCCCATTTTTGACCGACCTTAAGACTCAGACGTCACCGATTGAGCGCTCGGTGATGTTGCATATTGTGCTCGTTTAGAAGTCTCAGAGTCGCGGCCGTGCGCCCTGCCTCCGAACTTCCGAATTCTCTTCTGTGCCTTGTCTCGGTTTGCGAACCAGACTCGGTTTTCTCTGTTTTCTTTCCCGCGGGAAGGGAGTGGTCCTGTAGACTATCTCCCGGTGGCCGTGAGCTACATTTCGTGGCCGTAGGCCATTTTGCCCATTTCGGAGCCCCGTTCCCGGTTTTCGGGACCGTCAGGCCGTGTGCCTCGGCTCGGGACCGCCCAACCATCTCTGATTTCTCCGGTTCTTGGCTAGTACCTCTGTTTTATCATTCTGAGGAACACTGGGGCCCCTGATGCCCGCTTCGTGGCCGTATGCCACTTTCGGTGCTTACAGCCGGTTTTCGGGCCCCGAACCTCGCGGTTTGGCCCCCGAGCATTCATTTCGCATCGGTTTTCTCCGGTTTTTGGCGTGTGCCTCTGTTTTGTCATACCGAGGAACCCTGGGGCCTCAGATGCCCACTTCGCTGCTGAACACCACTTCCGGTGCCTACAGCCCATTTCCGGGACCTCGAACTGCGCGGTTTGGGCCCGAGCGTTCATTTCTCATTTGTTTTTGTTCAAATTTGGCAGGTACCTCTGTTTCAGCATTAGGAAGATCACTGGAGGGTAGGAGGCCAGCAATTATCCCAGATAACCAATTTCGCTCCTCCGGCGCCCGTTTTGCTCACTTCCGGGCTAATGTTGAACACCCTAGGCCCATCTTCTTCCAACCAAAGCTACATATTTGTGATGAGGGCACATGGGAGGACCCTAAGAAGTGCTGGTCAGCCAGAAATTGTGAATTTCATTTTTGGACCTCTCCTTCAGATGCAATGTTGTGACTCCTGCTTCAGTGTTGCCACTTTCCGACCATGGAACCTTGTTCTACACATATGGGAGGACATCAAAAAGTACTGGTCGGCCAGCAATTGTTACATTCATTTTTGAGCCTCTCCTTCAAGTCCTATGTTGTGACTCCTGCTTCAGAGTTGCCAGATTCCGACCTTGGGGCCTTACTCTACACACATGGGAGGACACTACTGCATGGTGGTCGGCCAGAAATTTGTGACTTCATTTTTGGGCATGGCCGGCCGGCCAGGGGGAGTGGCTGGCCGACCAGGTGGGGTGGCCGGCCGGCCACCTTGCAGAAAACCACCTGGCCGGCCAGCTTCTTGCTTTCCAGCTCATTCCAGCTGTCCGGATACTTTTTTGAAATATCTCCCCCATCCGGGGGATATTTTGGGAGGGGATACTTGGATGTAATTCCCTCCCCTTTTACACCTTTTCTTCCCTATTTGAAGGCATAGCCTCCTCCTTTGCTAGGGTTGCACAATTTCTTCTCAGAACATCTCTCCCAAAACCTCCATTTTCCTATTCAAAAACCCTAAAAACCTTTGAGTTCCTAGGCCAATCCTTCATTAACCCTAAGCTCTACCATCCCCACTTCCATTCCAGCAGCAAGAAGAAGTTCCTCAAGGGCTAAGAAGCAACTTTCATCAAGGCAAGAGGAAGCAAAAGGGTAGTCTTCAAGGGTAAGTCACCATTTCCCTTTTTCTAGCATTTTTTGCTTCAAATTCTTACCCTACTTGTGATCTGTTTTGGGCTCTGACCCTTCTGGTTTTATGCTTATTTTGAGCCCCTCTACAACTTTGTAGAAGGGCTCAACCCTGTTGGTGTCTCCATGATATACTTGCTTCAATATCACTCTTTAGGCCATTAAATTGCATGCTTTGTTTAGCTTTTGAGTGATCTGATTTCGAGCATACTATGTACTGTGAATAGGCTTATTTTGAGCCCCTCTTCAACATTGAAGAAGGGCTCAGCCATGTTTGGCTTCTCTATCATGCACTTCCTTTGAAATTCTTCAATTTTACCGTAAAATTGCATGAGTTAATTAGCCTATTTGTGATCTGAGTTGGAGTATGCAACCTACTGATATTGTGCTCATTTTGAGCCCCTCTTCAACATTGAAGAAGGGCTCAACCATGTTTGCCTCCTCTATCATACACTTGCTTTGAATCCATGTTCTATGCCTATCTTGCATGCTTTGTTAGACTATTTTGTATTCTGGTTTTGGCCTTCATCAGGCCTTGAAGGAGTCTTATTTTGGTCCACACATCATTCTTTGTGAAGAGTCTTAAGCCATTTGGTAATTGGTTTTAGTACTTGCTTTGAAATTCTTCAAATTTACCGTAAAATTGCATGTTTGTTTAGGCCATTCTAGCTTCTGTTTCTGGCCTTCATCAGGCTTGTGAAGTGTCCTATTTTGGTCTATTCTTCAATTTTTATTAAGGGTTTTAAGTTGTTTGGTCATTTCTTATGATACCTCTCTTTATAAACCTCTTTTGACCCTTATTTTGCATGCTATGTATTGTATATCTACACACTGATTTTGGGGTTGTCATCTTCTGTAAAAATGCATATTTTTAGTCCCTCTCTAATGTTGTAAAACTGAGTTTTTGGGTTTAAGCATTGTAGATACCACTTGCTTTGTAATTCCTCTCTTTTTCCGTGTTTTTGCAAGCTATTGTTGCCATACTTGTGATCATAATTGGGCCTTGTTTTGTACTGGAAAGATGCTATTTTTGGGGCTGCCTTGCTACTGTTTTTGCTGCCATGTGTCAATTTTGCATGTATAGCATAGCGGTAGGCCATTTCGGGGGCTAAATATCACATTTCGGGAGCATTCTGGGCATCGGGTGCATTTTTATTACTATTTTGGGGCTGTTTTCCCTTCATTTAGTTGCTGGAATTTGTTTTGGCATGTTTGCATATCATTTCCCATGTCATTTCATGCCTTATTGCATTGCCTCGGTTTGCGTGCCCATGGGCGCGCACTTCGAGGCACTCCGTTTTCGCCGCCGGCAGCTGATGTGAGTGTGGCTGAGGCCCTCTCATGTTAGCATAAGCCCATTTTGCATTCCGTATGCTGTTTTGTGCCTTTGGGCCATGCCTCGGTTTGCGTGCCCGTGTGCACGCTTTTCGAGGCACTTCATTTTTATCATTACGGCATCTGATGTGAGTGTGGCTGAGGTCCACTCATGTTAGTGTAAGCCCAATTTGCATTTCCATCTCATTTCATCATCGCCTCGGTGTGCGTGCCTGTGGGCACACACTTCGAGGCACTTCGGTTTTATCCGATTTCCACTTCATATCATCGCCTCGGTGTGCGTGCCTGTGGGCACACCTTTCGAGGCCCTTCGATTTTATCCGATTTACATTTCACATCATCGCCTCTGTTTGCGTGCACGCGTGTGCGCTTTTCGAGGCATCTCATTTTCATCTCATTTTCACAGCATAGTGCATACTAGGCTGTATCTTAGTTGCATTTCATGCATACCATGCATATTGCATCGTATTCGGGATAGGAGTAAGCCCGGACACGGGAAACGAGGCACGTTTCGTACTCCGAGTGACGGAACGGGTCTCAATTCCCAGTCACCGACACTCCGGATAACCCATGATGGAGTTAGGTTTTGTTGTAGCATTCATCTGCATTGTACCCTATATTGAGTTGTGCAATCCGATTCCTCGGCCATCATGCATCGGTATGCGTGATTGGTGGCACGAGGATCGAGGCATGCATATATTTGTGAAATACATTGCTATGCCCTTTTCCTGCTCTCTGTTGCAGCAAAATCAAGGATCGACAACTTTTCGGAGTCTGTCTGCGCATTTCGCATTTGAAAAAATTGCAAACAGAGGCTAAATCGGGCATCCCAGTGGATTTCCGCGCAACGCAGTCCAACATGCAATATCATCAGAAGCGAGGCACCCCCTGGCTTGCATGCCAGTTTACCGCTTTCTAGTTTATTTGTCAATTAATTAGAAATATTGTATATATTTCGGACTGTATTATTTATTCGGACCCTCTGCGCGAGGGCATAACTGTAATAAGTGTGGTGAGTGTGATGTATGTCTTCCAACCCCCATTTCTTTCTCCCTTTTATTTACCTGTTTACGATGGTTAGATATAGGGCATATTTCAATTAGCATACAGCATGATAGCATGTTTGCATCATTCATCTGTTTTGCACGCACCGGGCTCGGCGCATCATACAAACTGCATTTGTATTTCAATTCCAAATTAAATACGTGATAGTCGTAGCATTTCACATGCCATCTTTAGAATAGCCGAGCCTGCTATAGTTGCATTATTGCATGTGTTGCATTAGGCATTCTGTATACTTAGGATCCATGCATGATTTCTAATCGGTTCCTGTTTTGGCTTGGAGTACTAGGTGAGTTTTATGCTTTAGCATCCTTGCATGCGTGTGAGTGTTGCCATGAATAGCATGCTTGCCATGAGGCTAAGTGCTTACATGATATAACTGCCTTGAATGCCTGTGGGTGGAGGTTGAGTTATCTGAATTGGAACAATTCATCAATCATGTTTTCTAAGCCCACCTGAGGGTGGCAAATCCGCGTTTTTAGCCTACCTGCGGGTAGCACCATCAAACCATTTTCAAATAAACAAACATGAAATGTTTTGTTCCAATTCAGGCGGCCCAGTCTATACTTGTTTGCTGCGAGCATCACATAGTAACCTAGGCTAATAATCGGAATAAGAGCATACAATGTTTTCAAAAACAGATATCATGGTTAGTAGAGGCCGGTCTTTGACCGGGCGAGCGGGGGTGCTCACGATGTGACCTTCCCCAATCGTACCCAAGTTCCCGAGCCAACTTTGGTGATGACGGACACGTGGCCTTTGGCACCGAGTCAGGGTTTCCTAAATTTCCCATTTAAAAAATTTAGGTGGCGACTCTGTTATCTGGCAAAGCAGTCCATGTTTGGCACTTCTTTCAAAAAAATCTGTTTTCAAAACGATTTGCCAGATTTGGACTCTTTGGTTCAAGATTAAGAACCGTGACATTTGAGTCCTTGAACTGTGGTGACCCCAATATGAACAGAACGGGACTTAACACCTCCCGGGGCGTTCGGGGACGTCTACAGTTTCTGGCGACTCTGTTGGGGATTTAGAGAACTTGACTCGAACTCATGATATCTGTTTCGACTACATTTGTGTGTTTCTTTGCATTGCATTTGCATTGGTGCGCCTAGGAACACTGTGTTTGCCATATGCCATTCCCGAACGATTTGCCGGAGGCTTGTCTTGTCAAGTCATGTCCGTAAGGCTGATCGGCTCTGGGCTCTGACAGCATGGGAACACAAACCCCGGTTTTACCGGGGCACCCTTTTGACCATTCGGCCTAGTGCATATTCGGATCCATAGTGACCATTCCAATTAGGACAGGTTGCTTACCCGTTTATAGGTTGTTTGAAACCGCTGCGTGCATAGTGAAACCCTAGCTCCTGACAAAATAGGACAGGGAAACCCTACCCCAACATAGGGTGTTTTGGCTCTCACTTATCTGTTATGTGCTTGTTAGAGTGCGTCTCTACAGGGAATGCATGTATCAGTCTATGAGTTTGGGCATCAGGCCTGCGGGCATCAGTTTGTGAGTTCGGACATCAGGCCTGCGGGCATCAGTTCATCAGTTTTAAGCAGTAGGCCTGCGGGCATCACGCCTGCGGGCGTCAGTCAGTTTTTTGAGAAATCAGGTATCTGCGGGTATCCGATTCAGTTTTGGGGAACCATGATACAGGAATATCGACCAGTGTTTGAGGACAGTGTATAGCCAGCTTACCAACTGTGTGTTTTTGTGTACCCGACTGTGTGTGGTGTATTCAATTTAAGCCGTTATGCTGCCCGTTTTTCTGGTTATTTATTTCCTTTTTTTTTGCTTTATTATCTTTTTGCTAGGGCAGTTTGTGGCACGATTGCTTCCGAACCCGTAGATCTCCCCCAAGCACTTTGGACACGAGGTCGCCGACTCAGCCGATCCGAGGATCTCGTTGACGGACAACCAGTGTTCCACTCTCTACCCCCAATTGTTAGAAGAAAGAGGAGAAAGCCCAGGGAACGTAGTGTATCAGAACAGAGGCTGTCAGAACCGTGGGTTACTGCATCAGAAGACATACCAGTCAATCAGATGGAATCACAGAATACATCAGCTATGGAGGCGATGGTCCGCCAGATGAATGAAAGCATGAAACAAATGCAAGATGATGCTATCCGCCAGGCGGAATTTTCTAAACAGCAGGCCGCTGTCATGGCCCAGCAGTCTGAACTGATCACCAGATTACAACAGCAGAATGCTGCATCTGCTTCACACCAGGTCCCCCATCCACTAGGGGCGCATCAGGTTCCTCCTCCTCCAGGGGCTCCACTACCTGAACAGATACCCACGGGCCAAAATGCTCCTCCAAATCCTCAGAATACCCAGAACACCCAGAACACCCTCCCAAATCCACAGAACGCTCCGCCAAACTTCCAAAACACTCAGGACGACACGAGTCTTCCAACGGGGCCGGCTCCGCCCCCGCTTCTACCACAACTGTCTAAAAACCTTACACCCAACCATCCGGACTCTCCATTTGAGTTCGAAGTGGACCAGACAGCTCTGAAATTGAGCAAGTTGGAAAAACTCTTCAAGAAATCTCAAGGGGAAGGCCATCCCAGATATTGAAGACGGCTATACTGATGTGGCCGTAACACTGCCGGACACGATTTAAGATGCCCCAGATCGATCGCTTCGATGGATCTGGAGACCCCATGGTTCACCTCCGGCTATTTTCAGACATCTTGAGACCAATGGGCCTGACCCGACCGCAAAAGCTTTCTCTGTTCGGTCGAACTTTATCGGGTGTGGCATCCACTTGGTACGCAAAGCTGGAAGATGATGTGAAAACAAACTGGGATGAGATGGCTGAGGCCTTCCTTGCACAATATTCGTACAACACGCAAATCGAGGTCACAACTCGTGATCTCGAGATGACAAGGCAGGAACAGAAAGAGACCTTCTCTGATTTTGTCACCCGGTGGAGAGCCAAGGCATCGATGATGACCTTGAGGCCGACTGATAAAGATCAAATTCGGATGATTGTGCGCAATCTCCAACCAAGGCTTATGCAGAAGATGATTGTGGTTCCCTTCCCCACCTTCGCAGATTTACATGATATGGGGTGCAAATAGAGGATGCTATGAAGCAAGGGTTGATTGATCAGGACCGGGAGCAGCCCCGGAGAACGTTCAACCGAATAACAATGCAGGCCCGAGTGGCTCTGCCAATACAAGGACTCCAGAGGTCGGTATGGTCACCACCACTCCCCCTCCCAACCGAGGCCCGCAGCGGCTACACTTTTTCTAATACATCTGGGAGTAGTAACCAAGCCTCAAGATACCAACCCAGAGGCCAACGAAACTTCTCCCCACTATATATGCCTTTGTCTAAAGTCCTCGGGGTTTTAGTCAGAAAGGGGCATCTGAAACCCCTGGAACCGAGGCCCCTACCAAACCCACTTCCCCCTTCCCACAACCCAGCCAAATATTGCACATACCATCAGCAGCATGGTCATGACACAGACCAGTGTTATCGGCTGCGTCATGAGATTCAGACCTCATTGACAAAAATATTCATTCTACCCCCCGACCGGACCCAATGTCACAAACACAACCCACTCCCCAAACACAACCAAGATCCACCCAAAAGAGTCAACCTCATCCAAACTGGGGGCGTGTCTTACGACCCTAGTATCTATATAACTCCCTCCCACCTACCTAAGCCGAGGTGATCCTTCCTGACAGCGCTGACTTGTGCGTGTTGGACACCTTCACAACCCCATCCGAGCCAAAGGTGGTGACCACTGAAAATGGAATGGGGCAGGCTTCCGAGGAGAGCAAAACTGTTGAGTCTGGGATGGAACAGTCTGGGAGTCTATCTGGAAGAGCTTACGATCCCAGTGAATATATTTTGCCAATGGGCCAGCCTAAACTGAGTTTGGGGTTGTCAGAGAAGACTGAACTGTGCATGATCCGGGGGGATAGGTCTGAACAAGGGCAGATGATCTGACTACAGTGGAACAGGATTTCGCCAACCTCCAATTCTTCAACGAGCAAGAACCAGCAGGTGCTGCAATCAACTGGTATGACCATGAGGAGACGGCAGAGGTCACCGGTTGGTTAGATGATCAATCGGACATTGTAGAATTCAACAAGGCCCGGAAGGGCGAGAGTATCATTGATGGCCGGAAGGGCCGAGGATCAGAATCAACCGCCGGAGAGCGCCGGCGTTAATAATTTCGTTCAGAATCCGGGGATTGTGAATACAGGGAACGTTGAACAACCGGCTGTACTGATGCAGTCGGAACAACAGAAGTTTGACGATTCCGAGAGAATTCGAAAAGCGAAGGCCCATGTAGGGGCCGGAAGTGCTGCGTGCACAGGAACGGCAGATGCTGCGGGCATCAAAGTTGAAAGTGCTGTGAGCACGAAGACTGAACATGTTGTGAGCATGTGGGAAGATAGTACCGAGGGTACGAATTTGCCGGAACCAGACAGGTGCCTGTTAGACGCTAATGGGATGTGGTGGGAAGATGACGACTTGTATCTTGCCCACACAGATGAAGACTGGGCAGGTGACCAACCAGACAGCACTTGGTACCTCGAAGAGGTGGACCATATGACTAGAAGCGGGCGTTATTTCAAGCCCCCACACCTTGATCAACCCGAAGCATCAGGGAAAGATGCATCAGGGAAAGATAAAGAGGCGGAGAAGCAGAGAGAGAAACAAGTTGAAGAAGAGGCTGTACTGAGGCAGTTAAAGAAAATACAAGCAGACATCTCCATCTGGGGACTGCTTATGGCTTCAAGGGTGCACAGGCAGGCCGTTCTATCTGCTATGGATAAAGCCAAACTCTCCATCGAAACTACTCCAGAACAACTAGTTGGGCTGGTCTTTCCGGGAGGAGGTTCCCCGGCATTGACCTTTTCGGATAAGGAATTGCCGCCTGAGGGCGTGGATCATAACAGACCCCTCTACATCTCTGTAGAATGCAGGGACAAATGGATTCCGGTGGTACTCGTGGATACCGGTCCGCTATCAAGTCTGCCCAGCAGAACGGCGTATGCCATTGGTTTGAAGCCTGCAGACTTTACATCGACTTCTCAAGTATCAGAGCCTACGACAATACAAGCAGAGATGTCCTGGGGACAGTAAAAATCCAAACCAAGGTCAGGCCGGACAACAGGAAATAGATTTTCATGTCTTGGAGGTCCCTGCATTCCTTCAACATGCTTTTGGGGCGACCTTGGTTGCATCAAGTAAAGCTGTATCATCTACTTTACATCAAATGTGAAGTACCCCTATGGAAGGGAGTAGCCATTGTGTTTGGAAACTCATCAATCCATCCCCCTCCAAGGTATCTACGCCAGTTCTGGAGATTGAACACGGCATGGAAGATATGTTTCATATCCGGATTTACTTTGGCAGAGGCCCGGGTGGTGCAAAATATATGGCTGTGAATGAGGCGTGTATTATCAGCCCCAATCAGTCTACCTCATGAACAAGCTACAGCATATTCCCGGGATGGGATTGGGAAGAAGCGGCAGGAAAGAGTCGCAGCATTGGCCGAAGTGCCACACAACCCGCATACCTTTGGACTGGGTTATCTGCCCCCAAAGAGAACTGGATGAGGAAAGGAAAGGAAATGGCCGGCAGAGCCAGGGCGAAGCAGGCTGGGAAGCCGTTTGACTTAATGCACAGGCCCATTTGGGGTACCCTAAACGGACGCTTTGTCCGGGAGGGGGAAGATTTTCCATTTTGCGGCTTCCCAGAGCCTTGGATAAACGCGGAGAGGAAGCGCGTACCAGGCTTTGAAATCTTCTTCGACTTGCAGTTATCCGGGGATGACGTTGCCACAGAGCAGACAGACCCAACAACTGAGGCTGAGCAGAATAAAGCGGGGGATCCGGAGGTCACAGAATTTGGGGGTAGCACTGGCATGTCTCCTCTCTGATCCTCCGATCGACCAAGAGTGCTTGGGGATAACTCCGTGGTCTCCATGATTGGGAATGAAATGGCTGCGAGCCAACACAGCAGCTATCTTGGACGCATCAATCGCACCCTCTCTCACTTGGCAGTACGAGGAGGGATTTCTATCCAGCAGTTCCGGGTCAGGTAGTGAGCCGGAGTCTGATTCCACCGAGTCTTGTGAGTCGGAATCAGGTTCCAGCTCGACTGAGTCTGAGTCTGGTACTCCTGGGGATGTTAACCCGGATGCCACAGTCCTGTCCAGGTCGTCTTTTTCCTTTTCTTTTGAGTCTGTTGTAACAGAAGAATTGGACGATTTGGATGTACTTAATGAGAATGAACTATCTGTGGTTTCCGATTACTTTTCTGTGCCCCTAATTTATTGCATTGATTCAGACTTTCAAAAATTTGATCAAAACGACGAGGACGAAGTTCCTCCGGTTTTACAACGTTTAATTGAGCATGAGCAAGAAGAGAGAGATTTGTTAAGCCCTTAACGGACGAAATCATTTCCGTGAATATTGGTACTGAGGAGGACCCGCGGCTGGTCCAGATCGGTCCACGTTGTCTTCTGAGGAACGCGAGCGCTTAGTCGCTTTATTAAAAGATTTCAAAGATGTTTTCGCGTGGTCCTACGAAGACATGCCTGGAATCGATCCTGAGATTGTACACATCGGATCCCCCTTGACCCCGAGGCCCGACCTGTCAAGCAGAAACTCAGAAGGATCCCGCCCGGACTGGGCTCTCAAGATTAAAAGAAGAGGTCACCAAGCAAATTGACGCAGGCTTCTGCTGGTATCAGAATATCCGACTTGGTTGGCCAACATTGTTCGGTGCCAAAGAAAGACGGCAGGATCCGGGTGTGTGTGGACTTCAGGGATTGAACAAAGCTAGTCCGAAGGACGACTTTCCCCCTACCGCACATCGATGAGTTAGGTAGATTCACAGCAGGGCATGCATTGCTCTCATTCATGGATGGCTTCTCAGGCTACAACAATCAGATGTAATGGCACCAGAAGACAGAGAAAAGACTGCATTCACCACCCCGTGGGGGACATACTGCTACCGGGTAATGCCGTTTGGGTTGAAGAATGCTGGAGCTACTTATCAACGGGCCGCGACCACAATACTACATGATATGATCCACAAAGAGGTTGAGGTGTATGTGGACGACATGATTGTCAAGTCCAAGGAAAGAGAGGGCCACTACACCGCCTTGCACAAGTTTTTCCAAAGGATCAGGGAATTCCGGTTGCGGCTAAACCCTCAGAAATGTACATTTGGTGTTACAGCGGGAAAAATGCTGGGGTTTCTGATTACACAAAGAGGCATCGAGGTCGATCCTTCCAAAATCAAGGCCATCTTAGAAATGCCACCACCAAGGACTGAAAAGGAGTGCGAGGCTTTCTGGGTAAAGTGCAATTCATAAGACGGTTTATCTCAAAATTAACCTTGACTTGTGAACCACTCTTTGGTCTCCTGAAGAAAGGCAAGAAGTTCCAATGGGACGGCCGATGCAAAGCTGCATTTGAACAGATTAAAGAATATCTACAGAACCCACCCCGTTTTGTCACCACCAGAACCAGGGAAAACCGTTGATTTTGTATCTATCAGTGACTGAGACTACAATGGGCTGCATGCTCGCGCAGAAGAATCAGAGGATAAGGTGGAGAGAGCCATCTACTATCTCAGCAAGAAGATGCTGGAGTATGAAACCCGGTATACACCGCTGGAAAAGGCTTGTCTAGCTTTGGTATGGGCTACCAGGAAGCTGCGGCACTACCTGTTAGCTCACTCTGTAATGCTGGTTTCACGTCTCGATCCCATCAAATATCTTTTCGAGAAACCAGCACTTACGGGTAGGCTAGCTCGTTGGTTGCTGTTGCTCTCCGAATTTGATCTCACATACGTGACGCGCAAGTCAGTGAAGGGCAGAGCAGTGGCAGAGTTCCTTGCCGACCACCCGGTTGAGGGGGATGAAGCAGTTGAGTACTTATTCCCAGATGAATCAATTCTGCATATCGACGATGAAGCTTGGACGATGTACTTTGACGGAGCGTCAAATCAACATGGGTATGGGATCGGAGTGTTGCTGATAGCACCCGATGATTCCCGTATCCCTCTAGCCTTCAAACTCCGATTCAGAGTCTCGAACAACGAAGCAGAATACGAGGCGTGTATCGCTGGCTTAGAAGCAGCTCTGGAACTAGGGGCAAGACGGTTGGACGTCATTGGGGACTCGAACCTTGTTGTGTCTCAAGCTAAAGGAGACTGGAAAGTGAAAGAGGAAAGATGATGATGTATCACCAAACCTTGGATTTGCTGATTCCTCGGTTTGAGAAGCTAAGTTTTACTCATCTACAAAGAGAGAACAACAGGTTTGCAGATTCTTTAGCAACTCTATCTTCTATGATAGACATCCCGCGCGGAGTCCGAATGCGTCCAGTCATCATTGACCAGAAATTTGTACCCGCCTATGAGTCGATTGCAGCCATAGATGAAGTTCAAGACGAACACCCCTGGTACTACGACATCTGGAATTTCTTGGAGAAAGAAGCATACCCGCCAGGGGTAAATGCCAAAGACAAAGAGGGCAATCAGAAGAATGGCAATTCAGTTCATCATCTGCGGGGGTAAACTGTATAAACGAGGTCATCTGGGAATGCATAAACTGTGTGTTGATGCTGAAGAGTCGAAGCGTCTGATGGAAGCCATCCACGGGGGTGAATGCGGTGCACACATGAATGGGGTGATGTTGGCACGGAAGATTCTCAGACAGGGTTATTATTGGTCCACCATGGAGGAGGATTGTATTAGTTTCGTCCGGCGATGCCACAAATGTCAGATTCATGCAAATCGTATGAACATCCCGCCGTCAAAGCTGTACAACATGACTTCGCCATGGCCGTTTTCAGTCTGGGGAATTGATGTGATCGGAGCAGTTACGCCGAAGGGGTCGAATGGGCATGAGTTCATCTTGGTAGCGATAGATTACTTTACAAAGTGGGTTGAGGCCCAATCTTATGCGGTGTTGAAGGCTTCGCATGTAGCAAAGTTTATCAGAAACAACATCATCTGTCGCTACGGAGTCCCGAATGAAATCGTTTCAGACAATGGTTCCCACTTCAAGAAGGAGGTGATTGATTTGTTGGAGAAATACAATGTGGCTTTTCATAAGTCATCTACTTATCGGCCGCAAACCAATGGAGCAGTTGAGGCCGCCAACAAGAATATCAAGCGCATACTACAGAAGATGGTGGAACCTATCGGGACTGGCCAGATAAGCTGCCGTTTGCTCTGTGGGGCTACAGAACTTCAATCAGAACTTCTACTGGGGCGACTCCGTACTCGTTGGTTTATGGGATGGAGGCCGTTCTACCTATTGAGATTGAGGTTCCGTCATTACGAGTATTGGCTGAGTGTCAAATAGCCGAGGCAGACTGGCAACAAAGCAGATTTGAGGAACTCATGCTTTTCGATGAAAGGAGGCTGAAAGCACTGTACCACATCCAAGGTTATCAACGCAGAATTGCCCGGGCTTTCAACAAGAAGGTTAAGTCCAGGAATTTGAAAGAAGGAGATTTGGTGCTCAAAGACAACCGAGCTCCCATCCACGACCCAAGGGGCAAGTTCAGACCTAATTGGACTGGTCCCTACATCATCAAGTCAATCTGGTCAGGTGGAGCTATGGTTCTGATGGATCTAGATGGCTTGGAGTTTTCCCAACCGATCAACATGGACAAGTTGAAGAAATACTATCCCCTGAGAGGCTCGCTAGGCCGAAAACCCGAAAGGGCGACCTAGGCAAAACTCAGAGCACAGAAAATTTGAAATATAAAAACTGAGCTCGCAAGGTTGAAAACCCGCAAAGGGCGGCCTTGGCAAAAGTTAGAGCGCAAAAAGGAGAAAAATACCCGAGCGAACCTAAGCCTGAACTACGTAAGGCTTGATTCCCATCTTTGGGATACGTAGGCAACTTCGTCTTGAAGTTCAGCCACAATCTTTTCCCGATCAACTTTGTCCATTTGATCATCTCAGTCATCTCTATTCATCAGCATTTATCGTGATCTCCGGTACAGTGCTATTCAGACTAGGGGCAACTTTCCGTTGCAATGAAGTGCTGCGGTACCTTTCAAACTAGGGGCAACTTTCCAGTTGCTAGGATCCAGGGTTGTGCATCTCAGTGACAGATCTCAGGCGTGTCCAGTTCTGATCCATATCGAAAATAGTTTTGAAAAGTTTTAATAAAAGTTGACTTTGTTCAAATTAATCTTTTTACAACTAAGACCATTTTTGGACCAAAACGGAGAATTTTCAGTACCACAACCTTCAATTTCATTGATTTCAAAACAGAGTTCTCTTGCTCTTGCATACAATTGAAGTTGCTTTTTATTACACTCAGGAAGAAAACTTGAAAGTACTAGTAAAGCAATAAATCTGGGGCATAGTCAAGTCAGGTGTCCCTGCGCCCCCTGCCAGAGCTAGTTGAAGCCTCTGATGCCAACCTAGGCCCAACCTGTGCTTCTTCGTTGAGCCAATCCCAGCACTCATCAGACAAAGTGCAACTGAAAGCAGGAGCGGGGGCCAGAAGCTCTCTAATTCCATGCTGCGGCCTGTCGAGCCAACTGTGCGCCTCGGACTGGAAATGTAGCTGGATACTCTATCCCCTCTGGTGGGCAAGTCTGATCATGGCCAAACTGGCGCAGAATGCGGAATGGGAAATAGAAACACGCAGTGAGTCAAGCCAATCAGTCGAATCCCACCTGCCGAGACATGCTGTAGCTCATCGCCGGAGATTGAGCCAAGGGCAGCGCCAAGCAATGCGTTCGGCTGACAAATTGCACATCCATTCAAACCACCAGCTCTCATCAGGGGCATTGACTAGGCGTTGCCGAAAGAAGTAGCCGCGGCTGAGTAATGCAGGGCAAGAGTCCACAACTTGCAATTTATCCATCAACCATATCTGGGGAGGGATGAAAAATGAGAGAATAAAGAATAGAGAGATGTACGATGAGAGAAAAGTGAGATAAGGGTTTTGTGAGAAAAATCGAGCCTGAGGGCCGAGTGATGTGAGCAAATACATGTGAGGTCAGGTGGGAAACATTACCTGCAGCAGTAGTGGACTCCCTGCAAACCTGGTTGTCTCCCTACGGTAGAAGGCATCCAGACCCATCAATGTCTCGGCCAGAGTCATGGCAATGCAACTCTTTCCCTCTTTCAAACCCTGGGCTACCTCAATCAAACGGACGCTGGATCCTCCAGAGCCCGAGACAAACAGGAAGTGAGATAGTAGGCACAAGCAGAGGGCGTGCTGCCGGAAGCCTTGCCAGTGATGGTCGCCGCGGTCACCAGCATCAGAGAATCGGTAAACCAAGCTCGGGATATCCAACATTCCGTTACCAATCAAGGATCGAGCATCATGCGCGCTGAGTCCGCACATCCGTCCTAAGGCCTGGGCATAGCCAAAATTGAGCTGGGGCAAGATTTCCTCGCCTCGCTCGGACTCCATCAAAACTTGAAAATCTTCAAAGGTAGGACATACCTCTTGCCCTCCAAAGCTGAAGACGTGCGTCACCGGGTTCCAAAACTTTGCCGCAGCATGGAGGAAAGGAAGATGTAGCGGAGTCCGACGCAGCGTGAATAGTGCATTCAAGCCAAAACCCCGGAAGTTCAACTTCTCCGAGCCATCTAGAGAGGAAATCCAAGATGTGAGATTTTCTGCAAGGAATGCCTCCATTTTTGTAAGAAATGAGGATGAAATGAACAAGTTCCAAGGGTGGGGCTTTTATAGAGGGGCAAAACACTATTCAAGGGACACGTGTCAACTTTCTGAAGGTTACGGGAGAGGTGGCCGGCCGGCCACCTATTCTAGTAGGCCGGCCACCCTCTAACTTCCAAATGCAAAATGTTTTCGGCCGCGTGTTGGTCCTATTTTGCCCTCCGGAACGAGGTTTGAGGCACTTTCATGCATCGGGAATGTCGAAGGCCTCCATTTCTCTCAGTTTCGGATGCGTTCCATCATCCAGATCGTCCGTCCGAAGTACACTTTGTTGTGTTTTTGCTTATCGAGTTGTTGTTTTGTTTATCGAGTTGTAAGTTTTGTCGAGCTGTCGCTTTTGTTTGTGTTTTGAGTTGTTACTCTTTGTTTACACAATTTTTGTTAAGTCTTGTTTATTGAGTCGTTAACATTGTTGTGTTTTGCTTATCGAGTTGTAAACTTGCTAAGATCCTGTTACGTCTTAGTAAGTCGGTTTGTTTTGATTTGTTGCGTCGGTTCATTGCCTGACCTGGTAAATACAAAGCACATTTCCATTCAATTCCATTTTTGTGCAAAATGATGCGATGCGATGCGATGCTAAGAATTTCAAATACAAACATCTTTTCAAAAGCTGTTTCATTCCATCATGTTTTACAACATAAAGGTACAAGTTTTACAGAATATAAAACTGCCTAACAATGTGCAAAGTGCTACAAAACTACTAGCTAAAAAGTAAAATAAAGCAGGAAATAGCATCAGTATCCTCGGGAACGGGAAGGAGGAGGCCCTCTCATCCTCTTCTGTGGGATGACCTCTGCACCATCATCACCATCCGAATCAGAGCTGTCGTCCTCCGGATCCCCCTCGGCCTCGCCTCCACTCCCAGAACCAAGACCGGAGCCTCCCTCCCCAGGAGATGTCTCTGACACTCGGTCTGCAACCTCCTCTTCCTCATCCTCGACAACGGGTGCCCTGCGTCTGCGAGACGACCCTGCTCCTCGAGCTCCTCGGTAAGGCCTGGATGGCCCAGCTCCTCGAGTCCCTGCACCTCGGGCAGGTCTAGTACCTCGACCCCTCTGAGATTGCCCTGATGGCCCGCCCCGTGGCTGTGCATATACGGGAGGCATCTGAAAATGGAAAGTGCAATACATCAGTTCAAAAATGAAAAGCAGGTGCAAGTACAGTATGTGAGTGGGGTGTGTCAGATGTGTTCTACACAGTTATCAATTCAGCAGAATGTTCAAAACCAGTATGTTATCAGAACTATGCTAAAAACGGGAAAGATAGACAGTACCTGCACGCCCATGAGGGCTAGATGTCCCTCCCTCCGTAGGATCATGCCCTCGAATGTGGCTAGCATCCCGAGCAGCTCATCCGTGTACTCAACTGGAGGCTGCAAATGCAAATGCAAATGCAAAACTATCAGTAAAGGCATGAACGTCCAAATATCTGACTGATGAATCAAAGCTGAAAAACATACCGGGGGTGAGTCAGGGTCTCTGACATATCTGTGGTCAGGAAGAGGAGGCTCTAGCGGGACCTGGTAAGGAGTCCCGAACCGCCAACTCGTCAGCTCGGTCGGCATGTCTGGCCACCCAGCATGAGGATGAAGAGACGGAGGGATCGGAGGATAGAACTGCCTCTCCCCCTAGAAGCACCAGCCCTACTGGAAGAAGGGATGTCTGCAGCACGGGCGCGACTCGAAGATGCTGCGCCAGTGGACCTCAGTGGCGGAGCCCGCACTCCCGTCAAAGGGGACATCAGATATATGCGGCGATAGGTGGCGTAGTCCCCCTCAACGAAATATAACAAAGCATCAGTGCCCTGCATATCCCTAATGACCTCCTCGGCGGATAGCCTGTCGGCAGTCCGCATAGTGGGTGGAGGCACAGCAGGAGGGTCCTGAGAATTATACCCCCACACCTGACGCTGAAAGCGCTCCCCAGAAACCAGGCCCTACCGACTGGTCCCTCGAGCAGGAACCTATACTGGGAACCACTCGACCCTCCGGGGTACAGATTTTGCACATCATCAAAGACTGCCCAGGGCTGCCAGGTAATCTGCGGATAACCAGGATACAAATCAATCAGAAATCAGGAATATGCAAAGCAGATCAAAGATGAAAATGAAAAGGACTGAGAGTTCTGAAATACCTCTGTCGCCCTCACAGTGTCGAAGTACTGTCGCAGAGAGAAGAGAGTCTCTCGAGGCCTCGACAGGTGTTCGCCCTCAAACATCAATGAAAACGGGGTCATAGGAGGTCCTGCCACCTCCATCTCCGGGGCTAATGTGGGGAAATATGCATATACCCATAGCTGAGAAAAGCAGTGCGGAATGTGAATACAAAGTGCTAAGGCAGAATACAGAATGCAAAGTGCGCCGTGTGTGCAATGAACAAGTAATGAGGAGCAAAATGTAAATCAAGAGGACAGAATGTACCTCCCAGGCTCTCCAGTAGCCGCCGAGTAAGTCCCCCCGCCCACGAGAGACTGCGCTCATGTAACAATAAAGGGTAGCCAAGCCAGCGCCGCCCCAATCATACTGAACGACCTGTGATAGGTCTACCAGAGCACTCAGTAGATACAATCCGACCATGTTCCCTCTGTCGGCAAACAGAGTGGTGCCAAAGAGGAACATGAGGAAACCACGGGCATACTGCTCGACCTCCTCGGGAGACTCCGGCTCCATCTGTGGCCGCCGGAAATGGGAAGAGAACCAAGTATACCGGACTCTCCCGGTACCTCTGTCTACGGGTGGGCGAGTCCCCAATAGATAAATCCAAGCAGCCTCCCACTCACTCATATCCTCGTCGTAGGGAATGGGTCCACCGCCTACGTCTAGGCCGGTGAGTACAGCGAAGTCTAGTGGGGTCATAGTCATATCTCCAGTAGCAGAGAAATGGAATGAATTGGTGGTGTCCCACCATCTCTCCGCCAGAGCGGCAAACAATGTCCTGCTGATAAGACAATGAGATAACCCTCTGCAGAATGGTCCGAATCCTGCAAAGTCAACTAAGTCCCGGACAGCTTCCGGAAGCTCAGCATACCACTCCCTCGCCGCAGTGGAGCCGTATCCTCGCACAGTGCGAGAGCCAACCTGCATTTAGAATGAATGCATATATCAGCAAATGAAGTGAATGAGCTGTGTGCAAATGAAGTGAATGAGCTGTGTGCAAATGAAGTGAATGAGCTGTGTGCAAATGAAGTGAATGAGCTGTGTGCAAATGAAGTGGATTTGGTATTTGGGCTGCGTGTTCAAATTTCAGAAAAATTAGTGGGCTGCATGTTCACGTCAAATCTGGGCTGTGTGTTCAGTAAATCAGAGTTTGGGGACTGTGTGTTCTACTCTCAATCAGTGGGCTGCGTGTTCACGTCAAATCTGGGCTGTGTGTTCAGTAAATCAGAGTTTGGGACTGTGTGTTCTACTCTCAATCAGTGGGCTGCGTGTTCACGTCAAATCTGGGCTGTGTGTTCAGTAAATCAGAGTTTGGGACTGTGTGTTCTACTCTCAATCAGTGGGCTGCGTGTTCACGTCAAATCTGGGCTGTGCGTTCAGTAAATCAGAGTTTGGGACTGTGTGTTCTACTCTCAATCAGTGGGCTGCGTGTTCACGTCAAATCTGGGCTGTGTGTTCAGTAAATCAGAGTTTGGGGACTGTGTGTTCTACTCTCAATCAGTGGGCTGCGTGTTCACGTCAAATCTGGGCTGTGTGTTCAGTAAAGCAGAGTTTGGGACTGTGTGTTCTACTCTCAATCAGTGGGCTGCGTGTTCACGTCAAATCTGGGCTGTGTGTTCAGTAAAGCAGAGTTTGGGACTGTGTGTTCTACTCTTAATCAGTGGGCTGCGTGTTCACGTCAAATCTGGGCTGTGTGTTCAGTAAAGCAGAGTTTGGGACTGTGTGTTCTACTCTTAATCAGTGGACTGCGCGTTTACGTCAAATCTGGACTGTGTGTTCTACTCTTAATCAGTGGGCTGTGTGTTCACGTCAAAATCTGGGCTGCGTGTTCAGTAAATCTATGTTTTGGGCCGTGTGTTCGATCCTAATCAGTGTGGGCTGTGTGTTCATCATCAACTTGGACTGTGTGTTCAGAAAATCAGAGTTTGGGACTGTGTGTTCTACTCGTGGTCAGTGTGTGCTGTGTGTTCACCTTCAGATTCGAGCCGTGTGTTCAACAATTCAAGTGTTTTAACTATGTGTTCAAAGTGCAAACAAAGTACTATGTCGTAAGCTACAACTGTGTGTTTAAGCATGACAAAGCTACAAAATGCACAAGAATACGAAAAGTAAAGTAAAATACCTCTCGCGCATCATGAGAGAGGTGCTGCTCCGGCTCTCGTAGAAGCAGATCCCCGGGAACCCGATCGTTGAAATCGGTGAAATGACGGAAAACGGCTCACGGAAGCCTATGTACCGCTGGAGCGTATCGATCGGGGAAGAAAGGCCGGACCCTCGGGGGTAGAGTCATGAAATCAAAATCGTCTCCGGCGCCAGGGAAACCTCCGCCGTTGGGGAAATTGCCGGCCATTCCGAGAAATCTGCAAAAAGGCGCAAAAATGAGCAAAAATGAGCCAAAATTGGAAAAAGTCAACAAAAGTCAACTCTCGGGAAATAAAAAGTCAACAAAAGTCAACCCCCGGGAAAATATTCCAAATATTAAAACAAACTTGCCTCAGGTGGTGAAAATGAGAAAAGAAGCTCCGAAATCAAATTTTAGTAGGCTCAAAGTGCTTAAAACTGAAGGATTTCGCAGAAACAACTTGCGTGGGAGGCCGAGGGGCGCGTATAAAATGCAGATCTGAGCAAGAAAATGGCTTAGAGAGCAAGAGGAGAGAATTCCACACTTGGGGGTGCAATTTCGGAGGCATTGGATGTGTGAATATATAGAAAATCCGAAAATGACCAAAATGCCCCTACTTTGGGTAGATGGCCGGCCGGCCACCTAACCTGGCTGGCCGGCCATGTACTTTTTTTGCCCTGGCCGACAGCCTCTCCTAGGGCCATGACCTGGCTGACCATGTCCTCCACCCCCTCCCCTACCTCTCTGCAAATTTTGAGGAATTTTGAAGTTCCCGGGACCTGAAAAAGTTCGAGAAAAGTGCACTTTCTGGCGCGGAATTGCTCCGTTGGAACTTTAGCTGCAATTGCTGACATGTGTCTTATCATTATTCATCAAAATCAAGGTGTATCCTTTTTGAACATGTTATAACCTCTCCGGGAGGTGAATCAGAGGCCGCGATCGAGTTATCATCGCCGAAATGCGCGCTTTCTTGTTTATTATTTCGCAACAAACGGGCACTCTGATTTGCGCTCGTTTTGCATTTTTTGGCTCATAATTTGCATTCTCATGAATATTTTGCATTGTCATGCATGATTTCTTGGTGTACCATATCTCTGTGCTTGTGCATGCGTTGTCACGCACGTTCCTTTCTCGCATCGCGATGCATTCATTCGCCGACACTGCGTGTGTCAAACTTTCGGAACCACAGGAATTACATTGAATATATGTTGTTAGCATATTGTTCTTGTTGAATTTCTCTCTTTTGCAGGCACGATATTGTATGTACGGCTCATTCGAGGCTGGTGCGATCAGACGAATCGCGCAGGTATCGTATCTTCTCCGTGTGAGACGCGACGAGAATCGAATGATTCTCCGCATTCCTAACTGCATGAAATGTAGTTGTTGCTTTGCATTCTTGCTTAAAACTGTTGCATCTATTTGTCAATACCTGCTTCATTACAGCTTGCTGCATTTGCATAATCATCTGGCTCTGTGCATATCGCTTTGCATTTTGCCCCTGCCTGCGGGCATGCCTGCGGGCACACATATCTCTGTTTATCTTGTCTGATTGTCTAAGTCTTCGGCCTTGTCAAAAATGGGTCGTCTCTGGGCTTTGACATTCACTCCCGTCATTGTTATGACTTCCGAGTTCTGTCAAAGAGGGGCAACTGTAGACACCCCATTTTTGACCGACCTTAAGACTCAGACGTCACCGATTGAGCGCTCGGTGATGTTGCATATTGTGCTCGTTTAGAAGTCTCAGAGTCGCGGCCGTGCGCCCTGCCTCCGAACTTCCGAATTCTCTTCTGTGCCTTGTCTCGGTTTGAGAAGCAGACTCGGTTTTCTCTGTTTTCTTTCCCGCGGGAAGGGAGTGGTCCTGTAGACTATCTCCCGGTGGCCGTGAGCTACATTTCGTGGCCGTAGGCCATTTTGCCCATTTCGGAGCCCCGTTCCCGGTTTTCGGGACCGTCAGGCCGTGTGCCTCGGCTCGGGACCGCCCAACCATCTCTGATTTCTCCGGTTCTTGGCTAGTACCTCTGTTTTATCATTCTGAGGAACACTGGGGCCCCTGATGCCCGCTTCGTGGCCGTATGCCACTTTCGGTGCTTACAGCCGGTTTTCGGGCCCCGAACCTCGCGGTTTGGCCTCCGAGCATTCATTTCGCATCGGTTTTCTCCGGTTTTTGGCGTGTGCCTCTGTTTTGTCATACCGAGGAACCCTGGGGCCTCAGATGCCCACTTCGCTGCTGAACACCACTTCCGGTGCCTACAGCCCATTTCCAGGACCCCGAACTGCGCGGTTTGGGCCCCGAGCGTTCATTTCTCATTTGTTTTTGTTCAAATTTGGCAGGTACCTCTGTTTCAGCATTAGGAAGATCACTGGAGGGTAGGAGGCCAGCAATTATCCCAGATAACCAATTTCGCTCCTCCGGCGCCCGTTTTGCTCACTTCCGGGCTAATGTTGAACACCCTAGGCCCATCTTCTTCCAACCAAAGCTACATATTTGTGATGAGGGCACATGGGAGGACCCTAAGAAGTGCTGGTCAGCCAGAAATTGTGAATTTCATTTTTGGACCTCTCCTTCAGATGCAATGTTGTGACTCCTGCTTCAGTGTTGCCACTTTCCGACCATGGAACCTTGTTCTACACATATGGGAGGACATCAAAAAGTACTGGTCGGCCAGCAATTGTTACATTCATTTTTGAGCCTCTCCTTCAAGTCCTATGTTGTGACTCCTGCTTCAGAGTTGCCAGATTCCGACCTTGGGGCCTTACTCTACACACATGGGAGGACACTACTGCATGGTGGTCGGCCAGAAATTTGTGACTTCATTTTTGGGCATGGCCGGCCGGCCAGGGGGAGTGGCTGGCCGACCAGGTGGGCTGGCCGGCCGGCCACCTTGCAGAAAACCACCTGGCCGGCCAGCTTCTTGCTTTCCAGCTCATTCCAGCTGTCCGGATACTTTTTTGAAATATCTCCCCCATCCGGGGGATATTTTGGGAGGGAATATTTGGATGTAATTCCCTCCCCTTTTACACCTTTTCTTCCCTATTTGAAGGCATAGCCTCCTCCTTTGCTGGGGTTGCACAATTTCTTCTCAAGAACATCTCTCCCAAAACCTCCATTTTCCTATTCAAAAACCCTAAAAACCTTTGAGTTCCTAGGCCAATCCTTCATCAACCCTAAGCTCTACCATCCCCACTTCCATTCCAGCAGCAAGAAGAAGTTCCTCAAGGGCTAAGAAGCAACTTTCATCAAGGCAAGAGGAAGCAAAAGGGTAGTCTTCAAGGGTAAGTCACCATTTCCCTTTTTCTAGCATTTTTTTGCTTCAAATTCTTACCCTACTTGTGATCTGTTTTGGGCTCTGACCCCTTCTGGTTTTATGCTTATTTTGAGCCCCTCTACAACTTTGTAGAAGGGCTCAACCCTGTTTGGTGTCTCCATGATATACTTGCTTCAATATCACTCTTTAGGCCATTAAATTGCATGCTTTGTTTAGCTTTTGAGTGATCTGATTTCGAGCATACTATATACTGTGAATAGGCTTATTTTGAGTCCCTCTTAAACATTGAAGAAGGGCTCAGCCATGTTTGGCTTCTCTATCATGCACTTCCTTTGAAATTCTTCAATTTTACCGTAAAATTGCATGAGTTAATTAGCCTATTTGTGATCTGAGTTGGAGTATGCAACCTACTGATATTGTGCTCATTTTGAGCCCCTCTTCAACATTGAAGAAGGGCTCAACCATGTTTGCCTCCTCTATCATACACTTGCTTTGAATCCATGTTCTATGCCTATCTTGCATGCTTTGTTAGACTATTTTGTATTCTGGTTTTGGCCTTCATCAGGCCTTGAAGGAGTCTTATTTTGGTCCACACATCATTCTTTGTGAAGAGTCTTAAGCCATTTGGTAATTGGTTTTAGTACTTGCTTTGAAATTCTTCAAATTTACCGTAAAATTGCATGTTTGTTTAGGCCATTCTAGCTTCTGTTTCTGGCCTTCATCAGGCTTGTGAAGTGTCCTATTTTGGTCTATTCTTAAAGTTTTATTAAGGGTTTTAAGTTGTTTGGTCATTGCTTATGATACCTCTCTTTATAAACCTCTTTTGACCCTTATTTTGCATGCTATATCAAGAGTTTTTGTGCAAAGTTCAAGATAAAGAATTAATTTTCAACACCAAGCTTTCCCCAAAGCAATGGGCAAGCAGAAGCATCCAACAAAGTAATTCTAGATGGGATAAAGAAGAGGCTGCAAGCAGCAAAAGGAAAGTGGGTAGACGAGTTGCCCAATGTGCTTTGGGCATACCGCACTACGCCGAGAAGATCAACAGGGGAGTCCCCCTTCGCCATGACTTATGGCATAGAGGCAGTCATTCCATTGGAGATCGGCATCCCAGGAATCAGAACCCAGGGAGTTGAAAACGGGACTAATGATGTGCTCTTAGCCCGAGATCTGGATCTATTAGAAGAAAGAAGAGAGAAAGCTACAGTCCAGCTTGCAGCGTATCAGCAACAGCTTGCCAAAGCTTACAACAGGAAAGTTAATCCTAGGGATTTTCAAGTCAACGACCTAGTCTTGAGGAAAGTCGTCGGCAATAAGAAGGATCCCAGAGAGGGCAAGCGTGGCCCAAACTGGGAAGGACCCTACAGAGTTACCTCGGTATTGGGGAATGGGGCATATCGGCTAGAAGATAATGAAGGCAAAGCATTGCCTAGACTATGGAACACTTGTAATTTAAAGTTTTTCTATCATTAGATGTTGTTTTATTTTTTGCCGATGTGATCAATAAATCTCAGCAAGATTTTCCAGAACTTATAAAACAATGCATAGTGGTGTTTGTGTTTTTTCTTACGAATAATGAGAACCCAAGTGGAACTTAGGTTCACATTGGGGGCAGAGATAAGACAGTAATGTTTAGCCGAAGTTAAACTAAGATTATGCTTAACCGAAGTTAAGCAGAGATGAATTCCTTTTCTTTACTTGTTGAAATTTGTAGCAATTTACAAGTTAAAGTTAAGCTGAGATAAATTCCTTTTCTTTACTTGTTGAAATTTGTAGCAATTTACAAGTTAAAGTTAAGCTGAGATAAATTCCTTTTCTTTACTTGTTGAAATTTGTAGCAATTTACAAGTTAAAGTTAAGCTGAGATGAATTCCTTTTCTTTACTTGTTGAAATTTGTAGCAATTTACAAGTTAAAGTTAAGCCGAGATAAATTCCTTTTCTTTACTTGTTGAAATTTGTAGCAATTTACAAGTTAAAGTTAAGCCGAGATGAATTCCTTATCTTTACTTGTTGAAATTTGCAGCAATTTACAAGTCAAAGTTAAGCTATGTATATTATTCAAAACCTTGTTGAAATTTGTCGCAATTTACAAGTATGTTGGACTAAAGTTTGCAGATCAGTATCTAGCCGAAGTACAATTTATGGTAAGATTACCCGAGGTATTTAACCCCGAGATGATCGCACAAAGAAGGAAGGAGTATGTTACTCATGCGAAATACTCTAAGTATAGAGCCATGCAGAAGCAATCAAAAGAGGTTAAAGACTAAAGCATTCAAAAGGAAAGCAGTTGCAAATTGCGTATAGAAAAGGCACTACGGCCTGCCAGAGTTTAATTGTTCAAAAGTAGCAAAGTGAGGCACATCGGCCATTAAAAGGAGCTTACATCGTTCAGAGATTCAATCAAAAGTACAAAGTAAAAAAAAAAAAAAGAGAAAAAAGACATCAGGGCTGTGACTCTTCAGCTTGAGGAGCGGTTTGGGTCTCCACCTCGGAAGTCTCTTGGAGAACAACCTCGGCGTCTTTTTCTGCTACGACCTCGTCCTCCTTTTCTGCAGCCACTTCGGCATCAATCTCGGCAAGCGTTTTGTCAAGGCTGCTGTTAACCAGTAGAAGGTCAGATGGTAGATGCCCAGTGAAAAGATCCTTGGGTGCTTCCTCAACCATATCACCCTCTTCCTCCACAGTCAAGTCCAGGACTTGTCCAGGAGGAGGAGGGGACTTGGCCTCAGAATCATCCTTAGATTTCCTCACCAAGGCACCATCATCATCATTGTCTTCATCCTCAGCTTCGGACTCAGCTTCTTCCTCAGTTTGACTTGGAGGAGCAGGAGGAAATGGCAAAGGAATGGCTTCGGCCTTGCGCCATGGCGAGTCAGCAGGAAGATCAAGTTTTTTGGCTAAGGACATCCAACCAAGGGGGAAGCCCCTGTTGCATGCCTGCCTAACTTGAGCCTTGTAATCCTCAGCTACATCAGCCATGCCTTGGGCATAGGCCTTCTCGTCAGCCGCAGTGATCTCAGCACTCTTGGTGGCCAGGGCCTCCTCAAGCTCTTTCTCAGCTTGCGCCTTTTTGACCTCGGCGTCTCTCTTTTCGGCCTCGGCAACCTTTTTGATAGCTTCGGCCGCTTCAACTTTCTCTTCGGCGAGAGATCGGGCTTTGGTTGCAGCCTTGGCCTGGTCTTCCAATTTTTTCATTCTAGATTGAAGAGATTTGCTCTCCTTTTTCAAGGCAGCAATTTCTCTCTTCATATCGGCCATCCTTTTTCTATTTTCATAGGCTTGCATGGACAAAGAGTGGGCATGTTGAACGGCCTGAAATAGCACAAGGCAAAAATTGTTTCAAAATGTTAGAAAATAATTCAAGTTTAACACAGGAAGAGAACAAAAGTACCAAGCAGGAACACTTACTTGGACTGAGTGTTGGAGCATCAGGGCATAATTTTCTTCCTGACTATATGTTGCATTTCGCTCCAAGTCATTTGGCAGAAGCAGTGCCATGCTGAGACCAACTGCAACGTTGATGTCATCAGCACTCTCAGAAGCCATGATCGGCCTGTCTTCCAGAGTGAAATCTGGGGCCCATGGAACGTCGGGCTTCTTGGAGCCCGAGGTCGTCGCAGACGAGGACCTCGGCTTCTTGGGCTGGGAGGATTGCGATGGTTGAGCCTCGGCTGGTCTTTTGGCGGGTGTAGAAGCAGACTTCTTACCCACAGCCCGTTGCGAGAGGGGAAGCTCATCCTCAGCATCTTCGGCCTCGGCCCCAGCAGCCTTGGACTTCGGCTGGGCCTTCTTAACTCTGGTGGGTTTTGGTGGTGGCAAAGGTTGAGCTGGTACAGCATCGACGTCGGCTGGCAAGTCGGCAAGAAGGTCTTGAACAACGGGCTTTCGGCGGACCATCTCGGCTGTTTTGACGAGGCGACGCCGACGTTTCCTTTCAGGAATTGGGATCAAGGATGGGGCCGAGGTTGAAGGAAGATCAGCTGGGTCAGAAGTGGAGCCTTGATCTGTTCTTGATGAAGAGGCGCCTTGGGTTGTCGCAGTAAGGGTGGAACGGCTCTTCTTCTTCTGCCTTGGAACGTCAGGCAGAGTTGATCTGTGACGGGGAATGTAATTGAGCACCACTGGAGCCTTGCGCTTGTGGAGGGGAAGGTCTAGGAGTTTCTTTAGACCTTTGCTGGGGAAGTAGCTCTGACGGAAGGTCTTGGGAGGCTGACGGAGGTCTGCAAGACAAATAAACACACATTAGAAACAGATTAAGTGTTGAAGACTTGAGAAGAAAACAAGTAAGTGACACAGAGCTCTTACCCTTTCCCTCTTTTAGTGTTCGGGGGAGAGGGAAAAGATGGACTTCTTCGTCTGGACCAAATTCCCAGTTCCCCGAAGCAATGACATAATCGTCTCCAGCCCCCTTGTTGGAGTCAGGGAGATCGGCTATAATCTTGTATTCAGTGGACCTCGGCTTAAGGTAATACACGAAGCCTTTATCCTTCAGATTCAGGGAGCACATAGTATAGCAGTATTGAAGGTCAGAGAGGGTGATCCTAACGTTTTCTTGCCTAGCTAGGGCTAGGGTACCGTTAAGCACTCTATGGGAATTGATAGTGAGCTGCATTGGGTTCAGCTTGTAGAAGTGGAGCACCTCGCGAAAGAGCGGATCAAGTGGAAGTCGAAGTCCACACTCGGCAAAGGCAACGATTGGGAAGGACATAGTATGATCTGTGGGCATAATGGAGTCATCATCTCCAGCCAGTCTCAGATGGACATCGGCTGGGATGGAAAACTCCTGCCTAAAGTATTCAAGTTTGACTGGGGTATTCACTCTATTCCTCCACATGCCCATGATGTCGGCTCTAACACAGAAGGCTTGGTTTCAGAGGAGAATTAATTTATAAGGGTCGCAGGAACCTCGGCTATAAGTCTGGGTAGCTACAGGTCAGGAATGTTTCAGTTTTTCCTAAAGAATAAAGGTTCTATAGGCAAACCCCAAACCTAAGAACTACGAAGACAAAGATTGAAGGCACAGATCTGGAAAAAATACAACAAAGCAGAAAACAAAAGCGAAGTTTCAGAATCAAAGGACAGAGGTATGGTCCTCAAAAGTAACAGAAATACAGAAGTAGCATGGGTAGAAGACCAAGAACAGTGTCAAGGCAATAAAAATGTCATTGCATACGCAAGATTGAGAAATAAGACGCATTCAAGATGAATGATTCGCAGTTCAAATGCTAGAGCAGAACAGTAAAAGCAAGAAATTCCAAAAACGATCAAGAACTGAGAAAAAGAGAGACCAGGGGCTTACCAGATAAGGTGCGGCCGGAATGAAATTCGCCGAGGACAGGTAACGGATGCAACAGTAGCGAAAGCTTCGAAGTGATGGAAACGGCTGCAGAGCTTAGAGCTTTTAACAATGGCAGACTCGAAGAGAAAAAGTTTCAGATAGAGAAAACACAAGAAAGAGCAGGAAAATCGAATGAAAAAGTGAAGAGCCAAGAGAGAGGCAAGAGTCTTGTTAGAAAACTCAAAACGGCGGCAAAGGGAAAAAAGCATTTAGTGTGCCTGGGTTAACGCAGGCGTCAGACGGCGCGAGCAGAGAAAAGACGTTTTTCAGGCGCGTCGCCAGCACGGACCAATAAGAATAAAACGCGTTAGCAAAGCGGTTGAGGATTGATGCATGACAGCTCATGCGCGTGGGAGAATTTGTTTGGGATTCAACTCTGATGAAGAGACATCGGCTAAAGTGAACAATCTCGGCTAAGGGGTTCTTACGCCGACGTAATGGAAGGAAGAACAGTATAGGTTCCATCACCTCAGAATGCCGAGGTAATAGAACCTAGGGGGCAGTTGTGAGGATGTATTTTCAGAGTCCCAACACGTGGCAAGGTGACGCCGACGTGTCAGCCGAGGTGCCACGGGTCCTGGTAGTTGTGCCGAGGTGATTTCGGAGTTGCCGAGGTGATCTCGGTGTTGCCGAGGTGATCTCCGAAGATATCGGAGCTCGAAGTAAACGGATAAAGGACAAGAGTCCTAGAACAATGGAAGACTTCAGGATGGATAAGGATAAGACTCCTGTAGAGTTTTATCCCTATCTCTGGGAGAGTCCTAAGGAAGCACGGAATGAGAGTCCATAGGAGTGAGACTTCTAGTGGGACTGGGATTGAGGAGACTATAAAAGAGAGGCACCCCCGGCGGGTCTAAGGTACGCAATTTATAGTCTTGAGCAGTACTTTTTGCACTGGAATTATCTTTGAGAGATCTGACTTGCTCGTCGGAGTGCCCCCGGGTGGAAGAACCACCGCCGGAGCCGTTTCTTTCTGTGCAGGACATCCAGGTGTCATCTATTCTGCCTGTGGTCTACAGCTGAATCACTAAGGAGGGCAGTGTGACCGAAAAACCACTCACACACCAGGTTACATCTTTGATATCTATACACATATATAGAACAATGAAATCAACATGAAATTTTAACCAAAAAAAAAAAAGAAAAAAAAGGGGTAATGTTATATATAGATCATATTTAATTTGACGAGTCATGCTTAACAAAATGAAAAATCATAACTATACAGTGAGAACTATCTCAACATAGTCTTAAATCTATACTATATCTATATATAAATGTGGTGTAGTTTCTAAAGCTTCCAAACTCTTAAACCTAGCCTCTCATTTAAAATTGAGACCATCTCTTCTACTTGGCAGCCTTAGAAGTTTTTCTTTTCATTTTTCCTAATTTCTAATAAAAAGTCATTTTTTTAAAAACAAAGTAAAATTTGAAATAATATGCATAGAGAA
Source organism: Camellia japonica (assembly GCA_030407325.1). Lineage (NCBI taxonomy): Eukaryota > Viridiplantae > Streptophyta > Magnoliopsida > Ericales > Theaceae > Camellia > Camellia japonica. Next base: position 64,127,097 of record JAPPVO010000029.1, read on the forward strand.
CTTAAAATATGATCAACTATAATTTAAGATATTTCAAATCTAAATATTAAGAAATAAATGACATATTCCACTCCCAATTCTTCGAAGATATGATCGAATCTAATTTAAGATTCCAAATCTAATTATTAAAAAATAAATGAAATATTTTACTCTCAATTCTTGTATTATTAGAGTTTTGTTTGATTTTTTTTCCCTCACATTTATCTTATTTTTATATATCTTTAAATTTGAAATTGATTTTTTTTTTCTTCTTCCAAATCTAATTATTAAAAAATAAATGAAATATTTTACTCTCAATACTTTTATTATTAGAATTTTATTGATTTTCTTTTTCCCCCCCACATTTATCTAATTTTTTTGAAAACTCCTCCATCCTTCTTCCTCTGTCAAAAGATTTTATTTGATTTTCTCTTTCCATAATTCTTAGAGTTTATCTTCAAATTTAAACTATCGAGTCTATTCAATTGAAAGTTATATATTGTCCTTTTGCAATCATACTTAGGAGTGGGAGCGAGTCGGTTGCGGCCACGAAACCTCTAATCCGCCATCTGTCTACCAGATTGGCAGATTGAAAAAAATCAATTTGCATCTGTTCGCCAATCCAACGGATGTGGATTGAGCGGATTGGCGGATTGGTAGATGGATGCGAATCGGTTTAGCGATTTAAAATTTTATAAATTTTCAATATAATTCAACTTGTGCAGTTCCTCAAAAAAAGAAAAAAGTATTACAGTCAATGACTTCAAAAAGTATTACAATTACCACATGCGTCATCCAAAGAAAGAATGTTTGAAGCTTTAGAATATTACAATCACTGCATGCCTCATCCACATATTACAATCACAACATGCTTCATCCACATAAAACATTACAAAAAGTATTACAATCTATGGTTCTTAAAATATAAAAACAGTTCAAACCATCAAAACCATGAACAGAGCAGTAGTAAAGATTGTATACTTTTGTATTGTGACATCTATATCTGTTTTTGAAAACAAAAATCAACCAGCATATATCATCTTTTTTATTTATTATTCTTAGAGTTAGATTTAAAAATCAAAAAATATAGATAAAGAATATATTTATTTTTTTCAGTTCGAAAAATATATTCAAGTTGAAAATTCTTTTCAACAGAATATTTAAACTTTTTTTCAATTGAAAACACAAATAGAATATCTAAACAAATTGAAAATACAAAGTCTTACAAATGACTAAGGGTGCTCGCGATTTGGTGGTTCAGTTGCGGCCAAAGGAACCTCAAATCCGCCATCCGTTCAAAACTAAGTGGATTGAAAAAAATCAATCCCCAACCGTCCACTCATCATCACTCATTCATCCAAAATGCGGCGGATCGATTCAGTTTGGTCGATTTGGGTGAATCGGTGTATCTACTGCTCATTCCTAATCATATTGATTAAGTGTTGCTACTTTTGTGATTAGAGTTTTATTGATTTGATTTCCCCCTCCCCCCCATTTATCTTTTTTTTTTTTTTTTGAAAACTCCTTCCTGTCTCTTCATCTCTTAGAAGATTTTATTTGAATTTTTTTTTTAGTTCTTAGAGTTTATCTTCAAATTTAAACTATTAAGTCTATCTGATTAAAAGTTATATATTATCCTTTCATAATCATGCTGATCAAGTGTTGCTATTGTGATTTTTGGATTTTCAATATTTGAGTTTTCTACGTATGCTATAAATATATCCTTTCTCATTCAATTGATTTGTATGCGTGTTTGTTTGTATTATTGATTTTGTATGTGTATATATGCTACACTAAGGAAATGCTTTTTTCCCCTCTTGGATTGGACTTAAAGGAAAATAGTACAGCAAATTAGAGACAAGAAGCTTGAGAAACTTATCTCGAATCACAGTAGAAGAGGCGTCCCTCAATAGCACAATGGTTAGAAATGAAATGCAGAAACAACCAATATTTTTTCGAGATTATTTCATTTTTACCACTATATTTTGTTACGTTTTCAATGGCCTCCCCATACTACTCTTATTTTCACGCGCACCCCTATACTATTTAAGTTCCTATCAATTTTTCCCCTGCCGTCAGATTTGAAACGAAAAAAGTTAAAAAAAATTACATTTTGCCCCCAAATTTCAAAAGAAAGATGCAGGCCCACCCTTTTCCTACTAGCAAACCACCACCAGCAACCACCACTTCAAGCCTTTCTATTTCCTTTGTCATAACTCTGTTTTGCCTCATTTTTATGTCGTTGGATTCAACTCACGGTCTAGTTTTCGTATCACATCTCACACGTCTCATTCTTTCTCTTTTTGCATGATATTGAAGCTCCGAAAGTCGATAAAAAAAAGACTTTTCTTCTCGTTTTTGACTTTTCTTCGAGCCATCTTTCGAACTTCATATCTTTCTCGATTCTTCATGGTTCTACTTCATTTTTTCGCCATTCTCTGCACCTCACTTCCTACTTCGCCTTACACTACCTTGCTTTCTCACTTCTTCGTGTAATAAGTACTTTTGGTATGCCGAAAGTTGTCCGAAAACTAATTTCAAAAATTTCAAAAGATTCATCTTTTGTTTCTTTCTTCTCCATCTTCCTCATTCTTCTTCTTCTTCTTCTTCTTCACTTATACACAAATTGTCCCTCTAAAATCCATTGCCTTTAATCGGAAGGAAAGTGGGAGAAACTTTAACAGTCTCTGTCTCTCTTAGCCGTATATTGGAAGCAACATCTCTGGAGAGTAAGAAGCTAAACAAGCTGGAGCAGTTATCTGTTGTTGTTGCAAACTTAAAAGATAAACAGAGACACACACAATATTCCTTGTATACAAACGCCACTAGAATCCACAAAATGCTGCTAATAAACACTTTTCACAAGACTAAGATGTTCTTTCACAAAACCCTCCAAAACCTATAGTCATTTCTCTTTGGGGGATACAAAAAGCTACCCAAAACCCATTCTCTCAACCCCTTATATGGCGGCAATGGCAATCCAAACTTGTAGCAATTAGATCAGTTCAATAGGGACTTCTTCGGGCAGTGGCAATCTGATAATGATAAGGTGATGAAGAGCAAAGAGCTAATGAATGAGGTAGATACAGCTAGTGGAAGCTTCATAAAATTTGAAGACATGAATGCTCTGAAGAGCGAATGCAAAGTGAGGGAAAATGAAGAGAAGAAGATAGGAAGCATCAATCAAGGTAGAGGAGGAGAGGCATGTTCGCAGATTGGCAATGAAGGGGAAGGGGGTTATATGTTGGCGGAGAAGATGAGAGAGATGGATATGAATGACGTGGACCATGTGTTGGACATAGAAGAGGTGCTCCACAACTACTCGCGCCTTACATGCCCAGTTTACCTTGACATTGTCGACAACTTTTTTGTGGATATGTACTCAGAGTTCCTCATTCCAAAGCCCTCTGTCACTATTACCAATTCATCACGGAGACTCAGCCCTTTGAAGTTCTAGACACTACTGCCAATGGTTTCTACCATGTGCATACATATGAATCTCTATTTGTCCCTCTCGATTTCTTTTTTCTTATCCTCCAGCTTGTGGGTTGTGTTTGTTCTCTCTTTTGAAATTTTTGAAATTAGTTTTCGGACAACTTTAAGTATACCAAAACTGCTCATTACAAGAATAAGTGAGAAAGCGAGGTAGTGTAGGGCGAAGTAGGAAGTGAGGTAAAGAGAATGGCAAAAGAATGAAGTAGAACCGTGAAGAATCGAGAAAGATATGAAGTTTGAAAGATGGCTCGAAGAAAAGTAAAAAACAAGAAGAAAAGTCTTTTTTTTTTTTTATAGACTTTCGGAGCTGCAATAGCATGCAAAAAGAGAAAGAATGAGACGTGTGAAATGTGATATGAAAACTAGACCGTGAGTTGAATCCAACGACATAAAAATGAGGCAAAATGGAGTTATGACGAAAGAGATAGAAGGGCTTAAAGTGGTGATTGCTAGTGGTGGTTTACTGATAGGAAAAGGGTCAGTCTGCTTCTTTTGAAATTTGGGGTCAAAATGTAATCTTTTTAACTTTTTCCGTTTCAAATCTGACGACAGGGCCAAAATTGATAGGAACTTAAATAGTATAGGAGTACGCGTGAAAATAAGAGTAGTCTGGGGGATCATCATTGAAAATCGTGACAAAGTATAGGGTAAAAATGAAATAATCTCTAATTTTTTTTTCTCATTATGATGTGGCCTTAGCATTATTATTTATTTATTGAATGTATAGTATGATTTATATTTGGGTAAATTACACTTTGCCCCCTTGAAGTTTCACCAATTTCCCACTTTGGCCCTTTAAGTTTAATTTTTTCAACTTTGGCTCTTCATGTTTGTAATCCTTCCCATTTTGGCCCTTTAAGTTTGATTTTTCTCACTTTGGTCATTTATGTTTGCAATCCTTCCCACTTTACTCTTAGACTAACTTCCATCCAAAAAACTAACAGAATTTAAAACATCACTAACACATCAGCTCCATATGTGATGTAAAAAATTCACTAAAGATACAAAAAATAAAAAATAGAAAACAAAAAAAAAATTTGAATTTTTTTTTAGTATTTGGTGAATTTTTTTTCAAATTTATTCATAAACATTATTAAATTATAGATGCATCTAGATTAGATGTAGCTAAAAAAATAAAAACAAATTTAACTAAAAAAAGAAAAAAGTTTACTAAAGACGAAAAAAATGAAAATATACGACTCAAATACTTGTATTGTCAATTCTAAAATGAAAAGTTTACTATTTTTTTTCGTCTTTAGTGAACTTTTTTTTTTAGTTAAATTTGTTTTTATTTTTTTAGCTGCATCTAATCTAGATGCATGTATAATGTAATAATGTTTATGAATAAATTTGAAAAAAAAGTTCACCAAAGACAAAAAAAATTCATTTTTTTTTTGTTTTCTATTCTTTATTTTTTGCATCTTTAGTGAATTTTTTACATCACACATGGAGCTGATGTGTTAGTGATGTGGCAAATTTTGTTAATTTTTTGGACTGAAGTTAGTCTATGAGCAAAGTGGCAAAGATTGCAAACATGAAGGGCTAAAGAAGAAAAGATTGTAAAGATTAAAGGTCAAAATGAGAAAAATCAAACTTAAATGGCCAAAATAGGAAATGGGTGAAACTCACAATAACAAATTACATTTTTGGTGATTAAATTTTTAGTCGCAAAAAGTTAATTTTTAATCGCCAAAAATTTTTACCGACTAAAATTTTTAATTGTCCGGTTGGTCGTTGACTAATTGTAGGCAAAAGAATTGACGACTAATTTTTTTTTTAGTCAGCTAAAAACCACCAATTAGTGATTAAAAATTTAAGCGCCAAAACGAACATATTTAGTCACAAAAAAAAAATATATATATATATATTTTTCATGTTCAATTTTTTAGCTACCAATTTTTTTGTCGCTAAAAACGTCACTCTTACTAATTTTTTAGTCGCTAAAATTATGGTGCTCCTCTTTAACTATTAATTTTTTAATCGCCAAAAACTTTCATTTTTTTTTTATAGTCGCCAACAAGTTCTCTTGACTAATTTTGGCTACTAAATGTTTAGTCGACAAAAGCTCTATTTATTAATTTTTTTTAAAATGCTCAAATTGAATATTTTTCATTAATTTCTAAATTATATGGATTCTATTATCAATGCAACCTGCAACCTGTACATATACAGAATAGTAAACCTATCAATTATAATCTAAATCCATTATCAATAATACCCATTTCATTATCAACTATCCAAAAACTTTTAACTTGTAACGTCATATTCCAAATATCATACAAATCTATACTAACGTAGTATAATCCATCTAAATTAAATGAAAAATGCTTGGGAGCACTAATTAGGTGGCAGTGGGTCCCGCCATTAATGATGTGATGTTTTGGTCTTGGAATTGTTTTTTTTTTTTTTTTACTTTTTTAATGCATTAGTGCTATTAGTGGTGGTGTTTTTAGTGGGATGAATCATTGTTGAAATTAAATATTACATACAAAAACACTAAAATTCCAAAACAGAAGATTGTACAAAAATAAATATCTTCCATATACAAAACAAATGCTCTTTGTACACAAAAATAAATAACCTGCTGCATAATAAAGCTCTTCCAAGGATTTGAAATTATTTTGCTGTAAGTATGTGCTCTTCCAAAAATAGTCTTCACTGTAATGTTGAAGCATTGCAATCTGTTCTTTAATCCTACCAGATCTCTGCAATTGATCACCAAGTAATTAAAGAGTATTCAAGATGTCAAACTACAAATATTAGGCTAAATGGGAAAGAGAAAACATGGGGAAAAAAAAGTTTTTTTATTAGGATCATTGTAGAACTAAAACCCCTTACCATGAAGATTCAGGAAACTACTAAAACGTTATTTTAAATTCATCAAAAAAAGGCTTGAAATCCATTTGTAAACTATCAAATCTAAATTTGAACTAGTTCCTTGAATAAATAGTGCCAAATCATTTAATTTCCTATCCATTAAATCCAAACACAACTTATTCCAAATGCCATGAAAACCAAAGGGCATTCCTTCCAAATGCTATGAAAATCACACGAGTCATCCATACACAAAAGTTGCATTTCCAAATTCTCCTAATTGTTACCAACAAAATTCACATCAAATCAACAGCTATATCTATGGTGATAGAGAAAGTCAGATTTGAAGAAATGTGCATACCTTGTAGAGTTCAACTAGCACGTTGTCAAGAGATTCATGAGATTCAAGGGAGCATAGATAGCGGAAAGATGGAAAATTGAGCTTTCATTTATCATTTTCAGAAAATATGCATAAAATTCAAACAATATCAATGCCCAGATCTTTAACCCACAATAGTACAATCAAGGTTTGGCTTAAAGCCATTCTCCTAGAAAACCGATATTTAACCCACCATTTATTGATTTATCATATAAAATTAACCAAATTTATGTTGGTTCAGAATGGGAAGAATTTATTAATCCACCCATGCTATCATCAAGACAATGGATTGAAGTGAGAGAAACAAGTAGATATAAGCAAATATCAACAATCAATCTAATCTATTAATAGTTCCTCTCCCTCTTCCAGCTTGTTTTCTAAATTTTTTATTTGATTATAAGAACAGCTGATGGTAGTCATGAAGTACCATCAGCAATGCAATATTTTCTAAAGGGGTTTGAAAACCTCTTCACTGCAACAAGGATTGCCATGTCCAATTTTAGCAATCCGTCACTAGCATTTGAACCCTTGAACTGAGGTGCATGGGGCCATACTCAAGAGCAACAGGCTCAAGGAGGGCTAGTATGGTTTAGTATGTCCAAACTGCAATAAATAGGATTGTTCATTCAAACAGGAGTGTTGTTACCTACAACCAATAAACCACCTACAAGCAAAATAAATAACAATAAATCAAATGAACAAAACAACCATGCAACTGTTAAACTTTATCTTTTTAGTAGATTGTTACCTTCATCTGCCATAGGTTCAACATGGTTTTCATTATCAATCACTGTAAAGGAGACATTCCCCAACCACAAAACTGTAGTGAGCATTTTAAATACACTTTCTTGATCCTCTTTGCTAACATGAACAATATCTAGAGCTTCCTGAAGATTGAAAAAAGACACAATAACGTTCATATATAAATCAACCCCTATTTTCTAAACCTAAAAGGGAAAGGGAAAAATAAGACTCTAAAAGCATTGATGGTTATAACGGTGCTCATAATAATAAGAACAAGGACAAGAAGAAAATACCATTACAATGCGAAACTGTTAAGCATCATCAACCCCAGAAATTGAATAGCAATTGCTTTGCCTCAAGTATTTATATTCATTTGCACTTTTCAAATTCAACTTCTGTGTGTTACAAGCAACAAAGTGTAAAAGAATAATAAATACATAAAAAAACAAAAAAGCGGAAAAGGTGTAACATTGAGTATAATATAAAGGATGAAAAACTAAGCTAGCATGTGACCTTGTTATGCACATATGCACAAATCTAGCACAAATCTGACACAAACCAAGATATATCAGAGATTACAAATGCACAAATCTGCATTCGTAACATGCATGTTCCAAACATGTACCAAAAGGCTAAAAGCATAACAAGGATATATCAGAGATTACAAATGCAGCACCCTCTAGGCCACAACAACCGAACCCATTTCAAACCATCACGTTATTACGAATCACTCAGTCTTCTTTTGGGGTGTACCTTCTATTTTTCTTTCTTCATGATATGATTAATAGATAAAATAAACAACAATGAATTATTTGGTGAAATGGGAACTACTGAATTGGTAATGGAATGTAATTCCTGATTTGTCCATATATATATGTACCCCTCCCCCATTCTCAATCCTAATTTCTAACTGTTGTGTCATCATATAGTGCTTGTGCAACTACAATAATAAGGAGAACATTTATGATTGTACGACTTATATGATCCAATCACAATCACATGCACACTCAACTTAACTCACATATGCTAACTGAGATCATATGATAGATTAATATGTATATATGTATTATAGATGGGAATGTGTAAAATAATTACTAAAAGAAAAAACAAAAAACAACCACCAAGGAATAAAAAGATATAACCGCACCCTCTTATATATGATGGGTTTCATAGTGTGTGAGCTAGCACCCATATGATTTTTTTAACGGATTCTAGGAATCCCTCCTTTATAAATAAATGGATGATTGGGTATACAACTCTTCCAAGAAGGGTAGATAGTCTACTGATTGGGTATACTCCCCCCATCTCTTCTCCCTCTATGCCACACATAACAAGGATATATCGGAGATTACAAATGCAGCACCCTCTAGGCCACAACAACAGAACGCATTTCAAATCATCACGTTATTACAAATCATAACTATAGCGACCCCGGTCTTTTCCCATTTGAGTATTGTATCCAGACTTACGTTCCGTAGATTCCATTATCATATTATGGTTGTTGTTGTCCTTTAACTTCTTCAGTTTTGAGTTATAGGATTTGTTGGGCAGGTTGTTTACAGGTTGGTTGGGTTTGAAACCAAGAGTGCATGTTCAGTTTTTGGGTTGGTCGCTCGAGCGAGCTTTCTTCGCTCGAGCGAGGTCTGTGATTTTGGTCCTTCGCTCGAGCCAGGATTCCTTCACTCGAGCGAGCTTTGCGTCCAGTACTTAGACCTGAGAGCAGTGTTTGTGGGCTCGAGCGAGCTTTCTTCGCTCGAGCGAGCTGGTTTGTTATTCGCTCGAGCGAGCCTTTCTTCGCTCGAGCGAGGCTTTTCTGTGTCTGGTCGCTCGAGCGACCAGGTCTTCGCTCGAGCGAGCCTATCAGGTATAAATACGCAGCAGCGTATTTTAAAACAGTTTTTCAGCCCCTTTTGATTCTAAAACCCTAGTTTCCGAGTTCTCTTCTTCTCTAAACACCTTCTCTCCTAGGTTTGATCTAGTTAGGGTGGGTTTTTGCCCTAGTTGCTTTACAAATAAGATAGAGGGGAGTGAGGGCTTTCATTTAATCTGAGAAATTCGTGGTTTGGAGCACTTTGAAGTTTGGGCATCATCTTCTTCTTCTTCTTTCTGAGTTATATATTCGAGGTAGGGATTTCCTACTCCATTTATACGCTTTAATCCTAAGTGTTGGTATTTTGGTATGTGGGGGTAGTTTGGTAATTTCGGAAGAAACCTTAGGGTTTTGATTTAGATTAATTTATATAATTAATTTAAAGGAAGAATGTTGAATTTAGTTTAATTCATGGAATTGGGGAAATTTATTGATTTGATGATATAATTGGGTAGTTTAAATATTTACCTTTGGGAATGTTAAATTTACATTCATTGATGTATTTATTTCTTGTTTAGAAATAACTGTTTTGGGCTATCGGTGGAGGATAGCCATTGATTGTTGTAGACCTTGCATGCGGCTTAGGTATAACTGGAATTGAGTCAATTGTTTGACTGTTGAGTTAATACAGAACATTCGTGTATTAATTATGTGTTGTATATGGCAATTGTGTGTTTCATTGCATATGCATTTGGTTTTGGAGGAGATAGGGGATGAACTCCACGGTTTAGGGGAAGATAGAGGATGGACCTCTAAACCGGATTTATTGGGAGGAGATAGGGGATGGACTCCAGTAGCATCACTCTTTTGTGTGCTTATTGATTAATAGATATATTTCTATTTAATGTTGAAATGATACATCACCAAAATGTGTATCAGTTGGGAAGTATGGAAGTGAATTGTTATTCCTGTTGAATTGGAAGTATTGTTAATAAAAGATGAAACCCCTGTTGAGTTATTCGGCCAGGTTCTGAGCCATAAGTGGAAAGTAAAATGTGCCATAGACAATGTGTCATAGGCAATGTAGACATTCGTGTCATGAAAATTGTAACTTGATTATAGTGTGTTAACCATGTATCAGATGCTAATACTTTAGTTAATTCTTATGCTTGGTTTAGTATTTCTCTACTGGGCTGTGGCTCACCCTATATGGGAACTTCATTTTTCAGGTTCAGGTGGTTCACTACCTCCAAGGACTTAGCTTGTGAGGATTTGGACTCAGAGACTCGTCTTATTATTTATTTGTTTTATTTGATACATGTAAACATTCAAGCCTAGGGCTTTATTTGTATTGAGTTAGAACTCTTATTTCTTTGTGTCCAAGTGTTGGCTTGGCAAGATGTAAGCCCTTAGGGCATTTACTTTGATGTTACATGTACTGCTTTTCAATAAAAGTACTCTGATGATTTATATTATTGATTTGTTCGCTTTATCAGTGCATGTTAATATTGTATATTATGGGTTTACATTTTGAGGGCGTTACAATAACAAAGCCCTAAGAAATCAAACCACAACAACCGAACCCATTTCACAAATCAACACGAAATTAAACTGAATCTGTCAAGCCCCAAACCTGCCCCTAAAAGTTTGGGCATGACCTAAGCAGAAACAGACAGAATAACCTATTCGGTATAACATTTGGGGGCCTGAGCGGAAGCATTAAATTTTAAGACGACATCTAGAAATATCCATTGAGCAACTATCAACAAGCCAGGACCATCTTGACATTGAACATAAAGTAACATGCACACAAAATGAGGTTACATAAACATTTACAATCCAGCCTAGGTCTTAGGCATACAAAACAATAAATACATATCCCTGACCAGCAATGTGGATACCAAAAATTACATATGCAAAGTAAACTGGTTTAATACGTAAGGGTTTCCTCCAGTGCCTGGTTATCCTTAGGCCGACAAAAATGCATGAAGTGTGCTAGAACGGCTCCTCAAGCTGGTTCCTACAGAATCAGACAAGATTACAGAATGAGACAAGCTCAGTGAATAGTAGTGCGTAATAATAAAAGCACAGTGTACAGTAGTATATGTATCAAAACCAAATACCGAGATAACAGATTGGCCTATTAGCCCAGATAGCCTTGCGGCACAGATAGCCTTTCGGCTCGGGTAGCCTTGCGGCACAACAGGTAGCCTTGCGGCACAATAGGTAGCCTTACGGCACAACAGGTAGCCTTGCGGCACAACAGGTAGCCTTGCGGCACAACAGGTAGCCTTACGGCACAACAGGTATACGGATATGGTTTCCACTTTTCATTTCCAGATCAATACATAATTTACAATTGTGTCTTACAGAACAGATACATAAATATATATGTAATGCACTATTACTCACAGTGTTGTGGTGGCGCACGAGTTCCTTCTGGAGTGTGCCCTGCACACATCATAACTAATAAATTAGTATTCTTTTTCTTAAAAAGCGATTCATATGCCTCCACACTTTTATAAAGTTATAATCTTTTAAGACCCATCAGAAAAGAATATTCTAATAACACCAAAGAGTCAAACAGAAAAAACTGAACAAAGCATATTTTCTTGCTGAAACAGTTCTCCGCTCGAGCGTAACCTTGTCCGCTCGAGCGGACAGTGTTGTGCTGCCAAAATACTGGATGGTCGATTTTTACGCTCGAGCGTACATATCCCCGCTCGAGCGGACAGGGTAAATTTCAGAAAACTGCTGAAAGGTGTATTTTCCCGCTCGAGCGGCCCTGACCCCCGCTCGAGCGGACGTCGACCCAAATTCAGGGCAGCCCGATTTTCATCCCAAAATCATAAATCAAAACCAATTTTTCATGAAATCAAGAGTTGAATTCATGCAATACATCCACTTAACAACACCAAAACATGAATCCAAGCTTAATCATGCCAATTTGAACCAAGTTAAAGGCTTCAACAAACCAACACTTGCACAAACTTTATTCTAATTCCAAGCTCTTTAAACATATCACATAATCTCAACATATTGACATGGAATGATGCTATAGAGCAAGAATTAAAGTATAATTTCACCATCAAACTAAATCAAAATGGCAACCTAACCAAGTAGTAAGAACCCTTAATAGATCAAACATAGATCCTTCTTGAATCAACCACAAACATGGCATAGGGTGCAACTCTTGAGTAGCTAAAACAAGAAATTTGAGTTACCTTTGAGTAAATCACACAATTTCAACAAGTTGACAAGCTTCCTTGGTGACCCACGAATTTCCCCCAATTCTCTTCTCCTTCCTCTCCTATTTCCTCACCAAAAAGTGATCCACGTTTTTGATCTTTTGGGGCTCAAACAAAACTTAGAGATAAATATAATATAAGGCTCATATAAGACGAAACTGAATCGCTTTAGGGTGCCGAAATGAAAATTCTACAGAAAATCCCGTTATAGCTTAAAAATCATGTAGATTCCAAATATCAAATCAATTTCTGCAAATTAAATCTCTAAGGTGCTCAATTTCCATTTTAAGTGATTCAAGTGTAACAGATAAGTTCCAATTCAACAGATAGAAACTCACACTTCTAAGTTCCATGCTCTTTTACTATATTTTCACATAGATTTTCACAATAACATTCAAAGACACAGAACAGGAGATTAAAAAGATAACAGAATCAGATACGAGGGTCGGGGTATTACACTCTCCCCCCCTTATTTAAGTTTGGTCCTCCAAACTTGCTTTTACCTTAGGACGGAAATAGATACGGATATTGATTTTGCATTTCATCCTCTTTTTCCCAAGTCGCCTCAGTTCCGTAATGCTCTTGCCACTCCACTTTCACCATTGGAATTTCCCGGTTCCTTAACTGTTTTACTTGACGGTCCAGAATTCGAAGCGGTTTTTCTTCATATGTTAGCTTGTCGGTTAGCTCAATCTGATGATAGTCAATAATATGGATGGATCTGGAAGGTACTCTCGGAGCATAGAAACATGAAATACATTATGAACCTGACTCAAATGTGGCGGAAGGGCAACTCGGTAAGCTACTGTCCCAACTCTCTGTAAAATCTGAAAGGGACCGACATATCGGGGTGTTAGCTTACCCTTCTTTCCAAATCTTGGGTGGCCTTTCATTGGGGTGACTTTCACAAAGACATGACTGTTCTCATCAAATTCTAAATTCCTCCGTCGGTTATCGGCGTAACTCTTCTGCCTGCTTTGAGCAGTTTTCAGCCTTTCTCGAATAATCTTCACTTTCTCAGTAGTCAATTGAACAATCTCTGGCCCTAACAAAGGCCTATCTCCTACTTCAGCCCAGCACACTGGTGAGCGAAATTTTTTATTTTACATTCGCTGACTAAATGGTTTTTGTAGCAAAAACTCAATATACGGTGACTTAAATAATTTTTTTGTTGCCAATTCTGAAATTTTTAGCGACTAAATTTTTTTTTAGTCACCAATAATCAATATACCCCAACTAAAAAATTTTGTAGCTAAATATTTTACTTTTGCCGACTAAAAAAATTTTTGGTCACCAATTCCACAACTTTTTAGTCGCCAATTTTGGTTGCCAAAGGTGCATTTTGTTGTGGTGACTTTAGGGGGGGGGGGGGCAAAGTGTAATTTACCCTTTATATTTTATACGATAATTTTTTTTAATGAATATTATTGTCCGTTCATTATTTTTCTTCTCATTTATGGTATACTTTCATTATTGAAATAGCTGGAATATACTTGCACAAAGACACAATTTTTTGTATTTATTGATAAAATTACAGGTTTGATATGCATTAGGAATTTAAATAATGCTAATATACATTAGATTTTTGGTAGAATGCAATTTTAATTGTGTTCATATAAATTGTCTTTTGGTTGTAGCATTGTTCCTATTAGTCTTTTTTTTTTGTTCTTTTTTTTTTTTACAAGTCTTACTTTGGGGAAATGTTTTTTAATGGTACTGCTGTGGATGATACTATGAGTGCTCCAATCAAAATCTAATTTTTATTTTGTTTTACAATTCAAAATATAATATGTACATACTTGGTTTGAAAGTAGGAAATATTATGTTTTGAAATGAAAACTTTACCATACTATACATGATTTCAATTCTTTTATTTTTCTTTTTAGTTTTGTAATTTAAGATTAAAATTTAATTATTTTCATTACTTCTTTAATTTATTAGATTGCAAGAATCTATCTGAAAAATTTAGAAATCTCTTAGATGTTGATTTGTGATTATATATCAATTTTAAGCAATAAATAACAATCTCAATCAAACAATCATGACAAATCAATACAACAATTTTACGTGAAAAAACCACAATTGGAGCACCTCCAATTGTGATAAAAAAATCACGGGCAAAAGCCACAAAATAATCCACTAAGAAAACAAAAAGAATTACACAAGTGCATTCTCAATTATCTAGCGAATCCACGTCCGAATTGAACCGACCCCTATATGCCTTTTCCACCACAGTCTTCACCTCGGAATTGTCTTGCCCAACGTTGAATCCACAACGTCGATGTCGAATCCACGACGATGAGCCACTTCAGAATCCACCAAAGCTTCAGGCCCAAATTCCACGGAATCCCCCGAAGAACAACTCTTTCTTTTGTAAATAAAACAAACTAAACAAACCCTTTGATATAATCCACTCAATTCATGATTAAACTCTCACAGATATCGAAGGAAAGAAGTAAAGCTCTAGATGAAAATCCTAATACCCAAGAAAAATATCTAGAAGTCGTATCCTAAAATCGAACTGAAACACATTTATAGAAAACAGATCCGTGATCTCCGCTCAAGCGCAAGAATGGCCGCTTGAGCAGATCTACGCTCGAGCGCAAGAATGGCCGCTCAAGCAGAAAAAAACAACTCCCTGTACTTTTGCAGGTGGGTGAAACTTCTGAAAGGTCGCGATCCCTGACATACTCAGCGACGTGGAAAACATGAAAGAATTAACACCATAAACTTCTCTGCAAGGCACAATTCGATTTGGATTCACATCTAAAAACTTATAGTCTCACTGAAATAAAAGATCGAATACAATTACAGCTGAAACGAGTTTTGTCAAATGAGATTGCCAAGAATAAAAACCTAACACTATCAAATTTAATACTATATTTTGTTTATGATTTTACTAGATAAATAATTCAATAAAGAATAAAGTTTTAAGATGGTTAAATGTATATATTGGTTTGTAGTGTCCCACCAATAAGGTAATGCAAGTTGGACATTATATTGACAATATATGTTAGTTTTATTTTTATTTTATGTTATGAAAAATAAAATCAATCAATTTAAACATAATATAACTAAATTTATCTTGGGCGGAGTAAGAGAAAATCAAGATTTTATGTATATTATAAAATCATAATAGGTATTAAGTTATGGATAAACTACCAATAGGTCCTAATAGTTGGACTTAATTCCCATCAAGTCCTATTGAAAATAAGTCTTGGTAAAATTGTCGCTAAAAATAATTTTTTTGTGACAATTTTTTATAAATGTCGCTAAAAATTGACAATTAGTGACTTTTTTGTCATGATTTTTATAAATAGTCACTAAAACTTACAATTAGTGACTTTTTTTGTAACGCCCTCAAAATAAACCCACAATATACTCAATATTGACATGCATTGATATAAGAAAACAAAACGTTATTCCATTCATCAGAGTATTCTTATTGAAAGACATCACATGTAACATCAAAAGTAAATCCCCTACGGGCTTACAACTTTCCAAGCTAACACTTGGACACAAAATGTGAGTACTAACTCAACTACAAATTAAGCCCTTGGCTTGAGTTTATATGTAAAATCAAATAACAATTAACTAAAAACAAGTCTTCAAATCCAAATCCTTCCAAGCTAAGTCCTTGGAGGTAGCATATCACCTGGACCTGAAAATGATGTTCCCGTATAGGGTGAGTCACAGCCCAACAGAAATATACTAAACCAAATATAAGAATTGACTAAAGCAATAGCATTTGATAGATGGTTAACACTTATAAATCCATTATATCACTATACAGTTTCATGACAATAATGTCCGTGACATGTTTCACTTTACGTTGTTATTCAATTTCAAATTAAACAGACATGGCTCAGAACCTGGCCAAACTATGAAATGAGACTACATCTCACATCAACATTACTTCCAATATCAATAATTCAAATGAGACTAAGGCTCATACTGAAGCACTTCCATAAATCAATAAGTACACATATTTGTTGTACTAGTGGAATCCATCCCCTTTCTTCTCCTAAACAGGTTTGAGAGTCCATCCCCTATCTTCCCTCAAACCATGGAGTACATCCCCTATCTCCTCCCAAACAATATGCAGATACAATCTATTAAACACTTGTCATATACAATATTCAATCAATACACGTAATTGCTGTATTAACTCAACTGTCATATTCAATGACTCACTCAATGTGATTAGTTTTAGTTTTCCCTAATCAGCATGCAATGTCTACAACAATCACGACCATCCTCCACCAATAGCCCAAAACAGTTATTTCTAGACAGGAAATAAATGTATCAACAAATATAAACTCAACATTTTCATAGGTGAGTGATTAAACTATCCAACTACACCATTCAATCAATAAATTCCTCAATTTCATGAATTAAACTTAATTCCTCATTTTTCCCGAAATTAATTATACAAATTAATTTATTACAACAATTAGGGTTTTTCCCCCTTTCCTCAAAAACAACCCTAAGGTTCAATTTCCTCAATTTAACATTATCAATGTCATTTTTCATGACTTACAAACATATGGTATTTAACATAAGAAAAACCCATTGTTCTCAAATTATAAATCAAACCCTAGTTTTTCCCAAAATTACCAAACAACTCCAACATATCAAAATGACCAAGACTTAGGACAAAACCTATAATATGGAGTAGGGTATCCCTACCTCGAAGTTAGAACCCAAACGGAGATGAAGACCAAAGACCAATGTGCTCCAAATTCTAAGTTCTTCAGATTAAACCGAAGCCCTCAACCCACTCTATCTTTTTAATAAAGGGCCTAGGGTAGAAACACCCTAAAAATAGATGAAACCTAAGAGAGAAGGTGAGTGGAGGGAGAGAGAACATGGACCTAGGGTTTTTCAAACAAAAGAGGGTGAAAAAAGATGTTTAAAACCGCTGCTGCGTATTTATATAAAACAGGCTCGCTCGAGCGAAGGATTGGTTACTCGAGCGACCAGACACAAGAAATACTCACTCGAGCGAAGAAAGTCTCACTCGACCCAAAAACTCGAAGCTTCAGGTCTGCAACCCAGAAGCACGCTCGAGCGACAGAATGCTCGCTCGAGCGAAGAACTCGAAAACATACACCTCACTCGCTCGAGCGAAGGAAAGCTCTCTCGAGCCAAGAAACATAGCTCTCAGGTCTATGCTAGACGCAGTCGCTCGCTCGAGCGAAGAAACCCTAGCTCGAGCGAAGGACCAAAAACAAAGAGCTCGCTCGAGCAAAAAATTGCTCGCTTGAGCGAAGGACCCAAATTCTAGGCAGCAACCCTTTGCTCCCAAACACTCCCAACCTGCCCAAAACATCCTATAACTCAAAAATAAGGAATTAAAGGACGACAACAACAAATATATAACAACAGGATCTACAGAACGTAAGTCCGGATACAACAACCAAATGGAAAAAGACTAGGGTCGCTATAACCTCCCCCCCTTAAAGAATTTCGTCCCCAAAATTAAGCATAAGTGTTGGAAAATAATATGACATTGCATTAATCAACAACCTGACCCATTACCGGTCATTCCATCTCTTACCAAGAGGCATTTCACAATTTATATTACAATGTGCATAATCAACATGCATTGCTTTTTCATTACAACAATTTTCAATACATATAATTCACAATTCCGTATCATATTCAATGTTCATGATACCTTTCCATTTCTATAATCAATTCAACATATGCAATGTTCCATTAAATTTCCATTTTGAGGCAAGTTTCAAAATTCTACCATTAAACCAAAACGTTCTCAATGTTTTACAACTTAAGACATATATAATGCTCTTAAAATTAAATACTATTGTAAGATTACACATCAACAAATATGTCCGGATATTTCTCGCGGACTTCCAACTCACGTTCCCAAGTGGCTTCCTCCACTCCGTGATGTTTCCACAAGACTTTTACCAAAGGAATGGTCTTGCCTCGCAAGACTTGCTCCCGTCTATCCAAGACCCGAACCGGTCTCTCCTCATACGAGGCATCCTCGTCAACCTTTAAGTCGGTCCAATCCAATACATGCGATGGATCCGGCTCGTACTTCCGAAGCATACTCACATGAAAGACGTCATGAACTCCGGATAACTGCGGTGGCAAAGCTAAACGATAGGCAGCCTCGCCAATCCTCTCAAGAATCTCAAAAGGACCAATAAACCGAGGGGACAACTTCCTGCTCTTCCCAAACCTCATCAATCCCCGTCTAGGTGATATCTTCAGGAAGACATGATCACCCACCTCAAACACCAAAGGTCTCCTCCTACGGTCGGCATAAGATTTCTAACGACTTTGGGCTGTAACAAGCCTCCTACGGATAAAACTACCCTGAGACTGCTGAGGGTTAAAACCTCTCTGTCTCTTGCCATCACTCTGGCCATCCTGACTTCTCTTGGAGCCTTTCTGTCCCTCCTCCTCCTCCTGCATCATGATCTCCATATGGGCTGCAGCATCAACCAGACGCCCATAAATCTCGAATCATAGTTCCTCTAACTCTCAGCTTGAGGCCACGCCTCAACTTCTTCTCGAACTCTATACAACGACGTTCCTCAGACGCCACCAATTCAGGTGCAAACCTGGATAAACTAGTAAATGTGGCCTCAAACTCGGCCACTGAAGAACTCAGCTGCTTAAGCTGGCATAACTGGTCTCTCAGTTTTCCCTAACAACTGGAGATAAGAACTTCTCCTGGAAAGCATTTACAAAAGCCTCCCACGTACATCCTATACGGCCCTTCATAAACTTCCACCACTAACCCGCAGCCCCTTTTAGCTGGAAAGATGCCAAGGTCACTTTCAACACCCCGTCTTCGATGCCAAGCATCTCAAATGTCTTCGTTGTCTATTCGAGCCATTCATCTGCCTTAAGTGGCTCTTTTGGATCACCCACAAATTCATCCGGGTTAGACCGGAAAAACTCCCTCTTCAGAAAAGAAGGCCCTGTATCAGCAACATGAACTTGGGCTTGATTCTCAGCTCTAAGAATGCCCACGGATTCCCTGAATGCCCCTACTATCTCTCGGGCCAAGGCGCCCATAGCCTGCTGACCTACTGGCTCGGCCACGTTGGCCTGTCCAACTCCCTCTTGCTGCTCCGAAATCTCATCCGGTATAGGCATCTCCTGCCTACCACGCCTACCACGTCCTCGTCCTGACATCCTAATAAAGGTAACAAAGACGTTAGCACTCTAATAAATGTGCCAAAACTATAACACTCGCGTCCTAATGCAGTTGACAACAATAATTCATTCCACGTAAGCACCTACGAATTTCATTCCTGGATAATGACAGTCCCGAGGCGTTACTAGAGTTCCAGTTGGAAGCAGCATTGATCAAGTGCCTTTCCAACAAGACTACTAGAAACTCAAGGATCCAATCAACATCCTAGAAACTACATTCCATACCCACATAGTCACATAAACATGTTATTATATAAGCATATAACAATACATCTAAGTCTCTATCAAGCGAGACGAACCCATTGTGATACTAATCACTTCCCATGTACCCAAAGTATTCAAACTCGGTACGCTCTGATACCAAGTTGTAACGCCCTCAAAATAAACCCACAATATACTCAATATTGACATGCATTGATATAAGAAAACAAAACGTTATTCCATTCATCAGAGTATTCTTATTGAAAGACATCACATGTAACATCAAAAGTAAATGCCCTACGGGCTTACAGCTTTCCAAGCCAACACTTGGACACAAAATGTGAGTACTAACTCAACTACAAATTAAGCCCTTGGCTTGAGTTTATATGTAAAATCAAATAACAATTAACTAAAAACAAGTCTTCAGATCCAAATCCTTCCAAGCTAAGTCCTTGGAGGTAGCATATCACATGGACCTAAAAATGATGTTCCCGTATAGGGTGGGCCACAGCCCAGCAGAAATATACTAAACCAAATATAAGAATTGACTAAAGCAATAGCATTCGATAGATGGTTAACACTTATAAATCCATTATATCACTATACAGTTTCATGACAATAATGTCCATGACATGTCACTTTACGTTGTTATTCAACTTTCAAATTAAACAGACATGGCTCAGAACCTGGCCAAACTATGAAATGAGACTACATCTCACATCAACATTACTTCCAATATCAATAATTCAAATGAGACTAAGGCTCATACTGAAGCAATTCCGCAAATCAATAAGTACACATATTGCTGTATTAGTGGAGTCCATCCCCTTTCTTCTCCTAAATAGGTTTGAGAGTCCATCCCCTATCTTCCCTCAAATCATGGAGTACATCCCCTATCTCCTCCCAAACAATATGCATATACAATGTATTAAACACTTGTCATATACAATATTCAATCAATACACGTAATTGCTGTATTAACTCAACGAGTGGTTGGGGGTATTATATGGTGAGCGACATAGGTGGAATCCTGCCTATGTGAAAGATATATTTTGGGCTGGCATGTCAACTACACAGCGAAGTGAGAGCATGAATGCGTTTTTTGATGGCTATGTCAACTCAAAGACTACTTTAAAGCATTTTGTTGAACAGTGCGACAATGCATTGAGAAGTAAGGTGGAGAAGGAGACCAAAGCAGACTGCAAATCTCGAGACAGATTGTATGATTGCTTAACGGTGTATAAGTTTGAGAAGCAATTTCATGCAGCCTACACAAATGCGAAATTTCAAGAAGTTCAAGTAGAATTGAAGCGACTACTGTATTGTCATGCGACTCTTTGAAGGAGGAGGGATCCATTTGTACCTATCATGTCAAGGAAGCTGTGCTTGTGGGTGAAGAAAATGAAGAAAGTTGAATTTCTTGTTTACTTTAATTCAACTGAATTTGAAATGCAATGTGTGTGTCGGTGGTTTGAGTTTAGGGGGATCATGTGTGCCCATTCCCTTAGTGTGCACATTGAGAGGAGCATATATGAGGTTCCTAATAAGTACATTATGCCGAGATGGAGAAAAGATTTGGAAAGAGGGTACACATGTATTCCAACAACATACATGAAATCCGGGGCTGCCCTCAATGCAAAGGTACATGATAACTACAACAAGACATTGGATGAAATTATAGAAATTTCTTCCAACGATGATGGTAAACACAAAGCCATTCAACTTGGGTTGAGAGAAATCAAGGAAAGAGTAAGAAAAGATGAATCTGGTTGTGCGAGTAATATGCCACCTTCTAGTAGTACTGTCCCACCTTGTAGCAGTAATGTGCCACCTTGTAGTACTACTCGCAAGGTGCTTAGTCCTTTGGCTACTTGCCGAAGAGGCCGTCTATGTACGAAACGGAAGGTGAGCAAGGTGGACGAAATAGTGAATCGGATAAAGGGAAAGAATAAAAAGGCAACAAAAGTGCAGGTATATTTTTTTATTTTTTGCTTATATGTAAATTTCAGAATTTATTTTTTTCTAACTTTGTCACCAATGTATGTTACTATAGGGTCGTAAGATGGATCAATGTGAACCCCGTAAGTTGAATTTCGGTTGTACGGATGGAATGGAAGACAATATGTACGATCGGGTATGTGTTTCATGGTCCACTCAATTGGTTTTGTATGGTATTTATTTAAATGTTTGAACTTATTAATGATATTTTGTTATTATGTATCATAAGGTGCCGGAAGCTCAATCCTACTATTTTCCTTGTATGGATGGGACACAAGAGAGCGCATTGCAAATGGTGGACAAAGTTGGAAACTCATCTTTGAATGAATCAGGAATGGAGAATATAGATGGTTTAACTTTTGTGGACTTCAATATAGATGTAGATCCAAACGCTCAATTTTTTTTTTTTAGTTTCGTAGTATGGTATTGTATTTGTGACATTGGTTGGTAAACTTATGTTTCTGAACAAGTTTTTAACACATGCTGAACAGATATTTTATTTTCTGAACTGGTTTTTAACACATCCTGAATAGATTATATTTTGAAGAAGTTATATTCAAACAGTTTTGTGAAGATCTGTATTTGTTGAACATGTTATATTTGATTCTGAACAGATTCTGAACAGGTTCTGTATGTTTTCAACAGAATGAAGCTCTATTACGCAGTAGATTCTGTTCAAACAGGTTCTGTACAATGTATTTATATTCAAACAGATTATGTCAAGATCTGTATGTTCAAACAGATTGTGTGAAGATCTGTATGTTCAAACAGATTCTATTGAAACAAGTTCTGTAGAATGTATGTTATATTCAAATAGGTTTTAACAGATTCTGGTCTGTATGTTATATTCAAATAGGTTTTAACTGGTTTTAACAGATTCTGGTTTTAACAGGTTCTGCAGGTTTTAACAGGTTTTAACAGATTATGTCAAGATCTGTATGTTCAAACAAATTCTGATTCTGAACAAGTTTTTAACACATGCTGAACAATTTTTTGAACAAGTTTTAACACATACTGAACAGGTTTTAATAGGTTTTAACAAATTCTGGACAGATTCTGAATTTTTAACAGATTGTGGACAAAATACGTGGCTGTTCATTGCTGTTCATCTGTGTGCTGTCACAAAATTATGTATGCAGTTTGGACAAATTCTGAGTGCAGTTTGGACAAATTCTGTGTGCAAAATTCAAACTATTGGACATTATGTGTTGTGTCACAAACTATTTGGACAAATTCTGTGTGCTGTCACAAACTGTTTTACATTGCCATTCAGTCTTCCATCAAAACTATTTGACATCAAACCTGTAAAAAGTGAATGCAACCATCATTCATTGTTTTGAAAGGAGCAGAACTTGATTAGATGGTAGAACTCAGATGATTTTCTCACTGTATTTTTTGGAATTTTCTGTTTTTGTCCATCTGAGCTTTGGTTAGTTCTCAGATGATTTTCTCACTGTTATTCCCCAAAACAACAATGGATTCATCATCTCAAGATTTGTTCTAAGAAGGGGAGTAAAAAATTAAAGAATTTGAGAACAAACTAGTTCTATTTTAGTAGTACTAACTGAAGAAATTAAAATTAAGAAACAGTGCCAACTATACAAACACAAAGCAAACCAACATGGAGTTCCAAAGTTGAACTCAAACAGCACAATTCAACAGCAAAGTAGAACATATTACAACAAACATAAAAAGAAAACTGAGATCGAAAAACCTGAAATACAATCAAGAGTTCTTCTTCCTATATCCCAACCTGGTGAACAGATTAAACACACACACATATTACATCCCAACCTGTCACCAAATGTCATCCAACACACACACAGATTAAACACACCTAAGGTGAATCATCCCAACCATGCCGATATTAAACACACATACAGATTAAACACAAACATATTACATCCAACCGAATGATTATATAACATCAACCAAGATCCACAGCCAAAAGTGAGATACAAAATCAAGATCCAAAGCCAAAAGTGAAGCATAGACCAACACATACCCACAATCCATCAAGTCCATTGAGTCCATAACTACATCCATCAAATTCCCTAAAAGCTATCAACTCACTAATTTACATTATAAAATAGAAAATAATACAAAATACAATGACATAAAGCATCACATTCAATTTCATCTCCACCATTCAAAGCCTTCTACCATGCTCCTCAAATTCATTATCCATCTCATAAACCCTTGTGCTTCGATCGTTAAATTCTTCGCTTCTTATAGATGTACGAGGTGTAGCATTGAAGATCTCGTCGTCACCATTATCATCTGCAAACTTAAAGTAATTGCAGTGTTCCTCACTAACCTACAATGCATGACAATCAGTAATCAATATGAGGCTAATAAATTTCAAACAAATTTCCATACTGCTTACATATTTCGATGGACACACAAGTACACACGGCCTATTTCCATTCTGATTTGACTACAGTGTGTAACGCCCTCAAAATTTAAACCCATTAAATATAAAACAAAACATGCATTATTAAAAAAAACAATTTATTACATCAATCATCAGAGTCTTACGAAATAAAATACCATAATAAATGCCCTACGGGCTTACATCTTGCCAAGCCAACACTTGGACACAATTCACTGAGTTCTAACTCAAAAACAGATAAAGCCCTAGGCTTGAAAGATTACATTTTCAAATAAACAAATAAAAAATAAACAATCTTCAAATTCAATTCCTCACAAGCTAAGTCCTTGGAGGGAGTGAACCACCTGAACCTGAAAAATAAAGTTCCCATATAGGGTGAGCCACAGCCCAGTAGAGAAATACTAAACCAAGCATAAGAATTAACTAAAGCATTAGCATCTGATACATGGTTAACACACTATAATCAAGTTACAATTTCATGACACGAATGTCTACATTGCCTATGACACATGTCTATGGCACATTTTACTTTCCACTTATGGCTCAGAACCTGGCCAAATAACTCAACAGGGTTTCATCTTTTATTAACATACTTCCAATTCAACAGGAATAACAATTCAAGTTAGACCTAATCATAACAAATACACAAGTTGGTATTGTATCAATCATAATCAATTCACTTCCATACTTCCCAACTGATACACATTTTAGTGATGTATCATATCAACAATAAATAGAAATATATCTATTAATCAATAAGCACACATAAGAGTGATGCTACTGGAGTCCATCCCCTATCTCCTCCCAATAAATCCGGTTTAGAGGTCCATCCCCTATCTTCCCCTAAACCGTGGAGTTCATCCCCTATCTCCTCCAAAACCAATGCATATGCAATGAAACACACAATTGCCATATACAACACATAATTAATACACAAATGTTCTGTATTAACTCAACAGTCAAACAATTGACTCAATTCCAGTTATACCTAAGCCGCATGCAAGGTCTACAACAATCAATGGCTATCCTCCACCGATAGCCCAAAACAGTTATTTCTAAACAAGAAATAAATACATCAATGAATGTAAATTCAACATTTCCAAAGGTAAATATTAAACTACCCAATTCCATGAATTAAACCAAATTCCACATTGTTCCTTTAAATTAATTATACAAATTAATCTAAACCAAAACCCTAAGGTTTCTTCCAAAATTACCAAACTACCCCCACATACCAAAATTACCAAACTACCCCCACATACCAAAATACCAACACTTAGGATTAAAGCGTATAAATGGAGTAGGAAATCCCTACCTCGAAGATATAACTCAGAAGGAAGAAGATGAAGATGATGCCCAAACTTCAAAGTGCTCCAAATCAAGAATTTCTCAGATTAAATGGAAGCCCTCACTCCCCTCTATCTTATTTGTAAAGCAACTAGGGCAAAAACCCACCCTAACTAGATCAAACCTAGGAGAGAAGGTGTTTAGAGAAAGAGAGAACTCGGAAATTAGGGTTTTTGGATCAAAAGGGGCTGAAAAACTGTTTTAAAATACGCTGCTGCGTATTTATACCTGATAGGCTCGCTCGAGCGAAGAAATGCTCGCTCGAGCGAATAACACACCAGCTCGCTCGAGCGAAGAAAGCTCGCTCGAGCCAACAAACACTGCTTTCAGGTCTAAGTACTGGACGCGAAGCTCGCTCGAGCGAAGGGACCCTGGCTCGAGCGAAGGACCAAAATCAAAGACCTCGCTCGAGCGAAGAAGAGCTCGCTCGAGCGACCAACCCAAAAACTGGACATGAACTCTTGGTTTCAAACCCAACCAACCTGTAAACAACCTGCCCAACAATTCCTATAACTCAAAACTGAAGAATTAAAGGACAACAACAACAATGATACAACAATGGATCTACGGAACATAAGTCCGGATACAAAATCAAATGGGAAAAGACCGGGGTCGCTATAACCTCCCCCCCTTAAAAGAATTTCGTCCCCGAAATTAAGCATAAGTTTGTAAAAACAAGTTTTTCTCAATTCCCAATGATATTATAAAACAATAAACAACAACTTGACCCAAAACCGGTCACTTCATCTCTAATCAAGAGGCATCTCACAATATGTATAAATCAACATATATTCAACTTGCATCAATATTATGCATTAATCTTTTCAATGTTAACAATTTCCATATCATATTCAATCTCATGATATAAATAACACATTCAATATATAAATGTTATACTCCACTTCCATAAAAAGGCAAGTTTCAAAATGTTAACATTAAACCAAAACATTCTCAATGTTTTCCCAACTTAAGACATATATAAAACTCTTAAGTTCAACAATATTACATAATCTAAATACAAGATTACAAATCAGTAAACAAGTCCGGATATTTCTCACGGACTTCCAACTCACGTTCCCAAGTGGCTTCCTCCACTCCGTGATGCTTCCACAAAACTTTCACCAAAGGGATGTCTTGCCACGCAGGACTTGATCCCGCCTATCCAAGACTCGAACCGGTCTCTCCTCATACGAGACATCCTCATCAACAACTAAATCAGTCCAATCCAGTACATGTGACGGATCTGGCTCATACTTCCGAAGCATACTCACATGAAACACGTCATGAACTCCGGATAACTGCGGAGGCAAAGCTAAACGATAAGCAGCCTCGCCAATCCTCTCAAGGATCTCAAAAGGCCCAATAAACCGAGGGGACAACTTCCCGCTCTTCCCAAACCTCATCAAACCTCGTTTAGGTGATATCTTCAGAAAGACATGATCACCCACCTCAAATACCAAAGGTCTCCTCCTACGGTCGGCATAAGATTTCTGACGACTCTGGCTGTAACAAGCCTCTTACGGATAAGCTCAACTTCTCCGTCGTTTCCCTCACCAACTCCGGACCCAACAAAGGTGCATCACCCACCTCGGCCCAACAAACTGGAGATCTACACGGTCGGCCATACAAGGCCTCAAACGGTGCCATACCGATACTAGACTGAAAACTGTTGTTGTAGGCAAACTCCACTAATGGTAAGTGCCTCTCCCACGACCCACTAAAGTCGAGAACACAACCCCGAAGCATATCCTCAAGGATCTGAATAGTACGCTCGGACTGCCCGTCAGTCTGAGGATGATAAGCCGTGCTAAGGGTCAACTTAGTGCCTAAAGCACTCTGCAAACTCTGCCACAACCTGGCAGTGAAACGAGGATCTCTATCTGAGACGATCGTCACTGGGACCCCGTGCAACCTCACTATGTCCCGAACATACAAGTCAGCAAGATGATCTACTGAATCTCTAACGCGCATAGGAATGAAGTGCGCTGACTTCGTCAACCGGTCTACAACCACCCAAATGGCATCACTACCCCGCTGAGTCCTCGGAAGACCCACAACGAAGTCCATAGTGACATGCTCCCACTTCCACTCGGCAATAGGCAAGGGTTGCAACAAACCCGCTGGCCTCTGATGCTCGGCCTTCACTTGCTGACAAGTAAGGCACTTAGATACGAAAGCTGCCACATCTCTCTTCATACCCCGCCACCAGAACTGGCGACCCAAATCCTGATACATCTTAGTACCTCCCGGATGCACCGCAAGGCGCGAATGATGAAACTCTCGGAGTACCTCCTCTCGGCAAGACTCCGGCACAAACATACGGTCTCGGTATCTCACACTCAGGTCGGGATACACCGTCAAACCCTTCTCAACCTTCCCACTGGAAATCTTCTCTCGGAGAGATTCTACCTCAAGATCGCCCCTCTGAGCCTCTAACACTCGAGTTACAAGTGTAGGCTGCGCAACAACAGAAAACAAGGCCGCAGCCTCCACGGATTCGCCCAGAAGCAAATCAAACTCCCCAAGTGCACCCAACATCTCCCACTCTCGGATGGCTATACTAGCTACGTCACCAACAGATTTCCTACTAAGGGCATCGGCCACAACATTGGCCTTCCCCGGATGATAGTGCAACTCGAAGTCATAATCCTCAATGAACTCCATCCACCTCCTCTGCCTCAAATTCAAGTCTTTCTGTGTAAACAGATATTTCAGACTCTTATGATCCGAGAATACCTCGAACCTCTCACCATAAAGATAATGCCTCCAAATCTTCAAGGCAAAATCACAGCTGCTAATCTAAATCATGCGTAGGGTAATTCTTCTCGTGAATTTTCAACTGACGTGAGCCATAAGCCACCACTTTCCCCTCTTGCATCAACACACAACCCAAACCCTCTCGTGAGGCATCACAATAGACTACATAACCCAACCCTCTCTCCGGAATAATCAAGACCGGAGCGGTGGTCAATCTAACCTTCAACTCCTGGAACGACTTTTCACAAGTCTCACTCCATACAAACTTGACTCCCTTCCGAGTCAACCTAGTCAACGGTGAAGCTAACCTGGAGAAATTCTTCACAAACCGACGGTAATACCCAGCTAATCCCAGAAAACTGCGGATCTCAAACACACTCTTAGGCTGTGCCCAATCTTGCACTGCCTCAGTCTTGGATGTATCAACTGACACCCCTTCCCCAGAAACTACATGGCCTAAGAACTTCACCTCTTCTAGCCAAAACTCACACTTCCCAAACTTAGCATAAAGCTTATGGGCTCTAAGTAACTCTAGCACCACTCTCAAGTGTTCCTCGTGCTCCTCCTCGAAGGTGAATAAATCAAAATGTCGTCCACGAAGACGACCACAAAACGATCCAAGAATTCCCGGAAGATCCGGTTCATCAAATCCATAAACACTGCCGGTGCATTGGTGAGCCCAAACGGCATCACCAGAAACTCATAGTGGCCATACCGCGTACGGAATGCCGTCTTAGGAATATCCTCCTCCCTGACTCTCAACTGATGATAACCCGATCTCAAATCTATCTTAGAGAAACAACGGGAACCCTTCAACTGGTCAAACAAATCATCAATACGGGGCATAGGATACTTATTCTTAACCGTAGCCCGATTCAACTTCGGTAATCAATACACAATCTCAAAGCACCACCTTTCTTCTTAGCAAAGAGGGCCGGTGCTCCCCACGGCGAAACACTAGGACGAATATAGCCCTTATCTAACAACTCCTGGAGTTGAACCTTCAACTCAACTAACTCGGCTGGGGCAAAACGGTAAGGTGCCATAGAAATCGGCGCCGTGCCGGGCACTAAATCAATAGAGAACTCAATCTCTCGCTGAGGTGGCAAACTAACAAGATCCTCGGGAAAAACGTCCGAATACTCACAAACCACCCTCGGCAACACAATCTGGGTCTCATCACCCTCACTAATCGAAAGACTAGCAAGTAGACCACTAAGCTCACTCCGCCCTCGCGGATCATACCCCGGTGGCAAAACACTACCAACCCGGTCCCCCAGAAAACGAAAACACTCCCCGTTCACGGTACAACAAGTGACCCTCTGACGGTAGCAATCAATAACTGCCCGGTATGACGACAACCAGTCCATACCCAAAATAACATCAAAGCCCTTCATGGGCATAACTACAAAAGAGAAAGGGATTCTATGATCATCGACCTCTATATCACAACCCCTAACACCTTGTTTCAAAATCAACTCACCCCCAAGAGGCGACACTACACAAATAGGAGATGCTAACTGAGCTAACTCCAACTCCAAAATAGATGCAAATGCAGCAGACACAAAGGAATGAGATGCACCCGTATCGATCAAAACACTAGCAACTGAATTGCAAAACAAGAAGGTACCTCTCACAACAGATGGAGCCGGTACCAGATCCTGCGCGGTAACAGCATACACGCGCCCAGACGACCTCTGATCAACCTGCTCACCCCTCGGAGCACTAGACTGCTGCACTGACTGGGACGAAGAAGCCCCCTGATTGGCCCTCGAGGCCTGAACTGACTGAGTAGGCAGCTGACTCTGAGTCTGCCTCGAACCAGATGCACCAGATGTGCCACCCAACTGTGGGCAAAACCTCTTCATGTGCCCTGGCTGACCGCACTGAAAACAAGAGAGCGGCTGACCTCTACTCTGACTCTGGCTCTGAGATCGAGCCGAAGAAAATGCTGCTCTCTGAACCCCTCCCCTCTGAGGACAAGCTGGAGACTTGTGGCCCAGCTGACCACACTTGAAGCAAGTGATGTCTCCCTGACTGCCTTTCCCCGAACTAGCACTCGGCACAGGAAAAGTAGACCTAGTGAAGCTACTCTGAGGCTGCTGAGGGGTGAAACCTCTCTGCCTCCTGCCATCACCCTGACCATCCTGACTCCTCTTGGAGCCTTTCTGCCCTTCCTCCTCCTCCCGCATCGCGATCTCAGTATGGGCTGCTGCATCAACCAAACGCCCAAAATCCCTAATCATAGTCGGCACAACTCTCAATTTGAGGCCGCGCCTCAACTTCTTCTCGAACTCTATACATCGGCGCTCCTCGGACGCCACTAACTCAGGTGCGAACCTAGACAAACTGGTAAATGAGGCCTCAAACTCAGCCACTGATGAACTATTCTGCTTCAGCTGGCAGAACTGATCTCTCAACGTCTCCTGAACAGCTGGAGACAGGTACTTCTCCTGAAAAGCATCAACAAACTCCTTCCAAGTACCTCCAATACGACCCTTGGTGAACTTCCACCACTGACCCGCATCTCCTTTCAACTGAAAAGATGCCAAAGTCACCTTCAGTACCTCGTCTTCGATGCCTAGCATCTCAAACGTCTTCATTGTCTGTTCGAGCCATTCGTCTGCCTTAAACGGCTCGCTAGGATCACCTACAAATTCGTCCGGGTGAGACCGGAAGAATTCCCTCTTCAGAAAAGAAGGCCCTGGATCTGCAGCAACTACCGGGGCTGGAACTACCTGGGCTGGATTCGCAGCCCTCAGAATATCCACTGACGCCTGAAATGCCCCAGCTATCTCTTGGGCCAAAGCGCCCATAAACTGCTATCCTACTGGCTCGGCCACATTGGCCTGGCCAACACCCTCCTGAACTGCCGGAATTTCTTCCGGTATAGGCACTTCCTGCCTAGCCTGCCTACCGCGCCTACCGCGACCTCGTCCTCGTCCTGACATCCTATTAAAGGAAACAAAGACATTAGCACTCTAAATAATGTGCCAAAATTATAACACTCACGTCCTAACACCTTGGACAACAATAAATCACACCACGTAAGCACAAAATCACATAAGCACCTACGAATTTCATTCCTGGATAATGATAGTCCCAAAGGGTTACTATAGTTCCGGTTGGAAGCAGCATTGATCAAGTGCCTTTCCAACAAGACTACTAGAAACTCAAGGATCTAATCAATATCTAGAAACTACATTCCATACCCACATAGTCACATAAACATGTTATCATATAATCATGTAATCATTACACTAAGTCTCTATCAAACGAGACGAACCCATTGTGATACTAATCACTTCCCACGTACCCAAAGTATTCAAACCCGGTACGCTCTGATACCAAGTTGTAACGCCCTCAAAATTTAACCCATTAAATATAAAACAAAACATGCATTATTAAAAGAAAACACTTTATTACTTCAATCATCAGAGTCTTACGAAATAAAATACCATAATAAATGCCCTACGGGCTTACATCTTGCCAAGCCAACACTTGGACACAAATTCACTGAGTTCTAACTCAAAAACAGATAAAGCCCTAGGCTAGAAAGATTACATTGTTCAAATAAACAAATAAAAATAAATAAGCAAATCTTCAAATTCAATTCCTCACAAGCTAAGTCCTTGGAGGGAGTGAACCACCTGAACCTGAAAAATAAAGTTCCCATATAGGGTGAGCCACAGCCCAGTAGAGAAATACTAAACCAAGCATAAGAAATAACTAAAGCATTAGCATCTGATACATGGTTAACACATACTATAATCAAGTTACAATTTACATGACACGAATGTCTACTTTGCCTATGACATAAGGTCTATGGCACACTTTACTTTCCACTTATGGCTCAGAACCTGGCCAAATATCTCAACAGGGGTTTTATCTTTTATTAACAATACTTCCAATTCAACAGGAATAACTATTCAAGTTAGACCTAATCATAACAAATACACAAGTTGGTATTGTATCAATCATAATCTATTCACTTCCATACTTCCCAACTGATACACATTTTAGTGATGTATCATATCAACAATAAATAGACATATATCTATTAATCAATAAGCACACATAAGAGTGATGCTACTGGAGTCCATCCCCATCTCCTCCCAATAAATCCGGTTTAGAGGTCCATCCCCTATCTTCCCCTAAACCGTGGAGTTCATCCCCTATCTCCTCCAAAACCAATGCATATGCAATGAAACACACAATTGCCATATACAACACATAATTAATACACAAAAGTTCTGTATTAACTCAACAGTCAAACAATTGACTCAATTCCAGTTATACCTAAGCCGCATGCAAGGTCTACAACAATCAATAGCTATCCTCCACCGATAGCCCAAAACAGTTATTTCTAAACAAGAAATAAATACATCACTGAATGTAAATTCAACATTTCCAAAGGTAAATACTTAAACTACCCAATTCCATGAATTAAGCCAAATTCCACATTGTTCCTTTAAATTAATTATACAAATTAATCTAAACCAAAACCCTAAGGTTTCTTCCAAAATTACCAAACTACCCCCATATACCAAAATTACCAAACTACCCCCACATACCAAAATACCAACACTTAGGATTAAAGCGTATAAATGGAGTAGGAAATCCCTACCTCGAAGGTATAACTCAGAAGGAAGAAGATGAAGATGATGCCCAAACTTCAAAGTGCTCCAAATCAAGAATTTCTCAGATTAAATGGAAGCCCTCACTCCCCTCTATCTTATTTGTAAAGCAACTAGGGCAAAAACCCACCCTAACTAGATCAAACCTAGGAGAGAAGGTGTTTAGAGAAAGAGAGAACTCGGAAATTAGGGTTTTTGGATCAAAAGGGGCTGAAAAACTGTTTTAAAATACGCTGCTGCGTATTTATACCTGATAGGCTCGCTCGAGCGAAGACCTGGTCGCTCGAGCGACCAGACACATAAAAGCCTCGCTCGAGCGAATAAATGCTCGCTCGAGCGAATAACAAACCAGCTCGCTCGAGCGAAGAAAGCTCGCTCGAGCCCACAAACACTGCTCTCAGGTCTAAGTACTGGACGCGAAGCTCGCTCGAGCGAAGGGACCCTGGCTCGAGCGAAGGACCAAAATCAAAGACCTCGCTCGAGCGAAGAAGAGCTCGCTCGAGCAACCAACCCAAAAACTGGACATGAACTCTTGGTTTCAAACCCAACCAACCTGTAAACAACCTGCCCAACAATTCCTATAACTCAAAACTGAAGAATTAAAGGACAACAACAACAATGATACAACAATGGGATCTACGGAACATAAGTCCGGATACAAAAATCAAATGGGAAGAGACCAGGGTCGCTATACAGTGTGCCTGGCAGCTGTTATCCCATAATCACACAATCTTCGTTTCAATCTTATGTTGCTATTGTTACTAGAGGAACAAGCCATTTTGTAATCTACATACAAAATGGAAAACACAGACATGATACATACATAGCTATGTCCAAAATTTATATTTAGTTTTCCAAAATTCATATGAATTGAATGCAAAACCCATATGAATTGAATTCAATCCAAAGAAGTTGTTCAGCATGATGATGGGGAAAATCGGTTATAGTGAAAAAACTTGTTCTGCATGTGTTAAAAACTTGTTCAGAATCTGTTCAGCATATGTTAAAAACTTGTTCAGAATCAGAATCTGTTTGAACATACAGATCTTGACATAATCTGTTAAAACTTGTTAAAACCTGCAGAACCTGTTAAAAACATTCTGAACAACCTCATCACTTCAAGTTTTTCCCCATCAAAGGTGCTTTGGCCCGCGCCTAAGAAATGAAGTTGTGCTTAAATTGAAGTGATGAGGTTGCAAAGAGAGGGATGCAAGGCTCTTATTGACTAAATGTTGATTCTTAGTTTCCTTTAGAATGAAAATTGGTCGTAAGGTGGGTCATATATTCTGTTTAATACATTCTGATACATTCTTGAACCTGTTCTACTCTTTTCGGTTTCCTTTAAAACCTATATATATTCTGTTTAATACATTCCATACCAAATATCACAAAATGCATTTAAACAGAATATATATAAACAGAATATTTACACCATAACAATCAGAAATTGGGCAATAAAACCAAAACCCTAATAATATCACACTGTGCAGGACTTATCAACAACAATTATTTACACCATAACAATCACAAATTGGGCATTACATAACAATCATAACAATTAGAAATCAACATAACATCTACGAATTCAACACAAAACCAAAACCCTAAAAATAATTGCAATAAAAATCCAAACATATAAACACAAACCCTAGTTGAAGAGAAGACCTGGGAGTCCACACCCATAGCTGAAGAGAAGATCTGTGAGTCCACACCCGTAGTTGAAGAGAAGATCTGCGAGTCCACAGATCTACGAGTACACACCCGTAACTGATGAGTAGATCTGTTATGCGAGTCCACACCTGTAGCTGATGAGAGGATTTGGAAGTGATTAAGGGCTCGAGGAGAGAGTGAGTAGAGAAAGATGAGAGGATTTGGAGGAGATTAAGGGCTCCAATGGGGTCGACTGGAGAGAGGATGATCGACTCTAAGGAGAGAGTGAGTAGCGCATAGCCAGAGATGGGTTTTGGAGTCTGATAAAGAAGTGGAAAGGAAAGTGTTAGAAACGACGTCGTTTCTAAATTTCGGGGGATTAGGGGGGAACATTTTCGAGCTCTCAAACATTTCCCTTTCACTTAAATCCACCTAGATCCGTCGATCTTTTTACCTGTGTCCCTTTGTTAAAATGGTAGAGCTTGGCGAGGGTTTCATTCTTATTGGAACAAAGTTGATTTTTGGATTCTTTGAGTCTCCTTCACTCTCTCTCTAAGCTTAAGGTAGGGATATCTCTACACTTTTTATGGGTTTTAACTTAATTATTTGTTATTTCTAAACAATATTGAGATTTTGGAAGATTTGGAGCCAATCTAGGGTTTTAGGTAAAAATCAAAATATGGGTTTTTCAAATAAGTCCTTGAAAATAATTGTGATGTTGAGTTGGGAAGAAATGGTTGATTATGATACTTGGGATTGATTTTGGAAAGAAAATGAATTTTGCCCTAAATGCTTCAAATGTTGATTTTATATAAATAATGAGATTGGTATTGAAATTGTGGAATTGGATAGATGTTGATGAGGATGGTGGAGTTAGATATATATCATCACCCACCTCTTGAAAATTTGGAGAGTTTATCTTTATTGATAATTGTTTATTTGTTTAGAAATGCTTGTTTTGGACTATCGGTGGAAGATAATTATGATTTTTGTAGAAATTACATGTGAATTAGGAGAATTAAAACTATTTTCTCATCCATTTGCATTGAGCATTGTTGTACACTTATTTTGTGGAAAAATGTATACTATTTTGAGAAAATTAGTGAATCTAGGAAGGAATTGTTGTTACATCAAAGAAGCTGACATGTGTGTCCAGAGTGAAAGTGCTGAAAACTGCGCATATACATGGATGTCGATCTCACGGACGAAATATCCGTAAAACGGCAATAGTAGTGCTTGTATAGCCTACGTTTACATGAGTATCGGTTTACTGTTTCCCGTTGACAAAATTTTCGTGAAAGGTTGTATTGATTTGAGATTCCTATAGTGTGATTCATTGTCCTATTTTCTATTGAAAAGAAAATGAATCATGATATTAACATGGCATTGCATAGTTTTGGAAAGAGATGTAAAATATTTTGGCACAAGCATTGCATATGCATCCATCTTAAGATTTTGTTAAGATTCATATACTGTGTTGGATTATTTCTACTAGGTTTTGGCTCACCCTAGGTAAGAAATATTTCAGGTGCTGATAATATGCCTCCGCCAAGGCAATAGCTTGGGAGGACTTGGAGCAAGAGCTTTATTTTGTTTAATTGTTGTATATGTTTTGACAAGCCAATGGCCTTTATTTGTATTGGATTAAATCCACTTTTGTTGTAACCAAGCATATCGTCTTGGAAAGTTGTAAGCCTTTAGAGTATTTATTATTTGTTTTATTTTCATATCTTATCTCTTGTCGTAACATATGCTATAGATTCAGGGTTAGACTTGTGAATGTATATCTGCATATGTTACCTTTTTGTAAAAGTAATTGAGATTAATGGAAGATCACTATTTCATCGCATGTCACTATGTAATTAATATTATGGATGGTTCATTGTAATTATTTCGGGACATGACAAGCAAACAACAGTAAGAAAAGTCTAGTGTAAATAGCATCATAGCCGAAATTTTCAATTCCAACTAGGTTGGCACCGAGAAAGCAAGCCCAATCATTTACTAACACTAAATCAGAGGATGTGAGGAACTAGCCTAAACCAAAGACCAAAAAAAAGAAAAAGAACAAGATACCAAGGAAAAAGAATCAAGATATATCTCTCTTTGAAGCTCTTTGTCATTGTAGCTAGGGTTGGGCATAGGGTTATCCGACCTGCACAACCCGCCCCACCCGAACCAAACCGCATATGTATGGGCGGTTTCGCAAATTGAATTGGGTAGGGTGCGGTTTGAAATATATAAGATTTTTGGGTTGCGGGCGGGTTGCGGTTTTGAACTGCACCCGCCACAACCCACCTGCACTTAACCAAATATATATATATATATATTTTGAAAAAAAACATGGACCGTTCGTTCATTATCTAGATCTATCTATTCTATCCTATCTATTTCACATTGTTCAGATCACTCCCCCATTGTCTCAATGTAAGCTTGTTCCTTTCTCTTGCTATGTTCACCAATTGATAATTGGATGTTTCCACTATTATGATAGTACACCTAGTTTGATTGCATAGAAAATTGAAAGAAAGGGAATAAATAAGGTTCAAAAATGGGATTTTGTTGTTTTTAATTTTATAAGTTTAATTCATTAATTATTAATGTTGGAACATTTTAGAAAATTGAAAGAAAATGACTCGAAATAAATATTTACAAAATGGGAAAAAAAATTCAAAAGTTAATTTTTAAAGAAAAAAATCTAAATCGCAAACTGCCCGCAACCGCTTGCACATTCTCAAACCCTATCCACACAAACAGCAAACCACACTGCGAGCGGTTGCGGTTTGGCTTTTTCCCAAACCGCATAGGTGCGGACGGGTCAAAACTGAACCGTAAACCACACAAAACCGATCCGCAAACACCCCTAATTGTAGCCACCACTGTCGACTACCATCCATTACAGACTACCACTGACTATAGTCTCAACAAAGCAAGTAAAACATTCATGCATGAACTAACAATGTAAAATTGTACAAGCTCGATTTGAATTTGGTTGATTGATTTCAATAGAAGTAAAATGTAAGTCCATTCATGCACAAATTGAGATTGAAGTGGAGAGAGAAAATGAAACTAATCGAGATTCAGGTGGATAGACAAAATTAAATTACTCAGTCTTTAAATATATACACTTGCTTATGCAAGTAGAGTATTTTATTTTACCGATATCTATTATATAAGGAAAAGGGTCTTTTTAACCCACAAATCTTATGAAAGCTCCATTATTTCAATCCTGATTTCTTCATTTTCTGATTAAAAAATAAATTTAAATAATTAAGAAAATCTCCATTGGTTAACTTTTATTTGATAATCCCACATCGGGAAAAGAAGAAAAAAAAAAGAGTTATTTTACTTATATAAAGCAAATCTTATACTTCCATCCTCATTTAGTGAAGAGTCTTGTGAGAGTTTCAATATCTCAACAAAAATTCTCAATTCACACAATTTTAGTGCTCGAATTTCAACTTTCGAATGAAACCATGCTCTATCATTGATATCCAAAAAATTAATTTTTATTCAGAAATTAATATTCTAATAATTATTTAAAAAATAAATTTAAATAATTAAGAAAATCTCCATTGGTTAACTTTTATTTGATAATCTCACATCGGGAAAAGAAGGAAAAAAATAAGTTGTTTTACTCATATAAAGGGAATCTTATACTCTCATCCCCATTTAGTGAAGAGTCTTGTGAGAGTTTCAATATCTCAACAAAAATTCTCAATTCACACAATTTTAGTGCTTGGATTTCAACTTCCGAACAAAACCATGCTCTATCATTGATATCCAAATAATTAATTTTTATTTAGAAATTAATATTCTAATAATTATTTTTGTTCAAAAATTGATATTTGAATGACAAAAATATCGTAAACTAAAACAAAGTGTAGTGTGCAAATAAAAGCTGCCAAAACAATTGTGCATGATGTTTAACAGAATTGTCTACTAGAATTGCCCATGTGTTTGATGTTCTTCTGATAATATTAAAATAAATAAAGTACACAAACCTACTTGAATCCAAGTTCTGTTTCTGTAATAAAAATCATAGAGTAGTAGTTGGTTTTCATTTTTCAAAAGTCATATGGGATGCGCTGAAATCACTAGCATAAAAATCATAATTCTGTGTTGATTTTTATATGTTTTCAACATCCTGAATTGAAGAAGACCTAATCTATATATTATATAAAGAAAGAGAGTTTTTAATGATGAGTCTTAGGTCATACTAATTTTCTTGACTCCATTGACTAGCTTTTATTTGATAATCCCACATCAGGAAAATAAGGAAAAAAATGAATTGTTGTCACAACCCAAACCTGCCCTTATGGGTTTAGCACTGTAACCGGCTAGTAATCCGAGATTACCAAAGGCCTGCTTAACAGTAATACAGTAAAACAGAGTACAGGGGCATGGCGGAAGCCAAAACAGTAAATAAACAATGTCCACTGAGCTGTGACAGTCTGTATACAAAAAAGACTTTTCATACATATATACAGTCAGTGACAAAACAGTATGTACATTATATACAGTCATTCAGAACAGGGACTTAATCCCTCTTAAACAGTACAGTACAGTCTATCAGTCTATACAGATTACAAACAGATACAGAGACCGACGGGGAAATTAAAACACCCCAAAGCCATAGCTTGATGGGCTCGGAGCCTCGCGGTGAGGCACATAGGTTGGCTTGACAAAACTGGAGTTTACCTCGACGCTTCTAGCCGCGGTCTGGTGCCTGTGCACCTATATATATATATGAGTAGTGAGCTAAAGTCCAGTGAATAACATAATGTGTAAAGGGGTTTAGAATGAATGTTCTTACAGTAATGAAAACAGTTCATTAAATTAGTATTTCAGTCATTCAGTCGGTACAGTCATATGTGGTACACCCATTAGCATAACAGTACAGTAAACAGTAGGTCTTAAAAGACCGAACAGTCAATGATGGCCATCAATCAGTAAACAGTAGTGGTTCCAACAAGGGAACCGACAGAGATCTCTGTAACAGTA
Organism: Camellia japonica; assembly: GCA_030407325.1. Lineage (NCBI taxonomy): Eukaryota > Viridiplantae > Streptophyta > Magnoliopsida > Ericales > Theaceae > Camellia > Camellia japonica. The sequence continues at coordinate 64,166,749 of JAPPVO010000029.1, forward strand.
ACAGTAAACAGTAGTTGCTAAGGATGCCACAATACAGTTCAGAATATAGGACATACATTCATTCAATTAACAGTATCAGTTTAGAAAACAGTTCAGTTAAACAGTCAGAAATATTCACAGTTGAACATATCTTTACATAATTGTTACTCACAGAGTTTTATGCTATAGTTAGCTAGAGCGCGTCCCCAGTCGCCAACCCTACACAGTTTACAGATTGAACACACACTAAGCTACACAGTTGGGAAAGATAATAACTTAATCCCTAATTTGCCTCGGTGTGTTCTACATCTATATCCTCATTAAGATGTCTTAAACTAGGCCTAAGAATGCCTAGGATGGGATGAGGATGCAAAGATGCGATCAAAAAACATTTTCAGAATTTTCAGAAAAACAGAGCGCCGCTCGAGCGCAGGTTTCCCCGCTCGAGCGTCAACTCCCCAGCTCGAGCGGACTGTAAAAGTACTGGATAGGCGAAATCCCCGCTCGACGAACGCTCAACGCCCACTTGAGCGTGAGACACAAGCCTCTGCTCGAACGTGCAATCCGCCGCTCGAGCAGACTGTAAAACATGCAAGATGCTGGGAGCTCGATTTCTCTGCTCGAGCGCAACTTCCCTCGCTCGAGCGGGAGGCAAAAATCTGGAAAAATCCAGGTTTGAGTCCCAAGTCCAAAACCAAGTTTTAATGCATAAATTTCAATCCTCTTGGGCTAATTTCCCAAAAAACCCTTCCAAACTCATAGTTTAACCAGTCCATTCCCAATATTACATCAAAATGGTCAATGTTCAGTGGCAGTAAATCAATAAACAAATGTGTATCTCCAACAATAATTTCACAAGCAGGGTACATATATGCACAAGTCATGGATCCCCCAACGGGTGAAGATACAGCTAACAGATAATTCATGGGTTCTAAGGATCTGTTCAATTTTCGCGAAAAAGCATGCGATACATATGAATGTGTAGACCTCGAATCAATCAGTACATATGCATTTTGAGTACAAATAGAGAGGATACCTGACACAACGGTTTCGGTATTTTGTACGTCTCCCGGTACTAGGGCGAATACTCGACCTTGCCTTATAGGCTCTTTTCTGGTAGCTTTGGGGTTCGGTTTTGGTGCAACAGTTGATGCTGCTACGCTTGGTGCAGCTTTACTATTGGCCTGCGGAGCAGAGGGGCAGTCTTTAACCATGTGGCCCACCTTGCCACACTTGTAACAAGCTCCAGATATTTTGTAACAAGCCCCTTTGTGCTTCCTGCCACACTCAGAACAGGGTGGTATGAAACCGCTCCCTTGGTTGGGGCTAGTTGTTGACCCCGTGTTCTGTTTCTTGTTCAATGGGTTATGCTTGCCTTTCTTGAACTTAAAACCATGCCTTTTTCCACGCCATCCAGACGCTGGTGTTTCAGTTTTCAATGCCTCGATGTTCGACTCAGCCATCAACGTTCGGTCAAGAACATTTACATAGTTTGGTAGCTTCAAAACATTAATTCTGTCGAGTATTGCAACATTAAGGCCACCCTCAAACTTTTTGGCCTTCTTGTAATCAGTGTCCACCATGTGTGGTGCATATCTAGCAAGCTCGATGAACTTTGTCTCATATTCAGCAACGAACATTGTGCCCTATCTCAGCTGTTCGAATTCAGTTACTTTCCTGTCTCTGACACACTGTGGGAAATATTTCTCGAAGAAGGCTCCTTTGAATTGAGCCCAAGTCATTACAGTGTTGTCATCACGGATAAGCATCCACCACCTTCTAGCCTCTTCTTGTAAGGTGAAGGTAGCTAACAGTACTTTATGTGCTTCAGAGCACCGAAAAACCTCAAATAACTTTTCAGTCTCAAGAACCCATGCTTCAGCCTTTAACGGTTCAAGGCCTCCCTGAAAGGATGGCGGTTTCATTTTGTTGAACTTTTGGGTGAGAGCAATTATGTCCCCATCATTAACATTCACATTATGTAACGCCCTCAAAATAATAACATTAAACCCATCAATTTAAACATGCATTGATATAAACAACCAACACCATTCTATTCCACAGAGTAAGTCTTTACAAGAATTATTACATATTAACAGCAGAATCAAATGCCCTAAGGGCTTACAGCTTTCCAAGCTAACACTTGGTTACAAAGAGGAGAGTACTAACTCAAATACATATTAAGCCCTTGGCTTGAAATTACATGTAATATAACAAAATACAACGCAAACCACAAACATCTGCCTGCCTCTAGCCTCCCAAGCGAAGTCCTTGGAGGTGGCATGCTTCATGTACCTGAAAATGGTGTCCCATATAGGGTGAGCCACAGCCCAGTAGAAATACACTAAACCAACTATGAACAACGACTAAAAGATTAGCAATCAATAGATGGTCAACACTTATACGTTCATTTACATCCTATTACCATTCCAAGACTATCAAGTCTATGTCCCAATTCACTTTCCATTTCTTATTCAACATGAGTTTGAAAACACGGCTCAGTACCCTGGCCAAAACCTTTGATGAGATTATAGTTCATCACTAAAACACTTTCGAAATCCAAGGTGGATACACATTTTCATGTTATATCAATAACACATAAACCATTTCCATACGTCCTAAATGATATACATTTTAGTGCTATATCAAATCAAATAAACATCTTCTCAGATAAGCATATGAGCTATATCAAACCAAACAAACATTTCCACAGATAAGCATACGAGCTATACCATTACTACCACAGATAAGCATATGAGTTGTATCAACACTTCATCAACACTTCAATGGACAAGCATATGAGCTGTATCCCCACTTCCATCGATAAGCATATGAGCTGTATCATAACTGCAATGGGAGAGCATATGAGCTGCAACCCTGGGTCCATCCCCCATCTTCCCATAACCATTAACCGGTTTAGAGGTACATCCCCTATCTTCCCCTAAACCGTGGAGTACATCCCCCATCTCCTCCCATACACAAGCAATGCATATAAACACATAATCATATACGTATTCAATCAATACATAAAGTTAATGTATTCTATCAGCCGTCATACTCTATGACACATCCAAATGATTAGTTTTAGTTTGCCTAATCATCATGCATTGTCTATAACAATCAACACTACCCTCCACCGGTAGCCCAAAACAATTATTTCTAAACAGGAAATAAATGCACAAATGGATAATATATATCAACATTCCAACTAGGTGAGCAATCAATGATTCAACTACACCCTTTAATCCCGTACATTCTCAATTTCAACATTTCCAATTCATTTCCTCATTTTCTTTAATTAATTATATACATTAATTAATTAAAACAATTAGGGCAAGTTACCATAATTCACAAAACAACCCTAAGGTTCCATTTTCATCCACAATCCATCATCCATCTCACTTTTCTATACCAAACTTTCATATAGGTTTATTTCAAACAAAGCCCCAACTTTTGTAAAATTGCACAAAAGGCCCAAACTTTCTCGAATTTACCCAACAACACCCAACATATCGAAATGCTAAAATTTAAAGACAAAATCCATAGAGAGGAGTAGGTTATCCCTACCTCGAAATTTGAGCTCCAACGGAGACGATGACCCAAAACCAAAATGCTCCAAACCACGAATTTCTCGGATCAAAAGATAGCCCTCGACGATCAACGCAACTTTCGTAAAGGCCAAAGATGAGGAGACAACTCCTACTAGATCAAATCTAAGAGAGAAGGGCCGGTTTTAGAGAGAGAGACTCTCGAATTTGTGCTTGGGAAAGTAAGAGAGAGAAAGAACAAGAAAAAGTGATTTAAAAATGTCAAAACTCGATACTTAAACCCAGTCGCCCCGCTCGAGCGGACAAACCCCCGCTCGAGCGCCGGATGCACACTCCCAGCACTTTTGCAGACAGGTCGCCCGCTCGAGCGCCCAACTCCCCGCTCGAGCGTAACTCACAACCTCTCGCTTGAGCGGCCAATCCCCCGCTCGAGCGTCCAACACTACACAGGAAATACTGGATGGGTGTATTCCCCGCTCGAGCGCCAGAACCCCCGCTCGAGCGGACAAGCAACAACAGGGTCCCCGCTCGAGCGTTAAACTCCCCGCTCGAGCGGACAGGTCAAAATCTGGGCAACTAGTTTTGGTTTCTAGACTCAACCAACCTGTAACAAACCTGCCCAACACATCCTATAACTCAAATACAAAGTATAGAAGGACGTAAACAAGGTTTAAACAACTACCAACATCCACGAACCCACGTCCGGATCACTGTACAACAAGGGGTAAACCCGGGATCGCTATACATTATGTTCCGGCTGTACCGGAGGAGGAGGTGGGGGCTGTTGATTCTATTGTTGATCTAGTCTTTCAGTTATTAGTTCCATCATTCTTTCCAGTCTTGCCATTCTTGCCTCAGAGGATGAGGATTTAGATTCATTTACAGTTCTTGCATTATCCATTTCACTATAAGCAGTTATAATAGTTATCAACATAGGCAATCGTTTGTTCAAACAGATTAACACATTAGCATACATTCAGTCATGTCATAGCCACATACTTATCATGCTCACGTAATGCCCTAATCACTTTTCTAGAACATCCTATAGCTCATTTGGACACGTGTGTGCGGTATAACTCATGGTAAGTATCGCTCTGATACCACTCTGTCACGACCCAAACTTGCCCCTATGAGTTTAGCATTGTAACCGGCCAGTAATCCGAGATTACCGAAGGCCTGCTTAACAGTAATACAGTAAAACAGAGTACAGGGGCATGGCAAAAGCCAAAACAGAAAATAAACAATGTCCAATGAGTTGTGATAGTCTGTATAAAAAAAAGACTTTTCATACATATATACAGTCAGTGACAAAACAGTATGTACATTACATACAGTCATTTAGAACAGGGACTTAATCTCTATTAAACAGTACAGTACAGTCTATCAGTCTATACAGATTACAAACAGATACAGAGACCGACGGGGAAATTAAAACACCCCAAAGCCATAGCTTGACGGGCTCAGAGCCTCGCGGTGAGGCACATAAGTTGGCTTGACAAAACTAGAGTTTACCCCGACGCTTCTAGCCACGGTCTGGTGCCTGTGCACCTACATATATATATGAGCAGTGAGCTAAAGCTCAGTAAATAACATAATGCGTAAAGGGGTTTAGAATGAATGTCCTTACAATAATGAAAACAGTTCATTAAATCAGTATTTCAGTCATTCAGTCGGTACAGTCATATGTGGTACACCCATTAGCATAACAGTACAATAAACAGTAAGTCTTAAAAGACCGAATAGTCAATGACGACCATCAATCAATAAACAGTAGTGGTTCTAACAAGGGAACCGACAGAGATCTCTGTAACAGTAACAGTAAACAGTAGTTGCTAAGGATGCCACAATACAGTTCAGAATATAGGACATACATTCATTCAGTTAACAGTATCAGTTCAGAAAGCAGCTCAGTTAAACAGTCAGAAATATTCACAGTTGAACATATCTTTACACAATTGTTACTCACAGAGTTTTGGGCTATGGTAAGCTAAAGCGTCTCCAGTCGCCAACCCTACACAGTTTACAGATTGAACACACACTAAGCTACACAGTTGGGAAAGATAATAACTTAATCCCTAATTTGCCTCAGTGTGTTCTACATCTATATCCTCATTAAGATGTCTTAAACTAGGTCTAAGAATGCCTAGGATGGGATGAGGATGCAAAGATCCGATCAGAAAACATTTTCAGAATTTTCAAAAAAACAGAGCCCCGCTCGAGCACAGGTTTCCCCGCTCGAGCGGTCATGCAACAAAGGGCCCCGCTCGAGCATCAACTCCCCAGCTCGAGCGAACTGTAAAAGTATTGAATAGGCGAAATCCCCGCTCGACGGACGCTCGACGCCCGCTCGAGCGTGAGACCCAAGCCTCCGCTCGAGCGTGCAATCCGCCGCTCGAGCGAACTGTAAAACATGCAAGATGCTGGAAGCTCGATTTCCCCGCTCGAGCGCAACTTCCCCCGCTCGAGCGGGAGGCAAAAATCTGGAAAAATCCAGGTTTGAGTCCCAAGTCCAAAACCAAGTTTTAATGCATAAATTTCAATCCTCTTGGGCTAATTTCCCAGAAAACCCTTCCAAACTCATAGTTTAACATGATTTCAAAGCTCAATTGTAAAATCAAAGTCCAAGGGTAGTTTAATTAAATCCAATTTCAAACCAATTTTCATGAATAAGATGAACATGGAACATGCATGAGCTAAATCATCTTCAAAGCTTTAAATACAAGCTCAAAAGAGCCAATTCCTTCAAAAACATGATGACAACATGGACTATAGCAATATTATGAACATGCATGAGAGGAATTATAAACTTACAACCTCAAGACTTCTAAATATATACATGCATGCAAGCCTTAAGCTTCAATTCAACATTTAAACCATGTCTTGGCTCTAAACTCCATCAATATGACATGAACCATACAAGAATCAACTTAAAGGCAACAATAAGAGGTTGAATTTCCTTACCTAAGTCTTCAATCACAAGACTAGAAACTCAATTGATCACAAGCTCCTCCAATCTTCTTAATTACAAGCAAAACAAGATGAATCAAGTTCTCTCTCTCTTACTCTCCTCTCACTCGGCTATAGCAAGGAAGAATGGCTGAGCAAAAGTGTGTCTAAGTGTATACAAGTCTCCATATGTCTAGGGTAGTGGCCCACTAAGGGTTAGTTTGGTAAATAAGTCCAATATTTGCAATTTATCAATATTTAACCTAATTCAATCATACCAAATCACTTTTCAGATAAATATGCCATAAAATCATATAAATTCTACTGAACACAGAACATCAATCGATTTCTGATTCGGCCGCCGATAAGGCCTTCAATTTGTAATTTAAACATAAAAATATGAATAGATAATTAAACAGTCAAACAGATAGAATATGCATTTAAACAGATATAGTCAATCAATCTGTTCGGGATTCCAATCAGTCAGTTCAGTATTTCAATCAATTCAATTATCAGTCATAATCAGTCTCAGTTTAGCAGTAATCGATAAACAGTGACGAGGGTTGTTACAGTTTTACTCATATAAAGTGAATCTTATACTTCCATCCCATTTAGTGAGAAGCCTTGTGAGAGTTTGTATTTTACAATTCCACATAGTTTTTATTTTAAAAATAATTTTGTATGAGATTTTGAAACTTTCGTAATATTTAATTTTAAAATAATTATGGTCCCACATTGAGAAAAAAAAGAAAAAGTGAGTTGTTTTACTTATATAAAATGTTACAATCCCACATCGAGAAAAGAAAGAAAATGTGAATTGTTTCACTTATATAAAATGAATCTTATAAAAGGAATTTTAAAGGAGAAGTCTTCTACAATTTTCAAACCCTCATTATAAAATTATTGAATTTTCTTAATTTTAAACAATTAAGAAAATTCTCATTGGCTAACTTCTATTTTCCTTTATTTTACAATCCCAAATCGGGAAAAAAAAAAAAGAAAAAAAAAAGTGAATTGTGTCATTTATATAAAGTGAATCTTATGTTCCAATTTATATAAATTATTGAAATTTCTTAATTTTAAACAATTAAGAAAATCTCCATTGGTTAGTTTCCATTTAACTTTTATTTTACTATCCCACATTAGGAAAAGAATGAAAAATTGAATTGTTTCATTTATATAAAGTGAATCTTATGCTCCCACTATATAAGCAAAAGAAATTTTTTATTGAGATGCCCTATAATCAATACCATTTTTTTTTATTTTCTTAATTTTAAACAATTAAGAAAATCTCCATTGGTTAGCTTCCATTTAACTTTTATTTTACAATTTCACATAGAGATTGTGATTTTAAAAATAATTTTGTATGAGATTTTGAAACTCTCATAATATTTAACTTTAAAATAATTATAATCGCACATCGAGAAAAGAAATAAAAAGTGAGTTATTTCATTTATATAAAATGAATCTTATACTCTCATTTACTATTATAGTATTGTGCATGTTTTAATTCAAGATATTTTAAATTTTAACATAAAATTTAAAAGTTTTAATTAATTAATTTTGTTGTAAATTGTTTGATCTTTTAACTTAGCCGATTAGGCTGAATCGTTTTCGGTTTGACTGATTCACTAGTTTAACTACAGTTTTAGTTGTTTTATCAAAATATATTGCTTAGATTTGTTTGATTTGAAATAAACTAAGATTGACTTTATTAAAAATTGAACGACTGAGATTGCTTGATTATAAATTAACTTCCCGTCCAAACAACTGTTAACTTTTATTTTACAATCTCACATCAAGAAAATAAGGAAAATATGAGTTATTTCACTATATAAAGATTATGCTCCCATTTAATATTATAGCGTTGTGTATGTTTTAGTTCAAGACAGTTTACATTTTAAAATTAAAATAAAATTTAAAAGTTTTAATTAATTTTTGTATAAGTTGGGTGGTCCTTTGACCTAGCCGATAGAGTGAACCGTTTTCAGTTTGACTGATTCGCTGGTTTAACTTTAATTTTAGCGGTTTTAGCAAAATATATTGGTTGAATTTATTTGATTCAAGATAAATTAAAGATTGACCTAATTAAAGATTAAACGGCTAAGATTGCTTCATTCAAAATAAACTTCTCGTCCAAACAATTGTTAACTTTTAAATAACTAAGAAAATTTCTATTGGCTAACTTTCATTTAAGTTTTATTTTATAATCTTACATCGAGAAAAAAAAAAAGAGAAAAAAGTGAATTGTTTCACTTACATAAAGTGAATCTTATACTCTCATTTATATAAGCAAAATGAGATTTTTAGTAAGAAGCCTTATGATCAATATCTCATACTAATTTTTTTTAATTTTAAACAAATAAGAAAATCTCGATTGACGAATTTTCATTTAACTTTTATTTTACAAAATATAAAAAAATTAAATATAATTATCATATTTTTATTAAATAATATATTATTTTATTTTGTGCATAGCATGAGTGATATGCTGGTATATATATACAGAAAAAAAATTAATTTTGGTATAACAACAAAAGTTTCCTTTTTATAATTTTTTTTTAATTAATACCTTCCATGAACATATTACAACTAATTTCGTAATTTTGATGAACTTAAATATTATGTCAGTAAGTCTATAAAAACTGAAACAAACATCACCTGAAAATGGAAAATTAAATGATGAGTCAGTAAAAAATTTAAATTGGAACATATTAAAATGCATGAATTGGATTATAATACAAAAGAAAAAAAAAAAAAAGTAGACAAAACTTAGGAAAATAAACACAAGAGTGAGATATATTAATGAAGGGAAATGTTAACCGCCATTTGAGCGGTATTTAATGTTGATAAATGTGTAATAAATATATTATATTTAAATATATAAAAATATAAAAATATATAAGGTTATTTAAATATGTAAAATTCAATATATAAGGTCATTTAAATATGTAAAATGTGTATTGAATTTTATACTTTCTGATTTTAACAAATGTTTATTGATTGGTTGTTAATAGGGCAGGTTAATGAAAACAAAAATACTATATAAACTATCAAAATCTTACACAAAAAAATTAATAACTAATGTGTCGTCATGCAATTTAGAAAATTTTTAAATATGAAAAATTTTCACTACAATAATATAATAGATATCAGGCTAATGAATAATAATTTGAAATTTTCTTAATTTATAGAGCATTAGTATAATGGAAATGTCAATAAAGGGAGGGTAACCGAGTAAACCTGTGCCAATTAGTCCTCAAGTTTTGAGCCAATCCAAATGTCAAGCTAACTCGGTCTAGAATATGAGAATTTGCAGTACCTGGAAGAGAAGTAGAGATGGTTTAACTTTAGATTATAAAAATAAAATAAAATAAATAAATAAATTAGCTTATTGGGTTTTCGGCTTTTTTGAAAAAATTATAAAAAAATAGAGAGGTAATGTGACATAAATAAGTCAATAAACTGACTTTTTTCCATGTTTCCAAAAGAGACCTAAGGCTGTATTTGGTTAGAAAATTTGAGAATGGATTTAAAAAGAGAAAGGAAAAAGGTAAGTGAAATATAAATAAAATATACTTATATTTTACTTAATTACTCATATATTTTTCCTTTTTTTTTTTTTAAATATCTCTCCAAATTCCCAACCAAACACACCTAAAACAATTGATAAAATTTATTAATTTGAATAAGATTTTTGTTGGCAAAATTTATTTTTGAGCCCTCGAAGAATGGAAAGAAAATTAGCAACAGAAAAGGCCAAATAGAAAGTCATTGATCAAATATATATATACATATATAACAGCAGTTTAGCTACTTCAGGTTTATCTTTTCTTTTTGATTTTGTTTTTTTATTTGAATAATTTACTAATAGTGGCCTATACGTTGAGTGAATATTTTTTCGTAATTAAGCACACATTTTTGGTCAATTATGTAACAGGTTTTTCCGTAATTACACAAGCATTCTTGGTCAATTATGAAATATAATTTTTTTTAACAAATTATAAATACACCTATAAAATTTGTTTAAAATATGAATCAATCCTATAATATTAAAAATTACAACTATCGTTTGTTATAAATTTTAATTTAACACAATACTTAAGAAAAAAAAAAAAAGAACTATTCTCTCTCCTATGTAATAATAAATTATCAAAAAAATTTATTGAAAAATATTTCTTATATCATTAAAAACTATTAATTGACTTAATGATTTATTTATTAACAAAATGGTTAATTAAAAATTGTTAATTTACTTAATGATTTACTTATTAATAAAATTAGTCATTTGTATATATATATATATATATGTATTTTCTTCTGCTTATTTATTAATTCAGTAAATTATCTTAGTAGTTTTTTTTTTTTATAGATGAGAGAATTATTTTAGTATTTGTTATACATTTAGCTGTTAAGAAAAGCTATACAATATAATTTTTTTTTTATAAATTCGGAAAGAATACATTATTAGGTGTATAACAAATCAAAATATAATACATATCATACCACATGATTCTATCATATATCTAATGATTTATTCTATTTAATTTCATAAAACAATATTCTAATTTTAAAAAAATTATTAAAATATAAAACTTAATGTCTTGCCCGAGTCTTTTTAAATTAGTATATGTATATGGGAAAGTTAACACCAAAACAAAATGAATAAGTAATGGGTTGTTTGGGATTTTTTAAATAAGTGTATTTTTTGACTTTTTATGAAATATGAGTTGGGTATGGATTAGATTTGAAGTGATATGATAGAGAGGTGATGTAATTTAAATAGGATAATAATTTTTAATTTTTAATTTTTTTTTTGAAGATGCCAAACTAGGTGTAGACGCGCCCTTGGGCCTCACTCTACAGTTCAGACTCGATTTGTGTCACGGTTCGTAATCTGAACCAAAGAGTCCAAATCCGGCAAATCGTTTTGAGAAAACAGATTTTTGAAAGAAGTGCCAAATATGGACTGCTTTGCCAGATACAGAGTCGCCACCTAAATATTTTATTTTGGGGGAATTTAGGAAACCCTGACTCGGTGCCAAAGGCCATGTGTCCGTCATCACCAAAGTTGCCTCGGCTCAGGAACTTGGGTACCATTGGGGAAGGTCAGCTATGAGCACCCCCTCTCGCCCGATCAAAGATCGGCCTCTACTAACTGTGATATCTTGTTTTGAAAGCATTATGTGTTCTTATTCCAGTTATTAGCCTAGAATTACTATGTTATGCGCACAGCAAACAATTATAGACCAAATTGCCTAAATTGGAACAAAACATTGCATGTTTGTTTTGAAAATGATTTGCTACTCGCAAGTAGGCTAAAATGCAGGTTTTGCCACCCTCGAGTGGGCTTTAAAAATAATGGTTTTGCCACTATCTAGTGGGCTTAAAACTCGCAGTTTTAATGCATTATTCCAATTTAGGTAATTCAACCTCCATCCACAGGCATTCAAGCAGTTATATCACATAAGCAGCTAGCCTCATGGTAATCATGCTATCATGGCAACATTCACACGCATGCGATATGCTAAAGCATAAAAGCTCACCTAGTACTCCAAGCCAAAACAGAAACTGATTAGAAATCCATGCATGATCCTAAATATACAGAACTGCCTAATGCAACACATGCAAAAATGCAACTATAGCAGGCTCGGCGATTCTAAACATGGCATATGGAATGCTATAGCTATCATGTATTCAACTTAGAATTGAAATACAAACGCAGTTAGTATGATGCGCCGAGCCCGATGCATGCAAGACAGATGAATGAATGCAAACATGCTATCATACTGTATGCTAATTGAAACATGCCCTAATCTAACCATCATAAGCGGGTAAATAAAAGGGAGGAAAGACGTGGGGTTGGAAGACATGCACACACGTACCCACGCTTATTACAATTTTGCCCTCGCTCGGAGGGACCGAATAAATATTACAGTCCGAATAAATAATGCCAAAAAAAATGTTACAAAATTTCTAATTAATTAACAAATAAATGCAGAAAGGGAAAAGGCCGCAGCCCCGCCTTGGAATGCGCGAATGGTGCATGCTCGAATTAATCTTGCCCGGAAAGCCCGCACCATACCACTGCTGACTCTGTTTACACTGCCCTGCTCCTCTGAAAATTGCCAAAGCTCTAGGGCAGACTCCCTGAACACTATAGAACACCATCGGCTGGAGGAAATTCCCACCGGCCATAGAACAAGTCCATCGGTTGATAATGAAGTTATCGACCATTCACTAATGGCCGGTCGGCACTTAATGTTGCCGGTCGGCAAAAACTTCCTGCAGAGAACAGTTTTGACAGCAACAGAAGACAGGCAGTATATGGCATGGGATTTCGGGCACATGTAAGCATGGTCATGTTCCCTATCATATATTGAACTCAGGGGAGCATGGCTCTCGATCCTCGGGCCATCAATTATGCATTTTGATGCATGACGGCCCAAGAGGTCAAGGTTGCAATTCAATGCAAAATGCATGCAACACACAAATGAGGACCAAGACCCTATCATGTCAAAGTCAAGGGCCTTGATGACCGAGGGTTGAAAGGTGTTTTGCCACTTGAAGTACAAACACCCCTCACCCCTTAAGTTTGGTTTGACACCTCAAACCAAACAATGTAATGCATGTATGCAATATGACACAAGTTATGCGACATGGCTCCAATATGCAAATGAGGCTAAGTAAACAAACATGCCAAATGTGATGTAAACTAAGCATGCAAATGCACAATGCTAGCCATGCAAGATGCAATGCAATGCACTCTAACATGTGAGTTAAGACATGAAATGCTACTAGCCAATAATATGCAATCATGCAAGTAAGATACCATGCAAGCATGAATCCAATGCCACATGATCATACAATGGTGGACCCAAACCACAAAGGGGCAGACCTCAGCCCTCCCAAAACAGTGACCAAAAATGCCCAAAATAGTGGACAAATATCCAATGTAAACAAGCTTGCTAATGGGCCCAAGGACTAAGGCACAAAATGGAGCACTTTACTACCACTAACAAGGCCACTCATGGCATGAACCAAGCAACCAAAAACAGATTTTTAACATGTGAAATGAGTCCCCAAAACCCAATAACATGGCAGCCCAAATGCCTAAACATGGTAGCATACACAATGACCACCCTTTAAGGCACAAAACAACAACACTTCAAGGCAATGAATGAGACACAAATGATAATGTAAGACCACATTATATGGACTGAAACATGATATTAAATGATGCCGAATGATGACAATAAGCTTATGCTAAGCATGTTGATGACCCACACAACCAAGGCTTACAAGCCAAAATGCAAAGCAACTATATCAAGCATGCCAAACATGACAAAATCAGTGGCCAACAGACCTTAAGCATGACAAATCATGGCCAAACACTTCACAAGGTTAAGTCAAAACAAGAGGATATGCCAGGCTAAACACACGGCACACTTCTAGACAAGATGGAGAATTACAAAGCAAGTATAGAATGCATGCTAAGGGCCAACAAACCACCATTGGACAGAGATATAATATGACCCAAAACACCCAAAAAAACTCTAAAATGGTACCAAATGCAACTACTCATGCATGCTATTCTTATGAGCCAAAACATACAAAAATGAGGGACATAAGGGAGAAGGGTGTCCCTCTCCTACACAAGACCTCAAACCTCCTTCCTCACCACTGGAAATCTACTGGATTTCAGTGGTGAGAAGACCAACACACCAAGGTAAACAAAGCTTAAGGAAGAAGCACAAAAAGAGGCCAATCAAGGCCTAAGAGGGGGATTTCGACCCCCAATGCTAAAACACCCTTAATGAAAGTTCTTAAGCATAAAAATATAAGACTTTTTTCAGTTAAACACAAAGCCTAAATCAGCATGCAAGGTAGGTCAAAAAACAATGCAAGATTGGGGAAAATAAAGCAAGAAACTCACCCTTGAAGAACACCTCAAGAACAGCTGGTCCAGCCACCCGCCTTTGACCAAAATCAGTCCAAAACCTCAAGAATAAACCCTCCAAGCCTCTCAGTCTCGGAGCAAGGTGTAATGATGTGTGTACTAGTGCAAAAGTAAGGTCAAAATGCACTTTATAGGCCTAGAAACACACACAAAGGATGAGAGAGAGGGAGATATAGAGAGAGAGAGAGAGTATATCTAACAGATATATATGTATATGGCTCTGGTTTTTGTTCAAAAAAACTAACCCTTGCTAAAGGAGAAGAAGGGTGCTTATATAGGCCAAGAAAAAGCCAAGAAACTTACAAGCTAAGCTAAAGAGAAAGGGTCAAAGGGGACAAAGGGTCCAAGGGAGTCAAGGCTTCTAGAGGAAGCTAAGACAGTTGGCCAAGATTCTCCAAGAAGCTTGGCCAAAGGGTCAATCTTCTAGAAGGGAAAAAGGGGTCAAGGGTGCAAAGGGGTCATCCCCGTGCATGGGGAGGGGTGATGGTGCATTCTAGCTGGCACAGCTAGCATGCACCATGCCTGAGGGGTGCAAAGGGTGCTGACCGGCCAGCAAAAGAGGTCACTGGCCAAAACAAAGTGCCGGTCGGCAATATATAGTGCCGACCGGCCATGGGTTTAAAGAAAACACTGCCGGTGGCACCCACAAAAGGCCGGTGATGTGTGGGGATGCCTCACAAGGCATTCCCTGCCCCTCCAAGGCAAAACACAAGTGTTTGGTGCAAAACCAGACACAAAACAGTCAAGTCGAGAGATCCTGAGGCAAGGCGCGCAGCCAAAACCTCCGGGAACTCAAGACGAACACAAGCACGGATGATCACCGAGTGTTCGAGCGGTAACGCCCAAGTCCTGAGGACGGTCAAAAATGGGGTGTCTACAGTTGCCCCTCTTTGACAGAACTCGAAAGTCATAACAATGACGGGAGTGAATGTCAAAACCCAGAGACGACCCATTTTTTACAAGGCCGAAGACTCAGACAAACATGCAAGACAAACAAGATATGCGCCCGAAGGCAGGGGCAAAATGCAAGACAATACACAAAGCCGAACATAACTTATGATCATGCAAAGAAAGCTGTAACGAAGCACACATGCAACAGTTTTAAGCTAGCATACACTAAACTACACTACAATGCAGAAAGGATGTAAGGGAATTGTACGATTCTCGATACGTCTCACGCGGAGGATACAATACCTGTCCGATTTGTCTGGTTCCACCAGTCGCAAATGAACCGTACATACAATATCATGCTTGCAAAGAAAACAAACTTAACAGGTACAATGTGATCAGCAACATGCATGACAATGTACTTGAAAATGCGTGACAACGCAAAGCAAGTGGGAAGTATAACAATGCTGTGAAGGCACAGACATGTAAGTGGAGCATGCAGTCTACGCAGGCAACAAAATTGAACACAAGGATGCGGTCTGCGCAAGCAAAACATGCGGTCTACACAAGTAATGAAATTTGAACATAAGCATGCGGTCCATGCGAGCAAAACATGCGGTCTACGCAAGTAGTGAATTGAACATAAGCATGCGGTCTACGCAAGCAAAACATGCGGTCTACGCAAGTAGTGAATTGAACATAAGCATACATAAGCATGCGGTCTACGCAAGCAAAACATGCGGTCTACGCAAGTAGTGTATTGAACATAAGCATGCGGTCTACGTAAGCAAAACATGCGGTCTACGCAAGTAGTGTATTGAACATAAGCATGCGGTCTACGCATGTAGTGTATTGAACATAAGCATGCGGTCTATGCAAGCAATGTGTATAAAAAAGAAACTTGAACACATGTAAGTGAAAACATGCCATTCATGATGTTGGAATGTAAAGTACTGTAACACAGCATAATTGAAACGATTTGTGGAATCCACAAGACACGAAAAGGATACGGGAAGGGATGCTCTTCGCATGCACCAAGCATCGCTCATAGAAGTTGTGGCCTGAGGTCAACTCGAAGGTTCACGTTTCAAAAGTGCGCTTTCCCACATTGCCTCGAGTGATGAAGGTGCTAAACCATGTAGTTGACTCGAACAAGGGTACGGGAGGCGCGTGGACCGCAAAGGGAGTCTTATTGGTATCAATCCCGGCACCTTGCTACCCTGCTATTCTATGCTTTACTTTCCTTTTTACTGGTAGTTTAAGCACATTGCACTGCCTCGGGCAGGTTTTATTCTTTCTCAAAATTACATATTTTGCAAAACACGTGATGGGAATGAAACAACCATTTTGTTCAAAAGATGTTGCATTTATACATTCCCTATGCATCGCATCGCAAGGTATCACACCACAATGTGAACGAAATTGAACCTATTTTGAACATTGAGTACTTGCATCGTAATAATCAGGTAGTGAACCGACTTACAACTTGATAAGCAAAACAAAGGCATGATAAGCGAATCAAGTGTGGGTACTACTCGATAAACAAATCAAAGACTTAAAGAGAGTGACATACAACTTGATAAGCAAATGTACAACAACTCGATAAGCAAATACGCGTGACTCGGCAAGAATCAATCACCAGAGAGTGTTGGAGGTGGTGGGACTCCCCGATCCTTAGCATAAACAGCTCAGATATCAAGGAGGAAGACCATCGGCCAAGGGGAGAGGCCATCAGCCACAAGAAATGGCCATCGGCCAGAAATTTGTTTGGTCGGCAAAAAGTGATGGCCGGTCGGCACAATATTTGGTCGGTCGGCAATGAATGAAGGGATCACCAGAATGTTGACACCTGTCCTCCACTCAGCCTTATCTCCTACAAAAGACCTCAACTTCGTAGTTTTTCTCAATTCCACACTGATTTGCTCTAATGGAAGAGTTTCTTGCTCAAAATCTCACAGCTTGGATTGCTAGTTTGGATGGCTCGGAAAAGTTGAATTTCCGGGGCTTCGACATAAATGCACTATTCACTCTGGGTCGTACCCCGTTGCACCTTCCGTTTCTCTATGCCGCAGCGAGGTTTTGGAATCCGGTGACGCACGTCTTTAGCTTTGCCGGGCAAGAGATATGTCCTACCTTCGAAGATTTCTGAGCCTTAACGGAGTCCGAGCGCGACGAGAAACTCCTGCCCCAACTTAATTTTGGCCATGCCCAATCCTTAGGGCGAATGTGTGGACTCAATATGCGTGACGCTCGGTCTCTAATTTGCGATGGGATACTGGATATTTCGAGTTTGATCGATCGGTTTTCTGATGCCGGTGATCGCGACAACCATCATTGGCAAGGCTTCCGGCAACACACCCTCTGTTTGTGCATGCTATCTCATTTTCTATTTGTCTCGGGCTCCGGAGGATCTAGTGTCCGGCTGACCGAGGTTGCCCAAGGCTTGAAGGAGGGCAAGAGCTGTATTGCCATGGCTCTGACTGAGACGTTGATGGGCTTAGATGCCTTTTATCGCCGAGAGGCGACCAGATTTGCGGGGAGTCCACTACTACTGCAGGTAATGTTTCCCACCCAATCTCACATATGTATTGCTCACATCACTCGGCCCTCAAGCTCGGTTCTTCTCACGAAAACCCTATTCTCACTTTTCTCTCATCGTACATCTCTCTATTCTTTATTCTCTCATTTTTCATCCCTTCCCAGGTATGGTTGGTGGACAAACTGCAGGTTGTGGACTCTTGCCCAACATATTCAGCTCGCGGCTACTTCTTCCGACACCGTTTAGTCAATGCCCTTGATGAGGGATGGTGGTTTGCTTGGATGTGCTGCTTGTCCGCAGACTGTATTGCCTGGTGGTGCCCTTGGCTCAGCCTTCCGGCAATGAGTTATAGCATGTTTCGGTAGACTGGAATTCAGTTGATTGGCCTTACTCACTGTGTATTCTACTTCCCATTTCGGATTCGACGCCAGTTTGGCCATGATCAGACCTGCCCGCCAGAGGGGGATAGAGTATCCTGCTGCATTCCCAGCCCGAGGTGCATAGCTTGCTCGGCAGGCTACCGCGTGGAGGACAAGAGAGCTCCTGGCCCCCGCTCCTGCTTTTAGTTGCACTTTATCTGATGAGTGCTTGGATTGGCTTAATGAGGAGGCATAGGTCGGGCCCATCATGGCGTCAGAGGCTTCGACCAGCTCTGGGAGGGGGGACAGGAGCACCTGACTTGACTATGCCCCGGATTTATTGCTTTATTAGTACTTTCAAGTTTTCTTTATGAGTGTAATAAAAAGTAACTTCGATTGTATGCAAGAGCAGGAGAACTCTGTTTTGAAATCAATGAAATTGAAGGTTGTGGTACTGAAAATTTTCCACTTTGATCCAAAAATGGTCTTAGGTGTAAAAAGATTAATTTGAACGAAGTCAACTTTTATTAAAACTTTTCAAAACCATTTTCGATATGGATCAGAACTGAACACGCTTGAGATCTGTCACTGAGATGCACAATCCTGGATCTCTGCAACTAGAAAGTTGCCCCTAGTCTGAGGAGTATCGCGGCATTGTATAGCAACGAAAAGTTGCCCCTAGTCTGCAAAGCACTGTATTGGAGATCTTTACTGAACTCTTGAATGCTGAATAGACAAAGATGACCGAGATGATCAACAGGACAAAGTTGATCGGGGAAACGTTTATGGCTAAACTCCAGGGTGAAGTTGCCTACGTATCCTAAAGATGGGAATCAAGCCTTACGTAGTTCCGGCTTGGGTTTACTCGGGTATTTTCACTCTCCTTTTGCGCTCTAACTTTTGCCAAGGCCGCCCTTTGCGGGTTTTCAACCTTGCGAGCTCAGTTTTTATATTTTCCAATTTTTTCATGCTCTAACTTTTGCCTAGGTCACCCTTTCGAGTTTTCGGCCTAGCGAGCCTCTCAAGGGTAATATTTCTTCAACTTGTCCATGTTGATCGGTTGTGAAAACTTTAGGCCATCTAGGTCTATCAGAACCACAACTCCACCCGACCAGACAACTTTGATGATGTATGTGTAGACACCCCATTTTTGACCGTCCTCAAGACTTGGACATCACTGATTGAACACTCGGTGATCATCCTTGTTTGTGTTCGTTTGGAGTTCCCGGAGGTCTCGGCTACGCGCCTTACCTCAGGATCTCCGAACTCGACCGTTTCGTGTCTGGTTTTGCACCAAACACTTGTGTTTTACCTTGGAGGGGTAGGGAATGCCTTGTGAGGCATCCCCACACATCACCGGCTGTGGCTAGAGGCCACCAGCCAGGGTTTTATGCCATCGGCAATGTATATTGCTGGTCGGCATTCTTTTTTGCCGGTCGGCCATCAATTTTGTCAAAATGACAATTTTGGCCAGCCGACTACTGTGCATCTGCTTTTCCAGATATTTTAGCACAGCTGTCTTGCATTTGCTTCCCCTCCATACACGTGTATGGAGGGATGGACCTCTTGTTAGCTTACCTTGTAAGCTTTACAAGATTGGCTCCTCTATAAGAGGAGCCCTTCCCTCTTGGCTTAGGGTTGGACTTTTTAGAGAGAGAACACTTCAAAGAGAGCTCTGGTTCTAGAGTTAGGACTTATACATATTCTATCTCTATATCTTTGCCTTTGTGTGTATTAGTGTGTTTGTGTCTTACTATTGCACACAAACACATAGTGTTACACCTTCTCTAGGTTGTTGAGGGTCCAGAGGTTTGTTCTTAGTGTTCTTGGCTGGATTTGAGCTCAAGGAAGCAACAAGATCATCATTTGTGAATAGGTCCTTCAAGGGTAAGAGACTAGTCCTTTTTCCCCCCTTCTTGCACATCATTTTTTCCTATCTTATATCTTTTTTTGTGTTTAGTGTATAACATAAAAAAGTTCTATTTTTAAGCCCTCTTGATAGTTTGTTAAGAGTGTTTTGTGGTTTGGAAGAGTTTGACCCCTCTTAGGCCTTGAAAGGCCCCTTTTTGTACCATTTTGTGTGAGCTCCGGGACCCTAGTGTTTGGGCCTCCTCACCACTGAAATCTTGAGGGATTTCAGAGGTGAGGATGGTGCCTTGAGGTCCTAAGAAGGAGAGGGCCACCCCCTCTCCTTGTTGTCCTTGAAAAGGACCCATTTTGGCCTCTTGAGGGAGCATCATGTTTGAGTGTTTGTTGATCATGCCATGGCTGTATTTTATGCTTATTATGTCATGATTTAACATTGTATTAAGTTGGTTTTGGTACGCCATGCATGCCTTGCATACCTACCTTGTAATGTCATGTTTAGCCCCTAACATGCCTTAGGTTGTAAGCCTTTGTTCTAGCATGCTTTAGGTCTAGCTTTGTGAAGCTTTTGTGCTTATTTCACCATGTTTAAGGTCTGTCCATAGTTGTTTGGGTCGATCTTGGCATGCCTAGTATAGTCCCTTTGCATTTTAGGCTTGTAAGCCTCAAGAGCATGAGCCTCTAACATGCATTACTTGCTTTGGTTTAATGGTTTGGAACCATTTAACATGCCATTTCAGTCCCTTTAACATGTTTGCATGCTTGTACTTCATAACCCTTTGAATGCGTCAAATGTTTATGTTGCATACTCCTTGAAAGTGCATTTGTGTATGCCACCGTGTGTAGCCTTCTTAGATGCCATCTAAGTAGTCTTTTGGGTTCACTTTAACATGCTAAAACTCTGATTTTAGTTACTTAAATCATGCCATGTTTGGTCTCGATAAGTGTAGTTCAATGCCCCTTTGGCGAGCCTTGGGTTTTGAACCTTAATCATATGACATGTTTGCTTGTTTAAGTTGGTTTGGCATCTCTTATAGCATGATTTCAGAGCTTACTTTGCATGCTAATTGTCCATGTTTTTCCCTTTTAAGTGTCCTTAAAAGTTGCTTCGATATGCCTAAGTGTTGGATCATGTGTGCTTGCATGTTTGTATGCATTTTGGTCTTCACTTCCATGGCATTTGGCCACTGTTTTAGGCCTATTTAGAGCTGCCTAAATCATGCTTAAGTCCATCCCTTGGTTGCTTGCATATGCTCCTTGAGTGTTGTAATGTATTGGTAAGTTGTTGCATGTTAGAACTTATATGATTGAATGAAGTCACATGTTTGTTTGTATGCTTGGACATCCTCATTGCATCTTGCATGATTGTTGGTTCACATTGAGGTTTCATGCCTTGCATGCTTATAGCTTGTATGCTCATTTGCATTGCCATGATTGCATACTAGTCAACATGCTTAGGGTTGCATTGCATAAGAATGCATGCTAGACCTCTTGAGATGAGTATGATAGAGGTTGGGCCCCCTTGTGTGCTTACTTGGTTTGTATTCATTTGAAATTGAAGTTGCACACTTGATCCTTTGGACCATCATGCATGGAAATGTGTGATTGGTGGTCCGAGAATCAAGGCACATCCTCCTTTGAGTCATAAACATGATAAGGGGTGTGATAGGTGCATATATTCTTTAAAATGCATTGCCATGCTATGCCTTGTCCTTTGCTGCTGTAAGTTGCAGGTTCAGCAGGCATTTTTTGCCGATCGGCAACATATTGTGCCGACCAGCCTCCCATCAGTGGCCGATAATCCAATTAGCAGCCGATGACCTTATTTGGCGGCCGGTGGAGGTCTTCCTCAGCCGGTGGTGATCTCCAGTGTTCAGAGAGGTATCCCTGAGACTTTGGCAGTCTTCAGAAGGGCAGAGCAGGGAAAACAGAGGCAGACTATGCATGGTAGTGACTTTTCGAGCAGGACCTGAGCACGCATTGCATTGGACTCTCTTCCCGAGGCGGTTTACTGTTTTTCCTAGCCTAGTTAGTTTGTTAACTAATTAGATAATTTGTAATATTTAATTAGCTTGCGTAGTTAATTAATTTGTATTATTCTTTCGGTCCCCCCGAGCGAGGGCAAATCTGTAATAAGTGTGGGTGTGTATGTGTGTATGTCTTCCAACCCCCACTTCTTTCTCCCTTTTACTTACCTGTTTTGATGGTTAGTATTAGGACATGTTTATTTTAGCATACCTCATGCTATGCATGCGTGCATTCATACATTTGTCTTGCATGCACCGGGCTCGGCGCATCATGCTAACTGTATTGTATTTCAATTCCAACTCAAATATATGATGTTTGTGCATTTCATATGCCATTTTAGGATTAGCCGAGGCTATTCTAAATTCACTCTGTATGCGATGCATTAGCCACTTAACATGGACTAGGATCATGCATGTTTGCTAACTAGTTTGTTGTTTTGGCACGGAGTACGATGTAAGTATTTTTTTTATGCTTTAGCATACCGCATGTGTGTGGATGTTGCCATGACAGTATGCTTGCCATGCGGCTAAATGCTTACGTGACATTACTGCTTGATTGTCTGTGGGTGGAGGTTGGATTGTTTGAGTTGGAATAACTCGTTGAAATCCGTATTTTAGCCTACTTGCGAGTAGCAATTTCAAAACTGTTTTCGAAACAAACGGATATACAATGCTTATTTCCAAATTAGACGATCTAGTCTATACTTTTTTGCTGTGCGCATAACATAGTAATTCTAGGCTAATAACTGGAATAAGAACACATAACGTTTTCAAAAACGGATATCATGGTTAGTAGAGGCCGGTCTTCGGACCAGGCGAGAGGGGGTGCTCATAGCTGACCTTCCCCAATCGTACCCAAGTTCCCGAGCCGAGGCAACTTTGGTGATGACGGACACGTGGCCTTGGGCACCGAGTCAGGGTTTCCTAAATTTCTCCATAAAAAATATTTAGGTGGCGACTCTGTATTTGGCAAAGCAGTCCATGTTTGGCACTTCTTTTCAAAAATCTGTTTTTCTCAAAATGATTTGCCGGATTTGGACTCTTTGGTTCAAGATTAAGAACCGTGACACAAATTGAGTCTGAACTGTAGCAGGGTCCCTCGCGGACGTGTTACAGTAGGGACCAGTCCAATTGGGTCTGAACTTGCCCCTAGGGTCGTGGATGGGAGCTCGGTTGTCCTTGAGCACCAAATCTCCTTCTTTCAAATTCCTAGACTTAACCTTCTTGTTGAGAGCCCAGGCAATTCTGCGCTGATAACCTTGAACATGATACAGTGCTTTCAGTCTTCTCTCATCAAAGAGCATGAGTTCCTCAAACCTGCTCTGCTGCCAATCTGCTTCGGCTATTTGACATTCGGCCAGCACTCGTAGTGACGGAACCTCAATTTCGATAGGTAAAACCGCTTCCATCCCGTAAACTAAAAAATACGGAGTCGCTCCGGTAGAAGTTCTGATTGAAGTCCGGTAGCCCTACAGAGCAAACGGCAGCTTATCTGGCCGGTCCCGGTAGGTTTCTACCATCTTCTACAGTATGTGTTTGATGTTCTTGTTGGCGGCCTCAACTGCTCCATTAGTTTGCGGCCGGTATGTGGATGACCTATGAAAAGCCACGTTGTATTTCTCCAACAAATCAATCACTTCCTTCTTGAAGTGGGAACCGTTATCTGAAATTATCTTGATCGGGACCTCATAACGACAGATGATGTTGTTTCTGATAAACTTTGCAACATGTGAAGCCTTCAACACCGCATAAGATTGGGCCTCGACCCACTTTGTAAAATAGTCTATCGCGACTAGGATGAACTCATGCCCATTTGACCCCTTCGAAGTGACGGCCCTGATCACATCAATTCCCCAAACTGAAAATGACCATAGCGAAGTCATGTTGTACAGCTTTGATGGCGGAATGTTCATGCAATTTGCATGAATTTGACATTTGTGGCATCGCCGAACAAAGCCGATACAATCCTCCTCCATGGTGGACCAGTAGTAACCTTGTCTGAGGATCTTCCGCGCTAGCATCACTCCGTTCATGTGTGCACCGCACTCTCCTCCATGGATGGCCTCCATTAGGCGCCTCGATTCTTCAGCTTCAACACACAGCTTGTGCATTCCCAGATGACCTCTCTTATACAGCTTACCCCCACAGATGATGAACTGAACGGCCATTCTTCTGATCGCCCTCTTATCCTTGGCATTTGCCCCTAATGGATACGCCTCCTTCTCCAAGAAGTTCCAAATGTCGTAATACCAGGGGTTTTCGTCCTGAACCTCATCTATGGCGGCGATTGATTCATATGCCGGCACAAACTTCTGATCAATGATAACCGGACGCATCCGGACTCCAGATGGGATGTCTATCATGGAAGATAGAGTTGCTAGTGAATCCGCGAACCTGTTGTTCTCTCTTACTAGATGGGTGAAAGTTAGCTTCTTAAACCGAGGAATTAACAAATCCAAGGTTCGGTGGTAAATTATCATCTTTTCTTCTTTGACTTTCCAGTCTCCTTTTGCTTGAGACACAACAAGGTTCGAATCGCCGATGACGTCTAACCGTCTTGCCCCTAGTTCCAGGGCTGCTTCTAAACCGGCAATACATGCCTCATATTCTGCTTCGTTGTTCGAGACTTTGAACCGGAGTTTGAAGGCTAGAGGGATACGAGAATTATCGGGCGCTATCAGTAACACTCCTATTCTGTCACGCCCCAAACCCGCCCCTAAAAGTTTGGGCATGACCCATTCGAAAACGGACACCAAACCTGTAATACATGTCATACGAGGCCTGAACGGAAGCCTTCAATAATATAAAAGACATAGAAAAACATCCATTGAGCTATTACTAACATGCCAGGATCACAACATCACACTAACTAAATATTATACAGAAAGCCCACACACATAAACCTCGACTCAGCTTCTCAAATAGGTGTATAACGAAGATATTGATGAAGAAGGGATCATATACAATCAGCCATAAATAGACAACCAAAGCATAATCAAACTTAGCAAAATTTTACAAACGCACGGGCTTCAGCTAGTGCCTGGACATCGAAGTTGACAAAAGAGAGATGAGCCTTAAGGGTTAGGACCGGACTCCCGGTTGATTACCTACAGAAACAGACAAACTACAGAATAAGCGAACTCAGTGAATAGCAGTACATAAATAATGTAATATTTAACCTGAATAATCAAACATGTAACTGCAAATACATATGATTAACTACATGCCGTGATTATTTCCAAAACAGCCACAGTCCAATTTCCATAACAGAATGGCTTTGAGCCCAGTTTATACAGAACAGCCATAGGCCTACAGATGCAGAACGACCATGGGTCCAGAAATAACAGTAATAATAGAAACAACAGAAATAGTAGAAATAACAGAAATAATGGAAATAACAGAAATGGCAGAACCAACAGAAATAACAGAACGCATAAGCGTGGTAACAGAACGCATAAAGCGTGGTAACAGGACGCGTAAAGCATGGTAAGAGAAATAACCAATGTATGGACTCAAGAGGTGGCTCGTACGGATTCCAGAGGTGGCTCCCACCAAAGTGTAGCACTTCGTTCCGTACAGCACTTTGTTCCATACCAGAAAATATCAGAATGACCTAACGGTCCAGAAATAACAGAACGGCCTAACGGCCCAGAAATATCAGAACGGCCTAGCGGCCCAGAAATATCAAAACGGTTTAGTGGCCCAGAAATATCTATGTATGGACTCAAGAGGTGGCTCGTACGGATTCCAGAGGTGGCTCCCACCAAAGTGTAGCACTTCGTTCCGTACAGCACTTTGCTCCATACTAGATAACATCAGAAGAGATTAACTTCAGAATCATACAGAACATACATATATTCTTTCCTTTATTTACATGAATTAACATAAATAATATCAGTTTAACAGAACGTTGCTCATAGTTATTAGTAAACGGTAAACACATTTTTCAGATTGAACACTTTCAGAAATACGTATCTACCATAGTTTCATACCATAAATCAATAGATCTCAGGACAAACCACAAAGCAGAATAACTTCAGATATCATCAGAACTGACTAGTCCCAAGTTAGACAGAGGCATACAGATTCTTTTAATCATTTACATAAGTTAACGTAATTAGTTTACGTTTAACAGAATACTAATGGTAACCATTAGCAATACATATACTATTTGTAGGGACAAAATAATTACCTCATAACAGTCTTAAATCATCATTGACAAAACAGAATGATTCGCAATGCCCAAGCATTATTATTCTATTTAATTATCGCACTTCCTTAAGGTTAATTTATGGATAACAAAACATACATTAAATCAAATAGAAGTCAATAGCAAGTTCCTAGTAAACGGGGTTTACTTCCATGGGTACAATTCTTATGCGGAGTCACCGATAATTTATAAGTTATGGTACATTACTGATAAACGATAAACGTACCCGGAATACAGAATGGTTCCAGAGTCATTTTGTTGAGTGCTACTTCTTTCAATGCCCACTTTGATTCCCAACCAACACACATGTTGACATATTTACTCAGAGAGAAGAAAATGTCAGTAACAATAATAATTAACAATAAATAACGTACAGTTGAGGTACTATTACTCACAGTGTTTAGATGCTTGGTCCACCCCCATAACTGACCCTACACAATTCATCATATTACAATATTATTCAATTTCCAACATTATTCAACACAACATGATCCAACAAAAGTCAACATCACTTGGTTCATCAACACCATTTGCAACTTAACATAATTCAAAATAAATCCTTGAATCCCATTCCAACATTCTAAAACCAAGTTCATATCATCTATATCATTAATAGATTATTTCCCCAATTTTCCCTTCACATTACAACATGAATACAATGTTTATACCATAGTTCATTCGTAAATTTTAAACATAATTTTCAAGTATCACCAAATTCCAATTAAACTTGCACATATATAATTCAACCTACTAATTTCATGATTCTACTTCCAATTTGGGCCAAATCATCGATTAACATCATTACCCAACCTAGGGTTTCAAGAAAACATTGAAATTCAAGAAAAATTCAAACTTAGTAACCCATCACTTTTCATTCTAATTTTCCATTGATTATACATCTAGGATACATGACCCATCATTTTAATCCATCAATTTAACTCTTAAGATTCCTTACCTTAAGAATTAAGCAAGCCTTGGTGAGATTCCTCCATAATTTCGGAATTCCAATCGGTTACAAATGTTCATCTTCTTGCCTTCTTCACTTCTTGGTGGAAGATCTTGCTCAAACCTAAGGGAAATGGAAGTATTTGGGGATCAAAACCCTAGGGTTTTCGGACCTAGGGCAAGAGGGATCAAGAGAGGGGAGGAAAATATAAGAAATGATCTCAAAATCCCGTTTTTAAGCTGCTGTACCCGCTATTCCCGCTCGAGCATCCTTATTCCCGCTCGAGCGGACTTGCTCCCAGCACAAATTTCAAAACTTCAAACAGGTATAACTCTCCCATCCGGACTCCGTTTTAGGTCGTTCTTGTGTCCAAATTGAAGCCCTGGAAATAATCTTTCCAATGGTTCTAACCTCACATCCAGATTTAAAGTATGGAAAAAGAAAAGGGCAAATGAGTGACGGTTGGTCATAAACGAATTATTCAAATTAAAGTTTTTGGTCCAATCTTACCTTACCTTCATATTAGCATCTCAATCAATATCCCAAAATAAGATAAAAACACTCCAAATACACTAATAAGAATGTCAAAAATAAACCAACGTGCCTCAGAAATTCAAACTTAACCAGGCGACCCGCTCGAGCGCCAAACCTTGCGCTCGAGCATGAAGACCAACAAAGCCGTCTGCTCGAGCGACCACTTCTACGCTCGAGCGGAAAATCACCACTCCCAGAATTTCAGTCTGCCTGCAAAATTATTGGAAACCCCGAAAGTACGCTCGAGCGCCAACTACTCCGCTCGAGCGGAGGGACAAATTTTAGATTGTTTGGTAAAGATCACCAATTCCAGTTTCAAAGGCATAAACCAACGGATAGTTCTTCAATTCCAATGGCAAACACATTAACCCCTAATTAAATAAGGATAACTTTCTATACGCACTCTGGGGTCATTACATTCTCCCCACCTTAAGAAGTTTGGTCCTCCAAACTTGATTTACCTTGTTATACGTTTAGTCCCGTCTTGGACATATAACATTTCTTAACCATTTCATCACCTATCAGACATAATTCAAACTTTTTAAGTTCATAAGTAACTCCCATTATCACAATTCCACAAAAGTATATGCTTCTTATAATAATTAGACCCATGATATCTAAATCAACGACTTTGGGGTTCTTTACTCATTAGCTGAATTAGACTTATCAGTTCAAATCAAATCTCAAATCAAATCTCTAACAGGCTCAAATTTAAACTCAATACTGGCTTATTTCAAAGTCAACATCTTGACATCAAACACATGATACATTTATCCAAAAGTTATTATATTCTTGTTCCATAGTTAGTAAGATGTTCCCAACATGGACAAAAACATTTCCCAAGAATATGTAATACATAAATTCTTTAAACCCTTCATAAGTACATATAATATGTTGTTCAGAGATGTTACTCAGAAACTTATCAGACCTTGCAAAAATATCAGATGATGAAATAAGTCCCAATAGTATTGACTAATGTAAACTTTGACAGAATAATCTCCAAGCCAACTTACAACAGATAAGACAGAATAGCTCGAAGCTCAACATAGAGCCTTCATCAAATATCAATTGAAGGACTTATTCATACATAGCAAATATTTCTTTCAGAAAACTTGTCATATCTTGAACATTCGGAGTTTCGTAGTGTATCTAGTCATCCTGGGAAAATTTATCCAGAAAACTTATCATATCATAAACTTGTCGGAAGTTCGTAACATTTTGTCATCATATCGAACATTTCGTAACCCGAAATATGAATTTCCTTAAACATTGAATAACATAGTTTATAGTTAAAATCATTTATGTCAAATCAATTCATCAGTTACAGCAATATCAAAACTAGCATTATATACTTTAATTGAAGCATAAAGTACAAACTGTAGAAGCATATGAGTGATTACAGTCTATAATTATTTCCATTACAATCATGGATCTAGTTTCCTTAGCAGAGTGACTTTAAGCCCAACATGTATCGGATAACCATAACTCCACAGATACAAAACGGCCATAAGCCCATAAATATATACATATGTAATTGCAGAACTCAAAAGAGTAGTTCAATACTATTGTATTTTCAGATCGGCCTTAGGCCCGGAAATATTGAATGGCCCTCGGCCCAGAATGTTACAGAATGGCCCTTGGCCCAAAAGGTTACAGAATAAATTACTAAATGCACACAGACTTATATTACGGAAAGATTTCTCAATCTCAAATTCTTAATACGCAGAGGCAGGATTCTAATTCTTGCAGTAACTTATTAAAGTACCACTCATTTTGGTTTGATGTCAAATTAGTCAGTAATTATCTATTATTTTGCAAGTGTCATATGGACGAACACGTATTGTAGGCGGGGTTCCTTATGTTATTCGACTCTTTCCTATAAGAAGTCTCAATGACAGATCACAGGGTATACGTAAACAAAACAGATAACAAATCATAGATTTCAGATTTCAAGTTACAAAGTACAAATTTCAGATTTCAGATTTCAGATTTCAGATTTCAAATTTCAGATTTCAGATTTCAGATTTCAGGTTTCAAGTTTTATATTTCAAATTTCAGATTTCAGAGTACAGAGAACAGAGCACGAAATACAGAATACAGATGACAGATTCCGTAACTATAAACAAACACAATCATATTACATAGTTCAATATTTCCCATCAGAAGTCGTCGATAATTTCTCGGTTCACACAATCGTATGAAGTACATACTGTTTCAAGGTTAATAACTAATTTCCCCAGCATAGCCTATCTAGTTAAACAGTCAGCAAGAAGTAAATTCACAGTTAATTAATTTCTTTCACAATTTGAAGAGGGGTCACTATTTGCATAACCTCTTCTTATAACCAACCTTACTTAACACAAATTCTTATTACAGAAACCATATCTTATCAAAATGTTCAAACACAGTAATTGCTCAAAATAACAGATTTAAACATTGTTATGGCAAGGAAGGCATAACCATATCAGATGAGTTAGAATATTTGAACTGATAATACAAATTTCATTTAATTCTTACCGATCAGCTCACATCCTTACCACGCGTCCGCAGTGCATTATTCACATTTGTATATCTTGCATTATTCACCCGCCTATATACGATAAACAGAGGCAATAAAAGAACATACAACAGACATAGATCGTAGTTATCAGAGTTAGCAGGTAGAACATTTAACGTTGCTACCAATTTCTTTCATATGCACTAAGGATGTCATGCATGATGCCTAAATCTTTTCTAGACATCCTAAAGCTCAATGGACTTGTGTGTGAGGTAGCAACTCGTGCTCTGATACCACCTGTCACGCCCTAAACCCGCCCCTAAAAGTTTGGGCATGACCCATTCGAAAACGGACACCAAACCTGTAATACATGTCATACGGGGCCTGAACGGAAACCTTCAATAATATAAAAGACATAGAAAAACATCCATTGAGCTATTACTAACATGCCAGGATCACAACATCACACTAACTAAATATTATACAGAAAGCCCACACACATAAACCTCGACTCAGCTTCTCAAATAGGTGTATAACGAAGATATTGATGAAGAAGGGATCATATACAATCACCCATAAATAGACAGCCAAAGCATAATCAAACTTAGCAAAATTTTACAAACACACGGGCTTCAGCTAGTGCCTGGACATCGAAGTTGACAAAAGAGAGACGAGCCTTAAGGGTTAGGACTGGACTCCCGGTTGATTACCTATAAAAACAGACAAAATACAGAATGAGCGAACTCAGTGAATAGCAGTACATAAATAATGTAATATTTAACCTGAATAATCAAACATGTAACTGCAAATACATATGATTAACTACATGCCGTGATTATTTCCAAAACAACCACAGTCTAATTTCCATAACAGAATGGCTTTGAGCCCAGTTTATACAGAACAGCCATAGGCCTACAGATGCAGAACGACCATGGGTCCAGAAATAACAGTAATAATAGAAACAACAGAAATAGCAGAAATAACAGAAATAACGAAAATAACAGAAATGGCAGAACCAACAGAAATAACAGAACGCATAAGCGTGGTAACAGAACGCATAAAGCGTGGTAACAGGACACGTAAAGCGTGGTAAGAGAAATAACCAATGTATGGACTCAAGAGGTGGCTCGTACGGATTCCAGAGGTGGCTCCCACCAAAGTGTAGCACTTCGTTCCGTACAGCACTTTGTTCCATACCAGAAAATATCAGAATGACCTAACGGTCCAGAAATAACAGAATGGCCTAGCGGCCCAGAAATATCAGAACGGCCTAGCGGCCCAGAAATATCAAAACGGCCTAGCGGCCCAGAAATACCTATGTATGGACTCAAGAGGTGGCTCGTACGGATTCCAGAGGTGGCTCCCACCAAAGTGTAGCACTTCGTTCCGTACAGCACTTTGCTCCATACTAGATAACATCAGAAGAGATTAACTTCAGAATCATACAGAACATACATATATTCTTTCCTTTATTTACATGAATTAACATAAATAATATGAATTTAACAGAACGTTGCTGATAGTTATTAGTAAACGGTAAACACATTTTTCAGATTGAACACTTTCAGAAATACGTATCTACCATAGTTTCATACCATAAATCAATAGATCTCAGGACAAACCACAAAGCAGAATAACTTCAGATATCATCAAAACTGACTAGTCCCAAGTTAGACAGAGGCATACAGATTCTTTTAATCATTTACATAAGTTAACGTAATTAGTTTACGTTTAACAGAATACTAATGGTAACCATTAGCAATACATATAACGTATCTCACATTTGCGCATGTGCCATCACAATACTATTCGTAGGGACAAAATAATTACCTCATAACAGTCTTAAATCATCATTGACAAAACAGAATGATTCGCAATGCCCAAGCATTATTATTCTATTTAATTATCACACTTCCTTAAGGTTAATTTATGGATAACAAAACATACATTAAATCAAACAGAAGTCAATAGCAAGTTCCCGGTAAACGGGGTTTACTTCCATGGGTACAATTCTTATGCGGAGTCACCGATAATTTATAAGTTATGGTACATTACTGATAAACGATAAACGTAGCCGGAATACAGAATGGTTCTAGAGTCATTTTGTTGAGTGCTACTTCTTTCAATGCCCACTATGATTCCCAACCAACACACATGTTGACATATTTACTCAGAGAGAAGAAAATGTCAGTAACAATAATAATTAACAATAAATAACGTACGGTTAAGGTACTATTACTCACAGTGTTTAGATGCTTGGTCCACCCCCGTAACTGACCCTACACAATTCATCATATTACAATATTATTCAATTTCCAACATTATTCAACACAACATGATCCAACAAAAGTCAACATCACTTGGTTCATCAACACCATTTGCAACTTAACATAATTCAAAATAAATCCTTGAATCCCATTCCAACATTCTAAAACCAAGTTCATATCATCTATATCATTAATAGATTATTTCCCCAATTTTCCCTTCACATTACAACATGAATACAATGTTTATACCATAGTTCATTCATAAATTTTAAACATAATTTTCAAGTATCACCAAATTCCAATTAAACTTGCACATATATAATTCAACCTACTAATTTCATGATTCTACTTCCAATTTGGGCCAAATCATCGATTAACATCATTACCCAACCTAGGGTTTCAAGAAAACATTGAAATTCAAGAAAAATTCAAACTTAGTAACCCATCACTTTTCATTCTAATTTTCCATTGATTATACACCTAGGATACATGACCCATCATTTTAATCCATCAATTTAACTCTTAAGATTCCTTACCTCAAGAATTAAGCAAGCCTTGGTGAGATTCCTCCTTAATTTCGGAATTCCAATCGGTTACAAATGTTCATTCTTGCCTTCTTCACTTCTTGGTGGAAGATCTTGCTCAAACCTAAGGGAAATGGAAGTATTTGGGGATCAAAACCCTAGGGTTTTCGGACCTAGGGCAAGAGGGATCAAGAGAGGGGAGGAAAATATAAGAAATGATCTCAAAATCCCGTTTTTAAGCTGCTGTACCCGCTATTCCCGCTCGAGCGTCCTTATTCCCGCTCGAGCGGACTTGCTCCCAGCACAGATTTCAAAACTTCAAACAGGTATAACTCTCCCATCCGGACTCCGTTTTAGGTCGTTCTTGTGTCCAAATTGAAGCCCCGGAAATAAGCTTTCCAATGGTTCTAACCTCACATCCAGATTAAAAGTATGAAACAAGAAAAGGGCAAATGAGTGACGGTTGGTCGTAAACGAATTATTCAAATTAAAGTTTTTGGTCCAATCTTACCTTACCTTCATATTAGTATCTCAATCAATATCCCAAAATAAGATAAAAACACTCCAAATACACTAATAAAAATGTCAAAAATAAACCAACGTGCCTCAGAAATTCAGACTTAACTAGGCGACCCGCTCGAGCGCCAAACCTTGCGCCCGAGCGTGATGACCAACAAAGCCGTCCGCTCGAGCGACCACTTCTACGCTCGAGCGGAAAATCACCACTCCCAAAATTTCAGTCTGCCTGCAGAATTACTGGAAACCCCGAAAGTATGCTCGAGCGCCAACTACTCCGCTCGAGCGGAGGGACAAATTTCAGATTGTTTGGTAAAGATCACCAATTCCAGTTTCAAAGGCATAAACCAATGGATAGTTCTTCAATTCCAATGGCAAACACATTAAACCCTAATTAAATAAGGATAACTTTCTATACGCACTCTGGGGTCATTACATATTCCGTACCCGTATTGGTTTGACGCTCCGTTGAAGTACATCGTCCAACACTCATCGTCGATGTGCAAAATGGCTTCATCTGGGAGTAAGTACTCAACTGTTTCACCCCCTTCCACTGGATGGTCGGCTAAGAACTCTGCTACTGCTCTTCCTTTTACTGACTTACGCGTCACATACTTCAGATCGAACTCGGAGAGCAACAGCAACCAACTAGCTAGCCTGCCCGTAAGTGCTGGTTTCTCGAAAAGGTATTTGATGGGATCCAGTCGTGAAACCAACATTACGGAGTGAGCTAACAGGTAGTGCCGCAGCTTCCTGGTAGCCCATACTAAGGCTAAGCAAGCCTTCTCCAACGGTGTGTAGCGAGTCTCATACTCTAGCATTTTCTTGCTCAAATAGTAGATGGCTCTCTCCACTTTGTCCTCTGACTCCTGCGCGAGCATATAGCCCATTGTGGTCTCAGTTATTGATAGGTACAATATCAACGGCTTCCCCGGCTCTGGCGGTGACAACACGGGTGGGTTCTGTAAATATTCTTTAATCTGTTCAAAAGCAGCTTGGCATCGGCCGTCCCATTGGAATTTCTTTCCTTTCTTCAGGAGACCAAAAAGTGGTTCACAAGTCAAGGTTAATTTTGAGATAAACCGTCTTATGAATTACACTTTACCTAGAAAGCCTCGCACCTCCTTTTCAGTCCTTGGTGGTGGCATTTCTAAGATGGCCTTGATTTTGGAAGGGTCGACTTAGATGCCCCTTTGTGTAATTAGAAACCCCAGCATTTTCCCTGCTGTAACACCGAACGTACACTTCTGAGGATTTAGCCACAGCCGGAATTCTCTGATCCTTTGAAAGAACTTCTGCAAGGCGGTGTAGTGGCCCTCTCTTTTTTTGGACTTGACAATCATGTCGTCCACATACACCTCAACCTCTTTGTGGATCATATCATGTAATATTGTGGTCGCGGCCCGTTGATACGTAGCTCCAGCATTCTTCAGCCCAAACGGCATCACTCTGTAGCAGTAAGTCCCCCACGGGGTGGTGAAAGCAGTCTTCTCCCGATCTTCGGGTGCCATCACTATCTGATTGTAGCCTGAGAAACCATCCATAAACGAAGGCAAAGCATGCCCCGCTGTAAAGTCCACCAACTCATCGATATGTGGAAAGGGGAAGTCGTCCTTCGAACTGGCTCTGTTTAAATCCCTGAAGTCCACGCATACTTGGATCTTGCCATCCTTCTTCGGCACTGGAACAATATTGGCCAACCAAGTCGGATACTCAGATACCAGCAAGAAGCCTGCATCGATTTGCTTGGTGACCTCTTCCTTAATCTTGATGGCCCAATCGGGGTGGATCCTTCTAAGTTTCTATTTGATAGGTCGGGCCTCGGGGTCAAGAGGGATCCAGTGCTGTACAATCTCAGGATCGATTCCAGGCATGTCTTTGTAGGACCATGCGAAAACGTCTTTGAAATCTTTTAATAAAGCGACTAAGCGCTCGCGTTCCTCCGAAGACAACGTGGACCCGATCTGGACCAGCTGCGGGTCCTTCTCAGTACCGATATTCACAGTAGTAATTTCATCCATTAAGGGTTTAACAAATCTTTCCTGCTCTTGATCAATTAATCGTTGTAAAACCGGAGGAATTTCTTCCTCGTCGTTTTCATCAAAATTTTGAAAGTCCTGATTTAAGCAATAAATCAAAGGCACAGAAAACTACTCAGAAACCACATTCACATCATTCTTATTAAATACTTCCAAGCCGTCCGATTCTTCTGTTACAACAGACTCAGAAGAGAAAGAAAAAGACGACCTAGACAGGACTGTGGCATCCGGGTTATCACCCCCAGGAATACCGGACTCAGACTCAGTCGAGCTGGAACCTGATTCCGACTCACAAGACTCGGTGGAATCAGATTCCGGCTCACTACCTGACTCGGTGCTGCTCGATAAAAATCCCTCTTCTTACTGCCAAACGAGAGAAGGTGCAATAGATGCATCCAAAATAGTTGCTGGTAGGCCTGCAGCCGTTTCATTCCCAATCATGGACACCGAGGAGTTATCCCCCAAGCACAGCTGGTCGATCGGAGGATCTGAAAGTAGACATGCCAGTGCTACCCCTATTTCAAGTGCGGTGTCCTCAGACTCCATTTCACTGCTCTGTTCTGCCTCAACTGTCGGGTCTGTCTGCTCTTCAGTAACATCATCCCCAGGTAACTGTAGGTCGAAGAAGATTTCAAACCCTGGTACGCACTTCTTTTCTGTGTTCAGCCATGGCTCCGGAAAACCACAAAATGGAAAATCCTCCCCCTCCCGGACGAAGCGTCCGTTTAGGGTATCCTGGATGGGCCGGTGCATCAACTCAAAGGGTTTTCCCATCTGTTTCGCTCTGGCTCTCCCGGCCATTTCTTTTCCTTTCCTTATCCAGTCCTCTTTGGTGGGTAGATAACCCAAGCCGAAGGTATGGGGGTTGTGTGGCACTTCGGCCAATACTGCGACGCCTTTCCGGCCGCTCCTTTCCAATCCCATCCTGGGGATGTGTTGGAGCTTGTTCATGAGATACACTGCTTGAGCACTGACATATATCCCTTCACTAGCTGCCATGATGTTCTGTACAACCTGAGCCTCAGCCAAGGTAAAACCCGATAGGAACACATCCTCCATACCGTGCTCAATTTCTAGAACAGGCGTAGATACCTCCGGCGGCCTATGAATCGATGAATTTCCGAAAACAATGGCTACTCCCTTCCCGTGGGGGTATTTCACCCCTTGATGTAAGGTGGAGGAGACTGCCTTTACCTCATGCAGCCACGGCCGCCCCAAAAGCAAGTTGAAAGTTGCAGGCACCTCTAAGACATGGAAATCTATCTCATGCTGTCCTGGCCCGACTTTAGTATGCACTTTTTCGGTTCCCATCACTTCTCTACTTGTATTGTCATACGCCCGGATGACCTGGGCTGACGGTACAAAGTCCGCGATTTTCAAACCGATTGCATACGCTGTCCTTGCCGGGCAGACGTTGATGGCGGATCCGGTATCAACAAGAACCACTGGTATCCATTTATTCCTACATTCTACGGAAATGTAGAGTGGCTTGTTATGGTCTGCCCCCTCGGGTGGCAATTCCTTGTCGAAAAATGTCAGCATCAGGGTAGCTCCTCCCGGAAAGACTAATCCTACCAGCTGCTCTGGCGTGGTTTCTATCGAAAGCTTAGCCTTGTCCATGGCCGATAAAACAGCCTTTCTATGTACCCGTGATGCCATAAGTAATCCCCAGATGGAGATGTCTGCTTGTATCTTTTTCAATTGTTTCAATACGGCCTCATCCTCGAGTTGCTTTTCTTTTTGCTTCTCTGCCTTCCTATCTTTTCTAGACGCCTTTGGTTGATCTAGGTGTGGAGGCTTGAAATACCGTCCACTCCTAGTCATGTGATCGACTTCGCCGATATACCAGGTATCATCTGGTTGGTTACTTCCCCAATCTTCGTCTGTGTGGGCAAGACATAGATCATCGTCCTTCCACCACATTCCATCAACAACTGACAAACATCTGTCCTGCTCTGGTATGACTGCTCTTGTACTCGCAACACCTTCCATCCATATGCTCGTAGCATTCTCAGTTCCTGTGCACACAGCAGTCTCAGTCCCTGTGCACACAGCAGTCTCAGTCCCCACATGGGGCCTTTGCCTTCCTGATTCTCTCAGAATCTTCAAATCATTCCTGTTCTGACTGTGTCAATACAGCTGGCTGCTCGATAATCCCTGTAGTCAAGATGCTCCAATCCTGAGCGAAATTCTTTATGCCGGCGCTCTCCGGCAATTCACTCTGTTCTTCAACCCTTCCGGCTGTCATTGACATTCTTGCCCCTGCCGGGCCTTGTTCTGGCTGAAACTCTTCTACCACATCTGGTTGATCGTCCAACCATCCCGTAGCCTCTGTTGATTCCTCATAATCATACCAGCTGACTGCCACGTCCCCTGGATCTTGGTTACTGTAAAACTGGAGATTGGCAAGGTCCTCTTCCACAGCTATTAAATCATCTGTTCCCTGTCCCGAACTATCCCCTTGGATCGCACATAGCTTCCCCTCTGTTGGTAGTTCCATATCTGGCCTGTCCTGGCCTATTGACAAAATGTAGTCACTTGGATTATAAGCTTTCTCAACGCCACTCCCAGATTCCGCAGACTCTAGCTCAACAACCCCTTTCGCCTTTGGAATCTTTTCTCTCCTGTCCTCGACAGTCAGCACTGCTGACTCAGGTTGGGTTATGGAGATGTCCATCATGCACAAATCAGTGCAATCGGGAAGGAACACCTCCGGCTTGGGCAGGTGGGAAGGAGTGATATAGATGCTAGGATCGTAAGGCATGACCCCAGCTTGGATGAAGTTGACTCTTTTGGGTGGTGGAGCTTGGTTATGTATGGGGAGAGGGTTTGTAGTAACATTGGGTTTCTCAGGAGGTAAAATCACCCCGTTATCGATGAGATCTTGAATCTCATGACATAATCGGAAGCACAGATCGGTGTCATGACCGTGCTGTTGGTGAAATGCACAATATTTGGCTGTGTTGTGGGTAGCGGGGAGTCTTTCTGGCAAGGGCCGCGGCTCTAGGGGCTTCAAATGCCCTTTTCTGATCAAAACCCCCAGAGCTTTGGATAGGGGCATATAGAGTGGAGCGAAGGTTCTGGTGTTTTTAGGTGGGTATTTGGCTGTTTGTGGATGACTTCCGGACGCACCGGAAAATGGCGTGGCTGCCATAGTCCTTGGAGGAGGGTTGGTGGTGACCATACTCACTTCGGAGGTCCTGGTAGTTGTAGTGCCACTCGGGCCTGCATTAGTGTTACGATTGACAGTTCTACGGGGTTGCTCCCAGTCATTTTCAATCAAGCCTTGCTTCAGTGCATCCTCAATCTGTACCCCCATTTCATGTAAATCGAAAAAGGCAGGAAAGGGGAGTACAATCATCTTCTGCATTAACTTGGGTTGAAGATTGCGCACAATCATTCGAATCTGATCTTTGTCCGTGGGCCTTAAGGTCATCATCGAAGCCTTAGCTCGCCATCTGGCCACAAATTCTGAGAAGCTCTCTTTGGGTTCTTGCCTCGTTGTCTCGAGATCCCGGGTCATTATCTTGATTTGTGTATTGTATGAGTATTGCAAGATGAAGGCCTCAGCCATTTCGTCCCAATTTCTCTTGACGTCATCTTCCAATTTCGCATACCATATGGCCGCTACACCCGACAAGGTCCGGCCAAATAAAGACAGCTTCTGCAGTCTGGTGAGGCCCATTGGCCTTAGGATATCTGAAAACAACCTCAGGTGCACCATGGGGTTGCCGGACCCATCAAATCAATCAATGTGCGGCATTTTGAATCTGTCAGGCAGCGTCACAGCTGCGTTGGTGTATCCATCTTCGATATCAGGGATGGTCTTGACTCCCTGGGACTTCTTAAACATCTTTTCCAACTTGTTTAATTTTAAGGCCATGGGATCCACTTCGAACTCGAAGGGAGAGTCCGGTGCATTGACAGGCGTGGGCGCCTTGGATTGTTGTGGTGGAATCGGGGGCGGAGCTAGCCCCGCTGGAAGGTCTGTATCCTCTTGGATATTTTGGACATTCGGTGTTTCTTCGGGTATCGGAACCCTTAGTGGGGGAGGGATTTGATGTGAAGCAGATGCCCCAGTTTGCTGTTGTAACCTTACAATAAATTCTGCTTGTTCATTCATAACTGTGGCCTGCTGCTTGGCGAACTCTGCCTGTCGGACAGCATCCTGCTGCATTACATTCATGCTTTCTTGGAGTTGGCGCACCATCTCCTCTAAACTGGCCATACTGTTCTGTTCTGACTGAATTATCGGTATATGTTCCCTTTCTATGGGTGAAACAGATCCCTGATCCCTGCTATACTCTGGTGGGGTAGATAAGGCCCTCTGAACTGACTGCTGAACTGATGCCCTCGGCCTAACTGCCCTCCGTTGGTAACCGGGGGTAAAGAATGGTACATTGGTTGTCCGTCTACCAGATCCTCAGATCGATGGAGTTGACGACCTCTAGTCCAGAGTGCTTGGGGAATATCTACCGGTTTGGAAGCAATCGTGCTAAACTACCTAGCAAAAAGATAAATAAAGCAATAAATAAACAGACAATCGGACAGCGTAACGGCGTAAAATAAACACACACAACGCACAGTCGGGTATTTATAACACACAGTTGGTAAGCCGAACACACTGTTTCTTGATACTGATTATTGCCCCCAAATCACTATTTCCAAAACTAAACCTGATACCCACAGATAACTGATTTCTCAATAACACTAATACTGGTGCCCTCGGGCCTGATGCGCAAACTTGCAAACTGATATGTACGTTCCTGTAGAGATACACTCTAAAAGCACATAGCAGATAAGTAAGAGCCAAAACACCCCTATGTTGGGGTAGGGTTTCCCTGTCCTATTTTGTCAGGAGCTAGGGTTTCACTATGCACACAGTGGTTTCAAACAACCTAACATCGAGTAAGCAACCTGTCCTAGTTTGGAATGGTCACTATGGTTTCCGAATATGCACTAGGTCGAATGGTCGAAAAGGGTGCCCCGATAAAACCGGGGTTTGTGCTCCCATGCTGTCAAAGCCCATAACCGGTCAGCCTTATGGACATGCCTTGACAAGACAAGCCTCCGGCAAACCATTCAGGAATGGCAGATGGCAAACACAGTGTCCTAGGCGCACTAATGCAAATGCAATGCAAAGAAACACACAAGTGTAATAGAAACAGGATATCACGAGTTCGAGTCAAGCTCTCTAAATTTCCCCAGCAGAGTCGCCAGAAACTGTAGACGTGCCCTTGGGCCTCACTCTACAGTTCGGACTCGATTTGTGTCACGGTTCGTAATCTGAACCAAAGAGTCCAAATCCGGCAAATCGTTTTGAGAAAACAGATTTTTGAAAGAAGTGCCAAACATGGACTGCTTTGCCAGATACAGAGTCGCCACCTAAATATTTTATTTTGGGGGAATTTAGGAAACCTCGACTCGGTGCCAAAGGCCACGTGTCCGTCATCACCAAAGTTGCCTCGACTCGGGAACTTGGGTACGATTGGAGAAGGTCAGCTATGAGCACCCCCTCTCGCCCGATCAAAGATCGGCCTCTACTAACCGTGATATCTTGTTTTGAAAGCATTATATGTTCTTATTCCGGTTATTAGCCTAGAATTACTATGTTATGCGCACAGCAAACAATTATAGACCAAATCGCCTAAATTGGAACAAAACATTGCATGTTTGTTTTGAAAATGATTTGCTACTCGCAAGTAGGCTAAAATGCAGGTTTTGCCACCCTCGAGTGGGCTTTAAAAAAAATGGTTTTGCCACTATCTAGTGGGCTTAAAACTCACAGTTTTAATGCATTATTCCAATTTAGGTAATTCAACCTCCATCCACAAGCATTCAAGCAGTTATATCACATAAGCAGCTAGCCTCATGGTAATCATGCTAGCATGGCAACATTCACACGCATGCGATATGCTAAAGCATAAAAGCTCACCTAGTACTCCAAGCCAAAGCAGAAACTGATTAGAAATCCATGCATGATCCTAAATATACAGAAATGCCTAATGCAACACATGCAAAAATGAAACTATAGCAGGCTCAGCGATTCTAAACAAGGCATATGGAATGCTACAGCTATCATGTATTCAACTTAGAATTGAAATACAAATGCAGTTAGTATGATGCGCCGAGCCCGGTGCATGCAAGACAGATGAATGAATGCAAACATGCTATCATACTATATGCTAATTGAAACATGCCCTAATCTAACCATCATAAGCGGGTAAATAAAAAGGGAGGAAAGACGTGGGGTTGGAAGACATGCACACACGCACCTGCGCTTATTACAAGTTTGCCCTCGCTCGGAGGGACCGAATAAATATTATAGTCCGAATGAATAATGCCAAAAAAAAAATGTAACAAAATTTCTAATTAATTAACAAATAAATACAGAAAGGGAAAAGGCCGCAGCCCCGCCTTGGAATGCGCGAATGGTGCATGCTCGGATTAATCTTGCCCGGAAAGCCCGCACCATACCACTGCTGCCTCTGTTTACACTGCCCTGCTCCTCTGAAAATTGCCAAAGCTCTGGGGCAGACTCCCTGAACACTACAGAACACCATCGGCTGGA
This sequence comes from Camellia japonica, assembly GCA_030407325.1. Taxonomy (NCBI): domain Eukaryota; kingdom Viridiplantae; phylum Streptophyta; class Magnoliopsida; order Ericales; family Theaceae; genus Camellia; species Camellia japonica. Next base: position 64,208,965 of record JAPPVO010000029.1, read on the forward strand.
GGAAATCCCCACCGGCCATAGAACAAGTCCATCAGCTGATAATGAAGTTATCGACCATTCACTAATGGCCGGTCGACACTTAATGTTGCCGGTCGGCAAAAACTTCCTGCAAAGAACAATTTTGACAGCAACAGAAGACAGGCAGTATATGGCATGGGATTTCGGGCACATGTAAGCATGGTCATGTTCCCTATCATATATTGAACTCAGGGGAGCATGGCTCTCGATCCTCGGGCCATCAATTGTGCATTTTGATGCATGATGGCCCAAGAGGTCAAGGTTGCAATTCAATGCAAAATGCATGCAACACACAAATGAGGACCAAGACCCTATCATGTCAAAGTCAAGGGCCTTGATGACCGAGGGTTGAGAGCTGTTTTGCCACTTGAAGTACAAACACCCTTCACCCCTCAAGTTTGGTTTGACACCCCAAACCAAACAATGTAATGCATGTATGCAATATGACACAAGTTATGCGACATGACTCCAATATGCAAATGAGGCTAAGTAAACAAACATGCCAAATGTGATGTAAACTAAGCATGCAAATGCACAATGCTAGCCATGCAAGATGCAATGCAATGCACTCTAACATGTGAGTTAAGACATGAAATGCTACTAGCCAATAATATGCAATCATGCAAGTAAGATACCATGCAAGCATGAATCCAATGCCACATGATCATACAATGGTGGACCTAAACCAAAAAGGGGCAGACCTCAGCCCTCCCAAACCAGTAACCAAAAATGCCCAAAATAGTGGACAAATATCCAATGTAAACAAGCACGCTAATGGGCCCAAGGACTAAGGCACAAAATGGAGCACTTTACTACCACTAACAAGGCCACTCATGGCATGAACCAAGCAACCAAAAACAGATTTTTAACATGTGAAATGAGTCCCCAAAACCCAATAACATGGCAGCCCAAATGCCTAAACATGGTAGCATACACAATGACCACCCTTTAAGGCACAAAACAACAACACTTCAAGGCAATGAATGAGACACAAATGATAATGTAAGACCACATTATATGGACTGAAACATGATATTAAATGATGTCGAATGATGACAATAAGCTTATGCTAAGCATGTTGGTGACCCACACAACCAAGGCTTACAAGCCAAAATGCAAAGCAACTATATCAAGCATGCCAAACATGACAAAATCAGTGGCCAACAGACCTTAAGCATGACAAATCATGGCCAAACACTTCACAAGGTTAAGTCAAAACAAGAGGATATGCTAGGCTAAACACACGACACACTTCTAGACAAGATGGAGAATTACAAAGCAAGTATAGAATGCATGCTAAGGGCCAACAAACCACCATTGGACAGAGATATAATATGACCCAAAACACCCAAAAAAACTCTAAAATGGTACCAAATGCAACTACTCATGCATGCTATTCTTATGAGCCAAAACATACAAAAATGAGGGACATAAGGGAGAGGGGTGTCCCTCTCCTACACAAGACCTCAAACCTCCTTCCTCACCACTGGAAATCTACTGGATTTCAGTGGTGAGAAGACCAACACACCAAGGTAAACAAAGCTTAAGGAAGAAGCACAAAAAGAGGCCAATCAAGGCCTAAGAGGGGGATTTCGACCCCCAATGCTAAAACACCCTTAATGAAAGTTCTTAAGCATAAAAATATAAGACTTTTTTCAGTTAAACACAAAGCCTAAATCAGCATGAAAGGTAGGTCAAAAAACAATGCAAGATTGGGGAAAATAAAGCAAGAAACTCACCCTTGAAGAACACCTCAAGAACAGCTGGTCCAGCCACCCGCCTTTGACCAAAATCAGTCCAAAACCTCAAGAATAAACCCTCCAAGCCTCTCAGTCTCGGAGCAAGGTGTAATGATGTGTGTACTAGTGCAAAAGTAAGGTCAAAATGCACTTTATAGGCCTAGAAACACACACAAAGGATGAGAGAGAGGGAGATATATATAGAGAGAGAGAGAGAGTATATCTAACAGATATATATGTATATGGCTTTGGTTTTTGTTCAAAAAAACTAACCCTTGCTAAAGGAGAAGAAGGGTGCTTATATAGGCCAAGGAAAAGCCAAGAAACTTACAAGCTAAGCTAAAGAGAAAGGGTCAAAGGGGACGAAGGGTCCAAGGGAGTCAAGGCTTCTAGAGGAAGCTAAGACAGCTGGCCAAGCTTCTCCAAGAAGCTTGGCCAAAGGGTCAATCTTCTAGAAGGGAAAAAGGGGTCAAGGGTGCAAAGGGATCATCCCCGTGCATGGGGAGGGGTGATGGTGCATTCCAGCTGGCACAGCTGGCATCCACCATGCCTGAGGGGTGCAAAGGGTGCAGACCGGCCAGCAAAAGAGGTCACCAGCCAAAACAAAGTGCCGGTCGGTAATATATAGTGCCGACCGGCCATGGGTTTAAAGAAAACACTGCCGGTGGCACCCACAAATGGCCGGTGATGTGTGGGGATGCCTCACAAGGCATTCCCTGCCCCTCCAAGGCAAAACAAAAGTGTTTGGTGCAAAACCAGATACAAAACAGTCGAGTCGAGAGATCCTGAGGCAAGGCGCACAGCCGAAACCTCTGGGAACTCAAGACGAACACAAGCACGGATGATCACCGAGTGTTCGAGTGATGACGCCCAATTCCTGAGGACGGTAAAAAATGGGGTGTCTACACTAGGCCTAAATAAATGGTGAAATATCTCTGGTGATTTACTTCTAAGAAAGTTGGGATGTTTGGTGCTTTGGGTAGAGTGAACAATTTGCAGAAGAATATTTAACTGAAGTTGCGAGTGAGTTGCTCAACAAATCACTTCATAGTCCATTTGTATGAAGGGGATATGAGCAATCTTGTGCCATTCATCACCTCTGTCCCTCTCGCAACGAGGTTTCAGTAATGGACATGAGAAGATATCCAGCATAGAAAGGGAGGCGAGAAGGCCCTCTTCGGGCAAGGATTGGAGTTGAGGGCATTGGCAGATTCGCAGCTCTTTGAGACAAGTCAGGTGTTGAAAGCTCTGGTAGTTGATTGATTTCAGATTTTGTAGATTATTGATACCGAGTGATGTAAGAGTGGGGGGCAGCAGGGCTTCCTCCAGAAAGGACTCCAACACATCATCATCCTCTTCTTCGTATTTGTCTCCTCCGAATGCGAACACTGTAAGAGAGGGGAGTCTTTGCAAACCCCACTCTCTCCGGCAATCCACAAGTTTCTTGCAACCCCCGATTTGAAGTAGACATAAGTTGGAAGGTAGACCCCTTCCAGAAAGGACTCAATTTCTGGACAGTTCCATATAACCAGTTGTTCAAGAGATGGAAGGTGGCTATGCATTCCTTCTGGCAGCAACTTGAACTTTTTGCAGTCGGACACATAAAAATATTTCAGATTAGGAGCATGTAATGCTTCTTGCAGACAAGATACCATACTATTGCACTCATTAATCTGAACAAACTCAAGGGATGTCGAAATATTTAGGCTAAGTTTGGGAAGTCCCAAATAATCTATCTTTTTATCTTTTTCCCATCACATCACCTCTTTACTTTTCTGCACATCTTTTCATAAAAAGACAAAAAGTACACTTATTTAGGTCATCCCAAACAACTCCTTAGTCCATGGCCATTCGAAATTGAAAGGATTTCGAAATTTGCGATATCTAGTAATCGAAGTTTCGGAAAGAATCCAAGCAGCAAGGACTTGAGAGTACCACAGCTGTATAATGTTAAACATTCAAGGGAACTGTTGCAGCACTCCATCTCCTTTGATACTGAGAACACTAGTTTCTGACATTCCGAAATATAAATTGAATTCAACGTAATGGGTAAAACACCAACGACAAAAGACACAAGTGATGAACAATTTTCAATGTGCAATTTCTGAAGGAAAATCTTGAGGCATACATTTACAGAATCCAAAGCCTCACAGCTCTTAACCACAAGTCTTGTAAGCATGCGTGGCAATCCTGTGTGTGGAAATGACACAAGGCTTGGACAATTCCCTATAATTAACTCCTGCAAATTTTTGAGCATGTACAGCTCGGGTGTCAATTCCTTTAAATTAGGCAAATTTGAAATCTCCAATCTTACAAGAGAAGACACACCATGCCATCCCAAGTCTACGCCTTCACATCCATTCAATACTAGTTTATTTGCAACTGTAGTCCTTGGAAGTGAAGCCATAAGTGCTGAGCATTCACGAATCTCAAGTCTCCCCCAAGATGGCATGTGTTTGGGTAAGCCTCCAACCAACTTTGGATACTTGATTACACAGAGTTCTTTAAGCTGCGAAAACTCTTCAGCCCCCAAAATATACCATTCCACCCACTCCAACATTTCTTCAAAATGAAGAGACTTGAGAGATTGAAAAGGTTTGGTTGAAGAACCATCACCATAGAATGCCTCACCCACCATGGTTATTCTATTCATCCTTGCTATGCGAAGGTGTTTCAAAGAGGACAGTTTACCAAGTGGTGGCAATGAAACGCAATGATCACATTTGTCAAGGAATAAAGACACTATATTTGAGTATGAGTGATCTCCCAACCACTCTGGAAATCTTGTGCCCCATATTGTTTGATTGTGAGGCACTTCAAATTTGTATGAGGCTGCAAATTTTCAAGTACTTCTCTTTCATTCTGTGAATCCTCAGTAGTGCTACCCCATTCCAGCACTATCTCTTCAAGGTGCTCTTTTTCCTTCAGCTTTGCTTCTAATGCGTCCCTTCTACTCTTTACATTTTGCAAGCATGAAATTGTCAATGTGGCACAAAGATGATGAAATTCCTTTAACTCATTAATACCTGACCTGCTGCACTTTCCCACAATAAAATCAGTTAAATGTTAGAGACCTTTTAATCGACTCATTTGCATCGGCATCTCCATTAATTTAGTTCCACTAATATCAAGATGACGCAAGAAAGTTAATTTTCCAATCTCCTTCGGCAAGGTTGTGAGAAGAGAACAATTTGATAGTAGTAATGTTTGCAAATTATACAAGGTGCAGACTACTTCGGGAAACCTTTTTATTTTTGTTGCAAAGAGATCCAAATAACGAAGATGTATCAACTTGCCAATTGAATCATGCAAATCCATAACATTATAATTTGGCAATGATAGCAACCGTAAGCATCTTTGCGTTGGAAAAATATCATCCAATACCTTCATGGGCATGTATGAATAATCATGTGGACCTTCATATCGAAACTTTACAAACTTTAATTGTAAAATAGACCTTAAATACTTAGCCTCATTAATTGCCTTGAATTTTTCAAAACCATCGAATTTTCTCCTCTCATATGAAAAATGGTGTGCTTTAGGAGAAATATCTTGTAGCTTCTTGTCATCTACCCTGAAAGAAAATTGTCCGTAGACAACTTGAGCTAGGTCATGAACTAAATCATGCATTACGAAAAAGGATTCATTGCCACTTGATTGTTGGAAGAATGACCTTGACAATAGTTCATGGAAGTACTCCTCACCAACCTTTTCCAAAGTTTTACTATTTCTAGGTTGCTGCACATAATTCAAAGCTATCCAAAGCAAGACTAGCTTGTCTTTTACAAATCCATAATCTTTAGGAAATGTTGAACAAAAAGCAAAACATTGCTTTAAATGTGAAGGAAGATGATGATAACTCAACATCAGGACTGGAAGGATGTTGTTCTTATCCTCTGGTAAATCCCATATGTCACTCTTCAATATTTCATCCCATTCCTCAACATCAAGTTTGAAGTGTAATAGACCTGCAAGTGTTTTTGCAGCTAAAGGCAAACCTTTGCACTTATCCACGATTTGTTTACCAATCTTTTCAAGCTTCGGAAAAGCCTTCGACTCTCCTTTGTCAAAAGCAATTTTAGCAAAAAGTAACCAACAATCTTCATTCGATAAAATAATGAACAGGAATGGTTTGCATGATAGATGCGACACTATGATTACGAGTTGTGGCTACAATCTTACTTCCATATGCACCAGCTGTGAAAGGAGTCCACAAGATTTCCCAATGACTAGGATTCTTGTTCCATACATCATCCAAAACAATTAGAAACTTCTACCCCATCAATCTCTCCTTCAGTTTGACTTAAAGCAGATTTAGGTCCTATGTGTCATAATTAATGGAAGTAATTGCCTCGAGAATTGTTTTAGTAACCCTAAGAACATCAAATTCATCAGAAACACAAACCCATGCTTTCATATCAAAATGCTCATCCACTCTGCGATCATTGTATATAAGTTGAGCAAGGGTGGTCTTGCCTATTCCACCCATCCCAATGATTGGAATCACATCTATCTTATTACTACTCGCCTCATCCAAAAGCAATATTTTAATTATCTTCTCCTTGTCATCATCCCTCCCATACACACCAGATTCATCAACTAAAGAAGTTGATGGCAATCTGTGAGAGTGAGACCACTTCTGATCAGCAACTTCTTTCAAACCAAGATCATCTTTTTCTTCTAAAAAACATTCTAGTCTTTCAATCATCTCCTCCATCTGGGACACTAGCTTTGCATCATATAAACTTGAATCAGAAGTCGAGGTTGAGGTTGTTACCTGGTTTTTCACAGTGCTACGATACTCTGCTTCCACCTTGCACGCCAAAGCTTTAGTAGCAATCTCATCCAATAAGTCATCTGCGTGGTAGATAGCATCTTTAAGCTCGTCCATCCAATCTTTCACTAATTGATTAGTGAATTGTTGTTTCTCTGCATCATTGAGGACGACACTAAGTCTCAGCAATTTTGACCTGAGTTTCTTGAGTAGTTTATCTCCTTCATTATGATGCGTTAGACTCTTAAAGAAGTTCAGCAACTGGGGAGAAGACAACCGTTCAAACAACACTTGAAAGGAGGCAGAGAGAAGAGCCCCTGCTACCATCATTTCGGCCATATTTTGTGCCTTTGCTATCTTGAAGTTTCTTTGCCAAATTGAAATGGAAATGTCAGAGAGAATGGTTTGTCTTCTGCTTTGCTTGGTTCCACAATCCTCCACCAAGTCTGATTGCTTTAGCCTCGGGTCCACACAGCAACATTTATTTTAGGGCTGAGCAAAAAATCCGTGAAATTCGTAATCCGATCCAGTCCAGTCCAATCCGACAGGTTTGGATTGATTTTTTGAATTCGTGGTTCGGTTCCATGATTTAAACGGATTGGATTGGTTCTAATTTTTTCAAGAACCGTAAATAACGGATTGATCCTGGTTTTATCCCAATCCGGTCCAATCCGGACCATGCTCACCCCTAATTTATTTACGTTCATCCTCCAAGCTTATGGGTTTGGGCTTGGCCCCACAGCAACATTGATTACAGCGACTTAAAAAGTAATTTTTTTTAAATATAATTTTTTTAAAAATAATTAAATAGAAAAAATTACAAATTTGTCGAATATTTATAAAATATTTAAAATTCATAAAAATTAATAACCTTAATTTTTAAAGTTGATAAAATTTATCATTATTTGAATTTTTTTTTTTTAAATCTTCTATTGAATTACAATTTCTCCTACTAAAAATAAAGGTAATATGAAAAAAAAAAAAAAAAAAATTCACTTATGAGGTGCTCGGTGTGAAAGAAACCTCAATCACTCCGTTTGGTTTCCACTTTCAAAATTTACTTTTGAAAAAATTTTATTTTTTGTTTTCATTGATTTTTTAAAATATTTTAAGTAATTTTTAAAATTTTTAGACACACCTAACATAAATACATTTAAAAAGTATAATATTTTTGAAAAAAATCTTTAAAAATTCACTAAATACCATAAAAAAAATACAAAAATTGAGTATATTTTTCATATTTTTATGTATTTATTAATTTTTTAAAATATTTTTTCACAAATATTTTACTATTTAAATACATCCAAGTAAGACACATCTAAAAAAGTAAAAAAAAAACACTTACAATTTTAAAAATATTCACTAAAAATAAAAAAAACACCAAAACCAAAAAAATTCAATTTTCAAAAAATTGAAACCAAACACACTAAATACTTTCAAGTACGGATCTCCCAACACTTTTAAGTTAGAACACATTTGGATATATAGGAATTTGAAATCAAGAGATTTAACTTAGGCCTCGTTTGGCAAGAGGCTATTTTAGCCAAAAAGCCAAAAAGTTACTAAAAAGGCCAAAAAGCCAACAACTCATACCAAAAAGTCAAAGATTCCATTTTCTCTCTACTTTTTGCACATCTTTTCGTAAAAAGCCAAAAAGTCATCCCAAACATACTAGTTTTTTTTACATCACATTTTAGCCAAATAACCAAAAAGTTACTAAATTAGCCTGTTCCCAAACGAGGCCTTAGTTTATTCGAAAATCAAATTTAGATATGATAGTTTACTAAGTTATAACTTTAACGTTGAGTGAAATAGTTTTGTCATTATAACTTTGAAATAACTTTACAAAACTAGTTATTGAAATCATGTTAAGAATTCTCTTTCCACTTATAAAAATTCTACTAAAATGTATGGGATGAATTACACTAACGGTTTTTATAATTTGGAACTTGTGTCACTTTGGTCCTTGTCTTTTCAATTGTAATACATTTGACATTGAATTTTAAATTTTGTTCTAAATAAAGACAATTAAAGATATTGTTGCTTCATTTTAAGGGCAAAGTCGTCAATTTAATAAAATACAAACTAACTTGACAAAAATAAATGTCAAAAAAATATTTTTAATTTTTTAAAAATTATTTCTACTCACTAAAGATAAAATTATATAGAAATGATAAATCTTTTATATTTTTATTTGTTTATCAAATTAGTTTTTAGTATGTGTTTGGATGATGATCATTTAATAGGTTGTTTTTGTTAATATTTTTGGATGGTTATCATGTAATAGATGGTTATATTTGTTGTTAACAAATATTTTTAGATGGTTATCATGTAATGGATAGTTATTATTAGGCTTTAAATGTATAATCGATATATTTAATATATGAAATATTTTTAGTTTTGGATTTTTTGATTTAGGCTTAATAATCGATATATTTAATGACATCAAAGTTGTTGTCATGTTTGACTTTGAAAAAATCAAAACTAATTTAACAAAAATAAAAATCAAAAAAATTATTTCTACCCTCTCAAAAGATAAAATTATATAAAAATATGTGTTTTTAAATTTTTTTTCACCAATTTCATTTTTGTTTCTTAGAAAAAAAAATTTGAAAATAGATTTTGAAAATCAAACCAAACAAAGCTTTATAACAAAAATAGTTCAAACATTATTCATTAAAAAATATGCCATTATGTTTCAAACAATATATAAGTTAATCCACACAAAATAAGTTGTATGACAACTTTGCCCTTTAAATGGAGCAACAATGTCTTCAATTATCTTTATTTGGAACAAGATTCAAAATGCAGGGTTAAATGTATCACAATTGAAAAATCAAGGACCAAAATGACACAAATTCCAAACTATAAGGACTGTTAGTGTAATTCGCCTAAATGTATAAATCTTCTATCTCAACTTATATTATTCTAGGTCATACTACCACACACACTCATTTTGGAGTGTATACCATATATAAGTTATATCCTAAATAAATCTTTTAAGTTATAACTAAAAAATAATAAAGAGTCATAATCTGACATCACATAAGATATAATCAAAGACTTCTTAAAAATAATAATCAAAATAAGTCATAATCAACATCACAATAAGTTATAATTAACACTATAATAAGTTATAATTTTAACTAATATCGAGGCTTTTCCCAAAATAAGCCTAATTTGGATTGTATTTCCCAAACTAGGCCAACTTCTGACGCAATTCCAAAACTAAGTTAAAGCGCCATTCCAATTCGCGCTTTTACTGTTAGGAGCGCAAAAGTAGATGAATAGTGAAATCGCTATTACAAATGGCGATTTTAATTAAGAACTCGCTCTTACAAATAGCGCTTCTAGCGTTAATTTTTTTTCGACAATAAAACGCTGTTAAGAACAGCGCTTTTAACTCAATTTCATTTTCCCCCAGAAAACGCTATTACGAATAGCGAGTTCACTTAAATGAAAACGCTTTTTCAATCAGCGTTTTTAACAGACCATATAACTACGAACCCCCCCCCCTCATTTGCATACGTTTTTCACACTTAGGTTTTTTCAGCTCTTGCTCGACTCAAACAGCCTCTCCATCACTCACTCTCCATCTCTCATTCTCCTCCATCTCAGACTCACTCGATCTCGCTCTCAACTCAGCTCGGTCTCGCTCTCACTCTCTGCTCTCGGTCTCTGCTCTCGCTCTCACTCTCTGCTCTCGGTCTCTGCTCTCGCTCTCTGCTCTCTGCTCTCACTCTCTGTCTCTGCTCTCTCTCTCTCTCTCTCCGTGGTATGACATTAACCCTAATTTTATGTATTTAGTTTTTGTGTATGTGAAAATGTGAATGTGTTGTATTTTTCTGTCAATGTTAGGGTTTTACATGTGAATTATTAAATGTGTTGGGGTTTGGAAATTAGGGTTTGGAAATTAGGGTTTGAAATTAGGGTTTTACATGTGAATTATTAAATCTGCTCTATGAAGTATTTTTCTGTCAATGTGAATTATTAGGGTTTTATCATTGTGGTTATGAAATTAGGGTTTGGAAATCAGAAATGCGAATGCTTTTGAATTTGTGGAATTTTTTATGCTTTTGAATTTTTGGATGTTGCTTGTGAATTGAATATGGTTATGAATGTTTATGCTTTATCAGTGTGGTTGTGGTTATGAAATTAGGTTTTTATGCTTTTGAATCATAAATCAGGTTTGGAATTTTTTGAATTTTTTAAATAAATCATAAATATGAGAATTGAGAATTTAGAATTCAAAATTCAGAATTGAGAGTTGAGAATTGAGAATTGAAATTTTGAATGATGAAATTCGTAAATCATAAATTCATATAATTGATAATTGTTAATGTCATATTATGAAATTCATATAATTGAGAATTGAGAATTGAGAATTGAAATTACGAAATGTTTATATTTTGGAATTTGAAATCAAAAATTTGAAATTTGAAATTATGCTTGTGAATCAAAATGTCTATAATTTGAATATTGAATAAACCAACCTACATTTGTTGAATTGGAATTATTTTTTTTTTTTGCTTGTTAAGAGGAATTAAAAGGAAATTAAAAGGAAATTAGGGTTTGAAATTAGGGTTTTAAAAGTAATTTTTTTTAGTTAAGAATTGCGATTAAAAAATCCGAAATTCAAATAATTGATAATGGTTAATGTCATATTATGAAATTCATGTAATTCAGAATTGTTGAATTCAAATTATGAAATGTCTATATTTTGAAATTTGAAATCAGAAAATGGAATTTTGAAATTATGGTTGTGAGTTTTTTTTTTTGCTTGTTCAGAGGAATTAAAAGGAAATTAGGGTTTCAAATTAGGGTATTAAAAGTAATTTTTTTTAATTAAGAATTGCGATTAAAAAATCCGAAATTCATATAATTGATAATTGTTAATGTCATATTATGAAATTCATGTAACTGGGAATTGTTGATTTGAAATTATGAAATGTCTATATTTTGAAATTTGAAATCAGAAAATGGAATTTTAAAATGATGCTTGTGAGTTTTTTTGTTTTGCTTGTTCAGAGGAATTAAAAGGAAATTAGGGTTTCAAATTAGGGTTTTAAAAGTAATTTTTTTTAATTAAGAATTGCGATTAAAAAATTCGAAATTCATATAATTGATAATTGTTAATGTCATATTATGAAATTCATGTAACTGGGAATTGTTGATTTGAAATTATGAAATGTCTATATTTTGAAATTTGAAATTTGAAATCAGAAAATGGAATTTTGAAATGATGCTTGTGAGTTTTTTTTTTTTTGCTTGTTAAGAGGAATTAAAAGGAAATTAGGGTTTCAAATTAGGGTTTTAAAAGTAATTTTTTTTAATTAAGAATAAAATTAGAAAAAATTGAAATTCATATAATTCGTAATTGTTAATGTCATATTACGAAATTCATGTAATTGAGAATTGTTGAATTCGAATTATGAAATGTCTATATTTTGAAATTTGAAATTAGAAATTGGAATTTTGAAATTATGCTTGTGAATCAAAATGTCTATATTTTTTGAATGAAATTATGGTTCAGAAATTGTTAATGTCTAATTTCTACAAAATATAATTATTAAACAAAAAAATATTTAATTTTGAATGTATGTGATTAAAAAAATATTTAATTTTCTCTCAATAAAAAGATCATGTTCTCTCAAATAAAAGATCATTTTCTCTGAAATATTTAATTTTGACTTTATTTTATTCAAAAGAAATATTTTTATTGGTTTTTCAAAATATTTAATTTTGACTCTATTTTATTCAAAAGAAATATTTTTATTGGTTGCTCAAAATATTTAAATTTGACTCTATTTGATTTAAATAAAAAAATTTGGGTTTAATTTCGTTTGGTTTATTTCACTACATTTGGGGTCAGGCACCCAAAATATGATTAAAAAATTTAATGAGCTGAATTTGTACAATGCTTGGTGGACTTAAACCAAAATGGACTGACCACAGTCATGCCCAAATCAGTGGCCATAACATCAAGACTAAGGCACCAAAAGGCAAGACACACATGCACACATATTGGTCCACAAGCTAGGCAACAAGAACACAACCCTTAGGGGCACTCAAGGGGTGACAAAAGTGGGAGCATGGCAAGTCTATATGCTCTGAAATTACATGCAAAGTGAAGCCATATCATGCAAATAGCTCAAATAAAGCATGCCAAGAGACTTGAAATACAAAGCTAGTCAAGGGCTTTACACTACAACCATACCAAGCAATGCTCAAATGACCTAAAGCACTCAAAACAGACCTAATGCAGGTCAATATGGTAGCAAAAATATGCTAGGCTCGCAACAAAGTTGGCAAGAAAGATAGGCTCCCGAATTAGCCCACAAACAAGACATGAGAGCATAACTCTTAAACACAATGAAAGAATGATAAACATGAGAGCATCGTAGAATTTTATGGTCTGAAATTACCTACCAAATGATGCCATGCCATGCCATGCAAAAGGCTCAAATATAACATGCTAGGGGTCCCATAGTGCAAGGCTAGCAAAGCCAAATGCACTATAGCTATGCAAAACCAAACATGCATGACCAAAACCACATAAATCAGACCTCAAGCATGTTAAATAAAAGCCAAAAATGTGCTGGATTGGAGCCAAAACATGCTAGAATAATAGGCTACAACATCAAGCATATAAGGCTAGCAAAGAGGATTTACACTACAAGTGTATAAAGCATGCAAAAGGTGAGCAAGACAGCCCAAAATAGAGTCATGACATGTCAAATAATGACCGAAAATCTACTGAAATGGAGCCAATACATGCTAGAAAGACATGCTACTTTGATGAGCCATAAATGGGATTACACTACACATACAAGAAGCAAACACAAGGTGACCAAACCAGCCATAGATAGAGCTAAGGCAGGCCCTAAAAGTCACAAAAAAGTGCCTGAACCAAGCGTTGAAAGTATGAAGATGCATGCTCCTTTGATAGGCCAATAATGCAAGCAAACAAAATAAGAAGAGAGAAGGTCACCCCCCCTCTGATTTAAGGCCTCAAAACCAAGTTGCCACTACTAAAATTCCTCTGAGTTTCAATGGTGGGAAGGCCAAACAAAGGTGATTACGAAGGCCTAAAGTGATGGCCAAAAACAAGGCCAAATAAAGCACAAAAGGGGGTAGAACACCCCCAAAACCCAAGGAGCCTCAAAAAAACATGTCAAGTACTCAAAAATAAAGCTTTTTTCAGTTGAAAGTTAAGCCAAGAGAAGCATGCAAATATGGCTAAGAGTGTAATCAAAATAGAGCTTAAAAAGGAAAAAAGAGGGTTACCCTTGAAGCACTGCAAAACCAGCAGATTTCCTGAGCCAAAACCAACTTTTGAGCTCCCATACGACCCTCTAGCAACTCAGTAACAAGGTAAGAGTGTTTGGCTAGGAGGTTGTGTGCACAAATGTGAAGCAATGCACAAATATAGAGAGAGAAAGAGAGGAATATAGAGAAAATGTAAGCCTATGCTCTCAGCCAAATTCAGAACCTCTGGAATGGAGAGGGAGGCTCTCCCTTATAGAAAAACCAAAGCCAAAGCTTCTTGGAGAAGCTAGAAGCTTGGATAAATCCCTCTATACACGTGTATGGAGGATACAGTCTGTGCCCTCCAGCTGGCATAGCTGGTATCCACAACACTTGTAGAATATGCAGGAAGGCCGCTGACCAGTTAAAGTGGTCGGCCGGCTACTTTAACTGGTCAGCCTGCTACTTTTTCTGGTCGGCCGACCACTTTTTCAGGAGAAAGTGGTCGGCCAGCCACTTTTCTGGTCGGCCAGCTAGTTTTTCTGGTCGGCAGGAAAATTCTGCCTTCCAGGTCCAACTTCAAATGGCCATAACTCCTTCATCTGAACTCCTTTCAGGTCATTCTTATGTCCCAATTGAAGCCCCAGAAGTAAGCCTTCCAATGGTGACAGCCTTGTATCAAAATTCCAACTGTGAAAAAAGTTATTCCAGTTTTGGTGAAGCCGCATAGTTTTGGTCCTACTCGGATTCATGCCAAACTTCTCCCAAACTAGTTTTCTTCTCTCCTTTCCTCTTTTCTTCTACTCCAAACCCCTAAACAAAGTGTTTTGAAAGATTTTTTCAAAGATTTCATCTCTCTTTCATTCATTTCCACTTTGTCCTTGCTCGGTTTACCGAAAAGCGCAACATTTAACGAAATACAAGTATCGGAACATCGTAAGAACTTTATTTTCAAAACATTTTGAAAGAGAGGGTTTCAAGGTCTAAAATCTTTTGATCAAGATTTTTTTGGTCCAAAAAGGGGTATGAAGTTGAGATTTGACTCTCTCCTTGCCGAAGAAACTGAACCTTTGCCCTGCACACCTTTCAACACCAAGTAAATCATCAATAGTGCCCAAGTCTTGATGGTGGTAAAAATTGGGGTGTCTACAGCCTCGATGCTATATAAGGGTCCATGTTTTTACTTTTATAGCCTAGAAACTCCCCCTTCATTCCTAATGTAGGACACCAGGACCTTAAAATACACCTCCTTAAGGTTGCACGTCCCCGTGCAGTAGCTTGCCAACTTACAAGCCCACCCACATGCACCGAGAGACGTTAGGGGCCCACACTCGCTACTCTAGAGAGTCGGCTCTGATATCATTTGTAACACCCCAACCCTTCACATGTCATCGATATTGTCCGCTTTGGGCCATACCCGAATGGATTTGTTCTTCCTAGTGAGTCACCCATCCTAGAACTACTTCAACCTAAGCACGCTTAATTGGGGAGTTCTGCTAGGGATTTCACAACCCGGGAAAAGGCCTTGATGCTAGATAAAGGTCCAGGTTTTTACTTTAATAGCCCAGAAACTCCCCTTCTATTCCCGATGTGGGACACTGGGACCTTAGAAAGGAAGTGAAAGATAACACTCTTTTATGGTTTTATTGTTCTTCGGTTGTGTTGGTGATACTTATGGGTACATTGTTTGTGTTTTGTAAAGACGTCAGACCCCACTATTTGGTGTTTGTTTGTTCTCTTTTTGTTGGTCAACTAGGGGTCTCTGTTTTTCCTTTTCTAGTCATCAAAAGTAATGTTTG
The DNA here is from genome assembly GCA_030407325.1 of Camellia japonica. NCBI lineage: Eukaryota > Viridiplantae > Streptophyta > Magnoliopsida > Ericales > Theaceae > Camellia > Camellia japonica. The sequence continues at coordinate 64,224,543 of JAPPVO010000029.1, forward strand.
GTAATATAAGGGAAGGAGGTTGGACGAATAATAGTGACACAGACAATGGTAGTGAATATTCAGAGGAACAGCACAGTCTGCCTCATCCAAGGTTTCTAAACCGTCAATGCTAGATTTCGCTGTCGATCTAAAATATGGGCAATCATAATTTTCAAAGATGTTTAGTGGGATTTCTTCTTGATCACAAGCAATTTGTTTCTAATTTGATAAAACATTTTATTACTGAACACTGGTGAGTTGCTACGGGTGTTGAGGTAGTCAAACGAAATGGGAACTATTATATTTTCAAGTTTGCTAGCAAGGAAAACATGCATAGAGTGGCCTCTCAAAGGCCTTATGCTGTGGCTAGTGCACTTCTAATTGTTGATTATTGGAGATCGTCTTCGGTCCTTGATTGCTTGTAGATTGCAAGGATTGCAGTATGGGTGCATTTGCATGGGCTACCTTTGGAGTGTTTTACGATCAAAGCAAGTCTTCAACTTGGAAAGGCCATTAGAGAAGTGATTTGCGTGGATTATGATACGGGCTCACCACATAATTTGTGATTTTTACGCATCTGAATTTGGATTCCTACGGATAGACCTCTCATCAGTGTGTTCTTTTTCAATGTCAAGACTACGGATAGACGTCTCATCAGTGGGTTCTTTCTTCAATGTCAAGATTCTGACGATCGATGGATTAAGTGTAGGTATAACAGGATTTTCAAGATTTGTCATAACTGTAGGAAAATTGGTCATACATATAATCAATATGAAATGCCAAAAGAGTTAGCTATGGAAGAGATTGATGATCAACTTGAGAAGATTTAGAATAGACTCAATTCATTCATCCTCACTCAAGAAATCTGCCCAATGTACATGGCCAACATGAGAGGTTTTGCCCTTTGGCATGAACGTCGAAACTCTTCAGTAGTGGGTACAATGGCAAAACTCGTGTATGGGCCAATGCCGAAACAATAGGAAGGGCAAGCAATGGAGGACTATAGGCACCTCATTTTTGACCACCCTCAAGACTTGGGCATTTTATTCTGAACACCCGATGATGAAAGTTACATTGTGTAATCTTTTGAATTCTTAGTAAAGAAATTTGGATTCAAGCTCTAATCCCAAACCTTGCACCCCATTTTAGCCAAACTATTTTAGACCTTAAAACCCTCCTTTGAAAATATTTTTCCAAATGCTTCTACAATGTTCCAGGGCTTACATTTCGTTTAAAACATTGCACTTTCGATAAACTGAGTAAGGATAAAGTGGAAATAAATGGAAGGGAGGTGAACTCTTTCAAAAATCTGCAAAAACATCTTATTTATAGGTTTGGAGTTGAAGGAAATAGGAAGGGAGGGAAGAAAACTAGTTTAGGAGGAAGTTGAGCATTAAACCATTGAGAAAGAATGAGCATCCTTCACTAAATTAGGTATATCTCTTTTTGGGTGTTTGGGAAGTGGGTTTTTATGTTGGTTTTTTTAGTTGTAAGATATTATTGAAGAAAAAAAATTTGGTGTTTGGGAAGATAGTTGGGTTTTTTTATGGTTGAATGTGATGTTTGTGAGAGAAAAAGTGAAATGATTATGGGGTTGGATGTGATATTTTGTTTGGATTTGTTTTTTTGGGTTTTGCAAAAAGTTTGTCTTTTAGTGGAAAAAACAAAAAAAAACCCCAACACACAAACTTCCCAAACACCACCTTTGTATACTTAGAATTTATATGTGAGGCCGGCGCTTCAATTTAGACTCAAGAATCACCTAAAACTGAGTCCGAATGAAGGAGATATGCCTGTTTGAAGTTGGGCTTGAAGTGTAGATTTTTGGACCCAGCCGGGTCCATTTAGAACTGGTCGTGCCTCATTTAGACCCAGTCGGGTCTCAATGAAAACTTGTCCAGAGTTGTTTTTCAGGCCCAGTCGTGTGTTTTGGGCCCCAGCCAAGTCTTAATAGCAAAAAATAAGACAGCTTGCAGGAATTCGCCAGCTGTTGTTTTTTGAAGATATTTTCAACCAAATTGGCTCAAATTCTATAAATAGACCCCCTGTATTCAAATTTTAAGGTTAAAAGATTTTGCTAAAGGCTTTGAGGGAGATTAAGAGCTAAAACCATCCTCCTTCCTTCATTTGATCTGCAAACATTCTTGAACAATACATACATAATACACACACCATTAGAGTTTGTTCTTGAAACTTTTTGCAAGAGTTTCAAACCATATTTCATAAATTTGAGGGTGTTTGGAATCAAGTTTGATAACCAAAGCTTGTTTTTTTCAAGAGGTATAACCTTGTCACTTTTTTCCTTGCTTTCGTTTCAATCTTTTTCTTGTGTTTTTCTACCGTTTTGGATCCATTCTAAGTGTTGGAACTTGGGGTTGAAGAGCTACTAAAGGTAGAGAGGCTTAACACCCTTTCTTACATCTTATCCCATAACTCATACCTTTTGTTTTTGCACTCTTTTCTTTGGTTTTTATACTAAATTTTAGAGTTTTAAAGGGCTGGAAAAAAATGGTTTAGAAGTCCAAAAAGTAGAGGGGTTAGCCACCCCTCCTTAGTCTTGCTTACTAGCTTTATATCTCTTGTTTTTGTCTATCTTTTTTGTGCTCTTTAAACACACTTTTAGCCATTGTTTTTGGGTTGTCTTGGGACTGTTCTTGAACTGTTTTGGGGCTGAAATATGTTATTTAAAATAAGAAAAGTGGAGGGGCTACCCCCTCCTTAGACTTTGTTCTATAGCTTTTTCTCTACTCTTTTACTTACTTTCTCTTGCTTTTAGCTACTTTTTTTCTTTTTCTTTTTTTTCTTTTTTTCTTTTTTTTTTTTTATACATTTTAGGGGTTGTTATGGGTTGTTTAATTCATTTAAATAGTTTATGTTTTGAGTATCATACTTGTTGTGTTGTAAGTCTCAATGGCTTCGGTTGTTTAGGCCTTAAACACAGAGTCATTTGAGTTGATAGCTTTATTTACTTAGTTTTCATGCGAAGAGTTTCATTTTAAATAATCAACTTTGCATAATCATTTATGCCACCTCCCTTTTTTCTTCTTCTTTTCTTTCTTCCGTTTGAGAGTTATTTCAAACGATGGATGTTCGAGGCATGGGAAAGAAACCCATGCTCAATGGCTTAATCTCTACGGAGGTTCATCGTCAAGGCATAGGCTCTTTTTCATGCCAAGAATCACTTATCGTTTGACATTTCTTCTCATTTAGTGGACTTAATCATCTCTTTGGACAAATTGATTAAAGAATGGCAATGATTAATAAAATTGCCTTAAAATCAATGAAACTAACCTAAATAAAATGTTTAGAATTGGTTGGATTCGGCCGGACGTTAGGCTGGATCCATCGCTTCGAGAATTGTCACTTATCAGTCCATTATATTTTGACGAAATTTGAGGCATGTCTATCTCCCTCTTTGAGCCTCCATGATGAGAGAGAGAGGTGGTCGTCTTCATTGCATTTATCAATTGTTTTGTCCAAATTGTGTTCGAAATTATCAAGCCATCAACTTGTGCCTATTGATGGTTTCGGACTCGAATTCACTCTTCTCTTAAGTTTCATGATAGAGGAGAGTAGAAGGGATACACATGGCTTAAAGTTATTATGTCTGCACCGTTTTCACCCCAGAGCACAAAAACACTACCGGCCTTTTTTGGACCTGGCCGGGCCTCATTAAGAGCTAGCTAGGCCTTAATGTATGGTACATAGAGCAGTTTTTGGCAAAAACAGAGGGCGGTGGCTGAGGGTGAAATGGAGCAGTCTGGGTAGACAGAGCAGTCTCTGAACACTGTCTTCATTAACACACATACGATCTTCGTGCATTCTTATTGTTATTTATCTTAAATGTAATTGTTATAATTATGCTTGTTGTTGTTGTAATATTATTGATGTAATAAGTTAGATATCTAGTTAGTTATTCATTTGAATTTGTAATAATTAGTTTAATTCGGACACTTGGACACTCATTCGGACCCTCTTGCATGATGGTAAATATGTAATATCGTGCATGTCTTCCAACCCTTATTTCTTTCTCCCTTTTATTTACCCACTTATGATGGTAGCATAGAGCATCATGTTTACTTGGCATTCTCTTGTTTGCATACATAACACTTGTCTCATGTACATTTAGGTTCGGCTTATCATACTAACCAATGTCAATTTTAAGTTCATTACTTGAATACGTGATTTATCACATGTCTTGAAGTGGATCATAATACCATGCTCATGGCTGAGCCTATAAAATTACATAATGTGTGCGTTGTATTAGTCATATCGCATTATTTAGGAGCATGCACGTTTTCTAATTATTTTGTTTTGTTTGGCTTGCCTTGGAGTACTAGGTGAGTATTTATTGTTTTAGCATCTTGCATTGCATGTGATGGTTGCCATCTCGAGTATGCTTTCCATGAGGCTAATTTCTTAAATGATATACTTGTTTGAATGCCGGTGGATGAAGGCCCATTACTAAAATTGGGATAAATTGATTAATGTACGAACTCACCTTTTCAAGTGATGAGTATCAAAAACAATTTTCAAACAAACATGAAATCAAATATTCAAACTTTTACAAATTAGTCTATACTTACGTGCATCACATAGTAAAGGTAGCCTAATAAACTGGAACAAGAGCATATAATGTAAATAAAAATCACATTATGATTAGTAGAGGCCGATCTTTGATCGGGTGAGAGGGGTGCTCAATTCATGACCTTCCCCTCTCATACCTAAGTTCCCGAGCTGAGACACTTTGGTGATGACAAACTAATGGCCTTTGGCACGAGTCTCACGTTTTCTAAATTTCTCAAAAATATTTAGGTGACGACTCTATAATTTGGCAAAACAATCCATTTTTGGCATTTTATTTAAAATCGATTTTCCAGAAAGAATTGCCAGATTTAGACTCTTTTCGTGTTTATCTATTTCACATTACACTTGTGGAATCAAATTCAGAACCACAAGAGTCCAAACTGTAGGGCTAATTGTATCCGAAAGGAGCACGCCAAGCAAGCTACAAGGACGATGTTGTGATTTTATAAGGAATACCAATCTAAGAGCATTGGAACAATATGGATGACTTTGTGGAGGTCTAGGAGTGAAAATGGGATATTGGGTGGAGTCATGCCACTGCTCAAGAACGAGCAATTCAAGCAAATTTTATCCTGGATGCTCTTGTAGCGTTGGCGGCATCTCTGGAAGTAATGGGTCAGGGTCAAGACTCAAAGGAGGAAGTGGATTCTAATTTGTTGGCTAAAGTTTTGAGGCAATTAGATAACCGATTTGGTCTGATAGCGAAGAGATAATGACAGTGGAACAAATAGATAATTGGTGGCAGAAATGGTCATTAATGCTCCAGGCATTTGGTGTAAATGCAAGTATTTGGATGACATTATGAGATTTGAATCAAATTGATTTGTCAAATTTCAGGTGGCAAGGCCAGTCTAATGGATTTTAATGTGGGCCTCTAGATAAGGGACTTAGTTAATATGGAAGAAATTAAAGGTAATGTGGAATGGGCCTGTGCTCATGATAGTATGGAGAATAATAGAATTGGGCTACCTCAGGATGTAGGTTTAGGCTTTCCAAATGTGGATCTTGACTTGAGTTTAGGATGGTCCATTGGGCCTATCATTATTTAGGAGCCTAGAGACAGAGCCCATCTTCCAATTAAGGCCCACTAGAAGGAGCTTTCTAATAAAGGTAAAGGTTAAGCTCACGATTTGGCAGATAAGGATGAGGATAGCTTATCAGAGAATGAATGACCTAGAATTTGAGCTCATTATGCAGGTCCAGTGGGGGATTGCACTGGTGTAAGTAATTCTCATCGTTGAAGACCCATAGGATGTTCTCATACTGATGCGGCAGCAAGGAATGGTAAAAGGGTCAATGCATTTGGGACTGTTGTGTTATTGAGGCTATGAAAACAGTGGGTGCGAGATGCAAATCTCATTAATAGGCTTCGACGAACTCAGAAAATTTGGTGGTCAATTTGGCATGACTGGAGGCAAGGGTGGAGATGTCAGCAAATTCGACGTTTGAAATGTAGACAAGGGCAATGCTTACTAGTGCGTCGGAAGAGGAAGAACTAACCGATAGTGCTTACAGAGAAAAAGGCGAAAAAGAGATATGTAGAACAAACTAGGAACCAAAAGGAGGGAGGTATTACAAGTGGAGTGCAACTCATGCTTCAATTAGAATGGAGGAATTTTCACTGAAGAAAAAATGTTCGGATTCTGAAGAAGGCTCTTCGAGGCAAGCTAGAGAGATAAATCAAAATTAAGAGGAGAATTTTATGGTTGATTTTGCTATAGCTTCAATGATTGAGTTACTAATGCAGCAAAGTAATGCTGATTGCTTAGGGGTTTTTGGGGAGGTTGTCCCTAAATAACCTCCTAAATTGCCATGAGGATTTCAAGTGGGAACTGTCGAGGGATGGGTCACCCTCTGACAGTTTGAACAGCTAGGAATTTGACCCAGTCTCTTATGCCAAATTTAATATTTTTAATGGAAACTAAGATGAAGTCTGAGAAGTTAAAGTGGTTGGGGTTGGCAATGGGTTTTAAGTTTTAGACGGCTGATAGTGAAAGTCAAAGTGGAGGACTTTGGGTTGTGTAGGATGATACAAAGGAATTAAAAGTGTTATCTCAATGTAAGAGATTTATTGCCTTGGAAGTTAAAGAGAAAAAAGGTAAAAGATGGATTCTTATGCTTTTCTATGGACATCTTACAGTTGCATAACGTCGGACGGTATGGGAGGCTGTGGCGTACTTTTTTAAGGAATTGAGTATGATTGAGTATGCCAGTGGTAATATTGGGGGATTTTAATTAGGTGTATGCCTCCGAATCAGTTGCTACTTCATTAAAAATCAATTGCTGCTTTAAAAGGAAAAGAATCTTGTATGCCTCCGAATATACACAATACCCTTACAGTGTGGCCTTAGCTATGATCCTAATATGTTGCATATAAGCAGTGAGAATCATACACATGCAATAAGGACCATTCCAACTAGCAAAATAATTGTGCAACATGAGCATTAACCATCTTTCGAAACTATTCAAACCACAATTGTTAGTAAAATCTTTTGGCCATAGGTTCAATAAAAACATGATAGCACATGAAATGACAAAGAAAAAAAAAATTAGAGGAGAGAATGGAGAGATAATATACTCGTAACGCTCATAAAAGTGCAGTGCCATCTCTCCAATTGCTGCTACACTAACAATAACCTTGGCACTTGAGTATGCAACTGCTTTGATGAGCTCCTCAACTTTGGCTTCTTTAGTTTTTGCATAATTCTCTAGCTGGAGGATTCCAAGATGACAAGAGGCAGATTACTAGGAAAATTTAGTATCAAATCATGAAAGAATCTATACAAACAATATTTGACTACAAGTATGCATCAACTGTTAAAAAAAAGCTATAGAAAAAATATTTGAATCCAAGCATGCATTGACAATCCAAAGAACGGTGAACGAAGAATTAGGTAAAAGCTGGTGCATCCAATAACAAAACCAAGATATAATGTACACCACAACATATAGTCATTCACCGGAGGCAAATAGGAAAAGAAGGAAACTGAGAATATGCCATCTCAACAAATCATCTCATGGAACATCATCACTGTCAGTAGTATGCACCAATGGAAAAGTTAGCAATCATTGACATCTATCCATTCTTAGAGCTAGTTGGATCCTATATTTCTTGAGGATTTACACACAAGAAGGAAAATTAGTTACTCAACTTACACTGAGTGGAAAACCTATGCACAAATTCTTTCAATTCTGAATGACAACAACTCATTTAAGCCAAACCAAAACAAACAAACAATCAAAAACTATCGAAAGCTTGGCAGGCCTTTGGGGAAATTGAAAAAAATATATTAAAAGCACTCTCAACTCAATGCATAAATACCTTATCCAGACTCACAACAGATACGCTAACTAGAAACACATGCTGCAATCAAAAAAGTGAGTCCAATAAGCTAAGCAGGTAGTCAAACTCCAAGTTACCAACTAAACTATCACTTTCAAGATGATAAGCCATTTCTCAACACTTCTAGCATTTTTGATATTAGCTTCGAACAAGTAGCAAACAAGTCAATTATGTATCGATACAATTTTGCACATTATAAGAAAAGAAGCACTTTAAGGTTCTCACACAACACCCCCACCACCGCCAAAAGTAAAAAGAGTCAAGCATGATTACCGAACGAAGACATCAGAAATATAAAGTACAGAAAGCACATGGTAGAATGTAGTTAGGGGATCAACCCAACAATTTTTTCATCAAGAATGTACCTGCTCAGCACTATGATTAAGGATTGTTCCTTTTGTTTCAGTTGTAGATGTATTAACACACCAACAAACACGACAACCTACAAAACTATGGATAAAAAATGAAGTTCAGTAACATGATACACAATGAATTTCCACTTCAAAGCAATATACCATGTGCATCTTTGGCCTAAACATATAAAGTGAAAGAACTACAAAACCAATAATTTTCTTATGTAGTCATTCACATAATTTGTTCATACGGCCAAAGAATTGTGTTAATAGTCCATAAACCCATTTCATAATGAGCTTTTTAAGATGTAATCACAAAAATACAATTACAACCTAACTTCAATTGTAATTACAAAATCAAAATGATCACGGAATATACATATATATATATATATATATGATAAATAATAATCATAGAATATTATTGATATTAGTTAGTCCACTAAAAGTTGATGAGTGTAATCTATCTTGCATCAGGTAGATATAAACTTCTAAGAAACCTTTAAAATGTGAAAAAATAAGGGAAAGAGAGAAGGGCAATGATCCATAAGTCTATACGCTACCACAAGTAAGAAATTGCCTAATTTAAACATATTGTGATGACTTGCAGAATAATATGCCCACCAAAGAATTATGCAAATACAACAAGCAAGGAGTTGTGTTACACGAGGCTATATAGATACCCCATAATATGTTACAATGGTTTAACCCTCAAAATCATAATCGTGACTTTAAAAGATGCCATTCTTGTTTTGTTCCAAGTCACTACTTCAGGTTTGAATAGTACACATCTGGGCCTTTTATCTAATCGAGTAGCATGAGGACTTCCAGAAACATGTAATACAATGGTATGCTTCCACAAAGGCTGCAAATTGATCAACCTAATTTAATTTGATATCACATTTGATCTAACCAAATAGATTTGCATATTTTTATACATACATGCACTACACACTTTAGACCTTCATGTTAAATTTTGTTGCAATTAATTGATCTTCTATTGATTTATATTTGGGACTTTTTGGAATAAAATAACCTTGAACCGTACAACGAAAACCAAACCAAACTGATTTCTACAGTTTGGTTTTGGGTTAGTTGTGATAGCAGATCAGTGCATGGTTCAGTTTCAGTTCCACATCATGATTCAGTTTCAGCTCAATGCACACATGATCATCCAGATGGCAGACCTGCAGCTCAATGCAGAGCAGTTGTATAGGTTAAAGAATGGCTGGTGCACATTAGTGTTAGTTAAATGTATGTTAGCAAATCCTTGTAACTTCTATCAGTTAGTTTGTTAGTTTGTTAAGATGGTTATAGGTTTGTTAGTCGTGAGGTGCATCTATGCTCTATATAAGATCAGTGTTTAACATTACCAAGAGTACTTTTGAATTTCTATGGAATAATATCTGTGATAAATAATTTCTGTTTGTTTCTCTGATCTTCTTCATGGTATCAGAGCATTAGAGCTCTCACGAGCAACAATGGTGATTCAAGCTGAGAAGCAACCTTTGCCTGCAAATGTTCTCCTTCTTGTTTCCAATCTTAATGCTTTGATCACAGTTAAACTCGAAGCTTCAAACTATTCAATTTGGAGAAGTCAAATCCAAAATTTCTTTGAAGCTACAGAGTTATTTGGTTTTCTCGATGGATCTACTGTATGTCCATCTGCTACAATGCTTGATGCTGATCAAAAGACAGTTTCCAATCCTGAATTTCTGCAATGGAAGTTGACTGACTCTTGTCTTCTCAGTTGCATCATTGCAACTCTTACTCCTTCCATATTTTCTTCTATTCTTCATCTAAAGAATTGCTGTGCTGTTTGGTCAGCTCTTGAGAAACGTTTCACATCACTTTCTCGCTCTCACATTCATCAGATCAAGAATTGTTTGAGTGCTACTGCAAAGAAGTCCCAATCTATGGAATCCTATCTTCAAGAAATCAAAGACCTTGTTGAACAACTTGCTTTGGCATCTTCTCCAGTCTGTGATGAAGATCTTATTCTTCTGATCCTCAATGGTTTGCCTGAGGAGTACAATGCTTTCAAAACCACAATTCGAGCCAAATCAGAGGTAATGTCAATGGAAGAACTCTGTTCTCTCTTGTGTTCCGAAGCCATACATGTTGAAAAGAGTCACAAGCATGGTATTTCTGATCTCACGGTGGCTTTCTCTGCTACGACTCCTCAGTTACTCACAGACACTACTTCTGCTACATCATCTGTATTAGGTGCAGTTCCATCTCCTCATCATCAGCAGAATTCTGGTCAATATTCCTCTCGTCATTTTTCTTATCAGAACAAAGGAGGTTTTCGACCTCAAGGCCAGTATAAAGGTGGTAGATACAGCAGTCACCGAGGCAGAAGAGGAGGAAGACCTCAGAGTTATGGCTTGACCTGTCAAATCTGTGGAAAAGGAAATCACTCTGCTTTAGAGTGTCGACATCGACTAAATACTTCATTTCAACCTGTGTTTCCTTCCTACACCATGGGGCCTTCACAAACGCCTGCTTTTCCTTCTAGAGCTTTTTCTGCACAAACTCCCTTTCCTGCTGTGTCCACCTCTATGCAGACTACTTCAGCTCCTTGGTATGTTGATTCCACCGCAACTTCTCATCTCACCAATGATCTGAATAATCTGCATTTTTATCAACCCTACCAAGGCACTGATCAAGTCATGATTGGTGATGGCAATACTCTTCCAATTCATAACTCTGGCACTGGTATATTGTCCTCTCCCTCTTTTCAATTTAGGCTTAACAATCTTTTTCATGTTCCCCAAATTTCATCAAATTTGCTCTCTGTTCATCAGCTTACTTCTGATAACAATTGTCGTATTACTTTTGACAATGAGTCCTTTGTGATTCAGGACAAGCTCACCAACAAGGTGCTCTGTAGAGGACATCATCAAAATGGCCTCTACCAGTTTCCTTCTTCAATTTCTCATAAAGCTTTTTCTGGTACTAGTTCTCTTGCTACTGTTTGGCATAAGAGACTAGGGCATCCTTCTTCTACTATAGTTCATACAGTTGCAAATAACAGTGGCTTATCTCTTAGTCATCAAGATTGTAACACTTTTTGTCATTCTTGCTGTGTATCAAAGAGTCATAGACTCCCTTTTGTTCTTTCAACTAATAAAACTCATGCCCCTTTCACTTTGATTCACTCAGATGTTTGGGGTCCTTTTACTCAAGTGCAGTCTTCTTTTACTTGTTTTCATTGATGATTTTAGTCATTTTACCTGGGTTTACCCTCTGTCTTATAAAAGTGAAGTCTATTCTAAGTTCTTAGAATTTAAAACATATGCTGAAAATCAATTTTCCACTACTCTTAAAATTTTACGAACTGATGGAGGGGGAGAATATACTAGTCATCAATTTGAATCTCTGCTTAAACTTTCTGGTATTGTCCATCAGCTTAGTTGCCCTCATACTCCATCTCAAAATGGAGTTGCTGAGCGAAAGCACAGACATATCATTGAGACAACCATCACTCTGCTTGATCAATCTTCTGTACCTCTAAAATTCTGGTTTGAGGCTCTTGCAACTGCTGTTTATCTGATCAATCGAATGCCCTCTCCTACATTGGGCAATCTTAGTCCCTATGAGATGTTGTTTCAGATGCACCCAGATTATAATTTTCTTAAAGTATTTGGCTGCAGATGTTATCCATGGTTGAGACCATATACTTGTCACAAATTACAACCACGATCTACAGCTTGTGTCTTTATTGGTTATCATCCAAGTTACAAAGGATACCGGTGCCTAGATCCTCTTTCTGGTAGAATTTACATCTCTAGGCATGTTGTGTTTGATGAAGGTTCTTTTCCTTTTGCTTCTACAGATTCTTTTTCACCTCCTCTTCTTTCTTCAAAATCTGCTATTAAAACATTCTTTTGGGGCACTACTGCTTCTATGTCTTCTCCTCAGGTTCCTACTCAATCTAATTCTGTTTCAGCATCATCTCCAAATACTCAATCTAATTCTGTTTCAGCATTAACTCCAAATTCACTCTCATCATCTTCTCCAACACATGTGTCTGCTTCTCCTCTTGTCTCACCTCATCCTGGTTTTATCTCTTCCCCTTTATCTTCATCTCCACCTGGTATTAATCTGACTATTCCCATTATTTCTCGTCCTTCTTCTGACCCTCTCAATTCTCATCCTATGCTCACCCGAAGTAAGACAGCAAAATCTGCCCAGTCTTGTTTAGTTGCTCCTCTTCTTGACACTGAACCTCGTACTTATAAAGAAGCTTTGCAGTGTCCTCATTGGCATAAATCCATGCTTGATGAATTTCAAGCCCTTCAGACTCAACAGACTTGGTCTCTTGTTCCTTCTTCTGCCAATCAAAATATTGTTGGCTGTAAATGGGTTTTTCGAATCAAAAAGAATTCAGATGGCTCTATTGCTCGGTATAAATCTCGCCTTGTTGCCAAAGGTTATCTTCAAGAAGCTGGTGTTGACTTCTTGGATACATTCAGCCCCGTAGCCAAACAACCAACTATCCGAGTCTTTCTTTGTGCTGCTCTTCATTTTAATTGGTCTATTAAACAGTTGGATGTGTCTAATGCCTTTCTTCATGGCAAGCTTGAAGAAGAGGTCTTTATGACTCAACCACCTGGTTTTGAGAATTCTCAGTTTCCCACTCATGTGTGTCGTTTGAACAAAGCTCTTTATGGTCTTAAACAAGCTCCTAGAGCTTGGTTTTCCACCTTCTCCTCTTTTCTACTTCATCTTGGTTTTGTTCCTAGTCACTGTGATAATTCCTTGTTTGTTCAGTCTACTTCTACCACTCTTACTTATCTCTTGGTCTATGTTGATGATATTCTTGTTACTGGTAACTCTTCTTCTCATATTCAGTCCTTAGTTTCTCAGCTTCACTCTATGTTTTCTCTCAAAGATCTTGGTTCTCTTTCTTTCTTTTTGGGTATCTCTGTTACTACTTCTTCTTCTGGTTCTTTCTTATCTCAAGCACATTATGCTTCTAAGTTGCTTCAACAAGCGGGCATGTCTGATTGCAAGCCTGCCCCTTCTCCTCTTCGTCCTTCTTCTTCCTCTTCACTGTCCTCGGCTTCTTCCTCTGCCTTTTCCAATCCTTCTCTCTACCGAAGCCTTGTTGGTGGTTTACAATATTTGACTATTACTCGTCCGGATTTAGCCTTTGCCGTGAATCAGGTTTGTCAACATATGCAATTCCCTTTTCAAGCTGATTTTGCTAAAGTCAAGCGTCTCCTCAGATATGTTCATGGCACCCTGCATCATGGTTTACATTTTTCTCCCAGTTCGTTTGATATTCATGCATTCTCTGATGTTGACTGGGCTGGTAATCCCTGTGATCGACGATCTACTTCTGGTTTCTGTCTTTATCTGGGTTCCAATTTGGTTTCTTGGACAGCAAAGAAGCAATCCACTGTGGCTCGCTCTTCGACTGAAGCTGAATATCGGTCCATGGCTCAGGCTGCAGCTGAGGTCTCTTGGCTTCAAATGTTGTTGCATGATATGCATCTTTCTCCCTCTGTTCCTGTCCTTTGGTGTGATAATCTGTCTACATTATCCTTAGCCTCTAATCCTGTTTTTCATGCTCGGACTAAACATATCGAAATTGATTATCATTTTGTTCACGAAAAGGTGTCTGCCAAACAGCTTCTTATTCGCCATGTTGCTTCTTCTGATCAGATCGCTGATGTGTTCACTAAAGCTCTCCCTGTTGGCCGTTTCCTATTTCTCAAATCCAAGCTTCTTGTTGATCTTCCCACTTTCAGCTTGACGGGGGATGATAGCAGATCAGTGCATGGTTCAGTTTCAGTTCCACATCATGATTCAGTTTCAGCTCAATGCACACATGATCATCCAGATGGCAGACCTGCAGCTCAATGCAGAGCAGTTGTATAGGTTAAAGAATGGCTGGTGCACATTAGTGTTAGTTAAATGTATGTTAGCAAATCCTTGTAACTTCTATTAGTTAGTTTGTTAGTTTGTTAAGATGGTTATAGGTTTGTTAGTCGTGAGGTGCATCTATGCTCTATATAAGATCAGTGTTTAACATTACCAAGAGTACTTTTGAATTTCTATGGAATAATATCTGTGATAAATAATTTCTGTTTGTTTCTCTGATCTTCTTCAAGTTGCATAGCTTCAACAGTCTGGTTTTGGTTCCAAGTTTTCTGGAACTATAGGGATCGATTTGGTGCTAAACCCACTTTGAAACAATACCAATTTGGTCCATGAACACACCTAAATTCTTTCCCATGAGGAAATCACAATGATTTAATTTATCAAACAAAAAGTGCCAGTAACAATTCATTCTACATGTAAATATTGATAGTCAGAATCTAATATACCTGATGCTATTGCTAAAAACAACAATGACAAAGGTAGAGAAGATTCACCTCAGTAATAAGAGGACATAAAATATCCTCCAGCCCAAATTGCTTGCTAGCAACAACAGCTTTCATTCGTTTAATAACTTCATCCTTGTTCCTTACATCCATCTTTTCAAAACCTTTTTCAACCAATTCATCCAAGATTTCAACAGTCTACAAGCATGGTCAAAGATAATGAGATAGAACAATTACTTGTACTTTTTGTACATAAGAAATACCAGTGACTCCGAACACTCAGTGTAAGATTGGCAAACCTTATTAATTGCTTTCGTGTATCCTATGATTTTCTCACTTGGGTGCAATGCCATCCTTATGAGCTTCTCGGGATTTTGAAGGAGCTCTCCAGCAAACGAAACTGTCAAATTAGCTCCATCTCCTATGTCCTCTTGTTAAGCCTTGCCCGCCAAAACAAAAAATCTTGGCTACGGGATGCTGAACCTTGAGTTCATTCACAAAAGTGAGATATATTAATGAAGGGCAATGTTAACCACCATTTGATCAGTAGTATAATGTTGATATGTGTGTAATAAATATATTACATTAAAATACATTAAAAAATATAAAAATATATAAGGTTATTTAAATATGTAAAACGTGGATTGAATTTTATACTTTCTGATTTTAACGAATGTTTATTGATTGGTCGTTCATAGGACCGGTTAATGAAAACAAAAATGCTATATAAACTATCAAAATCTTACCCAAAAAAAATTAGTACCTAATGTGTCGTCATGCAATTTAGAAATTTTTTAAATATAAAACATTCTTATTTCAATAATGTAATAGATGCCAGGTCGATGAATAATAATTTGAAAATTTTATTAATTTATAGAGCATTAGTATAATGAAAATGCCAATATTTATGCTAAGGGAGGGTAACCTAGTAAACCTGTGCCAGTCCTCAAGTTTTGATCCAATCCGGATGTCAAGCTTACTCAGTTTCGAATACGAGAATTTGCAGTACCTGGAAAAGAAGTTGAGGTGGTTTAACTTTAGATTATAAAAATAAAAAATAAAACAAATAAGAATTCCTTTCCTAAAGATTTCCACCCTTATTTACCTTTAGTATAATATTAATAAATTTACTTATTTTTTATTTGTTTATTAATGTGGCAGACATCATCATATCACTAAATTGAGTAACATCAGCGGCTAAATTTGTGTTTGGTTAAAAAAATTGAGAAGGGATTTAGAAAAGAAAAAAGAAAAATATAAAAAATAAAATGTGAATAAAATATATTTATATTTTATCTAATTTCATATATTTCCTTTCTATTTTTAAATTCTTCTCCAAATCTCTCAACCAAACACCTAAAAGAATTTATAAAATTTATTAATTTGAATAAGATTTTTGTTGGCAAAATTTATTTTTGAGCCCTCGAAGAGTGGGGGAAAAAATGAATCAGTAACAGAAAGCCAAATAGAAAGGTCATTGATCAAATATATATATATATATATATGTAGGAAAGTAAACACCAAAACAAAATGAATAAGTAAGTGGTGAAATATCTCTGGTGATGTACCTCTAAGAAAGTTGTGATGTTTGGTGCTTTGGGTAGAGTGCACAATTTGCAGAAGAATATTTAACTGAAGTTGCCAGTGAGTTGCTCAAAACAAATCACTCCACGGTCGATTTTTATCAAGGGGATATGAGCAATCTTGTGCCATTCATCACCTCTGTCCCTCTTACAACGAGGTTTCAGTAATTTGAATAAGATTTTTGCTGGCAAATTTTTTTTTTGAGCCCTGGAAGAATGGGAAAAAAATGATTTAGTAACAGAAAAGGAACAGGCAAAGGCCAAATAGCAAGGTCATTGATCAAATATATATACATATATACAGGAAAGTTTACACTAAAACAAAATGAATAAGTAAATGGTGAAATATCTCCAGTGATGTACCTCTAAGAAAGTTGCGATGTTTGGTGCTTTAGCTAGAGTGAACAATTTGCAGAAGAATATTTAACTGAAGTTGCGAGTGATGTACCTCTAAGAATGTCATTAATCACTTCATAGTCGATTTGTATGAAGGGGATATGAGCAATCTTGTGCCATTCATCACCTCTGTCCCTCTCGCAACGAGGTTTCAGTAATGGACATGAGTAGATTTCCAGCATAGAAAGGGAGGCGAGAAAACCCTCTTCGGGCAAGAATTGGAGTTGAGGGCATTGGCAGATTCGCAGCGCTTTGAGACAAGTCAGGTGTTGAAAGCTCTGGTAGTTGATTGATTTCAGATTTTGTAGATTATTGATACCGAGCGATGTAAGAGAGGGGGGCAGCAGGGCTTCCTCCAGAAAGGACTCCTCATCCTCTTCTTCGTATTTGCCTCCTCCGAATACGAACTTTGTAAGAGAGGGGAGTCGTTGCAAACCCCACTCTCTCCGGCGATCCACAAGTTTCTTGCAACCACTGATTTCAAGTCGACGTAAGTTGGAAGGCCGACCCCCTTCCGGAAAGGACTCAATTTCTGGACAGTTCCATATTCTCAGTGATTCAAGAGATGGAAGGTGGGTATGCATTCCTTCTGGCAGCGACTTGAGCTTTTTGCAGTTGAAGACCCAAAAATTTTTCAGATTGGGAGCGTGTAATGCTTCTTGCAGACAAGATAACATACTATTGCAACCACTAATCTCAACATGCAAAAGCGATGTCGAAATTTTTAGTCCATGGCCATTCGGAATTGAAAGGATTTCAAAATTTGCGATACTTAGAAATTGAAGTTTCGGAAAGAATCCAAGCGGCAAGGACAGAGTACAAAAGCCATGCAAACTCAAATGAGAAAGGGAGCTGTTGCAGCACTCCATCTCCTCTGATACTGAGAACACTAGTTTCGGACATTCCCAAATATAAATTGAATTCAATGTAATGGGTAGAACACCAACGGCAAAAGACAAAAGTGATGAACAATTTTGAATACACAATTCCTGAAGTCAAGTGTTGAGTATGCGTGGAAATGACACAAGGCTTGGACAATTTCTTATAATTAACTTCTGCAGATTTGTTAGCATGTGTAGCTCGGGTGTCAATTCCTTTAAACTTGGCATATTTGAAATCTCCAAATTTACAAGAGAAGACACACCATGCCATCCCAAGTCTACGCCATTGCATCCATTCAATACTAGTTTATTTGCAACCGAAGTCCTTGGAAGTGAAGCTGTAAGTGCTGAGCATTCACGAATCTCGAGTCTCACCCATGATGGCATGTGTTTGGGTAAGCCTCCAACCAACTTTGGACACTTGATTATACAAAGTTCTTTGAGTTGCGAAAAATTTTCAGCCCCCAAAATATTCCATTCCACCCACTCCAACATTTCTTCAAAATGAAAAGTCTCGAGAGATTGAAAAGGTTTGGTTGAAGAACCATCCCCATAGAATTCCTCACCCACCTTAGTTATTCCATTCATCCTTGCTATGTGAAGGTGTTTCAAAGAGGACAGTTTACCAAGTGGTGGCAATGACAAGCAATGATCACATTCGTAAAGGAATAAAGACACTATATTTGAGTATGAGCGATCTCCCAACCACTCCGGAAATCTTGTGCCCCCATATCATTTGATTGTGAGGCACTTCAAATTTTTATGAGGCTGCAAATTTTCAAGTACTTCTCTTTCATTCTGTGAATTCTCAGTAGTGTTACCCCATTCAGCACTATCTCTTCAAGGTGCTCTTTTTTCTTCAGCTTTCACTACAACAAAACTAACTATTTACGGCATTATGTTTACGACATGCATTAAATGCATGCCGTAGTTAGTACATTCTACGGCATTTTTTTTTTTGCACGACGTTAATATTTTGTCAATAACGGCATACATACCATGTAAGTCGTTGATTCATATATTTATAGCATGTAAAAGTATGCCGTAAAAAATGTATGTTTTTACGACTTACAAAAATATGTCGTAAAATATTTACACTTAAGACGACATACATTTCATGTTGTAAAATATTATAACTTTACACGGCATACATTAATATGTCGTGAAAACTTCTGCAAAAAAAAAAAAAAATTCAATCCGAATTTTTTTTATGGCATGCAAAAGCATGCCGTAAAAAATGTACATTTTCACGGCATACAAAAATATGTCATAAAATATTTGTACTTAAGACGATATACATTTCATGTCGTAAGATATTAGAACTTTACACGACATGCATTAGCACGTTGTGAAAATTTTTATTAAAAAAATTTCAATCCGGTTTTTTTTTTTTGATTTAAAAAAGCTAACAATTTCCAACCAAACTTTTCACCTTAAATTTTCTTAATTGAGGACAACATAAAAAATAATTTATATATTATTTTATAATTTAGTGTCTCTTTTAAGGGATAATTGCACCCAGTGTGATTTTGAGGGGAAAAAAAAAAGTACATATTCATGAAAAAGTTTATAATTTTAATGATTAATATTTATATGGCTTCTCACTAATTTGTAATTATTATTTTTTTTAAATTATCTTGATTTGATATTTTTCATTCTTTTAATAATTTATTTATTGTTTACTTTTTAGATGTGCCTAATCTGAACACAACTAAAAAATAAAATATTTATAAAAAAATCTAATAAAATATAATATATATGAAATGTATTAAATTTTATATTTTTTGAATTTAGTGATTTTTTTTTAAAAAAATTTAAAATATTTTTCTTTTAAGTATATGTAAATTATTTGAATTAAAAAAAAATATTTAAAATATGTAAAACCTGGCAATGACTAAAATAAAAAACTGAGGCCCTGTTACTCTCTAACTAACTCTCCGGTCTTGATCTCTCTATCTCTCAACACTCTCTAAACCCTAATCTCTCTCAACCGATTGAATCAACCTTCTTTAGCCCCGTTTGATCTAATCTCAGAGTGATTGGTTATTCATCTCAGATCCAATCTCAGAGCGATTGGCAATTTCGATTTTGAGATTTCGAAGCTTCACCTCCTCCACCATCTGCACCGGCGATGGGAGCGAGCACCATCGTCTACTAAGGTGAGCACCACCGTCTCTCTCTCTCTCTCTCTCTCTCTCTCTCTCTCTCTCTCTCTCAGTTTCGTATTCTTTTTCTCTCTTTCTCTCTCTCAAGCTCTTCCTTCCCGTCGAGTTTGGTCAGATAATGAAACCAGTGCATTTGATTTCAGAATTTCGTTGTTTGAGCAATTTGTTGTATAATAATTTGTTGATGGAATCTCAATTAAATTCCACTCCAGTTTTGCTGTTTCATGTTCATGCTTCATGTTCTTGCTTCTTCGTCCAAGTCACAGCAACCTCTTTATTTGCCTTTCAGTCTGAAGTTTATTGTGGACTCATTCTTGTGATTTGAACATTTCATTTTATCAAATTTGTCACAATTTCATCCAAAATTATAATCAATTTTCTTAAAACAAATATGATCATATAATTGTTAATGTTTGAGTAAAGATTCAGGGGATCTCCAAAACCAGTTTGACATTCTGTGTGATATGGGAGGGCCCTATGTACACGGGCAACAAGTGGCCACACTATGACCTCCCGTAAGAGTTTGAGACTCAAATTTGCTTCTTAAGGAATTTTTGAGTTGTATCTTCTATTTATTTTTCCTCTTTTACATTCTGTTGGGTTGAAAATGAAGTGCTGCAATTAGTTTTATAAATGGGATGATAGAAATAAAGATTTAGATAATTTTCTTTTCTTCACCAGTAAAATGAACAATATTCAGATTGCTAGTTAATTTAATGTGTTTTGCTCTCTGTTTCAGTTAAGTTTATGAATAAAATTATCTGCAAATTATTGCCTCATTCACTGGCCCAGGTTATACTATAGGGAAGTTTGAAAGTAGCTAGAGGCAGGTCTGTAATGATAATGTATGTGGAGAATCTAAGCTAGAAGTGTTAAAGATCAAGAACATCATATGATATCAACATATAAACACATTTTGATAAATAAATAAAAAAAAAATGACAAAGTGATCTAATATAGCAATATATTAGTGAACTTTGTTTTTGATTGATTGCATTCTGCAGTAAGAAACTCATGAATTTGATTGATTGCATTGAATTTCTGACCAATTTCTTACTTTATATTTACTTGCTGGAAATATTGGTCCTCTGAATCTGTTCTGATTAGCACCAAAGTATAATAGCTTTGTAAGGTTACCTAAACTGGAAGGTAGATACCCAGAGAAGAAATTTTCGCTAAGGTCAAGGGACTGCAACTTTTGTAGATTTCCAAGCTCAGCTGGAAGAACTCCGGAAAATGAGTTTGCATGGACAGAGAGTTCAGTAAGTTCAGTGAGTTGTCCAATTGTTGACGGTAAACTACCAGAGAAGCTATTATCATCAAGCACAAGTTCTCTTAGATTTTTCAGGTTAGAGAGGGTTGGAGGCAGCATCCCAAACAATCTATTATCACTCAAGTCCATGGTCTCTAAATCCTCCAGACTCCATAGATTTTCAGAAATACGACCAGTGAGGGCACAATGGCTGACATTAAGATGCTTGAGATTTCTCAAATTTCCAAGATAGTTTGGAAATGGAAGATCCAGGGGTAACAATGTACAAGAAAGATCAATTTGGCGTACTGCGGGACCCTCACATTTTATGCCAGTCCAGTTGCATGGTGAAATCTTTGAGTCAAACCAACTTGGAATAACATCTCTTCTTTGGAAAAGAGAGTTTCTTAGAGCAAGTAATGACCCAATGTCACCAAAATAAGATCCCAGTATAATATGGATAGGTTCTTCCTAGGGATGGAAAGATCAACAGATTGGCTAACTGTGTTCCTGCCTATCCTGTTCCACTCGTAATGGGACGGGTTTGGACACACGGATATTTTAGGGACACGAGGACACTTCGGAACACATATGGTTCACACATCAAGCATAACAGGTCCACATTTCATGCCTTTTGCATCTTCTTTCCCTGGTTTAGTGACTTAAGTTTATGGTTCAATTGCAAGTTGCAAGTTGCAAGTGGTGTTGGCATGACCTTTCATGCCAATAATTATCTTCCAAAATTTTTGATCAACCAAAAGGTTGCCAACTTGCCATAAACTTGGAAGGTGGTGATAAAGTGATCTCAATACTCAATGGATTTTAATATGTTTGCTGTACTCAACCCTAAATCATTGGTGATTAAGAGGCTTCTTGTTGGGGACGGCGTGCAAAAACATCTTACATGACCTTAAAAAGAAAAACAAATTGGAGTAGTTTGATGCACTTTTGTAAGGACAGTTGTTTTCCTATTATGTAGGTGTACCTGATTCACTAGTTTGAACTCTCTGATTTTCATGGAATTTGTTCATAGTGAACTCTTTGATTTTCATGGAATTTGTTCTTTTTTTTTTTTTTTAATTTGCTTTAAACTCAATCTATTTAATTGATGCTAATTTTTCATAGGATCTAATTCATGTCGATCATATTGCTAGCCTTTTCAGATTGATCTGATCTATATTTTGTTTATTTGAAATCACTAAATAAATTTAGCAGGAACTTGGTGGAATTTCGAACAGTGTGAAACTGAAGGATTTAGTAATTAGATTATGTTTGAGATTATTTTTTTTTTAAAATTTTTTTTTTGTTTTTTCAATAAAATCCTGGGGGCAAAGTGGAGGTTGCAGTTTCGAAATATTTCATTGCATCTATCATGTACTTCAAATTTCTTCAATGCAAAAAATTTAAATTGGTTCTTTTGAATGTGCAGTGTAGAGATGCTCGTCAATATGGGCATTCCTTGGGTCATTCTTGGTCATTCTGAGAGGAGGGCTCTGTTAAATGAATCAAATGAGGTAACCCTTGTTTCATTCATGGTGCAATGATTATTCGTTTATGATGATGCCAACTATGTTGTTGATTATTATTTCACATGTTCATAATTTAGGACATTTTCATTTTAGTTTGTTGGAGATAAGGTTGCATATGCTCTTTCTCAAGGTTTGAAGGTAATTGCTTGTATTGGAGAGACTCTTGAGCAGCGAGAATCAGGATCTACCATGGATGTTGTTACTGCACAAACTAAGGCAATTTCAACTACTTATTTCAATGTTGTTTATAAAAACTTGTGCAGCATACTTTAAAACACTTTTGTATATTGTCTACCTAGAATCTGAGTCAGTGGGTTTCTGGTTTTCTAAATGGAGCTGACCTGAATGTTAAGTTATTTTACTTCTCTCTGATGTAGAGTAAAACTGTAGGGGATTCGCTCTAAAATTTCTAGAACAACTTGTTCACCTTATGGTTGAATCATCTGAGAAAAATGGAACGAACTAGGGTTTAGGGTTTATATTCAGCTGAGAATTGGCCTCCTGCTAATGCACGATAAAACCTATCTCTGCAGTAGACTGGCCTTCCATCAGCAGTTGCTGCTAGATCATCATCAGACTTCACCTCCACCGGCAATCTCAGCAGCTCATCTTTTCTATATATTTACATAGACATAGCAATGGCAAAATAAAAGTAACATTAGTATATCGAAGCTGTAGATTTGAAACTAAATCTATTTAAATACCTTATATTGTTTTTTTTTTTTTTTGTTGATCTTTGAGGCTGAAACATTGAATGAAATCCTCTACTGGGTAGCAAAGATAAATAACACTGCTGAAGCTAGCTCATTGCTGAGAAGATGCCAAGTATGTCAATTGTTTTCCTGTCTTCATTAGCTCATTGCCGAGAAGATGCCAAAGTTGCTGGATTTTGATAAGGATCTCGTTCATTTGGAAGCAGCCTCTAAAGTTTGCATTTTTCTTAATGTAATATGTGAATGAGGTGTCTCTAGTTGATTTGTAATATGTCAATTGCTTCTTCTTTTTTCTTTTTTTTCTTTTTTTTTTTCCCAGATTTATGTTGGATCTTCATAGATGTGCATAGTTCTAGTTTCATGACAAAACTGGTGTATGTTTGTTGACAGTGATGTTGAGATATAAAATAAAGGGGTTTTTCCAATATTGAAATTTTAATCTTAGTGGAAAATTCAGTAGTAAATTTGGTTTGATTTTTCTTTTGTTAAAATCTGCAAGTTCTTGCTTAGTTAAGTATACTGACACATTTATCTTGCAGGGGAAGCCCAGTATTTTAGAGATGTATCTGTATGTAGGTTAGATTAGATGATGGAAGTGAAAATGCTGACATATTTCTCATTGCATGAGTCTAGCTAACTTGGTTAAGAGCTAAATTTAATTGAAATATTTCTAACAGTGTTACCAAAAAATGCTAATGCCTTTAGAGATTTAGGGCTTTAAGTTTATAAGCTACTACTTGGTTTGTTCACAAGTTGCCGCACTTTATATGCTGCTGCCTTTGTTTGGATGTGCATACGGCTAGGCAAGGTTACGTTCTTGTGCGTTTCTATATATATATATATATATTAAAAATAACTTTTTACGGCATGCAAAATTATGCCGTGAAAAGAGTAATAATTTATGGCATGTAAGAAAATGTCGTAATAGATATAATACGGCATACAAAGTATGTCATAAATATATTAAAAATGACCTTCTACGGCATACAAAATTATGTCGTGAAAAGTGTGGTGATTTATGACATGCAAGAAAATGCCGTAAAATATTATATACGGCATACAAAGTATGCCATAAATATATTAAAAATAATCTTCTACGGCATGCAAAATTATGCCACGGAAAGTATGATGATTTATGGCATGACAAAAATGTCGTAAAAAGTTATATACGACATACAAAGTATGTCATTAATGTTTAATTTATTACTTTTTACAACTTTACATGCATGCCGTAAATGATGCTCAACTTTTCACGACATGTCATATAACGGCATTTGTGTGCATGCCGTGAAAGAGTTTTTACGGCATGCATCGCAAGCCGTAAAAATTCAATTTTGTTGTAGTGTTTGCTTCCAATGCATCCCTTCCACTCCTTACATTTTGCAAACCTGAAATTGTCAGTTTCGCACGAAGATGGTGAAACTCCTTCAACTCATCAATACCTGACCCACTGCACTTTCCCTCAACAAAATTAGTTAAATGTTGGAGACCTTTTAATTGACTCATTTGCATCGGCATCTCCATTAAATTAGTTCCACTAATATCAAGATGACGCAAGAAAATTAATTTTCCAATCTCCATGGGCAAGGTTGTGAGTAGATAACAATTCGAGTAGTAATGTTTGTAAATTACACAAGGTGCGAACTACTTCAGGCAACTCCTTTATTCCTGTTGCAGAGAGATCCAAATAACGAAGATGTATCATATTACCAATTGAATCATGCAAATCCATAATGTTTTTATAACGTGGCAATGATAGCAACCGTAAGCATCTTTGCATTGGCAAAATATCATCCAATACCTTATTGGACAAGTATGAATAATCAGGTAGACTGTGATATTGATTTAATTGTAAAATAGACCTTAAATACTTGGCCTCATTAATTGCCTTGAATTTTTCAAAACCACCTAATGTTGTCCTCTCATATGAAAAATGGCGTGCTGTAGGAGAAATATCGAGTAGCTTCTTGTCATCTACCCTAAAAGAAAATTGTCCATGGACAACTTGAGCCAGGTCATGGACTAAATCATGCATTACAAAATAGGATCTACTACCTCTTGGTTGTTGAAAGAATGACCTTGATAATAATTCATCAAAATACTCCTCCCCAATCTTTTCCAAAGTTTTATTATTTCTGGTTTGTTGCACATAATTCAAAGCTATCTAGAACGAGACTCGCTTCTCTTTTACAAATCCATAATCTTTAGGAAAAGTAGAACAATAAGCAAAACATTGCTTTAAATGTGAATGGAGATAATGATAGCTCAATCTCAAGGCTGGAAGAATGTTGTTCTTATCCTCTGGCAAATCCCATATGTCACTCTTCAATATTTCATTCCATTCCTCAACATCAAGTTTGAAGCGTAATAGACATGCAAGTGTTTTTGCAGCTAAAGGCAAGCCTTTGCACCTATCCACGATTTGTTTACCAATCTTTTCAAGCTTCGGAAAAGCCTTCGACTCTCCTTTGTCAAAAGCAATTTGAGCAAAAACTAACCAACAATCTTCATTCGATAAGTGTTGCAAATGATGAACAGGAATGGTTTGCATGACAGATGCGACACTATGATTACGGGTTGTTGCAACAATCTTACTTCCATATGCACCAGCTTTGAAAGGAGTCCACAAGATTTCCCAATGATTAGGGTTCTCATTCCAGACATCGTCCAAAACAACTAGAAACTTCTTCCCCGCCAATCTCTCCTTCAACTTAACTTGAACCATATTTAGGTCTTGTGTGTTATAATTACTCAAAGTGATTGCCTCGAGAATTGTTCTTGTAACCCTAAGAACATCAAATTCATCAGAAACACAAACCCATGCTTTCATATCAAAATGCTCATCTACTCTGCCATCATTGTACATAAGTTGAGCAAGGGTGGTCTTGCCTACCCCACCCATCCCTATGATTGGAATCACATCTACCTTATTACTACTCGCCTTATCCAAAAGCAATATTTTAATTATCTTCTCCTTGTCATTATCCCTTCCATACACACCAGATTCATCAACTAAAGAAGTTGATGGCAATCTGTAAGAGTGAGACGGCTTCTGATCAGCAACTTCTTTCAAACCAAGATCATCTTTTTCTTCTAAAAAACAGTCTAGTCTTTCAACGAGCTCCTCCATCCTTGACACTAGCTCTGCATCATATAAACTAGAATCAGAAGTCAAGGTCGAGGCTGTTACCTGGTTTGTCACAGCACTTCGGAACTCGGTTTCCACCTTGCAGCCCAGAACTTTAGTGGCAATCTCATCCAATAAGTCATCTGCGTGGTAGATAGCATCTTTAAGCTCATCCATCCAATCTTTCACTAATTGATTAGTGAATTGTTGTTTCTCTGCATCATTGAGGACGACGCTAAGTCTCAGCAATTTTGACTTGAGCTTCTTGCGTAGTTTATCTCCTTCATTATGATGCGTTAGACTCTGAAAGAAGTTCAGCAACTGGGGAGAAGACAACCGTTCACACAACACTTGAAAGGAGGCAGAGAGCAAAGCCCCTGCAACCAAATCTGCCATGTTTATGTCTTGGGAATGTAAAGAGTAGGAGAAATTGAAGGAAAATTGAAGAAGATTATTTTGTGCCTGCAATCTTCCAATTTTTTTGCCAAATTGAAATGGAAATGCAAGAGACCACAATCCCACTAAAGTCTTATTGCTTTAGGCTTGGCCCCAGACGGCGGCTTAAAAAGTTTATTTATTTATGTGTAAATTATATTGATAGGTTTGGTCCAATTACTACTCACCTGTCTGACATTTTTGAAATTACATTCTTACCCTTATAGTTTATAGTTTCATTTCATAAACCCTTACATATATAGAAGGTAATAACTCCTAGTAAAAAAACAGATGAAATTATATTAAAAACAAAAAGTAAAGGAAAGGGGAAAAAAAAAGAAAAAGAAAAAATAAAGCAAAGCAAAAAAAGAGACAGTGTATAAGTTTAATGTCTTCATTTAAATAATTACAATAACAGGAAAGGTCAGTGTAATTTTCTAAACATCAGGGGTGATATGTATTAAACCCAAACCTCAGGAGGTGTAAGTGTAATTTACCCTTTATTTATTTTATTTATTAAAATGGAAAAATTACAAATCTATCGAATATTTATAGAATATTTAAAAATTCACAAAAATTTATAATTTTAAGGAAAACTTAAGTGTATGTTTTACTAGATGGACTTATTGTTTAATAGGTCCTATGAGAATTAATGGCATTTTTTATCAAACGCTATTAAAAAACGTCACTAATTATGAATTTTCAACAACAATGTCAAAATTGTCGCAAAATGTCACTAATTATAAGTTTTAAGAACTGTTTAAAAAATTGTCACAAAAAAAACGTAACTAATTTTTAACTTTCAGGGATAGTTTGAAAATTGTCACAAAAAATGTCACTAATTGTAAATTTTAGTGACAATTTATAAAAATTGTGACAAAAAAGTTACTAATTATCAATTTTTAGTGACATATACAAAAAAATCGTTACAAAAATATTATTTTTAGCGACGATTTGATTAGGACTTATCTTCAATAGAACTTGATGTTAATTGAGTCTAACTATTAAAATTTATTGATAATTTACTTAATTTTTAAAGTTTGATAAAGTTTATCATTAATTTGAATTTTAAAAAAATAATTTCACTGAATTACAATTTCTCTTACTAAGAATAGAAGTAATATGAAAATAAAAATAAAAATAAAAATCACTCATAAGACGGTTGGTGTGAAAGAAATCCCATACTTTTAAATAAAGGATCTCCCAGTACTTTTAAGTTGGGAGCTTTTTTGATAAATCCTCTTTTTAAGAGTTTTATTTCATTTAACCCATATTCTTTTTGACTATTCTATTAGATCCTATTTGAGGTAAGAAGACCAAAACACATCAATCTGTCATGCCCTTATTAATGTTGATATTTAATGTTGATTGTCATTATATTTTGATAGTTTCCATACATTGGGATGTTGACGGTCATTATATTCATATTAATTTAAAATGAATTTTTGTCATCGTGTTGTCAATTATATGATGTGAATATTCATACTAAAACATACGAATATGAACGTTCACATCACTACATGTTGTGAATAAGAATGTGTTGTTAATTAAAAATATAATGAACGTTATTTTTAATGTGTTATCAATTAAAAATAAGAAGGTTCACATGTTGTGAATGTTCACATCACTACATTAGATGAGAGAAATTTTTTCGGAGTTCACATCAAATGAGAGAGAATATTCACATTATTTTTAATATGTTGTCAATTAAAAATATATTCACATTATATAATAATATAAAATAATAACATCAATGTTATTCAATTTATTTATAAAATTTCCTATGCATTGGTCCTTTTCCCTTTCTCTCATCCCCAACATTAAATATCAATATTAAATATAAGGGTATAAAAATCTAAGAAAATAGTGTAAATCAAGAAAAATGACTTTATGGAATAAAATTATGAATACATGGGACTAAGTGGGTTAAAATTTTTTTTCATAAACTTCATAAGTTAGAACACTTCTAAATGAAATTTATCAATAAAAAAACCCTTTTAAGTTAGGACCCGGTCGGATAAATATAAATGTCAAATCAAGAGATTTAACCTAAATCATTCAAAAAATCAAATTTAGATATGATGGTTTACTTGTGAACTTTGACATTGAGTGAGATAGTTTTGTCATTATAGCTTTGAAATAACTATATAAAATTAGTCATTTAAAACCATGTTAAGAATTGAGATAATTGTTGGAAAATCTAAGGTAAAGAGGGTCTAAAATATTAGGTTCAGTGGTTATTTTTTGTTGGTGGGAGATTTACCATTTGCAAAATAGTTTGCTGAGAAGTTATTTTGGTATTCAGGAAGGACATTTTGTTTCCAATTTTATCTCTTAATTTATGATTTTTATTTATCTGTTTGACTTTTTGTTGACTATTTGTTCAAATTTATATTTATCTGTTCAAATCTGTCTATTTGATTTTTTTGTCTATCTGTTCAAATTTTTTTGTTTATCTGTTCAAATTTTTTTTTATCTGTTAATTTTTTTTAACCTATATGTTGAATTTATTTTTTTTATTTTTTTTTATCTATTGAGTTTTCATAGTCCATTTTTTCTATCTGTTCAAATGCACATCATTTTCAAACTTTCTCTCTATCTATTATTCTCTCAACTTATTTTTTCTCTTTATTTGTTAAAATTTTTACACCTCTTTTTTTGCTTTCTCTATTTGTTAAATTTAATCTGTTCAAATTTTATTATTTGTCAAATTTGAATAGATCTGTCCAATTTTTTTTTTTTAATCTATAACGATCTGTTTGTTCTTCTTTAACAACATTCATCATCATTATCAACAACAACAATAACAACTAAAAAAAAATGAAAACTCAACAACATTCATTTTATTTGTTCAACAAACACACTTTATAAATAGCCTCACCTCTATCTCTAGATAGTTGTTCGCTAAGCTCTTAAAGGAATTAAAAACACAAAGGGGAAAATGAATATGAACATCGATTCGTCCTAATCTGAGTCCATTCATGAAGTTTAGTACACCGTTCGTGGCTATAAGGTCTCATAATCCGACGCTTGTCGTTTTTTTTTTATCCTCAACACCAAAGTCCTTCTGCAAGCGTATCTCACCATCTCTCTTTGGTGTCAAAGATGAAGAAGAAAGAAAGAAAATGAAAAGAAGAAAGAGAGAAAGAAGGTAGCGACGGAGACACCAAAGAAGACAGAGATGAAAGGAGATGACAGTGATGGTGGTATTGGGACAGTAGATTGAGAGGGACGCTGGTGGTTGTTGGATCTGTGGTGGCGATCACCTCCCCTATGACTGACTTGTTCAACGGTAATGCAAGGTGGAAAAAGAGATCAGGTGCTAGAGAAGGTTGGAGCTCGCTGTTATTCGTCGGTGCGATCTTAGTTCTTAGATTTGGAAACTCAGATCTAGAGAGAGTATCTACATCTGGAGAGAGAGAGAGAGAGAGAGAGAGAGAGAGAGTCTGGATCTTTGTCTGTTCATCGGTTTCCTCATCACCGTTATGGCCTACAACATCGCCCACCTCCCTGTCTCTGCCTCCTCTCGATGGGTTAGGGTTAGGGTTAGGGTTAGGGTTAGGGTTAGGGTTTGAAGAGGAGAGAGAGAGAGATGATGATGAGGAAGAAGAAGAGAAGAGAGGGAGAAATGATGGCAACAGGGTGGCAAAGGGCTAAGAGCACTACTGATGGCCTAAGCGTAGAGATTCCGAATCCCTAGATCTAGAGTGAGAATAAGAGAGAATCTAGAGAGAGGAAGAGAAATAGAAGTGTAAAAATGGCCTGCGGCCCGAAGTTGGCCCGCAACCCGGGGTGGGACCGGTCCGTTTGGGCCCGAGACCCTAGGCTAGGACCTACGCTATCATTTTGAAGCCTAGCCAGGCCCGTGGGCCTGACCCCACTTAAGGTCCACTCAAGGCCCAACCCGAGTCCTGGCCCGGCCCACCTGAGGCCCAATGTTTTTTTTAGTGGAAAATAATAAAATTTTGGTAGAAAAATATATATATATATATATATGTGTAGGCTCACCCAAGCTTGAGCCCAGGCCTAGTCCCATCGACTCGGCCCGAATTTTGGTAGGAGCTTGCGAGGCCCAACATGGGGCGGGCCAGGCCTGGCTGGGCCAAATTTACACCCCTAGGGAGAAAGAGGATAAGAGAACGGATTGTTTGGTTTTGGCAAACAATATATATATACGTGGTAATTCGGTCATTTTGTAAGAGCTTGTTCATTTGGACAAACGAAATTAATGCCTGGACCTTCAATCAAGGAAAATCTAAATTTAGATTTATCAACCGAGTATCCTTAAGAATTCTCTTTTTACTTATAAAAATTCTACTAAAATGTATATATCTTTTATGTTAACTTATATTATTCTAGATCATTGTACACACCCATTTTAGAGTGTATATCATATGCACGATATATCCTAATTAAATCTTTTAAGTCACAACTAAAAAAAAATTAATGAGTTATAGCTAAACATTAAATAAGATATAACCAACGACTTTTTTGAAAAAATAATCAAAATAAGTTATAATTAATATCACAATAAGTCATAACTAACCCTATAATAAGTCATAACTAAGTTTTAACTAATTTTACAATAGATGATAATCAAATATCACAAGTGTCATACATGATACATATGATACACAATGTGTATTATAAAATTTCCTTACTATTCTATTATTTTTCTACTCATTTAATTTCAGATTCCATAATTTAAAATCTATATTTATCCAAACTAACTTTGCCATTTTACAAAGGATTCAGCTCGTGTCCGATTGACGTCCTGTTGGACTTTTGTGGGCTTATCACGGAATACACATTGATAATCCAAACCATTAAATGTATAGGGCTAGTTAAATATTTCATCCTTGTAAAAAATTACGTTGATCGAATATTATTAACTGATTTTTTTTATAGAGATAAAGTATTCGACGAATCTTAAATATTAAACGATTTAAATAATCAATATAAACTCCATAATAAACTCATAAAGCTCAATACTATATTCTAATCTGATTTCGAACTGGGGATGGACTTTTTAAAAACAATGGAAATTTGAGAGCAATTCATTTTGGTCTTTTTTTCTTTGCACAATCCACCCAACCCCAATCCACCTATCTGATTTTTTTAGCCTTGGTCCCACATGGACATTTTAAGAACAATGGAAATTTGAGAGCAATTCATTTTGGTCTATTTTCTTTGCACAATCCACCCAACCCCAATCCACCTATTTGATTTGTTTTAGCTTTGGTCCCTCATGGACTTTTAAAAACAATGGAAATTTGAGAGCAATTCATTTTGGTCTATTTTCTTTGCACAATCCACCCAACCCCAATCCACCTATCTGAATTTTTTAGCCTTGGTCCCACATGGACATTTTAAGAACAATGGAAATTTGAGAGCAATTCATTTTGGTCTATTTTCTTTGCACAATCCACACAACCCCAATCCACCTATCTGATTTTTTTAGCCTTGGTCTCACATGGACTTTTTAAAAACAATGGAAATTTGAGAGCAATTCATTTGGGTCTATTTTCTTTGCACAATCCACCCAACCCCCAATCCACCTATCTGATTTTTTTAGCCTTGGTCCCACATGGACTTTTTGAAAACAATGGAAATTTGAGAGCAATTCATTTGGGTCTATTTTCTTTGCACAATCCACTTAGCTGATTTGTTTTAGCCATGGTCCCACGCGACAACACTTATCAAGGAAGACTTCCAATTTTTTCTTGGGTAAATTCCAAATACATTTTAAAGATTTGCTTAAAATATAAATTATTTTTTGTAATTTAAAAAATTATAAATATACTTTTGTTAGAATTTTTTATTTAAAAGAATTAACTGAAAGAATAAAATTTATAATTACTCTCTTATACAATAATAAAATTACCTAAATTATTAATTAAAATATATTTCTAATATCATTAAAAAGCTGTTAATTGATTTGAAAATTTATTAATAAAAAGAGTGATTTGT
Source organism: Camellia japonica (assembly GCA_030407325.1). NCBI lineage: Eukaryota > Viridiplantae > Streptophyta > Magnoliopsida > Ericales > Theaceae > Camellia > Camellia japonica. The sequence continues at coordinate 64,257,191 of JAPPVO010000029.1, forward strand.
TATTGTATGGGAGGAAATATCCGTCGCTATCCGTACTCCTTTCGTCCAAGCTCCGCGTCTATCTGATCAACCTGAGAATACAACGGCGGTGAGCTACCCGGCGGTGTGTTGCCGGAAAACCCCTCCGACGGTCAAATTAGCACACACTCAGAGAGAGAGAGAGAGAGAGCGAGAGAGAAATTCAATCAATGTCAAATTGTATCTCACCAAATGATGTTCCACGCCTAGCATGGGAGGCGCAGTCATGCTTATATACTTTTTGCGCTCAACTCTACACCCATTAGCCTATTGACACAAGGAACTGCTCTCCCATCTGTCAGCACAAATCCAGCTAACACCACCTAATCAAACCGCCAAACAACATTAGCGGGAACTAGGCAACCAGGCGGCATCACCTCGGCCTCACACGACCGTGCTACGTAACGAGTTCGAGGGCTCCACTCGCCGAGCTCCATCGCAACCAAGCTCAGTGGCATTCCAATAGAGCCGAGTTCAAGACAGGTCGAGCCGGTAAATAGAAGGCCTTTCCCGCCGAGCTAAACGTGCGAACATGGAACCCGGGTTGGCAGGCGATCATCTCGGCCAAGTAAGCTCAGACCAGACATGGGACCAGATCCTCAGCCGAGCAAAACTGACTCTGGACATGGACAAGCCCAAGTAGCTCGGTCCTAACATGGTCTTGGGCCTCGACCGAGCAAAACGACCTCTGGACATGCCCAAGTTAGCTCGGCCCAAACACGCTCGGCCTTCAATTTGCCCGACTTCTACCACGGCCCAAACCAGCTTATAAATCTCCCTCTCAATTGCTCCTTAATTCCGCAAAAGCGTGACTGGGAGTACATGATCCGACCAGGGTAGAATCTCTATTGGTCTTTCCTCCGCAAGACGTTAACCACGCTAATCCCCACGCTCAGTTTCTAGACTTGCTCGGTCGACGCCTCAACTTGCCATCTTGTCTCTTCAGTACTAACGCCGCCGCCATTATGGGCACGCGTCGATCATTTATTGGCCTCAAGCAGCCAACCCAACCGTCTTTTTATATTTGAATTTTGGCGGTTCTTTTCTTCTATAAGCACGCCACTTGCTTCTTCATATTTTCTTTTTATTGTTTCTCTTCCATTCCTGACGACCAAACGCTGCAGTGCCAACCTCCCTACTCAAACACCATTCCATTGAAAAATCTAGAAACCCTAGATGTTGATTTGTGATTATGTACCAATTTTAAGCAAAATATAATAATCCCAATCAAATAATCAAGAGAAAGAGACACAAAGATTTTACGTGGAAAAACCACAATTGGACACCTTCCAATTGTGATAAAAAAAACCACAGGCAACTGCCACAAGAACAATCCACTAAGAAGATTTAAAGGAATTACACAAGTATCACTCTCAATTATCTAGCGAATCCACAACGCCTAATTGAACCAACCTCTATATGCCTCTTCCAACCCCATCTTCACCACGGAATTGTCTTTCTGATGAGCCACTACGGATTCCACCAAAGCTTCAGGCTTGAATTCTTCAGAATCCACAACTGAAGAACAACTCTCTCTTTTGTGTATAACAAACAAACCTTTGATGTACTCTGTAACCCGCCCCGCGAGGGACCCCGCTACAGTTCGGACTCTCCTGTTTTTGTTTTGTTTGGATTGCGGTTCCAAATCTTAACCAAAGAGTCCACCTCTGGCAAATCGTTTTGAGAAAACAATTTTTTTGAAAAAGTAGTGCCAAACATGGACTGCTTTGCCAGATACAGAGTCGCCACCTAAATATTTTTAAAATGGGGGAATTTAGGAAACCCTGACTCGGTGCCGAAGGCCACGTGTCCGTCATCACCAAAGTTGACTTGGCTCGGGAGCTTGGGTACGATTGGGGAAGGTCAGCTATGAGCACCCCCTCTCGCCCGGTTCGAAGACCGGCCTCTACTAACCATGATATCCGTTTTTGAAAACTTTATGCGTTCTTATTCCGGTTATTAGCCTAGAATTTCTATGTGATGTGCACAACACAAAAGTATAGACTAGATTGCCTAACTTGGAAATAAACATTGCATATCCGTTTTGTCTCAAAAAACGTGTTAGATTTTGCTACTCGCAAGTAGGCTAAAATACGGATTTCAATGAGTCGTTCCAACTCACGCAATCCAACCTCCACCCACAGGCATTCAAACAGTTTATCATGTAAGCATTTAGCCGCATGGCAAGCATACTGTCATGGCAACATTCACACGCATGCGATATGCTAAAGCGTAAAAACTTACATCGTACTCCGTGTCAAAACAGTAAGCTAGTTAGCAAAACATGCATGACCTAGTTCATGTTAAGTGGCTAATGCAACACAGGCATAAATGCAATCTAGAGTAGGCTCGGCTAACCCTAAACATGGCATATGAAATGCGCGAGTAGCACGTATTCAATTTGGAATTGAAAATCGCAATGCAGTTTGTATGATGTACCGAGCCCGGCGCATGTAAACAAATGCATGAATGCACGCATGCATAGCATAAGGTATGCTAAAATAAATATGCCCTAATCTACCATCATAAGCAGGTAAATAAAAAGCCAGAAAGAAATGGGGGTTGGAAGACATACACCCACTCACACACACTTATTACAGATACGCCCTCACTCGGAGGGACCAAAATAATAATACAGTCCGAAGAATAAATGAATTAATTATTACAAAATTCTAATTACTTAATAAATCAAATAAATAAAAGAAATGGGGCCTCAGCCCTGCCTCGGGATGCGCGAGTGATGCATGCTCGATCCGACTTGCCCGGAAAACCTACACCGTGCCACTGCTACCTCTGTTTTTGCTGCCCTGTCTCTCCAAAAATTACCAAAGTCCTAGAACACCTTCCATGGGCCTTGCATAACACCATCGGCTGGGAGGGATGGCCACCGGCTGCTTATGGTGGCCACCGGCTGCTGGTGAGCTTATCGGCACAAAAAGATTGCCGGTCGGCACTAAAGAGTGCCGGTCGGCACTAAATTCCTGCAGGAGACAGTTTTGACAGCAAACAGCAAACCAGCAGTGCATAACATAGAATTTCTAGGCAAATGTGTGCACCACCACATCTCTTATCATGTTTGTGACTCAAAGGGGTATGGTGCTCGATTCTAGGACCACCAATCGCGCATTTCAATGCGTGATGGCCCAAGAAGCTAAGTTGTGCATTTTGATTTCAAATGTATGCAAACCAAATGGCCCAATAAAGGGGACTTAACCTCTATCACACTCACTTCAAGAGGCTAAGTATGCATGCTCATGGGATGCAACCTAAGCATGTGATACTAGTATGCAACATGTGATGCAAACAAGAATGCTAGCATGCAAGCATATATACAAGGCAAGCATGCAAACCAAGCAACGGGGTGGACTTAAGCATGACTTAGGCAACTCCAAGTAAGCCCAAAATCAGCAACCAAAACCAAGGAAATGAAGGCTAAAATGCACACACACATGCATGCAATTATGGACCAACACTTAGGCACAAACAAGGCAACTCTTAAGCACACTTAAAGATACCAAACATGGACAATTAGCATGCCTAGAAAGCTTTGAAAATCAGGTTATAAGATGATGCCAAATCATGTTAAACAAGACAAGCAATGGCATGCAAAAAGGGTCCAAGTACTTGAAGCAAGGTAATGAAGCTTTGATGGACACTTAGCATAACAAACATGGCATGCATTCAACAACCTAAAACAGATTTTTAGCATGTTAAAACAGGGCCAAAGGACTACTTAGATGGCATCTAAGTGGCTCAAATATGAAGGCATGCACAAGTGCTCTTTCAAGGAACATATAACACATGCTCAAGAGACAACAAAGAGGTGACCAAGGCAAGCATACAAGCATGCTAAAGGGACTAAAATGGCATACAAAATGGTTCCAAACCATTGAAAATAAGACAAGTGATGGATGCTACATACCTATGCACTCAAGGCCAACAAACCAAACATGCAAAGGGGCTATATAATGCAAGCTAGGGTCGACCAAAACAACCATGGACAGACCTCATACATGACAAAATATACACACAAACATCACAAGAGCAAGCCTAAATCATGCTAAAACTAGGGCTAACAACCTAAGGCATGTTAAGGCAATTTCAAGGCATTACATGGCAACTATGCTAAGCATGCATGGAGTACCAAAACCAAGTCAAAACAGATCTGAGACATGCCAAAACAACCCCAAATAAACACTAAAATGATAGCCCAAAGGCCTAAAAATGATGGCATGCACAATGACCTATTCTTAAGGCATGAAACACCAACTCTTCAAAGCATTGAAAGAGTGACCAATGTGAGGGTATGGCCACATTACACAAACTGAAATCATGTTATAAAAGGTACCAAACCAAGTAAACAAGACAAGTAATGCATGCTACACACTCACACACCTAAGGCTAGCAAGCCAAAATGCAAGGTGGCTATATAAGGCATGTCATGGATGGCCTAAACAACCAAAAACAGATCTTAAGCATATAAAAGCATGCACAAAAACTTCACAAAGCTAAGCCAAAACACATGAGCATGGTAGTCTAAAATGCTAGGCACATGTTAAGGCAAATCATGGCATTACAAGACATGTATGCAAGCTAAGCATGGTGTGTCTAAACCAATCAAAAACAGTGTTATATCATGGAAAAATAAGCACATTTTCAGCTTATGACATGCTCCAAAAACAAATACACACAAGCCAAAATACTATGCAAGATAGATGGCATACAAGGGGGTAAAGAGAGGAGTGCTATTTGCTGTCACCAAACAGCAAGGAGCCCTCAATCAAACATGAAGAGGGCCCCAAAATAAGACTATTTGAAGCTTGGGTCGGAGCCCAAAGGTGCAAGCAACTAGGGCTAAGAAATGATGCAAGAAAATGCTAGTTTGAGGGAAATAGACACTTACCCTTGAAGACCAATGAACCAGCAGCTTTTGGTTGAAGTTTGGGTGCTCCTAGCCTCTGCAAATGACCTCCAAGTTGCTGGAAATGGAGTGGTGGTGGTGGTGCTAGGTGGTGGTGAAGGAATGGCCCAAGAACAAGGGTGTTTGGTGGTTGAATGAGAGAGATATAGTGAGAGAGGTGGGATATATATGTGTATATCAGATATGTATCTATATATCTCTGGTTTTTGGTTCCAAAACTCCAACCCTTGAGCAATGGAGAGGGGGCATGCTTATATAGGCAAGTATAAGCCAAGACTTAGAGGCTAAGTCATTCAAAAGAGGTCAAGGGGGGGCCAAAGCTTATTCAAGAAGCTTGGACAGCTGGTAGGCTTCTTGAGGAAGCCAAGACAAAGGGGTCAAGGCTTCCCCAAGAAGCCTTGAGCAAAGGGTGCAAAGGAGGGGGTTCAAGGCTCAAAATGGTGCAAAATATGCACATGCATGCACGTGTATCTGATTCTGTGCATCCCAGCTGGCACAGCTGGCCTGCACCATGCCTGCAAGGGTCAAAAGGGGCAAACCGGCCAGCAAAAACGGTCATCGGCACAATAAATGGCCGGTCGGCACAATATAGTGCCGACCTGCACTTCATTCTGGCCGGTCGGAACAATAGAGTGCCGGTGGGCAGCCGGTAAGGTCACCAAGTGCCGGTGGAAGTCCAGATTGAAGCCCCGGAAGTTAGCTTTCCAATGGCGCAAACCTTGCCTTAAAATTCCTCCTGTGCAAAAAGTTATGCCCATTTTGGTGAAGCCGCGCAGATTCGATCCAACCGGGATGATGCCCTGCTTCAACCAATCATATCTCCTCCACCCGGACTTGGCTTTGAGAGATTCTTGAGTGCAAAATGAAGCCCCGGAAGTCTTCTTTCCAACGGTGGTGGCCTCATAGATCAAATCCAAGTATGCAATTGAATAAGCCCGATTCAGCGAGGGCTGCTCGATTTTCTCCTACCCGGATTCATGCCGAACTTCTCCCAGACCAATTTTCTCCTCTCCTTTCCTCTTTTCTTCAACTCCAAACCCTTAAACAAAGTGTTTGGGAAGATTTTCCTCTCTTCTTGCCGAAGAAACTAAACCTGTGCTCTGCACATCTCTCAACACCGAGCAAACCATCAGTAATGCCCAAGTCTTGAGGGCGGTCAAAAATGGGGTGTCTACAGTTGCCCCTCTTTGACAGAACTCGAAAGTCATAAGAATGACGGGAGTGAATGTCAAAACCCGAAGACGACCCGTTTTTGACAAGGCCGAAGACTTGGACAAACAAACAAAATACAAATGAATAAATGGTTGTGCCCGCAGGCTGCCTACGTATCCCTTTGCAAGGAATCAAACCAGCGTAGTTCAGGGGCAGGATGCAAAGTGATGCACAATGCAAGTGCATAACTTATGATCATGCAAAGGATGCTGTGATGAAGCAATTATGCAAAATAAATGCAACATTTTAAGCGAATGCTATGTAAGCAAGTAGTCATGAATCAAACTGCATCTCATGCAGAAAGGATGTAAGAGAATTATGCAATTCTCACGAACATGTGCGTTAGATACACAAAAGTGAACGGAGTGTGATAGATACACTAAGCGGACAAACATGCGTGATAGATACACAAACGTGAAGAGAGTGTGATGGATACACTAGGTAAGCGTGTGACAGATACAAAAAGTAAAAGTGTGCGATTGATACACTATATGAAGCAAAGCATGATGGATACGCAAAGTGAGCATAGTATGATAGATGCACAAAGAGAAAGTGTGTGATTGATACACAAAGCAAGCGTGTGATTGATACACAAAGTAGAAGTGTGTGGTTGATACACAAAGCGAGCGTGTGATTAGATACACAAAGTAGGCATAGTGTGATAGATACGCAAAGTAAAAATGTGTGATTGATACACAAAGCGGGCACAGTGTGATAGATACAAAGCGAGTGTGTGTGATTGATACACTAAATGAATGAAGTGAGAAAAGTGTGATGGATACACAAAAGGCAAACACAAAGTGTGATAGATGCACTAAGTGAACAAGTGTGATGGATACACAATAGGTGAACACGAAGTGTGATGGATGCACTTAGTGAACAAAGTATGATAGATATACTAAATATGAACACGATGTGTGATAGATGCACTTAGTGAACAGAGTATGATGGATATACTAAAAGGTGAACACAAAGTGTGATAGATGCACTATGTGAACAAGTATGATTGATATACTAAATATGAACACGAAGTGTGATAGATGCACTTAGTGAACAGAGTATGATGGATATACTAAAAGGTGAACACAAAGTGTCATAGATGCACTATGTGAACAAGTATGATTGATATACTAAATATGAACACGAAGTGTGATAGATGCACTTAGTGAACAGAGTATGATGGATATACTAAAAGGTGAACACAAAGTGTGATAGATGCACTTAGTGAACAAGTATGATGGATATACTAAAAGGTGAACACAAAGTGTGATAGATGCACTTAGTGAACAGAGTATGATTGATATACTAAATATGAACACGAAGTGTGATAGATGCACTTAGTGATCAGAGTATGATGGATATACTAAATATGAACACGAAGTGTGATAGATGCACTTAGTGAACAGAGTATGATGGATATACTAAAAGGTGAACACAAAGTGTGATAGATGCACTATGTGAACAAGTATGATTGATATACTAAATATGAACACGAAGTATGATAGATGCACTTAGTGAACAGAGTATGATGGATATACTAAAATGAATGATATAGAAAACGAGAATGCGTGTGATAGATACACAAAATGAAAGAAGTGTGATTGATACACTGAGTGAGAGTGTAATAGATACACAAAAGTGAATATGTGCGTGATAGATACACAAAATGAGTGACGTGTGATCGATACACAAAATGAGCATGTGTGTGATAGATACACAAAAGCAAGAATGTGTATGATAGATACACAAAATGAATGAAACATGATTGACATACTAAGCGAATGAAGTGTGATTGATACACTATATGAATGAGAGTGTAATTGAAGCGTGATTGATACACTAAGTAGATTAGAGTGTAATTGAAATTAGAGTGTAATTGAAATTAGAGTGTAATTGATACACTAAGTGAATGAAGTGTGATTGATACACTAAATGAATGAGAGTGTAATTGAAGCGTGATTGATACACTAAGTAGATTAGAGCGTAATTGAAATTAGAGTGTAATTGATTCACTAAGTGAATGAAGTGTGATTGATACACTAAAGTGAGTGTGTGTGATTGATACACAAAAGTGAATGACCTTGAAACGGGATTTCTTTGAATGAACCGTGCATACAATATCGTGCATGACTGAGGAAGAAACTTGATAGGTATAATGCATTACAATGCAAGTGAAGTGGGTGCATAACAATGCAAGTGAAAGAGTGCATAACCTTGAAGCAGGATTGATCTTGCGCCTGAGGTAGAGGCACACTCATATTTCGGAGCATTGGCAAGGCCCTGAAGAAGTACATCCGGAGTACAATCACGGAATTTTCTGAAGTTGAAACATACTCGGATGCCTCGATTTTCACTTTTTTGTTTTTGCTTTGTAGTCCGGAACCCATATAGCTTCAGATAGGTCCTAGTTTTACTGTTCTGACATGACCTGGGTTGAACCCTGCGATTTTATGAAAGAATGAATCTTGTTTTGCACATATGTGGAGAACGGCACGGCACTCGGAGCACAAAATGATTTTGTTTTTTGAAACCGAAAAAATAAGTTCTCGACCGGGTATTGAGCCTACAACTGAACACAGCAAAGATGACCCAACAACGGAAAATAAAGGTAAACAACCTAAACACATCCAGACACGCTTGGAACGACTCAAGACAAGAATCGAGACAAAACAAAAGACACGACTCACAGACGTGCACAGGGAGCCTGTTTCACCGGGTATTGTTTCCCACCCTTTCTCATTTGTGATCCTCACATCACTCGGCCCTCAAGCTCTATTTTTCTGGAAAACCCCTTTTCTCACTTTTTCTTTCATCGCACATCTCTCTATTCTTTAATCTCTCATTTTTATATCCCTCCCCTGGGTGGTTGATGGATAAACAGAAAGTTGTGGGCTCTTGCCCCTGGTATTCTACCAGACTCTTGTTCACAACAGTGAGTTTCTCCCACAGAGGGGTTGTGCTACAACTGGGTGTGTAGCAAATCTACAGCTAACATCGGTTGATGATGCCCTGCTAGGGAGTTTGGACGTGGTTAGATCTGTCCAGATGAGGAAGTGGAATATCTTGATCCATTCCAACTCGTGCTTCGCACTTGACTTGATTCCTCGTTGCTTGGAGGATGAGAGAGCTTGCAGCCCTTTGTTGTTGACTTCAGTTGTGCCCTTCTTGGCAAGTAGAGTGCCCTTCTTGGCGAGTATGTTGAAAATGGGGGAAAGACAGGAAGCCTGACTCAACTGTGCCCCTAGTTCATCATTTTGACCATTTTTTTGTTTTGGTTTTCTACTAAAACAATTTTGACCAATGTGAGAGTTAGATTAACACACTTGTTCGATTTTTGATTTGAAATCATGCAAGTCAGGCTATGAGCACTGAAAATTTTCCTTTTTTGGGTCCAAGAAATGGTCCAGTTTTTGGAAAAGATGAAACAATTTTCGAGAGAATCAGTCAACCTCAGTAAAAATTCTCAAAAACTATTTTTGCAAACGGCCAATGCTTAACAAGCACGGAATCTACTCTTGAGACGCACAACCTCGGATCTGGAGGGAAATTGTCCCCTTGCTGGAGGGGAGCTGCATGGCAACGGAAAGTTGCCCCTTGTTTGAAATGACACTACGGCGTTTTGAATGGCAACGGAAAGTTGCCCCTTGTTTGGACGACACTGCAGCGCATTGAATGGCAACGGAAAGTTGCCCCTTGTTTGAATGACACCACAATGCGTTGAATGGCAACGGAAAGTTGCCCCTTGTTTGGACGATGCCGCAGCATTTTGTAAACAGTCTTCGGAGCGATGGTTACGACCGAACTCTCGGATACAGAGAAGGCAAAGATGGTCAAAACCATTACATGGACACAGTTAAATTGAAGTGTTTTATGGCTGGACTTCAGAGTGAAGTTGCCTACGTATCCCAAGGATGGGAATCAAGCCTTACGTAGTTCGGGGTTAAGGTACACTCGGGTATTAACCTCTCACTTTTATGCTCTAACTTTTGCCAAGGCGCCTGTTGCAGGTATTCGACCTTGCGAGCTTTGTCCTTCTTTTCTTTTCGTTCTTTTTCATTTTTTTCTTTTTTTTTCTTTTTCTTTCAGGCTCTAACTTTTGCCAAGGCGCCCGATGCGGGTTTTCGACCTTGCGAGCTTCTTTTTCTTTTCTTTTCTTTTTTCTTCCTTTGTTCTTCTTTTTTTTTCTTTTCTTTTTTTTATATTTTTCGCTTGCTCTAACTTTTGCCTGGGTCGCCCTTTCGGGTTTTCGGCCCAGCGAGCCTCTCAAAGGGTAAAAGTGTAACAAGTCCATGCCAAATGGTTTTAGGGTTTTGAAGCCATCCGTATCCAGGAGAGTGGCTGTTGATTTGCAAGAAGACTCATCTTCGGCTCTTCGAGCACATCTGACATCTTTGCCCCTAGTTCGAAGGGTGCTTCCGACCTAGCTTCACAAGCTGTTTTTGGTGACATCTGGTCTTCTTGATCTGACTTTATTGCCTCTTGTTCGAGGGCTGCTTCAAATCTGGCCACACAAGCCTCACATTGTAGTTGACCGTTGAACATTCTGAATTCAGGTTCAAGGTTTGAAAGTGAGGGGTCGAATTTCGAGACTGAGAGCGATCCTAGGCTGCACAATCTCAAGAGCGATTCCACACCAGTCTTCACAGGACCGCGCGAAACAGTTTTTGAAATCTTTTAAGAAAGCGACTAATCGCTCACATTGAAGACGATGTAGGACCAATCTGGATCAAGCTAGGATCCTTCTCAGTACTCACGCTAACAAGCATGATTTCATTCATTAAGGGCTTAGCACGCCTCTCTTTCTCTCAGTTGATCAAAGTTTTGCAAAACCCGAGGAATTCCTTCCTCTTCGTTTTCACCGCAGTGTTCAAAAAGTTTTGAAAAACTCAGGTTATTACAATGACTTCAAGGCACAAGAGAGCAGATGGAATGCACTGCCATTTCACTCAAATCCCGGCACAACTAACACACGGCAGAAGCAAACACAAGAGTATGAAAATCACTGCTGTTTCATTCAAAATCTGTTGGTGTAACTGGCTCCACGGCAGAAACAGACTCAAAAGAAAGTGAAAAAGACAAACACAAAACAAAATAGTGAGATCCGAGGTAACATCCCCGGAATCACTTGCCTCCAACGAAACAGGACTGACTCAGTATGAAAAGACGGACTCAACACAAAACGACAAGACTGACCCAATACCCGAGTCAGAAAGTACAAAACTAACATTCGCAAATGCTCAAAGCGGTGCGTGCCAAATTCCACATCTGGAGTAAACTGAGTGTTGCCCGCAGGTGGTTCACCCCTGATCACACATTCGTACTATCCCCCAAGGTTCACTGATCCAGTGGTGATAGACTTTGCTGAGTTGGTGCGGCAATGACCTTGTTGTCAAACAAATCCTGTACATCATGGCGCAGACGAAAGCAGCTATCGGTCTCATTACCGGTTTGTTGATGGTAGGCACAGTATTTAGTCTGGTCATGCTTTGCAGGGATAGGATCGGGTAGGGGCCGTTGTTCCAACGGTTTCAGATGTCCTTCCCGGATTAAAACCTCTAGAGCTTTTGACAACGGCATATAAAGTGGGGTGAAAACCCTCTTGACTCGGGGTGGATATTTGGCCGTCTGTGAGCTACTTCCGGACGCACCGGTGAATGGGGTAGCCTTTTTTGATGTGGTGGTGGTGACCATGCCCACTTCTGAAGTCCTAGCAGCTGCATCACCGCTGGTGGTCGCATTTGAGCTGCGGGTAAACGCCCTCCTGGGCTGCTCCTTCTCCGGGTCAAAGAGGCCCTGTTTCATAGCGTCCTCAATCTGCATTCCCATCTCATGTAGATCTGAAAAGGTAGGAAAGGGGATCACAATCATCCTTTACATCAACTTAGGTTGGAGGTTGCGCACAACCATCCGTATCTGATCCTTATCCGTCGGCCTAATGGCCATCATTGAGGCCTTGGCCCTCCATCTAGTCACAAATTCTGAGAAGCCTTCTTTGAGTTCTTGCCTTGTTGTCTCGAGATCACGGGTTGTAATCTCGATTTGCGTGTTGTATGAGTATTGCGAAACAAAGGCCTCAGCCATCTCATCCCAGTTTCTCTTAACATCATCTTCCAATTTTGCATACCAACTAGACGCCACGCCTGACAGGGTTCGGCCAAACAGAGAGAGCTTCTGTAACCTAGTGAGGCCCATCGGCCTTAAGACATCTGAAAACAGCCTCAAGTGCACCATGGGGTCCCCGGACCCATCGAACCGGTCAATGTGCGGCATTTTGAATCTATCAGGCAGCGTCACAGCTGCATCAGTGTATCCATCTTCGATGTCAGGGATGGTCTTGACTCCCTGGGATCTCTTGAATAGCTTCTCAAGCTTACTCAATTTTAGTGCAGTGGGGTCAGTCTTGAACTCAAAGGGAGAGTCCGGTATATCGACAGGCGTAGGCGCCTTGGATAGTTGTGGTGGAATCGGGGGCGGAGCTGGCCCCGTTGGAAGGCCTGTATCCTCTTGAACATTAGCCGTCTCCCCGAGGTTTGGAACTCCTAGTGGGGGAGGAGCTTGATGCGAAGCAGATGCTCCGGCTTGCTGCTCTAGTCCGGCAATTGTCTCTGCCTGTTCCCTTACAACTATGGCCTGACGGGCGGCATCCTGCTGCATTGCTTTCATGCTCTCTTGGAGGTGGCGCACCATCTCCTCCAGGCTCGACATATTGTCCTGATTTAATTGAGCAACCGGTATATCTGTGTCTGCGGTAGGCTCAGAAATCTCAACCCGACTGCTCAAAGATCACTGGTCTGGTAGCTGTTATACTGGTGGTCTGTGCGTGACTAGCCTTCTCTGGCCCTGATTACCCTTGAACTGAGTCTCTGACCTGACAAAGTCTATCAGCACAAATCCAATGTACCCGGGGGATAGTGGAGCCTTCTGAAGCTATGATTCCAGGACTACCCTAGCAAAAGAGAAAACAGACAGCATCTCAGCTCAACTTCACTGGAATGGATACGAGCAAAGCTGAACGACTGTATTCTATTACTGATCACTGTTCCCCGAATATCTGCCTGTAAATTGATACCCTCAGGTAAAACTGATTCCCCAAATACTGATATGGTGCCCACATGCCTGATGCCCAGACTTGTAAACTGGTACTTGCAGTCCTGTAGAGATATACTCTAAAAGCACATAGCACGTAAAGTAGAGCCAAAACACCCCTATGTTGGGGTAGGGTTTCCCTGTCCTATTTTGTCAGGAGCTAGGGTTTCACTATGCACGCAGCGGTTTCAAACAACTTAGCATCGGGTAAGCAACCTGTCCTAGTTTGGAATGGTCACTATGGATTCCGAATATGCACTAGGTCGAATAGTCAAACAGGGTGCCCCGGTAAACCGGGGTTTGTGTTCCCATGCTGTCAAAGCCCACAACCAGTCAGCCTTATGGACATGCCTTGACAAGACAAGCCTCCGGCAAACCGTTCAGGAATGGCAGATGGCAAACACTGTGTTCCTAAGCGCACCAATGCAAATGCAATGCAAAGAAACACATAAGCGTAGTCAAAACCGGATATCACGAGTTCGAGTCAAACTCTCTAAAATCCCCAGCAGAGTCGCCAGAAACTGTAACCCGCCCCGCGAGGGACCCCGCTACAGTTCGGACTCTCCTGTTTTTGTTTTGTTTGGATTGCGGTTCCAAATCTTAACCAAAGAGTCCACCTCTGGCAAATCGTTTTGAGAAAACATTTTTTTTGAAAAAGTAGTGCCAAACATGGACTACTTTGCCAGATACAGAGTCGCCACCTAAATATTTTTAAAATGGGAGAATTTAGGAAACCCTGACTCGGTGCCGAAGGCCATGTGTCCGTCATCACCAAAGTTGACTTGGCTCGGGAGCTTGGGTACGATTGGGGAAGGTCAGCTATGAGCACCTCCTCTCGCCCGGTTCGAAGACCGGCCTCTACTAACCATGATATCCGTTTTTGAAAACTTTATGCGTTCTTATTCCGGTTATTAGCCTAGAATTTCTATGTGATGTGCACAACACAAAAGTATAGACTAGATTGCCTAACTTAGAAATAAACATTGCATATCCGTTTTGTCTCAAAAAACGTGTTAGATTTTGCTACTCGCAAGTAGGCTAAAATACGGATTTCAATGAGTCGTTCCAACTCACGCAATCCAACCTCCACCCACAGGCATTCAAACAGTTTATCATGTAAGCATTTAGCCGCATGGCAAGCATACTGTCATGGCAACATTCACACGCATGCGATATGCTAAAGCGTAAAAACTTACATCGTACTCCGTGTCAAAACAGTAAGCTAGTTAGCAAAACATGCATGACCTAGTTCATGTTAAGTGGCTAATGCAACACAGGCATAAATGCAATCTAGAGTAGGCTCGGCTAACCCTAAACATGGCATATGAAATGCGCGAGTAGCACGTATTCAATTTGGAATTGAAAATCGCAATGCAGTTTGTATGATGTACCGAGCCCGGCGCATGTAAACAAATGCATGAATGCACGCATGCATAGCATAAGGTATGCTAAAATAAATATGCCCTAATCTACCATCATAAGCAGGTAAATAAAAAGCCAGAAAGAAATGGGGGTTGGAAGACATACACCCACTCACACACACTTATTACAGATACGCCCTCACTCGGAGGGACCAAAATAATAATACAGTCCGAAGAATAAATGAATTAATTATTACAAAATTCTAATTACTTAATAAATCAAATAAATAAAAGAAATGGGGCCTCAGCCCTGCCTCGGGATGCGCGAGTGATGCATGCTCGATCCGACTTGCCCGGAAAACCTACACCGTGCCACTGCTACCTCTGTTTTTGCTGCCCTGTCTCTCCAAAAATTACCAAAGTCCTAGAACACCTTCCATGGGCCTTGCATAACACCATCGGCTGGGAGGGATGGCCACCGGCTGCTTATGGTGGCCACCGGCTGCTGGTGAGCTTATCGGCACAAAAAGATTGCCGGTCGGCACTAAAGAGTGCCGGTCGGCACTAAATTCCTGCAGGAGACAGTTTTGACAGCAAACAGCAAACCAGCAGTGCATAACATAGAATTTCTAGGCAAATGTGTGCACCACCACATCTCTTATCATGTTTGTGACTCAAAGGGGTATGGTGCTCGATTCTAGGACCACCAATCGCGCATTTCAATGCGTGATGGCCCAAGAAGCTAAGTTGTGCATTTTGATTTCAAATGTATGCAAACCAAATGGCCCAATAAAGGGGACTTAACCTCTATCACACTCACTTCAAGAGGCTAAGTATGCATGCTCATGGGATGCAACCTAAGCATGTGATACTAGTATGCAACATGTGATGCAAACAAGAATGCTAGCATGCAAGCATATATACAAGGCAAGCATGCAAACCAAGCAACGGGGTGGACTTAAGCATGACTTAGGCAACTCCAAGTAAGCCCAAAATCAGCAACCAAAACCAAGGAAATGAAGGCTAAAATGCACACACACATGCATGCAATTATGGACCAACACTTAGGCACAAACAAGGCAACTCTTAAGCACACTTAAAGATACCAAACATGGACAATTAGCATGCCTAGAAAGCTTTGAAAATCAGGTTATAAGATGATGCCAAATCATGTTAAACAAGACAAGCAATGGCATGCAAAAAGGGTCCAAGTACTTGAAGCAAGGTAATGAAGCTTTGATGGACACTTAGCATAACAAACATGGCATGCATTCAACAACCTAAAACAGATTTTTAGCATGTTAAAACAGGGCCAAAGGACTACTTAGATGGCATCTAAGTGGCTCAAATATGAAGGCATGCACAAGTGCTCTTTCAAGGAACATATAACACATGCTCAAGAGACAACAAAGAGGTGACCAAGGCAAGCATACAAGCATGCTAAAGGGACTAAAATGGCATACAAAATGGTTCCAAACCATTGAAAATAAGACAAGTGATGGATGCTACATACCTATGCACTCAAGGCCAACAAACCAAACATGCAAAGGGGCTATATAATGCAAGCTAGGGTCGACCAAAACAACCATGGACAGACCTCATACATGACAAAATATACACACAAACATCACAAGAGCAAGCCTAATCATGCTAAAACTAGGGCTAACAACCTAAGGCATGTTAAGGCAATTTCAAGGCATTACATGGCAACTATGCTAAGCATGCATGGAGTACCAAAACCAAGTCAAAACAGATCTGAGACATGCCAAAACAACCCCAAATAAACACTAAAATGATAGCCCAAAGGCCTAAAAATGATGGCATGCACAATGACCTATTCTTAAGGCATGAAACACCAACTCTTCAAAGCATTGAAAGAGTGACCAATGTGAGGGTATGGCCACATTACACAAACTGAAATCATGTTATAAAAGGTACCAAACCAAGTAAACAAGACAAGTAATGCATGCTACACACTCACACACCTAAGGCTAGTAAGCCAAAATGCAAGGTGGCTATATAAGGCATGTCATGGATGGCCTAAACAACCAAAAACAGATCTTAAGCATATAAAAGCATGCACAAAAACTTCACAAAGCTAAGCCAAAACACATGAGCATGGTAGTCTAAAATGCTAGGCACATGTTAAGGCAAATCATGGCATTACAAGACATGTATGCAAGCTAAGCATGGTGTGTCTAAACCAATCAAAAACAGTGTTATATCATGGAAAAATAAGCACATTTTCAGCTTATGACATGCTCCAAAAACAAATACACACAAGCCAAAATACTATGCAAGATAGATGGCATACAAGGGGGTAAAGAGAGGAGTGCTATTTGCTGTCACCAAACAGCAAGGGGCCCTCAATCAAACATGAAGAGGGCCCCAAAATAAGACTATTTGAAGCTTGGGTCGGAGCCCAAAGGTGCAAGCAACTAGGGCTAAGAAATGATGCAATAAAATGCTAGTTTGAGGGAAATAGACACTTACCCTTGAAGACCAATGAACCAGCAGCTTTTGGTTGAAGTTTGGGTGCTCCTAGCCTCTGCAAATGACCTCCAAGTTGCTGGAAATGGAGTGGTGGTGGTGGTGCTAGGTGGTGGTGAAGGAATGGCCCAAGAACAAGGGTGTTTGGAGGTTGAATGAGAGAGATATAGTGAGAGAGGTGGGATATATATGTATATATCAGATATGTATCTATATATCTCTGGTTTTTGGTTCCAAAACTCCAACCCTTGAGCAATGGAGAGGGGGCATGCTTATATAGGCAAGTATAAGCCAAGACTTAGAGGCTAAGTCATTCAAAAGGGGTCAAGGGGGAGCCAAAGCTTATTCAAGAAGCTTGTACAGCTGGTAGGCTTCTTGAGGAAGCCAAGACAAAGGGGTCAAGGCTTCCCCAAGAAGCCTTGAGCAAAGGGTGCAAAGGAGGGGGTTCAAGGCTCAAAATGGTGCAAAATATGCACATGCATGCACGTGTATCTGATTCTGTGCATCCCAACTGGCACAGCTGGCCTACACCATGCCTGCAAGGGTTAAAAGGGGCAAACCGGCCAGCAAAAACGGTCATCGGCACAATAAATGGCCAGTCGGCACAATATAGTGCCGACCTGCACTTCATTCTGGCCGGTCGGCACAATAGAGTGCCGGTGGGCAGCCGGTAAGGTCACCAAGTGCCGGTGGGAGTCCAGATTGAAGCCCCGGAAGTTAGCTTTCCAATGGCGCAAACCTTGCCTTAAAATTCCTCCTGTGCAAAAAGTTATGCCCATTTTGGTGAAGCCGCGCAGATTCGATCCAGCCGGGATGATGCCCTGCTTCAACCAATCATATCTCCTCCACCCGGACTTGGCTTTGAGAGATTCTTGAGTGCAAAATGAAGCCCCGGAAGTCTTCTTTCCAACGGTGGTGGCCTCATAGATCAACTCCAAGTATGCAATTGAATAAGCCCGATTCAGCGAGGGCTGCTCGATTTTCTCCTACCCGGATTCATGCCGAACTTCTCCCAGACCAATTTTCTCCTCTCCTTTCCTCTTTTCTTCAACTCCAAACCCTTAAACAAAGTGTTTGGGAAGATTTGCCTCTCTTCTTGCCGAAGAAACTAAACCTGTGCTCTGCACATCTCTCAACACCGAGCAAACCATCAGTAATGCCCAAGTCTTGAGGGCGGTCAAAAATGGGGTGTCTACATACTCTCTTTAAACCATGAGTTGAATACTCAATAAAAACATCAAAGAAAACTTAACAAAATATCTCCAGATATAACCCTTAAGAACCAAAAAAAAGATCTGGAGAGATTCAATGAATGAATCAATGAATAGCTTAGATTTGGGAGAAACCCAACTATTTATAGAAAACCAAAGCAATCCTAGTTGGGAAAGAAAACCAACTTCTTGTAAAAAACCAACTTCTTGCAGAACTCCAAAGTAATCCTGTTTTTGAAGGAAACCAACTTCTTAAAAAACTCTTGTTACAACCTTGGTTTTGATCCACGGAATTTGACAACAAAAGGTCCTAACAATCTCCCCCTTTGTCAAATCCTGGATAAAACCAATCTAAAACAAATTTCCTAACAAAATCTCTCAAGCAGCACCACCAACTATGAACCAACACTCAAATCCATGCTCTTGAACAATTATCCTGAAATAAAATAACCACACACAAGCCAACCAAAATATGTGGAACTAGATTAAATAACAAAATATAAATCAATCCATCTGTACCAAAGAAGGATATAAGCAAAAGTAAAAACACTGTACCATCAACCAAACTACTGTACCATCAATATCCATCAAACACTGGTAATGATGAACCAAACTCCCCCTTATTAAAAACAACCACAAACACTGAAAACAGTGAACAAGAAGAAAAACGACAAAAAATAATATGGTGGAGTAAGCAAGGAATTTCAGATTTGTACCTTGAAACACACAAGATTATCCAAGAAGCACAATTACTTGAAAACACAATGTGCACAGCCTCTAGAAAATTCCTCATGAAAGAAAGTGATGCATTATGTGAAAAGCATAGATCCCATGATAAAAGTGTGTGTGTGACTCTTAGAGTTCGACAAACACTAGATTCAAATCCTAGTAATGATATGAAAGCTGAACCTCAGACAAGAGAATCTAAGCACAACTAAGGAAAGTCAAACCACTAGGAATCAAGGGGTATTTGGTGAGTAAAGGCGGAGGCTCCCCCTCAATCAATAAATCCTTTATTTTTCCTTTTTTTTTTTTCACATCTTTTTCTTTTCTTTTTTTTTTTTTTTTTTTTTTTTGTTGTACATTTTTTTTCTTTCTTTCTTTTGCACAACTTTTTCTTTCTTTCTTTTGCACATTTTTTTCTTTCTTTCTTTTGCACATTCATTGGTGGCTGACACGCTCAAGAGTATGGAAACCGAACCAGAGAAGCATGGATATAATAAGGATGGCCTGGTTGGTGACTCTGAGGTAGCCTTTTCCTCATGCCTGGACTACAAAGAACAGAGGGGAAAGCCGTGGAGATGCAAAAAGATGGAAGGTGGTTAAGAGACTCAACATCACCCATGATATGCTAGTATAGGTCAATTCCTCTAGAAAAGCAAAAGATACAATGTCAAAAGTCCATAAAAAATAATCACTAAGGCGGAAGACTCCGATATTTGCTAATCCAAGAGTGTGTACAGAATGAGACATACTAATAAAAAACACACACTCCAAAATGAGTAATGACCATAGAAAGCACACACATATTAACATGTAATGGATATTCTCATCAATTCCAATATGCACCAAGGACCACTACAAAAAATTTAAGCTTGCAAAACCATATTAAGAAAATCTTTTTGGATTTTTTTTTTTAATTTTTTTTTTTAAACAAAGCAAGACAAAAAACGAACATGCACACAAATCAAACAAGATCTCGTTCTAAAAGATTTTTTTTTTTTTTTAAATAGAACGACCCGCTCTGATACCAATTGAAAAATCTAGAAACCCTAGATGTTGATTTGTGATTATGTACCAATTTTAAGCAAAATATAATAATCCCAATCAAACAATCAAGAGAAAGAGACACAAAGATTTTACGTGGAAAAACCACAATTGGACACCTTCCAATTGTGATAAAAAAAACCACGGGCAACTGCCACAAGAACAATCCACTAAGAAGATTTAAAGGAATTACACAGGTATCACTCTCAATTATCTAGCGAATCCACAACGCCTAATTGAACCAACCTCTATGTGCCTCTTCCAACCCCATCTTCACCACGGAATTGTCTTTCTGATGAGCCACTCCGGATTCCACCAAAGCTTCAGGCTCGAATTCTTCAGAATCCACAACTGAAGAACAACTCTCTCTTTTGTGTATAACAAACAAACCTTTGATGTACTCTCTTTAAACCATGAGTTGAATACTCAATAAAAACATCAAAGAAAACTTAACAAAATATCTCCAGATATAACCCTTAAGAACCAAAAAGAAGATCTGGAGAGATTCAATGAATGAATCAATGAATAGCTTAGATTTGGGAGAAACCCAACTGTTTATAGAAAACCAAAGCAATCCTAGTTGGGAAAGAAAACCAACTTCTTGTAAAAAACCAACTTCTTGCAGAACTCCAAAGTAATCCTGTTTTTGAAGGAAACCAACTTCTTAAAGAACTCTTGTTACAACCTTGGTTTTGATCCACGGAATTTGACAACAAAAGGTCCTAACACCTGCCTTGGACTGAATTCGTGCTCGAAGAATCGACTTTCGCCCCCAAGCTGGTAAGTTCTTCGAATCTTTTCGTCGTTTCTCATTTGATATTGAGTCTAGGGCATGATTGGAGTAAGTGTTAGGATCTAGCCCCCCCAATATCCACCTCTGCCCCTTCTCATTCAACTGTTCTTCAACTTTTGTAATGAACACGCGAGGATCTGGGGCGGACCGGGCTCCAGATCTTCTTTTTATCCCAAAAAACACCAAGACCGAGCAAGTTACAAGTTTGCAAAACTCGCGTAGGAACCGAGGTAACGAAGTGCTGGACCGCTCGACCGGGCTAAAATCTGGTCCACTTGAGCGGCCGAGCTTCTGGGTTTACCTCTGTGACTGAGATGGTCTGGCACTCCATATGACCGAGCTAAAGTCAAGATCGTTTTGCGCCACCGCGCTCCCACTTACACTTACACTCCTTTTGCTGTAGAGTCCAAGGGGACCACGTACCAACACTGAGGCTCTCAAAGGCCGAGCAGCCATCAAACGAGAGTTTTTGCCAAACAAACATAGTTGTGCTAAAACGAGTCGGCTTCACATGGGGCACTACCGCTTCCTAGTTGACACGCCGGTCACAGTAGCCGTGTTCCAGGAAGAATATGGTGTCCCCGTAGACATTCATCTCGAGCTCGGCGCCGAGGACACAACCCCTTGGGACAGACTGGACCAATGCCCTTTTACCGTGCTTTCCATTATCGAAGACGGCCTTTGCTTCCCAGTTAATCCTCTCATGTGCGAGTTCCTGAGGCGCACCAGGGTAGCACCCACATAAGTTTCAACCAATACCTTCAGAATAATAAACGGGTTAGCCGAGCTGAACAACCGCTAGGCCTGAACCTAGGATTAGCCAAGATACTTCGCCAGTATACCCTCGGGCATACAGGCGATGGGCTTAACTACTACCTAAAGATCAGACTAGGCAAGGAGAAGATAGTAACCGGCACCCCGGATAAAGATATGCACGACGATGACTTTTTCTGGGTGTCTGGAAACAATGAAATAGCCGACGTGCCCAGCTGGTACATCAGCAAAAATTTCGGTTAGACATGTAAGTCATGTTCACAACTCGGTCAAATTATTTTCCTTCACTATTCTGCACTAATGCCTTTTCTTCTGTTCCTCTTTGCAGCCATCGAAGCTTTGCAAGCCAACTACCATAATCCCAACAAAGCAGCCATCATAACCGTACTATAGTACCGTAATTGGGATTGCCACGAACTTCTCGGCTACGTACCGACCTACAAATACTCCGCTTCCCGCCGAAGTAGAGTAACAGACTTTCTCCGAGCGCCGTCTCCACCACCCGACCTAACATTATCGGACGTGCCCCTTATCCGGCTAACCGAAGAAGAAGAAATGGCCAAGCGGAGCCGCATCAAAAACCTCATCACCGCCACATCCACCGAGCTGTCGAGCATTCCTTCCCGCGCAGCTGCTGGCTGTCAAACAAATGGGGCCATGGTTGCGTTGGCGTCAACTGTCGCGGCGCAAACCAGCAAGGACAGCCGCCGAGCTGGGAAAAGGCCTCGGCCCGCCGATCCCACAGCCGAGCTCATTGCGGAGTTGAACACTGAGCAGCCCGCGGTCGTATCTGCGTCAACTCCGCCTTGGAAGCCCCAGTTGAAGCACCGGGGTAAGGAGATCCCGGCAAAAGCTTTGGTCAAAGGCGACAAAGAACACCTCCTAGCCTTCGACCTGACAAAAGCCCTCCTCCTACCGAGCGACGTGACCGGCAGTGACCTCATGCCCGACACCTGGCTCGTGAAGTCCTCGATCAAGTCTATGACTCGGGTAAGAATTTCGCATGCTTTATTCAAATTTTTCAAGTGTTTGCACGGTTGGCTTTCTTTATTCAAACTCTCTTCTTGCAGGCCATCCAGAAACAACATCTTGTGATGGAGCGGATTCATAGACTCCGGTAGAAGGCAACCGACGCTGCCAGCCAGGTTGAGCACCTTCAAACCGAGCTGGGACGGTCAAAAACTTCTCTGGAGATTGCAAATATTGACAACTCCAAATTGCTCGGCCAACTGGGAGCCGTTGAGAAGGGAATGGACGCTCTCCAGGCCGAGCTGGATGCGTTAAAGCAATCAAGGAAGGATGAAGTGGACGAGGCAAACAACGAAGGTTTCAAGAAGGCTGAGGAAAGCTATACCAAGCAAGTCAAGGCCACCAAGGACATTTTCTTCAAGTCCGGCTGGAAGGCTGCTTGCGAACAGCTCTGTCAAAGATCTAGAACCGATGTGTTTGCCTCTCCCCCCGCTACCTTTCTGCCGGCCTATATGGTGCCATATGCAAACGATGTCTTTAGTGCCTTGCAAGCTGAGGCCGAGGAAGAAGGCAGGGACAACGCCGAAGACGATGCCGAGGGAGGAAACCGCCCTAAAGACACCGACCACGCTGAGTCCAGCGCCCGAGAAACCACAACTACAGTTGACTTGAAGGCAGTTACAACCGAGGACGACTTTGCTGACCTTTCCCCCTTAGCTTAGTTTTTTTTTTTTTGAGAATGTAACTGGGCTGCCTGCCCCATCTTATGTACCACAATTTATCATCAATGAAAAATTCTGATTTTGTTAACTGTTGCCCTGCTTGTACTATGTTTCATCACCTCGACAGGAACCTTTGACCTAAGCAAAACATCAATTCCTTTAGCCAGGATAAAGTACCTCAGCTAGATCTTTTGAGTTGGGCAAATCACCAACTCTTTAAGCCGGGACAAAGCATCTCAGCTTAAGCCATGATTAAATCATCAACTCAACTAGCCGAGGTAAAACATCTCGGCTGAAACCACAGTTGAGTAAATCATCAACTCATCTAGCCGGGGTAAATCATCTCGGCTGGAACCTCAAAGTTGAGTAAATCATCAACAAATTTAGCCGGTGTAAATCATCTCGGCTGAAATTGTAGAGTTGAGCAAATCATCAACTCCTTCATCCGAAGTAAATCATCTCGGCAGAAGCCTCAGAGTTGAGCAAATCATCAACTCCTTCAGCCGAAGTAAATCATCTCGGCTGAAGCCTTAGAGTTGAGCAAATCATCAACTCATTTAGCCGGAATAAATCATCTCGGCTGAAGCCTCAGAGTTGAGCAAATCATCAACTCATTTAGCCGGAATAAATCATCTCTGCTGAAGCCTCAAAGTTGAGCAAATCATCAACTCCTTCAGCCGAAGTAAATCATCTTGGCTAAAGCCTTAGAGTTGAGCAAATCATCAACTCATTTAGCCGGAATAAATCATCTCGGTTGAAACTTCAGAGTTGAGCAAATCATCAACTCCTTCAGCCGAAGTAAACCATCTCGGCTGAAACTACAGAGTTGAGCAAATCATCAACTCCTTCAGCCGAAGTAAATCACCTCGGCTGAAACTTCTGAGTTGAGCAAATCATCAACTCCTTTATCCAGAGTAAATCATCTCGGTTGAAACACAAGAGTAGGCCCCGAAAACAACAAACTGCTTCAGCAAAGATAATTCGCTTCTATTATATTGACAAAAAGAGTGTTACATTCGGAAGTGTAGGGAAAACAAATCCTTCCTCAAAAAATTACATAAAAACGAGAAATACTAAAAATAGTACAGTTTGAGGTTTGCCGCATTCCATGGCCGGGGTACGCCTTTGCCATCCAAATCTTCTAAATGGTATGCCTCCTTGCCCGCTAGGCCGGTTACCTTGTAGGGCCCTTCCCAGTTTGCCCCTAGTTTGCCTTCGTCCGGCACCAGTGTGTTGCCCATGACCTTCCTTAAAACCCAGTTACCCACCTTAAACAGTTTGGGGTGTACGATTTTGTTGTATTTCCTAGACAATTCTTGTTGGGATGCGGCCACGTGGATCAAAGCTTTTTCTCGGTGCTCATCAGCTAGGTCCAATTCCAGGGAGACTGCTTCAAAGTTCAACTCAAGCTCAAAATTTTCACTACGGATGGTGGGCATGCCGATTTCTAATGGAATGACTGCCTCCATGCCGTACGCCAGGGCAAAAGGGGTTTCCCCAGTGGATCGCCTCGAGGTCGTCCGATATGCCCAAAGGACACTTGGGAGTTCCTCGGCCCATTTTCCTTTAGCTTTCTCTAGTCTTTTCTTCAACTTATCAAGAATGGTCTTGTTTGATGCTTCGGCTTGGCCGTTGGACTGTGGGTAAGCCAGAGTGGAATTGTAGAATTCGTTCTTTAATTCCTCACAAAATCATCTGAATAAGCGTCCGTCAAATTGGGTGCCATTATCGGAAATCAGGATCTTAGGGACGCCAAACCGTGTGACCACATTCTGCCAGACAAACTGTTTGACATCTTTCTCCTTGATAGTCGCTAAGGGCTCAGCTTTAACCCATTTCGTGAAGTAATCTGTAGCCGTAATGAAGAACTTTCGGTTGCCTGGTGCCGTTGGGAGTGGTCCCACTATGTCTAGCCCCCACATCGCAAAAGGCCAAGGGCTTGTGAGGGGGAGAAGTTCTCTGGCCGGCTGGTGAATTTGGTGGGCGAACTTCTGGCACTTCTCACATTTTCTAACATATTCTTGAGCGTCCGCTTGCATGCATGGCCACCAATATCCTTGCAAGATAGGTCGGTAGGCCAAAGATCTTCCCCCAATGTGACTTCCGCATATGCCTTCATGAATCTCGTACAGGAAAGCTTCCACGTTATTTGGGTGTACACACTTGAGGTAAGGACCGGTGAATGACTTCTTGTATAAAGCGCCAGATGGAGAGAGCCAAAACCGCTCTGATTTCACCCGGACTTTATGCGCTTCCTTTTTATTGGCCGGAAGGGTCCGCTCTTTCAGGAAGAGAATAATAGGGTCCATCCAAGAAGGGCTAAGCTCGGTACAAAGTACTTCTGTCTGCTCGAGTTCCTCAATACTAGGCCTTGGAAGAAACTCTATCAGGCGAGGACTGGGAGATGTTCTGTCGACCATGGAAGCCAGTCCAGCTAACTCATCCGCACTGTCGTTTACTTCCCGACCAATTTGTTGGACCCTAATTGCCTGGAATTGCTTGATGTGTTCTCTTACCAAAGCTTGGTACTTGGCCATTCTGTCGTCTTTGGCTTCGTAGGCCCCGGATACTTGGTTGACAACAAGTTGGGAGTCACTGTAAACCATCAGCTCAGATGCGGGCAACTAAAGCGCGCTCTTAAGCCCGGCCAACAGCGCCTTGTACTCAACCTCATTGTTTGACGCATGAAATCTGAGTGTGATAGAGTGTTCGATGGTCAGACCATTCGGTGAGATCAAAACTATGCCCAGCCCGGCGCCGTGACGATTTGAGGCTCCATCTACAAAAAATTCCCACATTTCACCGACGAAGAGTTTCCAACACTCTGAGAGATCCTGGGAGGCTTGAAGGTTGATAGGATCACGGTCGCTCGGCTATTTGGTGTCATTTTCGCTGCTGATCGGTTCCACTTCATCCCCCCTCGGTGATACGGCATTGGACCCAACAGGTTGGTCTGCTATCTCCCTCTCAGTTGTGAAATTAGAAATCTCAGAGGTAAAATGTAATTTTCAAAACTACAAAGGGCGATTCATATTTTAATTAAATCTTAGGAAGTATATTTGTAATTTATCTATTTTTTTTCTACTGTTTTCAATTACACAAACAAACAAAAAAAATATTAAATTATTCTTACAAAGTATTACGATAATCATTGGTTAAATTTTAGAATAATATGAAAGGCACCACACTCTCGTTTGTAAAGGAAGTTTAAAAAAAAAAAAAATATTTGTATAGTATTACTTTTATTTTAAGGGTTGGATTTTTCTCATATGTCATGATGAGATTTGAGTATGAGAGAATTTGAGAGACCTATAGAACCCATCACGGATCTCGTTTCAATAATTTGAATCGTTCATTTTATAGAACCCTCAATATATATTATCCTTGAAAAAAATTAGTTCAATGTAATAATTATAATTTTTTTCATTTTATTGTGTTTGTCTGCAAAAAAATA
Source organism: Camellia japonica (assembly GCA_030407325.1). Taxonomy (NCBI): domain Eukaryota; kingdom Viridiplantae; phylum Streptophyta; class Magnoliopsida; order Ericales; family Theaceae; genus Camellia; species Camellia japonica. The sequence continues at coordinate 64,283,969 of JAPPVO010000029.1, forward strand.
GATGACAAATATATTTTGAGATAGACCATTAATTTTTTAGAGACAAATGAGAAAAAATGATAATGTTGCGCTTATTGGATTGATAACAAAAATTTCATAGATGATATACATTTAGGGTCCTACAAAATGAACGGTTCAAATCATCGAAACAAGACCCGTAGTAAGTCCTACGACCCTTCAATTTCTCTCTTATTGAGATCTCCACATGAAAAAAATCTAACCCTTTAAATAAAAAATGTCTTAAATAATTTGGTTTTTTTTAGACATAAAAATGGTGGGTCTTATATTATTAAGGCTAAGTTTGGCATCTTCAAAACAAGTCAAAAAGTCAAAAAATCACTATCATATTTAAGTCATATCACCTCTCTACTACATCACTTCAAATCCAACCCATATTTTATAAAAGGTCAAAAAGTGCACTTATGTAGAACATCCCAAACAACCCCTAAATACATTCTCTCATTTATTGAAAATGGAGCCATCAATTATAAATGAGTATCCATACAATAAGCTATCGTTTGAGGTTGATTTTTTTTATTTTTTTTTTTTTAAGTTTTTTGATTTTCTACAAAAATATATATGGAAAAAAAAGTGTTATGAGACATGTAATTATGAGATATGTGGTAGTGGTTATGAGAAGTGTGGTATTCATTCTGCGCAATGTTGTGTGGTTATGAGATATGCAGTGTGAGTTATGCGATATGTGGTATTGGGTTATGACAAATAGGGGTCGTTTGGGAAGTTGGGTTTAGGTTAAAATAGTCAATAAAGACAAAATAAGCTAAAATAAGCTAAAATAATTAACAAGACAAAATGTTACATCTAAATCATAATCATTTCATTTTTTCTCTCGTAACTATCAAATCAACTAAAAAAAACTATCATTCCAAACACAATTTTTTCAACCAAGTTTAAAATAACTAAAAAGCCAAAACACCAATTAACATAGCCAAATTTCCAAATGAACCCATAAATATAAGACATGTAATATTTTTCATAACTAAGTTACAAGGAGAAATGGTAATAGCAGTATGAGGAGAAGTGGCTATGGTCAAACTAATTTAATTATTAACACAAGATAAAAGTTTTCCCTCTCCAAAACTCAGTGGTTTCAGAGTGGAGCAAGAGTTCTCTTTTAGAGTTTGTGGTACTCTGTTTAGGTTCAGACTTGTGCTTTCAGTTTGAAAATGACCTCCTTGAGTATCGAAGGAAGAGAAGGAAGTGAAAGATAACACTCTTTTAAGGTTTTATTGTTCTTCGGCTGTGTTGGTGATACTTATGGGTACATTGTTTATGTTTTGTAACCCCACTATTAGGTGTCTATTTGTTCTCTTTTTGTTGGTCAACTAGGGGTCCCTTTTGTCATCAAAAGTAATGTATGACAATATAAGAGAAGGTGGTTGAACGGATAATATCGATAGAGACAATGGTAATGAATATTTAGAGGAACAGCACAGTCTGCCTCATCCAAGGTTTCTAAACCGTCAGTGCTAGATTCAACAAAGAAAGGGAATACGAATGTCCTTATCGCCGCCGATCTGAAATATGGTCAATCATAATTTTCAAAGATGTTTAGTAGGCTTTCTTCTTGATCACAGGCAATTTGTTTCTTATTTGATGCAACATTTTATTAATGAACATTGGTGAGTTGCTACGCGTGTTGAGGTAGTCGGACGAAATGGGGACTATTATATTTTCGGGTTTCCTAGCGAGGAAGACATCAATAGAGTGGCCTCTCAAGGGCCTTATGTTGTGGCTGGTGCACTTCTAATTGTTGATTATTGGAGACTGTCTTTGGTCCTTGATCACTTGCAAATTGCAAGGTTTGCAGTATGGGTGTGTTTGCATGGGCTACCTTTGGAGTGTTTTAAGATCAAAGCAAGTCTTCAACTTAGAAAGGCCATTAGAGAAGTGATTAGCGTGGATTATGATATGGGCTCACCACGTAATCTGCAGTTTTTATGCATTTGAATTTGGATTCCTATGGATAAACCTCTCATCAGTGGGTTCTTTCTTCAATGTCAAGATGGTGAAGATCGATGGATTGAGTGTAGGTATGAGAGGATTTTCAAGATTTGTCGTAACTGTAGGAAAATTGGTCATACATATAATCAGTGTGAAATGCCAAAAGAATTAGCGAGGGTAGAGATTGATGATCAACTTGAGAAGATTCAGAACAAACTCAATTCATTCAGCCTCACTCAAGAAATCCACCCAATGTACATGGCCAACACGAGAGCTTTTGCCTATCGGCCAAGACGTCAAAACTCTTCAGTAGTGGATGCATATATGGGCCAATGCCTAAACCATAGGAATGGCAACTAATGGAGGACGATGTTGTGATTCTATTAGGAATATCAATCCAAGAGCATTGGAACAATATGGATGACTTTGTGGAGATCTAGGAGTGGAATTGGGATATTGGGTGGAGTTAGCTGTTGCTTAAAGATCAAGCAATTCAAGAAAATTTTGTCCTGGATGGTCTAGTAATGTCAGCAACATCTTCAGAAGTGATGGGTCAGGGTTAAGACTCCAAGTAGGAAGTGGATTCTAATTTGTTGGCTAAAGTTTTGAGGCAACTAGATCAACCGATTTGGTCTGATAATGAAGAAATGATGACAGTGGAACAAATAGATAATTGCTGGCAGAAATGGTCTTCAATGTTCCAAGCATTTAGTGTAAATGCTGATAGTTGGATGGCGTTAAGATCCACTAGAGTAATGCCCCTACAATGATCTCCTGTAGTGATCCATAGATAGCCAACACGTGTTCCACTCACCAAACCAAGGGCTGAGATTCAAACTCACCAAAATGACGTTGTTTTGGTGAGTAAATTGAAAATAAATAAATAAAACAAAGAGAGAGAGAGAGAGAGAGAGAGAAGAAGAAGAAGAGAGAGAGAAGAGGATCTTCAAATATTTGGCCAATCTCTGCCATGGCTGGGTTTTCAAATTCAAGAAATTGAACATAACCAAAACAAAACCCCATCGTTGGCCACCTTCCCCACTAGCGCTCTGGCGACTCTCAATCCCTCCAAGAACCCTCCCCTAGTCGTTCTCCTCTTTCGACAGTCCTCTTCCGCCGCACCTCTCCTTCCTTCCTTTTCCTCTTCCTTTCTTTCTTTATTTTCCTTTTAGATTTAGACAAAACATAGAGATGATATATATATATATATATATACAAATCAAAACCAACAAATATACAAACGATTTTATCAACAAAAAAAAATTTAAATCACAGAAAATATTCTTGTAAAAGAATGTTATTGTAATAGAAAATATTTACAGAATGTTTAAAAGAAAATTTTTTTTCCCCTAGAATATTTACAAGTTTAATAGAAATGTTTGTGAAAATAGAGATAAGCAAGGAAAAGTTAAGATTGAAGGTGAATTTTGGAGGGAGAAAAATGAGCTAAATCAGTGCAGAAACCCCAAGACAAAATTTCAAGCATTGAAACCCTTTGGACTCTCAAGTGCACACAAAGAGAGACAGAGAGAGAGAGAGAGAGAGGGAATCCTAGATCTTACATGATGGTCCAAGAAGAGGAGCGGCTGGCGGCGATGGCTTTCTTCTTTCTCAGCATTAAGATCCTCCTCCTCTTCTCTCTTTCTCTCAGCCCTTCTCTCTCTCTCTCTGTCTCTCTCTAATGCTGCACAGGAATAGAAACGTATAGGGAATTTTGAAAGCTGGTTTTTTTTTTTTTTCAAATTCCTCACCAAAACGATGTCGTTTTGGTGAGGCTTAATCTCAGCCCTTGGATGGATATTTAGGAGATCACTCTAGAAATAGTTTGGGATGTTTTAAAAAAGTGTACTTTTTGACTTATTGGATTATATGGGTTGGGTTTGGGTTGGGTTTGATGTGCTGTGTTAGAGAGGTGAAGTGATTTAAATAAGATGATGTGACTTAAATAGGATAGTAAATTTTTAACTTTTTGTATTATTTAATTTATGTCAAACCAACCCTAACTCTAAAGGATCTTAACACAGTTGGGGGACATCAGGAGATTTGAATCAAATTGATTTGTCAAATTTCAGGCGGCAAGGCCACTAATGGATTTTAATGTGGACCTCTAGATAAGGGACTTAGTTAATATGGAAGAAATTGAAGGAAATATGGAATGGACCTGTGCTTAGGATATTATGGAGAACAATATAATTGGGCTACCTCAGGATGTAGGTTTAGGCTTTCCAAATGTGGATCTTGACTTGAGTTTAGGATGGTCCACTGGGCCTATCATTATTTAGGAGCCTAGAGACAGAGCCCATCTTCCAATTGAGGCATACTAGAATGAGCTTGCCAATAAGGGTAAAGGTAAAGCCCATGATTTGGCAGAAAAGGATGAAGATAGCTCATCAGGGAATGAACGACCTAGAATTTGGGCTTATTATGCAGGTCCAGTGGGAGATTGTGCTGGTGCAAGTAATTCTCGTCGTCGAAGATCTATGGAATGTTCTCATATTAATGCAGCGGTAGGGAATGATACAAGGGTCAATGCATCTGGGACTGTTGTGTTACTGACGCCATGAAGACGGTGCGTGTGAGATGCGAATCTCATTAATAGACTTCGACGAACTCAAAAACTTTGGTGATCAATTCGACGCTGGAAACGCATAGTGCTTACAGAGAAAAACAAATATGTAGAACAGATTGGGAACCAAAAGGAGGGAGGTATCGCAAGCGGAGTGCAACTCATGCTTCAATTAAAATGGAGGAATTTCCACTGAAGAGAAAATGTTCGGATTTTGAAGAAGGCTCTTTGAGGCAAGCTAGAGAGATGAATCAAAATTAAGATGATAATTTTATGGTGATTTTGCTATAGCTTCAATGATTGAGTTACTAATGCAACAAAGTAATGCTGATTGCTCAGGGGTTTTGGGGGGAGGTTGTCCCTAAATAACCTCCTAAATCGCCATGAGGATTTCAAGTTGGAACTGTCGAGGGATGGGTCACCCTCTTTCTAATGCCAAATTTAATATTTTTAATGGAAACTAAGATGAAGTCTGAGAAGTTAAAGCGGTTGGGGTGGACAATGGGTTTGAAGTTTTAGACGGGGTTGGATAGTGAAAGTCAGAGTGGAGGACTTTAGGCTGTATTAAAAGTGTTATCTTGATGTGAGAGATTTATTGTGTTGGAAGTTAAAGAGGAAGAAGGTAAGAGATGGATTCTTATGCTTTTCTATGGACATCTTAGAGTTGCATAACGTTAGACGGTATCGGAGGCTATGGCTTACTTTCTTAAGGAATTGAGTATGCTAGTAGTAATATTGAGGGATTTTAATTAGGTGTTACTTCCGCATGAGAGATACAACAATGCCAAATCTAGAATTCTGGGGATCAATGCTCTATTGGGTTTCATGGACAACCAGAGGTTAGTGGCTTTGTCTTGTTCGAGAGTTCGTTTTACATGGACAAATAACAAAACTAGAAATGAAGGCATTTATGAAAGGAGATCTGATCATCGTTTTATTCTTCTTGACAGTTGTCCTATTGAAGTGTCAAGGAGATGTGGGATTAGATTTGAGGCTATATGGCTTTTGGATGATGCCACTACAGAATATAATGAAAAAGGTATAGGCGCAGCCAATCACTAGTTCGAGTTACGAGTTAATGCAACATCAAAGCTTACGATCCAGCATCTTCGAAATTGGAATAATCAACCTAATCGAAGTTTGGCATCACAAATCGATGGTATCCACCTACAACTGATGGATATTCATAGAGACCAATTATTTGGTAATAGAATTGTGGAAGATCATGCGTTGAGAAGTAGGTTGGATATGTTGTTACCAAAACAATAGTTGCACTGGGCACAGAGAGCAAGACAAAAATGGGCACAACTTGGGATCAAAATACTAGATTTTTCCACGTGGCAGCTACAATCAAAGCAAGTAGGCAACGGATTGGTTTTCCAAAGCTGGAGAATGGAGTAATCATCACAGGTCAAACAGAAATTCAGCAGGCCTTCATGACTCACTTTCATCAACACTTCAACCCGTTGGAGGCAAGTCATTTAAATATTAATGCATATCCAGAAAACTTTTAACTTTTATCTGCTATAACTTGTAAATTAAATGATGAACAACGAACCAAGTTGAATAGTCCATTCATGGAAAGTGAGATAAGAGATGCAATATTTGCAATTAGTGAGTTAAAAGCACCAGAGCCAGATGGTATGATTGTCGTATTTTATCACGAATATTGGAATGTTGTGAGTGCTTCGATGAAGTCAGATGTGTTATCCTTTCTTAATTCGGGTCATGTGCTAAAGGAAATTAATCAGACCTACATAGCCCTCATACCAAAGACGAAAACCCTTCAAACAATTAATAATTATCGGCCGATTCGCCTATGCAACGTGCTTTATAAAGTCATATCCAAAGTCTTAGCCAATCGGATTCGGTTAGTTTTGCCGGACTTCATAGACCTATCCCAAAATGCCTTTGTTTCGGGTAGACTCAATCTGGATAATGTACTCATTGTCCATGAATTATTGGAGTTTATTCGGAAATGAAAAAGGGGGAAAAAATACTTATTTGGCGTTGAAATTATGAATAAGGCATATGATAGGGTCAATTGGATTCTCTTCTGAATATATTAGAAGTAATGGGGTTTAGCCATCGATGGTTATATACATTTATTGTGCTATGTATTTGTACGGTCTCTTTCTCTAGTTTTGTTGATTCCCAAAGGACGGATTGGTTTCAACAACAGTGTGGGTTAAGTCAAGGAGATCCAGGGTATGTTTGGTTTGTGTTTGAGAGATGTGTTTTAGAGATAAAAAGTACGAAAACATGTTTGGTTTGGTTTTTTTCAAAAGATGTTTTGGAAAATTATTTTGAGATAGAGTTTTGGAAAAAGTGATTGATTTGATATGTGTGAGAGAGGGATTTGTTTGGAAAACTTGTTTGGTTTACAAGTTTTGGGATATTTTTTTGGAAAAATTTGTTTAGTTTGATTACTTTTGAAAACTTATTTGTAGAGAAAATTTCCCAAAATTTTTTCAGAAAATCAAACCAAACGAGCCCCCAATCTCACCATATCTTTTTCTTATAGTAGTTCAGGCTCTTTCATCGGGTTTTGATATTATAGCTTCCCAAAGAGTGTGTAGGATTATCTTCATTAGTCGTCTGAGGCCATTGGTTTCTCACCTAATTCTTGCAGATGATTGTATGGTGTTTATGTCTTTTCATGCTGAAGAGATTTGGTGTCTACAATGTTTCTTGGATGCTTTCTGTCGCCAGTCAGGTTTATGAATCAATTATCAAAAAGCGGATTTGTTTGTTAGCCCAAACATGACTGGATCTGACCGGGAATTTTTACAGAATTGTGTAGGCATAAAAGTGGTGGGAAAATCGGGGGTGTATTTGGGGGCTTCTCTTAATTTTGCTTGTAAGAAGGGAGAAGTATTTTAGTCTACTTTGCATAAATTCAAGGTAAAGTTACAAGGATAGAGGGGAGGCCTTTTGTCCCTTGCGGGTAGGTGTATGTTGGCCAAACACTCCTTTCTCTCCATTGTAGTGTATTTGTTATTTGTTTTTCGAGCCCCCAGTTATTTTGTTCAGCAAATCCGGAGTGTAGTGACTAGGTTTCTTTGGAAAAATGATGGGGGTAAAGGGGTGTATTGGAAGAAATGGGCTTGTCTCTGTCTTCCTAAATTGTTGGGGGGTTTGGGATTTAGAGGCCCAGGTAAACTTAATCATTCTTGCAAAGGTGGCCTACGCATCCTTACCCAGCCTGATCTCCTTATTAGTCAAGTGTTGTTGGCAAAATATTGTGAAAATGGGAAGTTCCTAGAAGTTAAACCATTAAATGGGTGTCATTAGAGATGGCAGAGTATATTATGGAGGCGGCATTTGATTAAGAAAGGATTATTTTGGAAGGTTGGAAATGGAAAATAGATTGATCCTTTTGAGGATCAATGGATACGTACTTTGCGAAATATGCTTGTTGGTCGAGGGTTGGAAAGAATGTTTTCTTCTTTTCAGGTGGAGCATTTGGTTGATCAAGAAAACAAGTAACGGAGGGACCCCTCAGTGAAATCCTTATTCCTTCAAGCTATGGCCACTCATATCTTGAATATTTACATTCCTAGTAATGACATTCCTAATCAACCTATTCGGCATGCAAGCAAAAAAGAGCAGTATTCGGTCAAATCTGGATACTTTTGCTTTGGGACTTGAGTAGGACTTGTATAGGAATCACAAAGATAATTGGCACTGGAAGAAACTGTTTGCAATGCACATTCTTCCCATGTAACGCCCCTTAAATATAAACAATAGATACCCTCTTTATACTCATTAAATATGCAGAAGCTATTGATAACCATCTATTAGTTCCCGTAATACATTATATAGAGGTCATATGCATTGATATATATTGAACAACAGTGATTAAATACATGTTCATGCCTTAAAGGTTACACATTTCCAAGATTAAACTTGGTTACAACAAATGGGGGTCGATGCCCAATACGAGAAAAAGCCCTACGCTTGTGCAAAGGAATATATACCACAAAACAAAAATAAACTGAGCCTTCAGCTCTATGGTCCTCCCAAGCTAACTCGTTGGTGGAGATATATCATCAACAACTAAAAGTTGGTTCTCACATAGAGTGAGCTAAAACCCAGTAGAGATTAATTTAATGTTATGTATGATGCTTAACAAGCCATATGGTGAAATGCATATGAATGCCTTTTACAAAAAAAAAAATTTGTTTCTCTTTTTGAACAATGTAGTGCTAAGCTCAATTTTCGATAGATAAATTTTTTACTTTAATTTGGAAAATAGGGCAGTGAATACACACACAAAGAATCTCTAGAGACGTGCATATAGATAGGCTATAAAAGTACTACCATTGCCATTTTACTGGTATTTTGCTAGCGAGAATCAGCACCCATGTAAGCGTAGGCTATAAAGCACTACAATTGCCATTTCATAGATATTTCGTCCATGGGATCGGTACCCATGTATACGCACAAGTTTTTGGACTTTCACCATGGACACACAATTCAACTTAAACAAACCAGACACATTCCTACCCAGATTCCACCCGGTATTCACCCATTTCCATTTCAAAATGACACATTTCAAATATATAGATATCCAACAAATGTTCAAATGAAATGCATGAATAAATGGTTTCAATTAATCTAATTCTCATGTAATTTCTATAACAATCAATGATATCCTCCACCGGTAGCCAAAATAAATATTTCTATTCAGAAAATAAATTCAAAAGACAGATAAAATATCATAACTTCAAACTTGGAGTTAAAATTCATGTTCAACCTCCACTTTTAGATTCAATAAGGGTCTAAGCATTTTCCCCTACATTCTCATCTTAATTCAAAATCCAAAAATTCACAAAGACAAACAAGATTTTCAAAACATTATCTCTTCTTTTCAAAATCCATTTAAAATAGAAATCTCCAAAATTTCAACCATTTTCATCAATAAACCATTTTCACAATATTCCAAACGAAACCATTTTGAAAACCCTCTTTTATAAGCCCATTAAATTCAAACCGAACAAAAAATCCAACCCAAAGTCCAACTCACAAACTACGAAATACTATGTTAACCAAGAAGCATATAACAAAGTTAAATATCATGCAAAGGCGTTAAAGAAATCCCTACTCAAGACAAGAAGAGAAAAAAAAGAGGGAAGAGGCAACACCCGAAACTTGAAACACGATTCCACCGAGATGAAATCGAAGATCTCGCAAAGCTCTACAACACTCGTGAAGGAGTCGGGGATCAAACTGAAAACCAAAGGTGTAATGACCCCAACATGTATATCATGATTATATTTATTTAATTGTGTGTTAATTATTAATTATGATATGTGCCATGTGATTAATTTGAGTTCATCTGTCCAATTTGAAAATTATCTGTTGTGATTTCTGCTTTGGATCTGCAATTGATAGCTTAAATGATTTCAGAAACCAAAATTGGTTACATGAATGGACTAATTGGAATTTTTAGAACCTTATAGCAAGTTTGATCAAATTTGATTTAGATTAATTAATTAAGTTGTGTTTAATTGGCCTAATGTTCTAATTACTGTATTAAGCCACTCCAGCTATAAATTTGTGCCTTAAGCTCATTTGAGCTCATATTTCCCTTCATTCTCAAGTACAAAATCTGAGAGAGAACTCTAGAGAGAGAGAGAGAGAGAGAGAACTCACACTCTAGAAAGAGAAAGTGTAGAGATTAAAGGAAACATTAAGGATATAGCTTGAATTGGTCAAATTGTGCAAAATTGTGTGTTTGAAGCCTCTAGGTAAGCATTTAACTCTCAAATCTTAAAGATGATGCCTTTTAGAGTTGTGTTCATGGATTATACATGACCATTTGCTTGTATTTTGTCAATTAAAGTCAAGAAGATGAAGATGCCTTACATGCATGCAAGAACATGTTGAGTTTGAATTCTAGTATCCATGTTGAAATTATGAGTTATATTATACATGCATGTTTCATCCATCATGTGTTAACTCTCAAATTCATGTTTTGGAAAGGATTTTGTACATGTATGGAGCTTTTGAGCTCAAGTTTGTTAAACTCATGAATCTTGAGAAGATAACTTGGAAAAACTTACATGTATGGGTTTTAGGTTCAATTTTGGTAGATTTAAAGTGATTTTGAGTAAATGGTTTTTGAGGGGTCATGTATATATGTTTTCCAAAGTAACTTTGTGTTTTTGAATAAGCCATACATGACCCAAGGCTTTGAATTTGCATTTTTTGAGCTCAAACTCTGTTCTGGAAAACCCAAAACTTCTACAGACTGCTGGAGTGACCAAGTGTGCTCGAGCGAACTTGACGAGCTTTTATTACTTTTGTAGTCTTTACAGACAGCTCGAGCTACCAAGTGTGTGCTCGAGCGAACCCTCTGCATATTGTTAGACCGCTCGAGCAACTAAGTGTTGGCTCGAGTGCAGATCAGATCGTCCCAATACTTTTGCAGTCCGCACAGTCCGCTCGAGTGACCAAATGGTAGGTCAAGCGGTCAGGCCATTTTCAGCATATTTTGACAAGTTCTTTTGTGTTCATATCTTCATTCTCATCTTCTTTGGAGCTTTTCTAGGCATGAATTATGACTCATTAAGGAGCTAATAAGTGAGAAACCAACATGAATGATTGAATTAGAAAGAGAAGATGAATTATCCGATTCAAACAATGTGTTCCAATATATGTATATGTGAAATGTGTATGTTTGAACATTGTGGAAGAACATCAACCTACTCAAGGTGAATAATATCTTAGTAAATATATTTTCTCCTATTCTATTTTCTGACTGTACAATGTGGTAAGCTTTTTTATACTTACGAATTTGAAAGTATAAATGAGCCTTCTATCTGTTTACCCGATATGTTACCTGTAATATATTTGCAGGGCTTCAGGCCGTTTATGTGTTGGGCCCGAGGCCATTTATATATTGAGCCTAAGGTCGTTTTATACAACTATATTGGACTCGAGGTCATTCTGTTATGTATTGGAACTAAGGCCATTTTGCTATGTAATGAGATTATCTTATGATTTTACTATTGTTTATAGAACTCATTCACGTAACCTCTTTATTCTGATGTTATTTGATGGGCGTTAGCTCACTTTATATATATATGTATGTAGGTGAGCAATAAGATGTCCGACCCCAACCTTAGTGAATCTGTGAAGGTTACCAAGTTTTGAGGAGTCAGCTAAGGATGCCTCATGCAAGAGGCTTTTATCTTTCAATTTTCTGTTTTCTTTGTTGGCCATGTTTAGCCATGACTGTGGAAATGTTTTGTATAATGATATTTTATGAACGGTCTTGGCTGAGTACTATCTTTTGTATGTGAATGGATGTGAGTTATTAACCAAGTGATGTCACGACCCAAACCCGCCCCTATAGGTTTAGAGTCGTAACCGGCCAGTAATTCTGGGATTACCGAAGGCCTTTGACCTAAAAATCATAATAGCGAGGGGCTACGGAAGCAAATATAGAAAATATAGACATACATGGGACATAAAATTTAAACTTTTGTATACATATACGTGACATCATAATGCAACAATCTTATGTCACCCGCCAATACAAATAAGCCAAAAGTGAGAATTAGCCCATTATATAGAAAGTTAGAATTTGTACAAGAGTCACGAAAAGAAAACAAAACAAGAGTTAAAAACATCATTCCCAAAACATGACCACTTGACTTAATCCAGAACCTCCTCAGGAGGCACAAAAGGGTGGTCAACAAAACAAAACTCTCCAAACAGCAGCTTAGGCTTGGTCACACGTCTGCTCACCTACATACATAATATAAATAGTGAGCGAAAGCCTAGTGAATAATAAAAGAGTAAAGGTTTTACTGAATAATGCCCATACAGACATAGAGTCTTGTACATAATCAGATGTCAAAGTAGAAACAGATTCATATACATAATCATATTCATATTCAAAGTTCATACATTTCACATGATAGTACGTGGTATATCCATTAGCGTTAACAAATCCGATGACTCATGAAGGGACGGCCATGAAGGCATTCCGATGACCTATAAAGGGACAGCCATAAGGCATTCCGATGACTCATGTGTGCAGAGATGTTTCCGATGACCTATAAAGGGAAAACCATAAAGGCATTCCGATGACCCATAAAGGGACGCATATCATATGATGCTAAGGATGCCACGAATACATATCAAAAACTTGGACAATCATTCATTTATACAAAGCATAGCATTTCAGAAAACTGATCATTTCTTATCATCAGAAAATAATTAAAGTCAAACATAACTTTATAGAGTTATTACTCACAGATGGCTCCGATAGAAAAATAGAGAAAGCGGGCGATTTGGATAGTCTATGGCGCGAGACATACACAAACACATAGCAAATACATATTGAAACACATGCTTGGAATATACTAAACTCATTACGTTTCGTTCTTAGTGTATTTCTAAGTCTTATCCTCATTATTATGTCTTAACTAAGGCTTAAGAATGCTTAGGATGCAATGAGGATGCTAAAATGCACTTGAAAACATTTAGTCAAATATGTTGGAAACAGGGGTCTCGCTCGAGCGCAATTTCCTTCGCTCGAGTGGACGCCTACACATGCGAGTGGTCGCTCGAGTGTAATTTTCTTCGCTCGAGCGGTCTGTAAACTTTGCAAATGTATTGGTTGTGTGATTTTTCCGCTCGACGCACGCTCGACGGTCGCTCGAGCGTGAGATTGAGATCCTCGCTCGAGCACAACTCTTGTCGCTCTAACGGTTGCAAAAATGGCAAACTTATGGGAGCATGCATTTTACGCTTGAGCCAACTTTTGGTCACTCGAGCGGGAGTGCAAAACACAGAGTGGTCGCTTGAGCGCAAGATCTGTCACTTGAGTAGAGAGGCAAAATTCTAAAATTTCCAAATTTGCTTCCAAGCTTCAAACTCAAACTCAAAGCTATAAATCAAGTTCTTTTGGGACCAAAACTTTAGGAAACATTTAGAAACTTGTAGGATATCATGGATTGAAGATCATTTCACAAAATCAAGGCCTAAGAACAAATGGATTTTGTTGAATTCAAACTCTAAACTCATGATACAAACATTTAAATAATTTCCTTGAACTTAAATCTTTCAAATCATGTTCAAACAAAGGAACTTGATGAAAAACATGATGAAGTTTCATAATTAAGTTGAAAACATGACATGCATGCTCTACTCTTCTTCTTTCCTACTACCTTAGTTCATGTCATGCACTAATCTTTCATTTTCCTTTGAATTCACAAATTAAATGAGTTAACTACATAATTTAAAGGTTGAATTCCTTACCTACAAGTCTCAATTCTTTGAGTTCTTGAGTAATTCTTCCCAATGTCTCAAATTTTAGCTGAGTTTAAGCCAATTCCTCCCAATTCCCAAGCAATCACCCTAGTTAAGCTCAAGTCTTCTCCTTTCTCACCCTCTCTCATGTTTTGTTTGAATAGGTTCAAAGTTGCGAAAAGAGGTGAGTTGAAGCACATACTAGCCTTATATAGGCTTAGTGAAGGAAGCTTAATTAATTGGAGTTAAAGATAACTAAGTGGAATCATTTATTCTAATTTATTCGTTCCGAATCGAACTTTAATAAAACCTACCATAAAATTCTAAAAATTCTAACTAACATAGAAACCAGGTCAATTTCGTGATCAGATGCCGATAAGACCTTCAATTCGCAGAACAAAATAGAAACATAAGTAGATATTCCTACGATAGACAGATATATGCACAAATAATGCAACACAGATGCAATTAATTCAGAATTTTATCTTAATTACTCATTAGGCATTCTTAATTATGGTTTAACAATTAATCATAGGTAGGGGTTGTTACAGTCTTCCCTCCTTAAAGAGTTTGGTCCTCCAAACTCAAATTACCTTTATTTTGGTAGAAAATCGGATTCAAAGGAAACAAATCAGGGTATCTCCTTATTATATCTTCTTCCGTCTCCCAAGTTGCATAGGTCTCTCCGTGGTTTTGCCAATCAACTTTCACCAATGGTATTTCCTTGTTCCTCAATCTCTTGATTCTTCGACTGACGATTTGAATTGGTCCTTCTTCATACGTGCAATCATCTTTCAAGAGCACATGAGTTGGTTCAATTACATGGAACGAATCACTTAAATATCCTCGTAGCATTGAGACATGAAAAACATTATGCATATGTTCCATGACCGGCGGTAAGGCTACCCGATACGTCACCATGTTGATTTTCTCAAGAATTTCATATGGCCCAACATATCTTGGTGCCAATTTGCCTTTTACTCTAAATCGTGTTTGCTATTTCATAGGAGTCACTTTGATGAATGCATGATCCCCGACTTTATATTCTCGATCTCTTCTTCTGACATTTTCATAACTCTTTTGGCAGCTTTGTGCAGTTTTTAACCTTTGCTAAATCAATTTCACATTTTTTGTCGTTTCTTGCACAAGTTCCGGTCCTAACAAAGGTCTATCACCTACTTCGGCCCAACAAATCGCAAATCAGCATTTCCTACCATACAACGCTTTATAAGGAGCCATACCAATACTTGAATGATAATTGTTGTTGTACACAAACTCAGCTAATGGTAAGTAGGTCTCCCAATTGCCTTGGAAATCTAGGGCACACATTCTGAGCATATCCTCTAAAGTCCGTATCGTTCTTTCTGATTGGCCATCTATCTGTGGATGATAAGCACTGCTCAGTCTTAACTCAGTTCCCAAAGCCTGCTGTAGACTCTACCAGAATCTTGAAATGAACTTAGGATCTCTATCAGACACAATAGATACTGGCACACCGTGCAATTTTACTATCTCATTCACATATATGTTAGCCAATTTATCCGCATTATACAAAGATTTGACAGGCAAGAAGTGGGCAGATTTAGTTAAACGATCTACAATGACCTAAATAGAATCCATACCTTGGGATGAGTGAGGCAATCCCATAATGAAGTCCATGGTAATATGCTCCCATTTCCATTCCGGTATTGGAAGCGACTGAAGCAATCCAGTTGGTCGTTGATGTTCAGCTTTAAATTGTTGGCAATGCAAACATCTCGCCACAAAATCAACAATGCTTTTCTTTATTTCAGGCCACCAGAAATTCTGTTTCAAATCCTTGTACATTTTTGTGTTACCCAGATGCATAGCAAATTTCAAACTGTGAGCCTTAGTCATGACACATTTCCTTAAGTCAGCACAATCCGATACACAAAGTCTATTATCAAATTTCAAGACATTAACATCATACACGAATACCTCGATTTTGAGTCAAGGTCATCAACAATCTTCTTCAAAAACTCATCAACAAGTTACTTCTCTTTAATTTCTTCAATGATTGCAGGTTGAGCGAAAATGACGGCTATGATCTCACCCTGTTCACACAATACAATTTCAATCTCATTCTTCTCCAAGTCACATAACAACTCTCTCTGACCAATAAGCAAACATGACAAATTCCCAATCGATTTTCTACTCAATGCATCTATAACGGTATTTGTCTTCCCTGGATGATACAGAATTTACAAGTCACAGTCTTTTATTAATTCCAGCCATCTTCTCTATCTCATGTTCAGTTCTTTTTGGGTAAAGAAATATTTCAAACTCTTATGGTCAGTATACACCTCGCAAGTTGTACCATATAGATAATGATGCCAGATTTTCAAAGCAAAAACCACAGCTGCAAGTTCAAGGTCGTGGGTTGGATAATTCTTTTCATGTGGTCGAAGTTGCCGAGAAGCATAAGCAATCACTTTTCCATTTTGCATCAATACACACCCAAACCTTTGTACGAAGTGTCATTGTAAATTTGAAACCCATATGTACCATTTGGCAAAGGCAAAATTGGTGCAATTACTAACCTGGTCTTTAACTCTTGGAAGACAGATTCTTTTTGATCATTCCAATCAAACGGTGTATTTTTCTGAGTCAACTATGTCAATGGCATAGGAAGTTTTGAGAAATTTCTCACAAATCTGCGGTAGTAGCCAACAAGTCCCAGAAAGCTTCTAATTTCTAACACATTGGTCGGTCTCAGCCAGTCCACAATGGCTTCAATTTTCTATGGGTCTACTGATATGCCGTCTTTGTTGATTACATGTCCCAGAAATGCTACGCTGTCAAACCAGAATTCACATTTGGATAATTTTTCATGCAAATTCTTTTCTTTTAATATCTGTAATGCAGTTCTCAAATGATGTTCATGTTCTTCCTTACTTTTAGAATAAATCAAGATGTCAT
Organism: Camellia japonica; assembly: GCA_030407325.1. Lineage (NCBI taxonomy): Eukaryota > Viridiplantae > Streptophyta > Magnoliopsida > Ericales > Theaceae > Camellia > Camellia japonica. The sequence continues at coordinate 64,300,707 of JAPPVO010000029.1, forward strand.
CAATAAATACAACTATAAATTCATCGAGAAATTGTTTAAAAACCCTGTTCATTAGGTCCATAAAAACCGCAAGTGCATTCGTTACCCCAAATAGCATTACTAAAAATTCATAGTGCCCGTATTTGGTTCAAAAAGCAGTTTTCTCTATATCCTCTGCCTTAACCCTCAATTGATGATAGCCCGATCTAAGGTCAATTTTAGAGAACACTTGGGCTCCCTGGAGTTGGTCAAACAAATCATCTATTTGGGGTAATAGGTATTTATTCTTGACAGTCACTTTGTTCAACTCCCGATAGTTTATTCACAGTCTCAAAGATCCATATTTCTTTTTTACAAACAAAACTGGAGCACCCCAAGGTGAAGTACTCGGTCGAATAAACTTCTTATCTAACAGTTCTTGTAATTGGATTTTCAATTCTTTCAGTTCTACGGTTGACATTCTGTAAGGAGTTTTGGAAATAGGTTGTGTCCCAGGTACTACATCAATGGTGAATTCAATTTCTCTATTAATTAAATCCCCAGGAAATTCATTTGGAAAGACATCAGGAAATTCATTAACGATATGAATAGTTTCCATATTAGGGCTATCATAAGTTGCAGTCAAAACACAGTACATATAACCCCTACACCCCTTTCTAATCAATTTATCAACTTTCATAGCAAAAATCAAATATAGGGGAGGAACTACCCCATTCCCAGCAAACACAAATTCAGGTAACCTAGGTGGACGAAACACAACAGATTTATTCATACAATTAATAGTTACACAGTAATTCGTTAACCAGTCCATACCCAATATGCAGTTAGAATGATCAATCCCCAAAGGTAATAAATCAACATACAATGTCACATCACCAATCACAATATCACATGCTGGATAAATATATTCGCATACCATAGAACCCCTAGATGTTGTAGATACAGACAATAAAAAATTCATGGATTCTAAGGGTCTAGTTAATTTTCGGGAAAAGGCATGCGGCATAAATCAGTGGGTAGAAACAGAATCTATCAAGACATATACAGTTTGGGCATTGATGGAAATTATACCTGACACAACAGACTCGGTGTTCTGTACATCTCCAAGCACTAATGTAAACATTCTCCATTGTCTTAGCGTTTCATTCCCGTTATTACCCATGGCATTAGTTCTTGCATTTGACCTTGTTACAAAAGCAGATCCAACAGAACTTGCTGCGGGGCGATTAGCATTCTCGGCCCAGACTGGACAATCTCTCATCATGTGGCTGGTTTTACCACATCTGAAACAGGCACCCGTTGCTCGATAACAAATGCCCTTTTGTTTCCTTCCACATTCTGGACAAACTGGTATAGACCTACTACTCTAAGTAGAGCTACTGGAGGATCCTGTGTTTTGCTTCATACTTCCAAAGGAGTTTCCCTTTCTAAACTTGGTCCCCAACCTCTTACCTCTCTATTATGTTGTTGTTGGGGTCTTGCTTTGCTTCATAACTGCTAAGGTAGCTTCCGCCATCAATGCTCCGTCTAATACTTGCACATAGGTGGGCAACTTCAAGACGCCAACCTGGTCAAACACTTCCAAAGTCAAGCCTCCTTTGAATTTTCGTACCTTTTTATAATCGGTATCCACCATGTGTGGAGCAAACCGGGCCAATTTGGTGAACTTAGCTTCATACTCAGCGATTAACATATTGCCTTGCTTGAGTTCTTGAAATTTATAAACTTTTCAGTCCCGAAAACATTGAGGAAAATATTTATCGTAGAAGATCTCCTTGAATTGAGTCCATGTCATGTTCCTATTATCGTTTCAGATTAACAATGTAGACACCTCATTTTTGACAGCCCTTCAAGACTTGGATGTTCTTGCAGGTACTTCTGATGACGAGTAGCGCCTCAACGGAACACCACAGGTTTGAGCCTTCCAAACCCTGCATCCTTTTTGTCTCCTTTTTAGACCATGTCTTGGTCACTCCCCCCTACAGTTTTTGGTGGCCTGCCGGCCATTGATGTGCCTTGCCAGCCATCATTGGTGGCCGGCCGGCCGGCCACCAGTGTTTTCTGCAGATATTTTGTGTCAGCTGTGCCAATTGGTTGCACAGAGGCTTGCATCTGCCCACACGTGGAGGGTTGGATCTCCTTGTATAGAATTCATATTTTCTATCTATAGGGAGGCCCTCTCTCATGTTTTAAGGTTAGAAGATTTAAGACTCAAAATTTTCTCTCTCTCTCTCTCTCTCTCTCTCTCTCTCTCTCTTGTATTTCTCTACACCTTCGCCTATTTACACTACACTTTTGCATATCAACCCTTAACCAAAGTGATCATCTTTGAGCTGAGGTTGTTTGAGGCCCTCTTGGAGCTCCACAAGTTGTTTTTTGCTTGAATTGTTGCTTGGAATCACTCTTCTCTTCAAGAGATATAATACTAGCCTTTTGGGCTTGTTTTGCTTACTTGTTTTTCTACCTTTTTCCTACTATTATGGGCTGATTTTAAGCTTTAAAAAACTTTGTTTTCATGGGCTGAAATTGGTGTTTTTGGCGATTAAAGGTTAGGGGGTGATTCATCCCTCTTTATCCCTTGTTGTTAAGGCCTTTGTACTTTTGTTTCCCATTTTAAAACTACATTTTTTTGGGCCTTTAACCACTGAATTTCAGAGGTTTTTCAGTGGTAAAAAACTTATTTTGAAGTCCAAAATTGGAGTGGTTAGCCTTCCCTCCTTGTATCTTGTTTGCTAGTCTAGTTAACTTCATATGTTAGCATATTTTTCTAGCTTATCTTAGCTCAAGTCCAGCATGTTTTTGCCTCTGAACTAGACTGTTTTAGCTCTGTTTTGGGCTGTTTGGGTCGGTTGAGTCTTGTTTTGCATGGTTGTAGTGTAATAGTCCTCACAAGTTGGTGTTTTAGGGTCTTAGACACCTCTTGTTTGAGTTGATAGCATCTTTTAGTGTTGTTTTTTACTCCATTTCAGCACTATAAACTCTGCAACCTCCCTCTTTGCTTCACTCTTTCATTTGCTTTTTGAGAGTTGTTTCAAGTTTGGGATCCTTTAAGCTTGAGATTGAGGTCATGCTTAATAGGGGTGTTCATGAATCCGAATCACCCGACAAATCCGAACCAACCCGTCCGAACCAACCCAAGTATAAGCAGTTTCGAGAATCTCACGGTCGGCAGCGGTTTACATTTAGAAAATTTGGTCAAATTTCGGTCGGATATCGGGCTTTGCATATAAAAAATTATTTAAACCGATCCGACCGACCCATTATTATACAACTACCCCTACAACTTTATATTTAAAACAGGGGAGTTATGTTTCCCATGTTTGACTATGGTTCCAACACTTACTTTCCCCAGACAAGCCTTTTATCATTTTCTTCTGAATATTCAGACTTTACCCACCCACTCTCTCTAACCTTTTTGAGTTCCTTCTCTTTCATTTCTCTCCCAGTGGAGTCTTTGATCTGCCATCATGTCCGTCTCTATCTCTCTCACCCTCTCATCTACCATCTTCTTCTCTCTCAAGTTTGACATGTACCACACCCAAAACCCAGAAGCCGTTGAACCCTTTCTCTCTCTCTCTCTTACAGTTTCATCTCCCTCTCTCTCTAATCTACCAATCGAACCCCAAAACCATCAACTTCGAGTCTTTGATCTACCGAAATCGAAACCCTTTTGGCGGAAGATCAAGAATCATACATGGCGGTGATGTACAGTAGAGATAACGGTGACATTGTGCCATGGCAGAAAGATATGTATCTTCACTCTATTTTCAATTTTTACTTCATTCTTTCTAGTGTGTGTGAGAGAGTCTGTTATTCTGAGATTTGTATAAAGTGCTACTGTGATTGTGTTATGTTGCATATATGAATGTTTCTGTGATTTCTGTGAGAAAGGAAGGGACAAAAGCCATGGAATTGAAGCAATGAATGGAAGATTAGCCGACCGAAAACCGCCCGCTAAACCGAGAACTCGATGTGTACGGTTTCGAGCAATATTTGGGTCGAAATCGGATGACCATTTCTGTAAACCGACGAGGTCGGTTCGAGTGACGGTTCAGTGGTAAAACCGACTCGACTCGACCCGTGAACAGCCCTAATGCTTAATGGTTTAATCCTCTTTGAGGGTTCATTATCAATGGCATGATCTCTCTCTTGCCTTACATTATCTCTTGGTTGACACTTCTTTCATTTTAGAGGACACCCACCAATGGACAAATCGATTAAAGGATGATTTGGTAACTAAAATGTGTAAACAAAATTGACAAGTAAAAGTAGCAAGATAAGCATTCCTTTGTGTTGCATTGCATGTGTTCAAATCGGACATTAATTTGAACACAAGAAAAATGGGACATTTCATACTCAAAAGTGATGAAATGTGCCACTTTCCTAGGTCCCCATTGCCCTTGATCATGCATAATAGGGTGATGGTTCTTGAATGTCTTGTTTTGCATTTATTGAGCTTGCACACCTTGAAGCACAAGTCATCATGCAATGAAATTGCTTTGATTGGTGGTTCGTGGTTTAAGTTCACAATTCCTTGGATTTGTCCATGAAAAGGAGAGGTGAATTGTGCAGACAAACCTTGAAAAAACCCTCTTTTTGCTCTGTTTGTACTCTGTTGTAGCATGGTGATTCAATACATCAGTGGTCGACAATCCACCATAAATGGCCAGCAGACCACCCTTTTGGCCAACAAAGGGCCGGCAGCATCCATCCATGGCCGGTAGGCCACTGATGTAAATTTTAGTTGATTTTGGTAAGATAGAGCAGAAAGGTTCTGGAAATGCTCAACCCTGCAAACAAAGGCTTTCGAGAGCAAAACAGAAGTCTTTTTGGGCCAAAATCAAGCATGTGCACCTTTCACTTCCTGAGGCAAAGCAGTGGCAGTGTAATTTAATGTCTTAATTGCTTAGTTCATGTGCATATGTGTTGTAAATTAATTAATTAGTTTGCTAGTTAGTTAAAGTTTTGTAATAATTAGTAATTAGCTTAGCTAGTTATTCATTTGGTTTGTAATAATTAGTCTAATTAGCTTAATTAGATTAGATTAGCTTAGCTTAATTAGCTAGCTAGTTAGCTTTTATTCATTCGGACCCTCCTTTGCGAGGGCGTAATGTTGTAATAAGTGGGCGTGCATGTATGTCTTCCAACCTCACATCTTTCTCCCTCTTATTTACCCGCTTTTGATGGTTAGATTAGAGACATATCTCAATTAGCATACCTTATGTTTGCATCCATTCATTTGTATTGCATGCATCGAGGCTCGGCGCATCATTCAAAATGCATTGTTATTTCAATACCTTCTTTGAATACATGTTAATCGCATGTTATCAAATTGATTCATATGTCATATTAGTAGCCGAGCCTAATAATTGCATATCGTATGTGTTGCATTAGTCATGTTGCATAGTTAGGATCATGCATCTTTCTAACTAGTTTTTGTTTTGGCTTAGAGTACTAGGTGAGCCTTTACTCGCTTTAGCATACTTGCATGAATGTGAATGTTGCCATGATTAGCATGCTTGCCATGAGGCTATGTGCTTAAATGCTAAACTAAATGAATGTCTGTGGATGAAGGCTTGTTGTTTGAATTGGAACGATTCAACGAATGTAAGTTTTAAGCCCACTTTGTTGAGTGGCAAATCAGTTTTAAGCCCACTATGTTTGGTGGCAAATCCGTAAACTTTAAGCCCACTTGAGGTGGCAAATTCAAACCATTTTTGCAAACAAACATGAGTTGAATTCTTCCAAATTGAGCAAATTAGTCTACACTTGCTTGTGCGCATCACTTAGTAATGCTAGTTTAATAATCGAAACAAGAACACATAATGTTCATAAAAATCATATCATGATTAGTAGAGGCCAATCTTTGATCGGGCGAGCATGGGTGCTCAATTCATGACCTTCCTCTCTCGTACCCAAGTTTCCGAGTCGAGGCAACTTTGGTAATGATGGACACGTGACCTTTGGCACGAGTCATGGGTTTCCTAAATTTTTCGAAAATAAAATATTTAGGTGACGACTCTGTATCTGGCAAAAAAGTCTAACTTTGGCACTTTTTTATTCAAGATCAATTTTCCAAAACGATTTGCTAGATTTGGGCTCTTTGGTGTTTATTAGTTTCACATTGCACTTGTGAGATTAGATTCGGAACCACGGGAGTCCAAATTGTAAGGCTTCTTTCGAGTTTTCGAAAGGGGGCGCGAAAAAGCCGAGCTACAAACAACCACCACCTTCGAGCTTCATCCTTTAAAGTATAGGTGGCTAAGAGCACCTTCTGAGTCTTGGAATAGGGAAAGACTTCATATAGTTTTTACATTTCGAGTAACCATGTCTCAGCCTTCAACGGTTCAATCCCACCCAAGAACGTTTGGGTCAGATTGATTATGTCATTATTATTTGGTTCATTTTGTACTGGTGGAGGCGAAGGAGGCATGGGTTGTTACCTTAGAGATTCCGTTAAGACTGCAAGCATTTGTTCCATGCGACTCATGCGAGCCTTAGAAGATCCTGCTGTATCATCACTTCTTGCATTTTCCATCGCTATAGGTAAACAGGACAATAATAAACATAGGCATAATAGTCTTGTTTTCTGTGTTCAATTCCAAATATATTTGCTTTATATTAATTCATTTTAGTTCGGGTATGTTCAAATAGTCCACACACCCAAACATGTAGATGGAATGCTCCTAATTCTTTTCTAGGACATCCTATAACTCAAATGGACTCATGTGTGCGATATAACTCGTGCTCTGATACCACTTTGTCATGACCCAAACCCGCCCCTATAGGTTTAGCGTCGTAACCGGCCAGTAATCTTGAGATTACCAAAGGCCTCTGACCTGAAAATCATAATAGCAAGGGGCTGCGGAAGCAAATATACAAATATAATGTGCATAGAGTTGTGTAGACATACATAGGATAGAAAATTTAAACTTTTATATACATACACGCGACTTCATAATGCAACAAACTTATGTCACTCGCCAATACAGATAAGCCAAAAGTAGGACTTAGCCCATTATACAGAAAGTCAGAAATTGTACGAGAGCACGAAAAGAAAACAAAAAAAGAGTTAAAAACATCGTTTCCAAAACATGACCACTTGACTTGACTTAATCCGGAACCTCCTCGGGAGGCACAAAAGGGTGGTCAACAAAACAAAACTCTCCAGGCAGCAGCTTAGGCCTGATCACATGCCTGCTCACCTACATACATAATATAAACAGTGAGTGGAAGCCCAGTGAATAATAACAGAGTAAAGGTTTTACTAAATGATGCCCATACAGACACATAGTCTTATATATAATCAGATGTCAAAGCAGAAACAGATTCATATACATAATCATATTCGTATTCAAAGTTCATACATTTCACATGATAGTACGTGGTACATCCATTAGAGTTAACAAATCCGATGACCCATGAAGGGACGGCCGTGAAGGCATTCCGATGACCTATAAAGGGACAACCATAAGGCATTCTGATGACTCATGTGCATAGAGATGTTTCCGATGACCCATAAAGGGACGGCCATAAAGGCATTCCGATGACCCATAAAGGGACGCATATCATATGATGCTAAGGATGCCACGAATACATTTCAGAAACTTGAACAATCATTTATTTATACAAAACATAACATTTCAGAAAACTGATCATTTCATATCATCAGAAAATAATTAAAGTCAAACATAACTTTATAGAGTTATTACTCATAGATGGCTCCGATAGCAAAATAGAGAAAGCGGGCGATTCGGATAGTCTATGGCACGTAACATACACAAACACATAGCAGATACACATTGAAACACACGCTCAGAATATACTAAACTTATTACGTTCCGTTCTTAGTGTGTTCTTAAGTCTTATCCTCATTATTATGCCTTAACTAAGGCTTAAGAATGCCTAGGATGCAATGAGAATGTTAAAATGCACTTGAAAACACTTAGTCAAATATGCTAAAAACAGGGGTCTCGCTCCAGTGCAACTTCCTTCTCTCAAGCAAATGTCCAAACATGCGACTAGTTGCTCGAGCGCAACTTCCTTTGCTCAAATGGTCTGTAAACTTTGCAAACGTACTGGTTGTATGATTTTTCCGCTCGACGCACGCTCGACGGTGGTCCTCGCTCGAGCGCAACTCTTGTCACTTGAGAGGTCTGCAAAAATGGTATACTTCTGGGAGCATGCATTTTACGCTTGAGCCAACTTTTGGTTGCTCGAGCAGGAGTGCAAAACATAAAGTGGTCGCTCGAGCAGAGGCAAAATTCTAGATTTTCCAGATTTGCTTCCAAGCTTCAAACTCAAACTCAAAGCTATAAATCAAGTTCTTTTTGGGCCAAAACTTAAGGAAACATTCAGAAACTTGTAGGATATCATGGATTGAAGATCATTTCACAAAATCAAGGCCCAAGAATAAGTGAATTTTGTTGAATTCAAACTCAAAACTCATGATACAAACATGTAAATAATCCTTGAACTTAAATCTTTCAAATCATGTTCAAACAAAGGAACTTGATGAAAAACATGATGAAGTTTCATAATTAAGTTGAAAACATGACATGCATGCTCTACTCTTCTTCTTTCCTACTACCTTAGTTCATTTCATGCACTAATCTTTCATTTTCCTTTGAATTCACAAATTAAATGAGTTAACTACATAATTTAAGGGTTGAATTCCTTACCTACAAGTCTCAATTCTTTGAGTTCTTGAGTGATTCTTCCCAATGTCTCAAATTCTAGCTAAGTTCAAGCCAATTCCTCTCAATTCCCTAGCAATCACCCTAGTTGAGCTCCAGTCTTCTCCTTTCTCTCCCCTCTCACGTTTTGTATGATTGAATAGGCTCAAAGTTGCGAAAAGAGGTGAGTTGAAGCACATACTAGCCTTGTATAGGCTTAGTGAATGAAGCTTAATTAATTGGAGTTAAAGATAACTAAGTAGGATCATTTATTCTAATTTATTCATTCTGGATCGAATTTAATGAAACCTACCATAAAATTCTAAAAATTCTAACTAACACAAAAACTAGGTCAATTTCGTGATCAGATGCCGATAAGGCCTTCAATTCGCAGAACAAAATAGAAATATACGTAGATATTCCTACGATAGACAGATATATACACAAATAATGCAACACACATGCAATTCAGAATTTCATCTTAATTACTCATTAGACATTCTTAATCATGGTTTAACAGTTAATCATAGGTCGGGGTTGTTACAAGTGAGATGTCTTGATATGTCATATATGCATAGCTCATTAGATGAATGTCTAAATTTTATATCTCTACTTCCGCTTTTGGTCACGTTATTAACTAAATATTTATGTTAATTCTAGTTTTGAGGCTAGGTAATTTGGGATTACTGGCCGATTACGGTCCTAAACCTATAGGGACGGGTTTGGGCCGTGACAGTTGGTATCAGAGCACGAGTTAATAACTCACACACACTTGTCCAAATGAGCAATTAGGTGTCTAGAAAAGACTTAAGATTGCATTCATTTGAAAATTTATGCTTATGTGCATTCCAACTCTACAAATATGTGAACACATGAAAATATCAATATGGTTAAGTGTGCATTTATCTGATAAGTATGTAATAATCTGTTACACATGATTATTTGTGCACTCACAATATGCAAAGTGTGAATTTGAGACTGTGCCTATGTGCAAATATGCGTATATGTATCTATGTTTATTTCTGTACCTGGTGTTTCTATACTTGGCATGGCATAATATGAGTTCATATAGAACATGGTGAGATCGAAGGCAGATGAATTGGAAGAAACTTCCACAGCTCAACTTGATAGACTGGAAAGAATAATACAAGAAATGGCAAAGACCTTAAAACAGCAACAACAAATATTGTTACAGCAAGAGCCTTCGCCACCACCGGTGCAAGAGCATCAAGTGAATGTTTTGAAAATAACAAAAATATGTTGAACTGCTAGATCGAACACTGATGTATGAAGCCAACATAAATCGAACTTCTGCATGAAAAAGAAGGAGACAACGCTTTGATGTGAATAAGGAATTCTTAAGGAATAAGAAATCAAAAATAGAAACATCTAAGCAAAATGAACTCGCCCAAAGAAACGGCTTAGCACCGATTTGTTCAGAATGTGGTAAGAAACATCGAGGGGTTTGTTATCGAATTTCTAGGACTTGTTATAGATGTGGTGAAATGGGTCATATGGTAAGGAATTATCCCCAGACCGAACAAAATGTGAATAGACCTACTGCCTCAATTGGATTGGTACTGATGGCAGAAACTACTAGTCAGGATAGAGTAATTGCACTCATCCCAGAAAACACTCAAAATACTAAGACTGTTGTCCCATGTACCTTTACTGTTTATAAACAAATGCCTATGTATTGATTAATTCTGGACTCTTATAGATATACACCTTTGCTTGGGATGTTAATTGATTCAAGTTTGACACATTCTTTTATATCTGCTACATTTATATCCATATTAGGTAGACCCACGAGATCATTGCCTTATTTATTGTATGTATCTGCTCCATTTGGGGAATCTATAAAATATGTATTAAAGATGTTTATTGATTTGAACACACACACATATATATACATATATATATCCACACCTTTGCTCAGGATGATTTGTCATATTACTGTTTTTACTAACTAGACCATCGGAACTATGACTCTGTGATTATACGACTAGATTGGACACTCCAAATAATGAACTCTATATTCTATGTGACTATGTACCTTGCTTGTTTAAAGTTGACCAAACTATTTGACTGAACTATTAGAACCATGATTTTGTGATTATATGACTTGATTGGAGCTCTCACATAATGGACTCAATATTATGTGCCATCAAGGAACTCTATGTTATGAACAACTGCATACCTGTATACCTATATGCGAACTTATTTAGAGAATGCCATATTGTATATGACCTAAAACGCTTGATATGAACCATTATGATGTACGACTTTGACAACTAATGAACTTAGAACAATTGCAAAACTATTGACTGTATACTTAAGTGAATGGAATGTGACCTACAAAACCAAATGTACCTTATTTGAGAATGATGGGATAGAACCTTTATTTGATTTGATCTGATAGAACCTTCGTCTGATTTGATCTAATATGACCTTTGTTTGATTTGATCTGATAAGACCTTTACCTAATTTAGGAACCATTATCTAACTTGATTTTGTTTATAAGGATTATGAATTGTTCATGAACAAATGATCAAACTATTATTATTGTCAAAGGAATTGATAGACCCAAAACTTGAATCTATTTTGAATACTTGACTGAAGTAGAAAATTTTATGTAGACTGCCAACAGACTAATTGATGAACATTAGTGAGAATCAACCCTCAACTATTTGAGATATATGCATTATGAATAAACTGAATTGTGCAAGCCTGTAATTGATTATTCTAGAGAATGGCTACTTCTGTGTTAACATGTCTTAAACTTGATGCTATGAGAATCGATAGAGGACTTGTGTTTGATTTGAACACTTACCACCTTGAAGACCTTATGTGAATTATCAATGACAGACTGTATGATTATGAACAGTATTTAAACATGTACATTCAATTGATTGGTAACACATGCAATATGTTAAAGATTGACAGCTTATGTATTATCGTATTTTTAACCTGATGCTATGGGAACCATTAGTAGCAAATCGATTTGATTATAAACAGTATTGAACATTTACCTTTGACTGATCAGAATACGTTTTATATAAGAGAATAGTTGATTCAACATTATCGGATGTTGCAATTCATGCTATGGGAATTGTTAACCACAAACTATTTTGATTGGGAACACTATTGGGATTAGAAAACCTTGACTATCTGAAAATGTATGAATTCAGTATGCTCTGTGATTGACCACTTAGTGTCATCGTATTCTACAATTGGGGCTATGGAGATATGTGAATTATTTACAACATGTGATTGATTACTTTGATATTACATTTGCTACCATGGGATTAATATCTTGATCCGCTTTATAAACCAAAAGGACTTTGAATGACAATGATAGGTCATTGAACTGAATGATCGAATTGAACTGTGAACTATTGGATGATTAAGAAATAAATCGAACTTTTGTGACAAAGGAGAATGGATCAAATTTCCGTGATAAGGTTGATGAGAAAGAATCCACTTATGAAAAATGAGAATGATATGAGACCGAGGTATTTGATCTATTTCTGATACAAGGTATTCTGAGTTATTTTTGACACAAGGTAATGTTAGTTTGGAGAACCAAACTTCTTAAAGGAGGAAGACTGTGATGACCCCAACATGCATATGATGATTATATTTATTTAATTTTGTGTTAATTATTAATTGTGACATGTGCCATGTGATTAATTTGAGTTTATCTATCCAATTTGAAAATTATCTATTGTGATTTCTGCTTTGGATCTGCAATTGATAGCTTAAATGATTTCAGAAACTAAAATTGGCTACATGAATAGACTAACTGCAATTTTTAGAACCTTATGGCAAGTTTGATCAAAAATTGATTCAGATTGATTAATTAAGTTGTGTTTAATTGGTTTAATGTTCTAATTATTATATTAAGCCACTCCAACTATAAATTTGTGCCTTAAGCTCATTTGAGCTCATATTTCTCTTCATTCTTGAGTACAAAATTTGAGGGAGAGCTCTAGAGAGAGAGAGAGAGAGAAAGAACTCACATTCTAGAAAGAGAAAGTGTAGAGATTTAAGGAAACATGAAGGATATGGCTTGAATTGGTCAAATTGTGCAAGAATTAATGTGTTTGAAGCCTCTAGGTAATCATTTAACTCTCAAATCTTAAAGATGATGTGTTTTAGTGTTGTGTTCATGGATTATACATCACCATTTGAATGTATTTTGTTAATTAAAGTCAAGAAGATGAAGATGCCTTACATGCATGCAAAAACATGTTGAGTTTGAATTCTAGTATCCATGTTGAAATTATGAGTTATATTGTACATGCATGCTTCATCCATTATGTGTTAACTCTCAAATTCATGTTTTGGAAATGATTTTTTACATGAATGGAGCTTTTGAGCTCAAGTTTGTTAAACTCATGAGTTTTGAGAAAATAACTTGGAAAAACTTATAGGCATGGGTTTTGGGTTCAATTTTGGTGGATTTAAAGTGATTTTGAGTAAATGGTTCTTGAAGAGTCATGTATACATGTTTTCCAAAGTAACTTTGTGTTTTTGAATAAGCCATACATGACCTAAGGCTTTGAATTTGCATTTTTGGAACTCAAACTCTGTTCTGGAAAACCTAAAAATTCTGCAGACCACTCAAACGACCAAGTGTGTGCTCGAGCGAACTTGACGAGCTTCCAGTACTTTTGTAGTTTTTACAAACAGCTCGAGCGACCAAGTGTGCACTTGAACGAACCCTCTGCATATTGTTGGACCACTCGAGCAACCAAGTGTTGGCTCGAGTGCAAATCAGACCATCCCAGTACTTTTGCAGTCTGTGCAGTCCGCTCAAGCGGCCAAAAGGAGGCTCGAGTGGTTAGGCAATTTTAGCATATTTTGACAAGTTCTTCTATGTTCATATATTCATTCCCATCTTCTCTGGAGCATTTCTAGGCATGAATTTGACTCATTAAAGAGCTAATAAGTGAGAAACCAACATGAATGATTGAATTAGAAATAGAAGATGAATTATTCAATTCGAACAATGTGTTCCAATATGTGTATATATGAAATGTATAGGTTTGAACATTGTGGAAGAATATCAACGTACTCGAGGTGAGTAATATCTTAGCAAATATATTTTCTCCTATTCTATTTTATGACTGCACAATGTGGTAAGCTTTTCTGTACTTACGAATTTGAAAGTATAAAGCCATTTATGTGTTGGGCCAGAGGTTATTTATATGTTCGGCCTAAGGTCATTTTATACAACTATATTGGACCTGAGGTCATTCTGCTATGGACCCAAGGTCGTTCTACTATGGACCCAAGGTCGTTCTGTTATGTATTGGACCTGAGGTCGTTTTGCTATGTAATGAGGCTATCTTATGATTTACTATTCTTTATAGAACTCATTCACTTAACCTCTTTAATCTGATGTTATTCATTGGGTGTTAGTTCACTCCGTATAAATATGTATTTAGGTGAGCAGCAAGATGTCCGATTCCAGCCTCAGTGAATCTGTGAAGGTTACCAAGTTTTGAGGAGTTAGCCAAGGATGCCTCATGCAGGAGGCTTTTGTCTTTCGATTTTTTGTTTTCTCTCTTGGCCATGTTTAGCCATGACTATGGATATGTTTTGTATAATGATATTTTGTGAATGGTCTTGGTTGAATATTATCTTCTGTATATGAATGGATGCGAGTTATTAAGTAAGAGAGATGTCTTGATATGTCATGTATGCACAGCTCATTGGACGAATATTTAAATTTCATATCTCTACTTCCGTTTCTGACCCCGTTCTTAATTAAATATTTCTATTAATTCTGGTTTTGAGGCCGGGTAATTTGAGATTACTGGCTAGTTACGATTCTAAACCTATAGGGGCAGGTTTGGGTCATGACAAAAGGTCTTGAAATTAAGATTTAAGCCTAAGAATATTATGGTAAAAATCACCCGAGAAGAGAGAAAAGAGAAAAGATCCAAAAATTAGATATTTTCACGGACTGCACTGTTTTATAGATAATAGGTCGTAGGCACGATTGCCCTGACCCCAAGCAGGATTAAGGAACATCGCGGGCACAAAATGCTCTTCGCGGGCATAAGCCAATGTTCTGCAAAAGTACTGGGAGGTAATTTTTGTCACGGCCTGGTCGTGGGTGCGACCATCACACACACACATCGCGGGTGTGATCCCAAGAACTACGGGCGTGACCTGCCTAACTAACCATTTTCTAAACATATTTGTCATGGGTCATGTCTAGGTTTAGATTTCGATGTAGGTGAGGTACTTACAGTTGGCGAATGGTTGAAGCAATGGTTTAAGAGCACATCGGATGAAGAAACTATTGTGGATGTGATAAAACTGCTTTGGGGTATTTGGTTGCATAGGAATCAAGCAGCTTATAATCATGTGATAGAGGATCCTGCATGGACTGTGTTGAATTTGCAGAACTTGGATTGGACTTACCAGAAACTCAGTTTGGGGACTCATTAAAATGAATGTATTGACAATTGAAAAAAGGAGTTGGGTTGTAACTTGAATTGTTATATTTTTACTAACAATTTATTTTGGTGCCCAGATATGTGTGTCGATAGGATTCTCATTGATGGAGCATGGAACAAGCAGTCTTGTCACAAGACTCTTGTGCAATAGGTGCAACTTGGGTCGGTGTTGATTTGAAAGGCACCCAAATGGTACAAAAACGGTTGTTGTTCTTCGCACACTCAGTAGTGGTGGCAAAAGTATGGGCTTGCTTGGAAGCATTGAGATGGTGTCAGCAAAGTAACATTAAGTCCATTACTATTATTACAAACTACCAAGTTTTGATTACTCAGCTTAACGATGATAGCAAAGTTGACTGGGATATCAGGCACTTTTTGTATGATATAAAGCTAATGTGTCAATCCTTTGATCATGTGTGTATTTCTAAGGGGTCTAGGCAACCCATGTATGCTGCTCATAAAGCAACCTCTGTGAGAAGTGGCTAATTTTGTAATCTATAGTTGTAATGGTGCAGATATATATATATATATATATATATATGTAGTTTACTATTCCTCAAAAAAAATATTAACAAATATGATGTTGACTTATAATTGTAAGAAAATAAAATAACGTGACGCAATTGTAACTATTCATTTAGTGTGTATGATACATGATATGTACTCTAAAAAAATCCTATAAGCACTAACTAAAAAACAAAATTAAAAAATGAAATCAATGACAAATACAAAGGTTTACAAATGTTAGACCGAGCGCGAATGAAATTCTCTAGCTTTTTCCTTGTGTCCTAGCCTAACACGGCAACATTGGCCGATGAATACAAGTGATAATAATTATTAAATCAATTACACAACCAATAAAAATAAATAAATAAATAAATAACAAGTATATAAAACCTAAAAAGACGGGTGACAATGAAATACACAGCAATACTGGCCAATAAATACAAGTCATAGAACTTATTAAATCAATTAGACAGCTAATCATACAAAAAAAAAAAAAAATAGAAAGTATATAAATTTAGAAGGACGAGTGACAATGAAATAGTTTTCCATAACTTTTGCTTGTTGTCTCCATATGGCAAGTTGGCAACCCACAAAAGCATAGAGATAGTTGCCCAATGATACAGTATATGCTTTGTTTATACGAAAGATTATTCAGTGATTTTGGGTAATAGTCACTGTTGTGCGGTCCATGGGACTAATTTTGAGTCAATTTTGATAAAGGGACCTGATTGAAAAATCTTATCAGGAAGATGGATACACCACTTCTTGTATAAAATACGTGGTTAAATAAAATAAAATAGATTCAGATTTATTTAAATTCAGATGACAAAACAAAAAATCGGATAATTACAAAAGCTGGAAATTACAACTTTTAACAACAAGAATTAACATAAAGCAAGTAAATTTTTTTTAAAGAAATAAACAAATGAAGCAAACCGAAGCGTGTGGTAAACACAATTTCCTTAAAACATATTCGACGCCTCACCGATGGGTGTTAAAGGAACGCCGACATCTGTCTCCCAAGATATGATGGTTGAAACCAACTATTGCAGGAGCACATTCTAAATAGTTTCGACGAACTTGACAATAAAAACACTCTCTCAAACTAGGAAGAAGAATATAGGTAGACTGATGAGATAACAAGGGAGTTAGGA
This sequence comes from Camellia japonica, assembly GCA_030407325.1. NCBI lineage: Eukaryota > Viridiplantae > Streptophyta > Magnoliopsida > Ericales > Theaceae > Camellia > Camellia japonica. The sequence goes on from JAPPVO010000029.1 coordinate 64,317,495, forward strand.
AATTCTTTTGGGGAGAAACCCAGAGGAGGGAGGTCTCAATTTAAACACATGGGAGGAGAGTGGAGGAGCCTCAGCCATCAGCAAATGTGTAATATCTTAAGGAAAAGGGTACTGCTCGAGCAGTGAAAGTACCACTCGAGTGATGAAAGGAGTCATCCAGCATCTCTCTTGCAGGTCTAAAATTTTAGGAGGGACAGTTTTTTACTCAAGTGCAAGATTGACCGCTCGAGCTGTCTGTTCGGAGTTACACAATTAAAAATCGACTTTTACTCCACTTTTCCTCACCTTTTCATTTTCTCTCTTTCCCTATTTCTGAAAAACCCTAGCTCCAAACTCTTGATTTCTTCCATTTCTTTTATTAAGAATCCACCTAAAACCTTGCATTAGAAGTGAAGATCAACATTCTTACTGATTGGATCATGTTTTCATCAAGGTTTCTTGTTGAGTCTTCATCTTTTTGTCTCCATACGGGTACTCCAAACGTAGTATATCTATGATTTGAAGTGTATGTGTGATATTTTTTTAGTTGTATGTATGTATGAGATGATTGTGTTGATTAAATGGGTTTTTGATGCATGAAAAGGGGATTTTACCCAAGTGTTTGAAATATTTTGAATATGATTAAGATTATTGACGAGAAGTATTTGTTCTAAACAAACCTGAGAGGAAAAAGCCCCAATTTCGCTTAAACCCTAGTTTTGAATTTTGTTGTAAAGATAAAGTTTTATTCAATTGGAGTTGGAGTCATGAAATTGAGATGATATTTAGTGTTTTGAAATTTTATAACTAAAGGAAATTAGATATTGTTGAGAATGTGAAAATTGAAATTCTTTGAATTATTGGATATGTTAATGCTTTATTGAAGCATTAAATGAACCATAGGTAAATTGAGACATTTATAAACTCATGCCTCATGTTGCATTTTTTCATGATTTTGGTTCCATGATTACTACAAGCTCTTGCATATTTAGAAATGTTAAAAGTTAAATAGTTTGTGAGTCCGAGTAGTTGAGTCGAGTTTTGAAAATGTGATAAGTATTGTATTAGTACCCACTTGGGGAGTCAATGTGCCCAATTGCCCTCTCTTGAGCTTATTGTCAGATATTTTGGGGTATCCATTAGCCCTGCCATTTTTAGAGTTGGCAAATGTTGAAGGGAAAAAGGTTTTTGGGAGCCCATCACCCCACCATTTTTAGAGCTAGCAAATGTGGAGATATGTTCAGTATATAAACCTATATATGTATGCATTGTCGTACGGCTCTTGCTTGGGATGTTATCGCGTATTTGCTGCCCCATTGTTGATAATGAGATCTTTAAAATGGAAATTTTGCATTAAATACCTTTGATTTTTAAAAAGGGGAAACCTAGATTTTATCATGGCACATATATAGCATGATCATATGCATTTCAACTATTTATATACTTTATTAATGGTATTCCTATTAGGCATTAGCTCACCTCAATCTAACAAGACTTTCAGGAATTGATGGTGTGACTACACCCAAGTGAAAAGTCGGTAGAGATGTTTTGGATGGAGCATGAGGGCTCATTGAATGTTATGTGTTAAAGCTCCGGAGCTATTTTATGTTTTGGGACAAATGTCCACCTTTGTGTAATAGAATGAATGCCCTTGAAACTTGTACGCCATTAGGGCATATTTATTTTTATTTCTCTCTAACTCCTTGAACTATAATTTGTAATGTGAACACATGATGTAATTATTTTTAATTAGTTCAATGAGAAAGAGATTACTTTTATCAAAGGACTATTATTTTCCTTAAATGAATTATCTTACAAGAAATGGACTTAAATTGATAATATCAGGAAGTCATTTAAAATAATTTTGTTTATGTTAAGGATTATAAATTTTTGAGGTGTTACAAAATGCATAATTCATTTCTATAAAACTAATGGAATAAATCCATCATAAGTATAGAAGTTACAAACTCTATATAAACATGTGTGTATATCTGTAGCAGCCACCATCTGACCTAGTCCAGAAAAAAATTATGCCTAAGCCCAAGTCTTATCCAGTCCAGCACACCTCGAGCCTAAGATTCAAGATCCATGGCAGTTTTTGCATCACTAACTTGGACTATAGTCTTAGCCTAGACCCATCCTTGAAGCATCCATAACTCTTTTCCTTTGAAAATTTTGGATGCCCCAAAGAGCTCCCACCCTTAACAAAAACTAGGGATTTAAATACCCATCAATGCTTTCTTCTATAATTAATGTGGGATAGGTGGTTACGTACCTTTCCCAATACCTCATTCATGAGGCCAACTTTGTAAGACAATTTCTCATTCAAATCGTAATATTTTTTGGTCTTTTTTTTTTTTTTTTTTTTGTGGTGTAAGAATCTCATTGTAGAGAATCTAAACCCATTTGGACCCACCTTAACCTGTGGTTGGCACCTACTTTATTTCCCAACACCAATAAGTCCTACTGATTTTTTGGTGCATCAAAAATTCCTTTCACTTTTATTTGTTGCAAAAAAATTCTTTTTTTTTTTAATATAATCTTTTTAGTGGTACTTTCATAAAAAGTGTAACTAATTGTAAGTTTTGAGCGACATGTTGAAAAATTTGTCACAGAAAAAGTTACTAATTGTCATTTTTTTAGCGAGAGTTTAGAAAATCGTCACTAATTTTCAGCTTTTAGCGATAGATTCATAAAATCGTCACAAAAAGTTCTTAAGTCCAACTATTAACACTTTTTGATCTATTTAAAAACACTTATGGAACTTAATGGTGCATATGTCCTTATAATAGGACCTGTGAGTAATTAACTCTTTTGATAATCTAAACTATTAATTTTTTAAGGTATATCAAATAGAACATACATATAAAAAATCAAGTTGATCGGACATTGATAGTCTTTTCATATAATTGAATATTCAATTTTATACTTTAAACCACATTTACCATTATTTTTTTTACATACAAATACAATTCAATGAAAGGGCTATCGATACCCAATTAACTTTATTTTTTGCAACTATATTCTACTCAATGTACCCCAAAAGTAAATTATTTGAATCATGGAAACAGATTCCAATAGGGTCCCTACAGAATAATCACCCCAATTCCATGGTTAGGTGGTGTTGCAAGGAGGTTATGATTGGTAAAAGAGGTAGACTCCATGATTTTAATTATGTTTGTTTGGCGAATTAAGATAGATGAGATTAAGTGCAGTAAGATTGAGTGATAGGATTACTAGTATTGTGGCATTAGGTTGGAGATATAAGGTAAACATGTTTGTTTATGCACTAATGTGGTGGTATTAATTAATTGGAATTAAATATGAAAATTACGTAAAACCCCTAATCACATACAAGGGAACTTTGTTAGTTTTGTAAAATGAAGGACACAATGGTCCTTTAATCACCAATCCATGAGATTGGACTAGTAATCCTAACCCTTTCATTGGAATGTTAATCACACCACAAGAAGGGTTTGATAGTCCATAAATTAAAAATCTCATACCATTTCTCTACAAACAAGCATGATTTTAAGTGAGGCTCACAGATTGTCAATACAATTCTCCTCCTCAAACCTCAATCAAACAGGGCCTTTGTGTTCGGACATAGAAAACAATAAAGAGTGTATATAAATTAGTGAGTGATTGATTGATGGTAAAATAAGCAAAGCCCCTTGAGCACTTAATATTTTTATTGTTTATGGTCTTTGTCTGTACAATCTATCAAGATTGATTGCATTCAAAACAATCCCATACCTCTCACCAATAACGATTCAGTTTACACGACAACACTTACCAACGAAGACCAAGGGCATCACAATGAAATGATTACATATGTTTGTTAAAATAAATAAATAAAGAGTACTGCTAAATACACCTACCCTTTTTCTTTAGACCCCTACCTTTTATATTTTTTTATTACAAATTTGTCCTAACATTGATTTCCAATTTTGCCCCGCTCTTCTTTTTTTTTTACAAACCCTAACCCTAATCTCATCTCCACAGATACTCCGGCCAGCAATGCAGCTCCGTCCAGCACCATCATCATTAGTAATCTCCTACATTTTGCAGCCCAACCTAGCCCAGCTCTATCACCCTTGCTCTTCTCTAAAACTTTATCAGTCTTTTCTCAGTGTCACGACCATCTTTCGCCTTCACGACCCTTCATCTTCAGCAACCATAACTACAACCTTCTTTACTGCGCCATACACACGCACATATATACACAGTGACGGTAACCAAGAACACCCTAGCCCTTTCATTTGCCTCCATAACCACTATCGCTGCCATGCAAATAACCAGCTCCAAACAAAACATTAGTGTGTGGTCATAAATAACCAAAAAAATGGGATCTATTTAGATATACTAAATCAAGGCCAAACAAAGGTTACTTGTTTGGTTATGAAGCACCAAATTAATTCAAAAGGTTCAGTCGTGTATAGCCAAACGAAGCCTCATCCACGGAAATCTTTGAAACCTTAGCCATGGTGACCTTCAAAATCCTATTCATGAAAATCTTTGAAACCCTAGTTGTAGACATCCCATTTTTTACCGCCCTTAAGACTTGGGCGCCTCAGGTTGATCACTCGATGATGAAATGTTACGCTTTGGTCGCTCATGTTTCTCAACAAGAGCTTCCGTTTTCCAACTTCAGAGCCTTGAATTGTGCACATATGTGACCAAACCTATCTTGGTTTCCAAAAACTTGTATGTTTCATACCTAAACCATACTTGACCATCCAGAGGCTTGCAAGCCAATAGATAGCCGGCAGGCCAAAATACAGTGGTCGGTCATTCACTTCATGGCTGGCCGACCATGTTTCCAGCTGGTAGATATTTTGCTGCCTGCTGTCTCCCTAGGTGCATGCACTACACCATATGTCTATATACAGATATTTCCGACATAGGCACATGTTTTTCTATGTATAGATGACCACCCCTCTTGAAATTAGGTTAGAAAAATTCCAAAAGGCCAAACACTTGCATAGCACTCTATCTTTCTCTATCTTGCAACCTACACACTCTCTCTCTACACTTCCTAAACCAAATTTTTAGCTCTTCTTGCTGAGATTCTTGAGCTCAAATCTCAGCCCTTGAGAGTGAATACTTTGTGATTTGTGAACAAAGGAGTTACTCATCTTCAAAAGGTCTAATTTGTACAATCCTTACACTACTTCTTCTAACTCTTTTCTTGCTATTTTCGTATTGTTTTTACACTATTTTTATGGTTTGAAACTTGTGGCTTAAAGCTATCAAAGGTAGAGGGGTTAATCACCCTTTTTTTACCCTAGTCTCTTCATCTTTTGCCCTTATGTTTCCCATCTTTTCATTAACTTTTTTTTGAGCTTTTTACTATTGATTTTCAAAGGTTTTTGGAGGCTAAAAATTGTGGTTTTGAAGTCCCAAAAATGAAGGGGCTAGCCTCCCATACTAGTGCTTGTTTACTAGCCCTATTTTTTTTATAATTGTATTTAACTTTTTCAAGTTTCTCCACGCAAATTTCAGTGCCAACTTGGGCTGTTTTAGGACTATTTTAGGTTATTCATTTCATTTATACTTTGTATAGCATGCTTGTAGTGTAATGGTCCTCATAGGTTTGGGTGTTTTAGGCATTAGACGCCAACCTATTTGAGTTAGCGGCATTTATTTCATACTTTCCATACTTGTGTTCACCTCTAATCACCTCTGCACCCTCCCTTATTTCTAGGCTTTTTATTGCTTTGAGAGTCGCTTTAAAGTGAATGTTGTTTAAGCTTGAGACGAGACCTTGTGCTGAATGGTTTAATCTCTCCGGAGGTTCATTACCAATGGCATGATCTCTCTCTCATGCCCAAAACAACTCTTTGTTTGACACTTCTCTCTATTAGTGGACTTAACTTTCATTTTGGACTAAAATGGCTAAGGAATGGAAAGGTAATGAAATAAAGTAATAAAATTGGGGCTAAAATGGAACAAGATAATAATGTCAACTTAGGTTCAATCGGATGTTAATTGACCCTCTTAAGTCTTGAGTCGTTTCATACTTGTTAGTGATGAAATGGTTCAAGTTTCATAGTCAACCATTTCCTTTGATCAAAATCATGAAAGGGAGGGGTTTTTGTTGGTCTTTGCTTTTCATTTATTAAACTTTGTCCCATCAACTCATTGATCATCACGCAATAACTTTATGTATTGATGGTTTGTGAATCGATCATGCCCCTCATTTGACCTGCGTAAATGATAAAGTAGAGGCATAAATAGGCAAACACCTCTTGAAAGCACTCTATTTGTACTCTGTCTCTTTTTTGTTGCGATAGGTTAGACCTTTAAAACAGTGGCCAACCAGCCATCAATCAGCCGACCGACCACTTATTTTAGACCAACAATGTCCTCTTTTGGCAGAATAGAGCTGAGGTTGGTGGCCAAAACAAATCTTTTCATTTAACTGTAAAACAGAATGGTTCCAACAGCAAAACAGAGAGGTTTTCGGGCAAAAATCTAAATTCATGCACAAGCACTCTATCGCTTGTTCATACTCTTGGTTTAAATGCTTTAGCAGCAATATGTTGTCATTTAATTACCTACCTTCCTTTAAACTCATTGTACTTAGTTAATTTAGCTCATTAGTTGGATTTGTAATAATTGGTTAGGTAGGGCTAGCTAATTGATGTTGTAATAATTAGTATTAGGATACTTATTCGGACCCTCTTGTATGAGGGCAAAAATATAATAATGTATATGTTTTCAAACCCCCCATTTCTTTCTGCCTTTTATTTACTTGCTTATGATGAATAGTATAGAGCATCATGTTTTTCTTAGCATTTCTTATGATTTGCATCCATTGTCTTGCATGCATTAGGCTCGACGCATCATTCTAAACTCACATTATTATTTATTACTTCTTTGAAAAACGTGCTTAAATCACATGCTATCAAATTGATTCGCATGCCATGTTAGTAGCCAAGCCTATTTAAATTGTATTGCATTGCATTAGTCATATTGCATTAGTTAGAAGCATGCATGTTTTCTAATTATTTTGTTTCTTTTGGCTTGCCTTGGAGTACTAAGTGAGCACTTATTGCTTTAGCATGTAGCATGTGTGTGATTGTTGCCATATCAAGCTTGTTTTCCATGAGACTAAGTGCTTAAGTGATATACTTGTTTGAATGCCTGTGGATGAAGGCTAATTACTTAAGTTGGGATAACTTGATAAATGTACATATGAGATCAGTCTTTCAAGTGGCACATATTGAAACACCTTTCAAAACAAACATGAAATCAAAGTATTCCAAATTTTGTGAATTGGTCTATACTTGTGTGCAACACATAGTAAATTAGCCTAATAAATTAGCTTATTCAGAACCACGGGAGTCCAAACTGTAGGGCTATCGTATCAGAAAGGAGCACAAAAAGCAAGCCGCAGTTTCTGCCGACTCTGTTGGGGATTTAGAGAACTTGACTTGAAATTTATGATGTGAATTTTTATTTACATATATTTTTTCTCTGCATTGCATTTGCATTGTTACTTTAAATCACTGTGTTTTTTCATCTGTTATTCTTGGACGGTTTGTCGGAGGCTTGCCCCAAAAGCTTACCAAATAGATGACCGGTCATGGGCTCTGCCATTTTGGGAACACAACCCTTGGATCTAGACTACTGTTGTACCGCTTGATCCTCCTTTCACTTCTCGGTGTTAGGTATAAGAGTTATATTAGGTAGTCTTGCTGAGGTACCCCTCTTTGACCATTTTTGCCTAGCTGTATATAGTAAGCCATAGTGACTGTTCCAACTTAGGACAAGATGCTCACCTGTATGCAGGATTTTGTGCAACTACTTGCTTGAAGTAGTGAAATCCTAGATTACTCCAAAGCTAAGACAGGGAAACCCTAACCTCTCATAGGGGTGTTTTGAGTGCTTTTGTACAAAATGTGAAATCTTTGGAAGTGTGTAATGCAATCCTCGGAGAGTCTTAATCTTAAGGTGACTCCTTTCCAAATTTGAGGGTCATATCAGAATTAGAATTTGGGTCAAAATCCAGGGGTTTGTGTTTGATATGGGTAAATTTTCAGCAAAACCAGAACCATGTCCCAAAATTGTATCTTGCTTTGTTTTGACCAGCATACCTGGTATCCTGATCTGAAGGGGCATTTGTTTTTAATGCTAGGTTTGATTGAGCCAAAGAAGGAGCCATACTCAACTCAGCAAAGGCCCAGTCCATCCAATCCCAGAAAAAAAAAAAAAAAAAAAAAAAAAAAAAAAAAACCCACTCAGCAAAGGTCTAATCTATCTGATCCCCAAAGGCCAACTTAGAAAAGATCCATCCAACACCTAAAAAAAAAAACCCAACCCAGTCGAACCTGTCTAGACTAATCCAGCTTAGATACATCAAGTATAACCAGGTCGAAATCTTTGTTAGTCAGCTCTCAACTTATACCCATCCATTTCCCCGATTGCTAACTCAACAGACCTGTGATGACACAGAGCCCAGAAGAAGTTGTGGCCATGATAGCAGCATTAAACCATAGAATTTCCATACAGGATAAGACCAATGTTGAAATGCAACGCCCATCTGGGGCATCTACTATACATCCAGTCCCGAACCCCCAGCCGACCTTTGACCCATCTCCACCAGCTAAAGACTTGCAAGGTCTAGATCCTCGAGAAGGGTTGGCTCAAACTTGAGTTTTCAAACCCTTGGTGCAGTTTAATGAGGGGCTTTTTCCCCTTCATTGTAAAAAATTGCTCACCTTGAGAAGCAATTCAAAAAGGCACGGGGACTTAACTCCATTCCCGACATTGAGGATGGGTACACCGAGGCTACCGTAAGGCTCCCAGGCAGATTCAAAATGCCACATATTGACCGTTTTGACGGGTTTGGAGATCCGATGTTACATATCTGGCTTTTCTTAGACGTCCTGAAACCCATGGGTCTGACTAAGCCTCGAAAACTCTCTCTATATAGAAGAACCCTGTAGGGTATAGCAGCTACTTGGTACGCCAAGTTAGAGGATAAAGTGAAGCAAAACTGGGAAGATTTGGCTAAGGGGTTTGTCAATCAGTATTCTTACAATACCCAAATTGAAATGACCACCCAAGAGCTTAAAGCAATCCACCAGAATCCTAAAGAACCTTTTGTGGAATTTGTTGCAAGGTGGAGAGCAAAGGAAGCACAAATAACAGATCAACCTTCTGAGAGGGACCAAGTGCGGATAGTGGAGCAGAACTTGAGCCTGATATGTTACAAAAGTTAATAGTCACTCCACTATTTAATTTCAAAATTTTGCATGAATTAGGGATTCAGATTGAGAGCACATTTAACAAAGGAATTATTCTTAGAACAAGTGAACCAACAATGAGGATGTTTTTCGAGAGTACCAATGCTAGCAGTAACACTATTCCTGAACCCACTGAAATCAATATCGTTGTCACCAAGCCCAAAACTGCCAACCCCTTTGCTAATACCAACCCACAAACAACTGGCCCAACCCGAGCTCAAGGCAGAACTTTCACCCCCCTCCATATGAGCCTAACTAGCGCACTAAAATCCTGATGGAAAGAAGGCATCTCAAACCCCTTTATTCCCAACCTCTTCCTGACCCACTCTCTGCTAGACATAACCCCACCAAATACTGTATATATCATCAGCAGCGTAGTCATGGCACCGATCGTTGCTACCGCCTTCGTCATGAGGTTCAGAACCTCATCGATAACCAGACAATAGCTCCACCTTAAGAACCCAATGTTACCACCAATCCACTTCCTATCCACAACCCAGTACCTCCCCCTCACCTTAACCTCATCCATACACTGCCACCTACCTTCAACCCCAACATATACATCACCCCAGCCCATCTGCCCAAGCCAAAGGTGTTCATCATTGAAAGTACTGATTTATGCATAATGGATGCACCCAATCTGGTTCGGGTACACCAAGAACCAAATGGTCGAACCTACTACTACTGAGATGTTAGGAATGATTGAAGACCTTCAAGGAATAGTGGCAGATTTAACATTTGGGGTTTCGATCCCGTCAAAAAGGTCCTTAATCTTGGGGCGAGCTGCAGTTGAAAAGGGCCAACCCGAAGCTATTTCAAGTTTGGGTGATGACAAATCAACAACAAATGGGCCTCGCTTCGATATAGCCACCCAATCCCTTGGCCAAGCTGAAGTAAGTGGCAAGAACAAGGCCGAGACAAGTATTGACCCCTATGCACATCTTTGGTGGGCTATTGAGACTTTGAAGGTCAAAGGGTTAAACAAGTAGTAAGTGCTTGTAGTTGTTGCAAAGACTGTGGATGACACTTTTAACGCTCAGGTTGAGATCATTTTGAATTAGAGGGTAAGCCATGAAAAAGGATGCTTACCAGAAACACTAATCCTAATTCCAATCCCATGCCCATGAATACCCAACCAACACCCACCAATCCATTTGCCAACATTTCCAAAACTAGTGCTCCCAGCTCCCAAAACGGAACCTTTGCCCATCTCCATATGAGCCTAACATGTGCATTGAAGGTACTGACGAACAAATGATATCTCAAACCTCTCGATTCTCGACCTCTCCCTAACCCTTTCCCACCTAGACATGACCCTACCCAACATTGCACATTCCATCAGCAGTACGGTCACCATATTGACCATTGCTTCCGTCTTCACCACGAAATTCAAGACTTGATTGACAATAAGGTCATCACCCCACCTGAAAATCTCAAAGCTGCCAATAACCCTCTTTCTCACCACAATAGATTGCCACTCCATAACATAAAACCCACCTACAGTTTGCCAACAACTAACCATTACCCTAGCCAACACATCATACCTGCCAATGAGCCCAAACTCATTGTGCTCATTCCTGAATCTTCTGATTCTGATATGAGAACAAGGTACAAAATCTTTGAAGAGATGGAAAGTTTACTCGATCTTGGTGAGTTCAAGCTTGATGAAGTAGTGGGCTCTCTAAAGATGCCAGCACTGATGGTTGGAATGATGACCCTCAGTCTCAACTAGGGAAATTGTCGAAAGCATTTGGAAAGGACCTTCTGAACTAGGGGCATAATGTGAAAAAACAATTGTTTCGGTCAAGAAAATGTGTGGGGATAGCGTAATTGTGAGTTTCAATCTGTGAGACTCGATTTAAAAGTCAAAAATCAATCCTTCTGGTGGATGTTAGTATTGTTGAATTGAAGGTAGGTCTGGACCTTCTCGCGGGCTACTTGAAATTGTTTTTGAAATTCTGCAAATGGACTTGGAGAAGGAAAGCCCCCATTTTTGTCTCCAGAATGCTTATTTTGTTTTGAGTTGTGTCCTGCAAATACTTGAGTTGTGCGTTTTATTTTCGTTGTCTTTTCTTACTTCACTGCGTCAGTTGAGTCTTTTCCTTTGAGTCGCTCCCATGTACCCTCAGGTCTTTGTTTTGTTGTTTTAATAAACAAGAAAGTGGGAGTCAAGTTTCTGATCATTTTGTTGTGCTTACAGTAATGCATGTGTGACCTTTTAAAAATAGAAAAAGCTTTGAATTTGTTTTTTGAATGAGATTCTGTTAATAAGCTCGAATATTAAGAAGGATCCTCCCAATGGTTTGAATGAATTCTGACTTATCGGCACAAAGTCCTTCATGATTTCAGAATTTTAAGCTATTTCTTTTATAAACTTGCAAAGATACGTTCAGAATTGTGCGCGGTACGTTACATTGTCTTGGAGATTCTCTTTGCTGTTAGGCGATCACTGTGGAAAGCACAAGGTGGCTTTCAGATTTGCAAGTACAAAACGGCTTTCAGATCTCACAATCATAGAATTTCTCCTCCTGGTGTTTTCATTTCTTCAAAAAGAAATGGATAAAAGAAACCAAAAAGAAAATAGGGAAAAAAAGAGAAAAAGAAAAGAAGAAAAGACAAAGAAAAGAAAGGAGAAAAGAAAAAGAAGGAAAAAGAAAAGAAAGGAGAAAAGAAAAAGAAGGAAAAAGAAAAGAAGTCAAGCCAGGGGTATCCATTGAAATGAGGAGCGGAACTTTTGTCTGAATCTAGGGAAACCAATGCGAAGAGGTACCACATTGCGAGAAGAACCAACTTTGAAAATGGAGCAAAAGAAAGAAAGAAGACATGCATAAGAGAATGGAGAACCAAGCTCAAATCAAGGTGAAGCTAGTTCTAGTGTTAGGGCAAGGATAACTATTGATCAAATTCACCGCAAGAGTTGTAACGCTATCCTTGAGAGGCTCACTAGGTCGAAAACCCGAAAAGGCGACCTAGGCAAAAGTTAGAACATGAAAAATGAGAAATCAAATAAATAGATCTTGCAAGGTTGAAAAACTTGAAGGGCGACTTTGGCAAAAGTTAGAGTGCAAAAGGAGAGTGTCAACACCCAAGTAAACCTTAACCATGAACTACGTTGACCTGATTCCCATTCTTGGGAAATGTAGGTAACTTCATCTTGAAATTCGGTCTTAACCATATCCATCTTATCCATCTTGACCCGATCATCCTGCCCAATTCATGTCATCAGCTTCACATCAATCCATGAGCTACACTAACTGCTGTGCATATCACATACTTGCATTGGGTAAGAAAGAACTAGCTTGAATCAATGAGTGGAGCAATTTTCAATACTTGAACTTATCAGTAGAATCTCTAACTTGAGCAACAAAAAGGAATTGAAACTTGGGTTTTGTGAAGTTGAGTTTTAAAAGGAGTATAAGCAATACTAGGGGCACTATGAATAATTAGTCACCTTGAGTTTTTTTTTTTTTATTTTGGGTAAGTTGTAAGTTCTGTATGTCATGCCTGGTGTTTGTCTCAGTCTGCACTCTTCATCGAGTCACCATAATGTGTCTATTGCTCAAAAACGCTCTTTATCGAGTCACCATAGCATATATGTTACTCAAAAACGCTCTTCATCAAGTCACCCTAGCGAGTCCGTTGCTCAAGTTTAGCAAAGTGGCATGGCCAAAATTCCATACATAAATGTTCACTCCGAACTCAAAGACAAGTCCAAGTGTGGAATTCATAAACAAACTGAAAGTGCCCATACAAGGGGCATCACATTCATGATCATTGCAAAGTGTATATGAGGAATCCATCACTACTTTGGAGGGGACTGGAGTAAGTTCTCAACATGCTGGAACAAAAGAGAAGCATGAGTCTAATTGGTTGCCAACTGTTCTAGGATCTGATGATCCCCATCACATGTGCCTATATAATGTTGAAAACGGTGGCCAGTGATTGGAAACTGGGGGCAATTTTCAGTGCATCTAATCGGGTCATCAATTGAACAAGGGGCATGAACCCAACCTTCCCAACCTTTCTCTTAGTCTGCCAAAGCCATTTGTTGGACATTTTCCCCTGGATTAGGGTGAGCTCACCCCATGATGATTTTGATATGATTCAGCTTTCGAAAGTTGTCTCTGACCATTTCAAAACTCTCTTGGGATTGTCATCTTCCCTCTAATTAATACATGTGCTTTATGCATACATGCTCGTACACTCTAGTTGATTTGAACTGCGTGATTGGTTGCACTTACTCTTGACTTTATTCTGTACTTAAATAGAGTTTCGTTGAGTTACCTTCCGCAATATTTTTCAATTGCATTTCAATAAATTATGGCAAGTTGCCCTACATTTCATAAGGTACATGATGTGCTACTTTATGTACTGCTCATTACCCTATATCACCTTGTTTTGTGCACCCCGCATCGCACTGTCTTATGCACTTGCATCACACTGTTTTGTGCATTATACCTCGATCGCACTATTGTGTGCACCTGTATCGCACTGTCTTGTGCACCTACATCGCATTATCTTGTGCACCCTCACTCGCACTGTCTTATGCACCTGCATTGCGCTATTTTGCGCATTCACCTTGTATTGCACTGTTTTGTGCACCTTGCATCGCACTATCTTATGTATTTTACCTTGCATCACACTATCTTGTGCATTTCACCTTGCATCACACTATCTTGTGCATTTCACCTTGCATCTCACTGTTTTGTGCAGCTTGCATCGTACTGATTTGTGCATTCACCTTGTATCGCATTGTTTTGTGCACCTTGTATCACACTATCTTGTGAATTTCACCTTGCATTACACTGTTTTGTGCATTCACCCTATATTGCACTATTTTGTGCACCTTGCATCGCACTGCTTTGTGCATTCACCTTGTATCGCATTATTTTGTACAGCTTGCATCACACTGTTTTGTGCATTTACCTTATATCACACTATCTTGTACATTTACCTTGTATCGCACTGTTTTGTGCATTCACCTAGCATAGCACTGTTTTGTGCACCCTACATAACACTGTTTTGTGCATTTATTTACCCCGCATTTTTTGTGCACCTCACTCGCACTGTCTTGTGCACTCACTAGGTCTAGGAGACCTTAAATCCTCTAAATGTGCAATTCCTTTGGTGTTTGTCGTGCCTGAACAACTTCAGGTGGTCTAGTATAGCCATCTGATTGTGTTTGTAGTGAGTTCCTAGGAAATCAACTGAAACGGTAGAAACTAGAGTTTGAATGGCCAAGGCCTAGAAGGCAAAGGGTTGGAATTTTCAAGACTAAAGTCTAGTTTAAATACCCAGGGGTGTATCCTCGGCTTGAAATCTGTATGGCAGCCCCATAGGTTGAGGTAGCTTGTATGCGCCTCAATTCTGGATACTGAACCAACCTAGTCTATCACCCTGTTGGAGAATAGGAAAAATTGCAAACATAGCCAGGGAGAAAAGTAGTACCCGTGGTTTGGAAACGTAAGTTACAGGAAGAAGCCTTAAAGCCAAGAAGAAGAGGAAGATCCCCAGCAACATAAGGTGAGTCATCACCAATTATCCGTGTAAGGTGCTTTCTAAGGCATCACTTCCCGGCTGGTACATCATATTTATTATCCATTATCATCTATTACATTGCATATAGCATCTATCGCATGCATCTATTGCATTATCCATTACATCCATTACATCGTATCATTTTATTACCTGCATCATTTCCATGTTAAGCTTAATTTGGCATGTGTTCATACCCATCCCTTGTTGAAACATTGTTCTGTCATGTGTAAGTACCCATGCTGCGTTGAGGCCAGTATTAAGTGTGTCAACACCTTTTCTGTGTTAGACGTGGTTGTAGCTTGCCTTTCGTGCTCCTTTCGAATACGACTAGCCCTATAGTTCAGACTCTCATGGCTCTGAATCTAATTTCACAAGTGCAATATGAAATAGATAAACATAAATAAGTCCAAATCCGGTAAATCTTTTAGAAAATCGATATTTGAATCAAATGCCAAAAATGGACTGATTTGCTAGATTACAGAGTCGCCACCTAAATATTTTTGAAAAATTTAGGAGACCTATGACTCGTGCCAAAGGCCACGTGTCCGTCATCATCAAAGTGTCTCGACTCGGGAACTTAGTTATAAGAGGAGAAAGTCATGAATTAAGCACCCCTCTCACCCGATCAAAGATCGGCCTCTGCTGATCATGATGTGATTTTTATTTACATTACATGCTTTTGTTCCGATTTATTAGGCTAACTTTACTAGGTGATGCACACAAGTACAGACTATTTTGCAAAATTTAGAACATTTGATTTCATGTTTGTTTGAAAATTGTTAAATTGTTTTTGATACTCGTCACTTGAAAAGGTGAGTTCGTACATTAATCAATTTATCCCAATTTTATCAATTAGCCTTCATCCACCGGCATTCAAACAAGTATGTCACTTAAGCACTTAGCCTCATGGAAAGCATACTCGATATGGCAATAATCACACTTATGCAATATGCTAAAACAATAAGTGCTCACCTAATACTCTTAGGCAAGCCAAACAAAGAAAAATGATTAGAAAATATGCATGCTCTTAAACAATACAATGTGACTAATGCAACGCACATATTTATACAATTTTTATAGGCTCAGTTATGAGCATGGTGTATGATCCAATTCAAGACATGTGATAAATCACGTTTTCAACCAATGAAGTTGAAATTGACATTGGTTAGTATGATGAGCCAAACCTAAATGTACATGAAACAAGTGTATGCGAACATGGGAATGCTAAGTAAATATGATGCTCTATGCTACCATCATAAGCAGGTAAATAAAAGGGAGAAAGAAGTGGGGTTGGAAGACATACACCATTATTACAAGTTTGCCCTCATACAAGATAGTCCGAATGAATGTCCAAGTGTCCGAATTAAACTAATTATTACAAATTCGGATGAATACTAACTAGCTAAGTTATTACAACAAGGATAATGAGAAATAAGCTGGCAATCTACTTTTACTAACCATCAATTACAAATAAACAATAATAATTACTTAATTACAACAATAATAAGTAATTACATCAATCATAATGAGAGTATTGATTTAAACAACCAAGAGACCCAATGATCGCATGCACAGTGCTCAGAAACTACTCTGTCTGCCCAGATTGCTTTGTCTCACCCTCAGTCACTGCCCTCTGTTTCTACCGAAAGGTCTGTGCTTACCAAACATTAGGAGTCGGCCGGCCCCAAATGAGATCCAGCTGGGTCCAAAATCGTACCCTAATTTTATGCCAAAAATGTTTTTGTGCTCTGAGGTGAGAACAGTGCAGACAGAGCCTTTCTAGGCCCTGTTTGTCCCTTCTGCTCTTCTCTATCATGGGAAACTCAAGAGAATAACGATTTCAAGTCTGAAACCACCAATAAGCACAATTTGATGGCTTGATGATTTCGAACACGTTTGGACAAAATTGAGTAAATGTAATGAAAAATCACCTCTCCCTCTTATCATGAAGGCTCAAAGACCGAAGTAGACATGCACCAAGTCTTATCAACATATCATGGATTGATACACGACAATTCTCAGAACGATGGACTCGGCATAATGTCAGGCCGAATCCAACCAACTCTAAATATTTTCTTTATGTCGGTTTAGTTTATTTTAAGCCGATTTTATTAATCCTTTCCATTCTTTAATCAATTTGTCCAAAGTGATGGTTGAGTCCACTAAATGAGAAGAAATATCAAACGAGAAATGATTGTTGGCATGAAAGAGAGCCTATGCCTCAATGATGAACTTCCATAAAGATTAAGCCATTGAGCATAAGTCTCTTTCCCATGCCTTGAATAACCATCAATCGTTTGAAATAACTCTCAAACAAAAAAAAACAAAAAAAGAGGGAGGTGGCAGAAATGATCACATGAATTTGATTATTAGGATGAGACTCTTCAGATAGAGATTAAGTAAAGAAAAGCTATCAACTCGAACAACTCGGTGTCTAAGGCCTAAACAACCGAAATCATGAGGACTTACAACACAATAAGCAAAGCAATCAAAGCATAAACTAATTAAATGAATTAAACAGCCCCTAAAACAAAAAACCAAAAAAAAAAAAAACAGTGACAAAACAGTCCCAAAAACAAGCTGAAAATAGTTTGAAAAGTTAGAAAAAGTAAGCAAAGATTAAAGAGAACAAAGCTAGTAAGCAAGCCTAAGGAAGGGTGGCTAACCCCTTCACTTTTTACAACTTCAAATCACATGTTTTAGCCTTTTTGAAAGAGAGGTAAGCTCTTAGTTAACAAACTTGATTCCAACACCCTCAAGTTTATGGAATTTAGTTTGAAATCTCAACAAAAGGCTCTAAGAACAAGGTCTAATGGTGTATGTATTATGTATGTATAGTTCAAGAAGGTTTGAAGATGAAGAAAGCTTTTGTAAGGAAGTTATGTCTAAGCTCCTACAAATATCTCCTAGAACAATTCTCTAACCTCTAAGTACTGAAAATATGCTTTGAATTCTTTACAAGAAAGCTTCATATCCACGCTTTAATGGTATATGTATTGTGGGAATTGATTTGAAGAATCAAAGGAAACTTGAAGGTCCAAAAGCTCTCATCAATGTCTAAGCCTCTTGGAAGGTTTTTCTAACCTTAAAATCTGAAGTGGGAGGTCCTATTTATAAAATTTGAGCCAATTTGGTCGAAAATATCGTCAAACAAAGTCAGCTGTCCAATTCCCGCCAACTGTCTGTTTGGCACTATTGAAAGTCTGTCAGGCCTCAAAACATATGGCTGGGCCCAAAAATGAAAGGCCGACTCTAAAAGGCACAAATTCACAATTTTTCATTGAAAACCGGCCGACTCTAAATTAGCTATGGCCGGATTTAAATGGACCCGGCCGGGTCCAAAAATTTGCATTCTAAGCCCGACTTCAAATGGGCATATCTCTCATCCGGACTCGGTTTTAGGTGATGCTTGAGTCTAAATTGAAGCCCCGAAAGTCCACTTTCCAATGCTGGTAGCCTCAAATCTAAATTCTAAGTGTACAAAGAGATATACCTATTTTAATGAAGGTTGCTCATTTTTATCTTAACGGATTGATGCCCAACCTTTTCCCCAACTAGTTTTGTTCCATCCCCTACTATTTCCTCTAACCCCAAACCTATAAATAAGATGATTTTAAATATTTTTCAAATATTTCACCTCCCTTACATTTATTTCCACTTTGTCCTTACTCGGTTTACCAAAAAATGCAATTTTTTAAACGAAATACGAGCCTCGGAACATCGTAGAAACATTTGAAAAAATATTTTGAAAAAAAAAATATTTTAAGGTCTAAAATAGTTTAGCCAAAATGGGGTATAAGGTTTGGGATTAGATCTTGAATCCAAATTTCATCGTTGAGAATTGAAAAGATTACACAGTATAACTTTCATCATCAGGTGTTTGGAATAAAATGCCCAAGTCTTAAGGGCGGTCAAAAATGGGTGTTTACAGTGGTTTGTTTTGTGTCCATGCCTTTCTAGGTAAGACGTAGTTTGACTTGCGCCCCTTTTCACTGCATCCATTACATCATACTTTGTCTTGTTGTATTCAGCATTTAGGATCATTATCTTTCCCCAACAGATCATTCCTCACTTATATCATACCACCCAACTACTTGCACTCTTTCTACAATAAACATAGTTCTGCATATGCTCGCACCCCTTTCACGTTGAAACATGGTTTTGTTATGTGTAAGCATCCATGCTGTGCTGAGGCCAGTATTGAGGATGTAGGCACTTAGCCTGTGTTAGGCATTGTTTGGCTCATGCCCACTACTTTTCTAAATAAAACGTAGTTTGATTTACATCTCCATTCCTTTATGATATTTGTGTAGTAAGCACTGCTTATGGTTTGATTATATTATTGCATTGCACTGTATATTATTTACATCCTACCCCTGTCCCTAAGCTACGCTGGTTTGATTCCTTGCAATGAGATACGTAGGCAACCCTTGGGTTCAACCAACTGTATCTGCATTTTGTTTGTTTGCCCAAGTCTTACAGCCTTTTCAAAATGGGTCGTCATCGGGCTTTGACATTCACTTACATCATTTCATGACTCTGAGCTCTGTCAAAGAGGGGCAACTGTAGACACCCCATTTTTGACCCCCCTTAAGACTTGGGCACCTCAGGTTGATCACTCGATGATGAAATGTTGCGCTTTGTGTGCTCAAGTTTCTCAGCAAGAGCTTCCGTTTTCCAACTTCAGAGCCTTGAATTGTGCACATACTTGACCAAACCTGTCTTGGTTTCCAAAAAGCTATATGTTTCATACCTAAGCCATACTTGATCATCCAGAGGCCTGCAGGCCAACAGATGGCTGGCAGGCTAAAATATAGTGGTCGGCCATCCACTTCATGGCTGGCCGGCCGACCATGTTTTCTGGCTGGCAGATATTTTGCTACCAACTGCTGCCAACTGTCTCCCTAGGTGCATGCATTGCACCAGTTGTCTATATATAGATATTTCCAACAGAAGCACATGTTTTTCTATATATAAATGACCACCTCTCTTAAAATTAGGTTAGAAAAATTCCAAAAGGCCAAAGACTTGCATAGCACTCTCTTTCTCTATCTTGCAACCAACACACTCTCTTTCTCTACACTTCCTAAACCAAATTTTTAGCTCTTCTTGCTAAGGTTCTTGAGCTCAAATCTCAGCCCTTGAGAGTGAATACTTTGTGGTTTGTGAACAAAGGAGTTACTTCTCTTCAAGAGGTATAATTTGTGCAATCCTTACACTACTTCTTCTAACTCTTTTCTTGTTGTTTTTGTATTGTTTTTACACTATTTTTATGTGCTGAAACTCGTGGCTTAAAGCTATCAAAGGTAGAGGGGTTAATCACCTTTCTTTGACCCTAGTCTCTCCAACTTTTGCCCTTATGTTTCCCATCTTTTCATTAACTTTTTTTAGCTTTTTACCATTGATTTTTAGAGGTTTTTGGAGGCTAAAAATTGTATTTTTGAAGTCCCAAAAATAAAGGAGCTAGCCTCTCCTCCTTGTGCTTGTTTACTAGCCGTATTTCTTCATAATTGTAGCTAACTTTTTCAAGCTTCTCCACATAAATTTCAGTGCTGTCTTGGACTGTTTTAGGTTATTCATTTCATTTATGCTTTGTATAACATGCTTGTAGTGTAATGGTCCTCATAGGTTTGGGTGTTTTAGGCATTAGACGCCAACCTATTTGAGTTGATGGCATTTATTTCATGCTTTCCATACTTTTGTTCACCTCTAATCACCTCTGCACCCTCCCTCCTTTCTTGGCTTTTTATTGTTTTGAGAGTCACTTCAAAGTGAGTGTTGTTTAAGCTTGGGAAGGGACTTTGTGCTTAATGGTTAATCTCTCTGGAGGTTCATCACCAAAGGCATGATCTCTCTCTCATGCCCAAAACAACTCTTTGTTTGACACTTCTCTCCATTAGTGGACTTAACTTTCATTTTGGACTAAAATGGCTAAGGAATGGAAAGGTAATGAAATGAAATAATAAAATTGGGGCTAAAATGGAACGAGATAATAATATCAACTTGGGTTCAATCAGACGTTAATTGAACCTCTAGAGTCTAGAGTCATTTCATACTTGTTAGTGATAAAATGGTTCAAGTTTCATAGTCAACCATTTTCCTTGATCAAAATCATAATAGGGATGGGGGTTTTGTTGGTCTTTGCTTTTTATTTATTAAACTTTGTCCCATCGACTCATTGATCATCACGCGATAACTTTGCCTATTGATGGTTTGTGAATCGATTTTGTCCCTCCTTTGACCTACCTAAATGATAAGGAGAGGCAAAATGGGCAAACACCTCTTGAAAGCACTCTGTTTGTACTCTGTCTCTTTTTTGTTGCAGCAGGGCAGACCCTTAAAACAGTGGTCGGTCGGTCATCAATCAGTCGGCCGACCATCTTCTCTTGGCTGGCCGACCACTTATTTTAGACCAGCAGTGTCCTCTTTTGGCATAATAAAGCTGAGGTTGGGGACCAAAACAAATCTTTTCATTTGACTGCAAAACAAAATGGTTCCAGCAGCAAAATAGAGAGGTTTTCTGGCGAAAATCTAAATCCATGCACATGCACTCTACTACTTGTTTATACTCTTGGTTTAAATGCTTTAGTATTAATACGTTGTCATTTAATTACCTATTGTAGACGCGCCCCGAGGGCCTCATGCTACAGTTCGGACTCAATTTGTCACGGTTCTTAATCTGATCTCACAATGTGCGATGTGAGATTGATAAATCACCAAAGAGTCCAAATCCGGCAAATCGTTTTGGAAAACTGATTTTTAAGAAAGAAGTGCCAAACATGGACTGTTTTGCCAGATATAGAGTCGCCACATAAATATTTTATTTTGGGGGGAATTTAGGAAACCCTGACTCGTTGCCTAAGGCCACATGTCCGTCATCACCAAAGTTGCCTCGGCTCGAGAACTTGGGTACGATTGAGGAAGGTCAGCTATGAGCACCCCCGCTCGCCCGATCAAAGATCGGCCACTACTAAACATGATATTTTGTTTTTGAAAACACATGTGTTCTTATTTCGGTTAATTAGCTAGAATTACTATGTGATGCGCACAGCACAAAAGTATAGACTAGATCGCCTAATTTGGAACAAAGCATCACATATCCGTTTGTTTGGAAATGGTTTGAAGTTTGCTACTCGCAAGTAGGCTAAAACACGGATTTCAATGAATTGTTCCGATTCAAGTAATCCAACCTTTACCCACAGGCATTCAGGCAGTTTATATCAACTAAACAATTAACCTCATGGCAAGCATGCTTTCATGGTAATTAATAACACACATACAGTATGCTAAAGCGTAAACACTCACAGTGTACTCTGAGTCAAAACAATAGCTAGTTAGTAATCAATGCATGATCCTAGCTATGTTAAGATGGCTAATGCAACACATGCAAAATGCAACTAAGACAGGTTCGGCTATCCTAAGATGACATGTGAAATACAACAATTGATGCATGCATTCAACTTGGTATTGAAATACAATGCAGTTTGTATGATGCGCCGAGCTCGGTGCATGCAATACAGATGAATGATGCAAACATGCATAGCATAAGGATGCTAATTGAAAATGACCTAAAACTAACCATCAAAAGCAGGTAAGTAAAAGGGAGAAAGACGTGGGGTTGGAAGACAAGCACACACGCACGCACACTTATTACAATAATTTGCCCTCTCGGCGGAGGGTCCGAATGAATAATACATGCCAACTAATTAACTAACTAACAAGCTAATTAATTATTACATAACTGAATGAATAACTAGCTACAACTAATTATTACAAAACTTAATTAATTAACAAATTAATTAACTAACTACAAATGAAAAGCGACAAATAATGCTGCTCCAGCTCTGTTCAAAGAAGTGGAAGGTGCATGCTCGGTTCTTGTCCCGAAAGCTCTCCGGTTGCTCTTTAGAGGCTCTGTCTGCAGGGTGTCCTCTAGGAATTCCTGCTGAACCTTACCAAAACCAGTCTGAGGAATGCATCAGTGGCCTACCAGCCATGGAGAGATGCTGCCGACCACCTGCCGGCCAAAGATGGTACACTGCCGGCCAAGGGTGAGAAGGTGCCGGCCATCTGTAGGGCACTGCTGGCCACTGATGTACTGTGACACCAAGCTACAGCAGAGCACAAAATAGAGAAAATTGAGGGTCTCCCAAGGGTATGTATGCACTATGCCACTCCATATCACCTCAAAACATCAAGGGAGAGGCATAGTCGGATCCAAGACCATCAATCAAGCATCCCGATGCATGATAGCCAAAGATCCAACTAGTGCAAATCAATGATAAATGAATGCACAAATAAACACATAAATGCCTAGAGCTCTATCACGGATAATCAAGAGCGTCGCGACCGAAAATTGAGACACGTCTCATCACTTGAAGTATGAAACGTCCCTCGTTTCTCGTGCTCGGATTAACACTTAATCCAAACACAATGCAATGCATGTATGCCAAATACAATGCAACATGGAAATGCTATGCAATGCAACATAAGTATGCCAAATGCAATATAACAAGCATGCAAAATGCAAAGAAACCTAAACATGCAAACATGCAAAGTACCAAGCATGCAACAACATGCAAAAATCATGCAATACGACAAGCATGCGACAACAACAAAATGGAGCAAGCATGCAACAACATGCAAGACAAGCATGCAACAATATGCAAAGATGGACTTAAACCAAAATGGAAAGACCTCAATCATGCCCAAATCAGTGGCCATAATACTAAGATGAAGGCACCGAAAACACATACAGGCATGCATGCCAATTGGCTCACCAATTGAGGCATAAAAGAGCAACTCTCAAGAACACTTAAAGAGTGAAAAGCATGGAAGTGTAACAACACTAAGTGCACTGAAATGAGGTAAGAAATGATGCCAAATCATTTAAACAACACAAGTAAAGCATGCAAAGGTCCTTAAGCATGAAGGCTAATAAAGAGGACTACAAAGGAGGCATGCAATACATGGCACAAGTACATGAACTAAGCATGGACAGAGCTTAATTAGGTCTAAACAAAGACTTAAACATGCTGAAATGAAGGCTCAAATACCTAGGCATGCAAGTATACAAGCTAAGCCACAAACTAGGCAATAATGCACAACACTCAAAGACACTTAAAGCGTGAATGAAGTGGGAATGTGGCAATGCTACATGCTTTGAAATGAAGTATTAAGTGATGCCAAATCATCTAAATAGCTCAAGGATAGCATGCATGAGTCACCAAAACACAAAGCTTGCAAGGCCAATTACACTACAGCTATACAAAGCAAGGGTGATATGGCCAAGGCAACCTAAAATAGTCCTAGTACACATTAAAATGAGACTAAAACATGCATGGAAGTAAGCCAAACAAGTTAGCATACGATGCTAAAAACATGGAGCATGCAAGGCTACAAAAGGGGCAATGCACTACACCTATTGGAACCAATCATGACATGACTTGGACAGCATAAAACAGAGTTACATCATGGTATAACAAGACCAAAAATGCACTGAAATGATGAGCCAAAGGCTTAGGCTTAATGGCATGCACAAAAGTTCATTCTTAAGGCATAAAACACAAGCTCTTCAAGGCATTCGAAACATGGCAAATGCAAGTGTATGGTCACATTTCATGGACTGAAATAACACTTAGAATGATGGCAAAGCATGCAAACATCACATGCATGGCATGGTAGGGGCCTCATAACCCAAGACTAACCTAAGCATTTACACTATAGCTATACAAAGCATAAGTGATATAGCCATGGCAGCCCAAAAAAGTTCTAGAACAACCCAAAATAAGAACAAAATCACGTTGGAGCAGAGCCAAAACATGCTAGGATGATGAGTCAAAACATCATGCACATAAAGCTAGTAAGCAAGGTTTGTTCTACAAGTATATGGATCATGCAAAGGATGACCAAACCAGCTATGGATAGAGTCATGATATGGAAAAACATCACCAAAAACATGTTGAAATGGAACCAAACAAGCTAAAATGACATGACAAAGCATGAAGCATATGAAGCTAGTTTAGGTGATTTACACTACAAGTGTGTGATGCAAGCATGGAGTGACAAAACCAACCCAAAACAGATTCAAGGCATGGTAAAACATCACCAAAAACCTACTGAAATGGACTCAACACAAGCTAAGCAAACATGTTACTTTGAGGAGCTATAAATGGGATTACACTACACATACAAGATGCATGTAAAGAGTGACCAAACCAGCCATGGACAGGGCCAAGGTAGGTCCTAAAAGTCACAAAAGAGGCCTGAACCAAGCCTCAAAAGTACATAGAGGCATGCTCCTTTGGCAGGCCAAAAATGCAAGCAAACAAGAATACAAAGAGAGGGGGGCCACCCCCTCTGATTTGAGACCTCAAAACCACATGCCTACCACTAAAAATCCACTAGATTTCAGTGGTAGGAAGGCCAAACCAAGGCTAGCTCGGAGGCCTTAAGGCATGGCTTAAAACAAGGCTAAACAAAGCATATAAGAGGGTTGTACACCCCTAACAACAAAAAGACCTTAAACAAACTTCAAAAGCACTTAAATACAAGACTTTTTTCAGTTGTAAGCAAGGCCTAAAACAATATGCAATGAGGGCCAACATGAGGTACAAGAAAGTGCTAAAAAAGGAAAGAAACTCACCCTTGATGATTAGCTTCAAAACCAGCAACTTCAGGGGGTAGAAACTCACTTTCAGAGCTCAAGAAGACCTCCCAAGAACCTTGGTCCAATGGTGGTGGTGTATCTCTAAGTATTGTAGTGTAAAAGTGCAAGGAAAATCAACTTCAAGGCACAAATATACAACAATAGAGAAAGAGAGAGAGAGAGAGAGAGAGAGAGAGAGATATTTCTTCTCCAAAGAGCTCAACCTCTGATAAGGAGAAAGGCTCTCTCCTTATATAGAAGAGATGCAATACAAAGCTTCTTCAAGAAGCTTGGCAAGAGCTCCATCCCTCCATACACGTGTATGGAGGGCAGACAACAAAAATCCAGCTGGCTCAAAAGATCTGGAGTAAAACCAACTGAGACAAGGGGTATGCTGGCCATCAGTGGTGGCAGGCAGTGGCTCATTGATGGCCGGCCGGCTTCATCAGTGGCCGGTAGAACAAAGCCATGGCCGACAGTGCACCAAGAAGGTCACTCTGAAAGGACCAAGTCAAGGTCCAAGAACGGGGAAGAAAGGATACAGGGTCTGAAAAGCTCGAACTTGTGACGTTCCGCTGCGAAAGTCGAATGCCCGACAAGCAATCGAACTTGTGTCTGGATGTACCTATAAGCACAACCGAGTCTTGAGGACGGTCAAAAATGGGGTGTCTACAGTTGCCCCTCTTTGACAGAACTCGAAAGTCACAAAGTGACGGGAGTGAGTGTCAAAGCCCAGAGACGACCCATTTTTAACAAGGCCGAAAACTCAGGCAGACAATCAATAAAGGCATGCAGAGATGCGCCCGGAGGCTGGGGCAAAATGCAAATGATATGCAAGATGCAAAGGCATAACTTATGATTATGCAAAGAGAAAACTGCAATGAAGCAATTATGTAAGATAAATGCAACATTTTAAACAAGTGAATGAGAAATAACAGCCCTACATATTTCAACAGAAAGGATGTAAGAAAATTATGCAATTCTTACCACGCTTCACACGGAGTGAATACAATACCGTCCGGTTCATCTGGTCCTGCCAGCTTCAAATGAACCGTACATACAATATCATGCCTGAAAAAGAGAGAAAACTTAACAGGTACAATATTGTTAGAGTCATGCATAGCAATTCAAGTGAAAAGTGCATGACAACACGAGTGAAGGGGTGCAAAACAATGCAATCCTGTGGGTGCGAGACAATGCGGGTGGAACATACGTAACAGCGCAAAATAGAGACATGCAAAACAACGCAAATAAAACATGCGAGACAATGCAGGTCATAGAAATGCGAAACAACGCAAATAAAATATGTAAAACATGCGTGATAGCGTAAATTATAGAAGTAAAACATGTGATACAGTGCACATTAAGGAAGTAAAACATGCATAACAGCACAAGTTTAAACAATAAAACATGCGTAACAGCGCAGGTTTCAGAAATAAAACATGCGTAACAGCTCACATTAAGAAAGTAAAACATGCGTAACAGTGCAGGTTTAAACAAATAAGACATGCGATACAGCGCACATTAAGAAAGTAAAACATGCGTAACAGCGCAGGTAAAACAAATAAGACATGCGATACAGCGCACATTAAGAAAGTAAACCATGTGTAACAGCGCAAGTTAAAGAAGTAGACATGCGATACAGCGCAAGTAAAGCAGATAAGTGTGCAACAGCATACATAACCTGCGTGACAGCGCAAGTTAGAAAAAGTAAGTGCGTAACAGCGCACATAACCTGCATAAAAGCGCAAGTTAGAAAAGAAGTGCGTAACAGCACACATAACCTGCATAACAGCGCAAGTTAGAAAAAGAAGTGCGTAACAGCGCACATAGCCTGTGTAACAGCGCAAGTTAGAAAAAGAAGTGCGTAATAGCGCACATAACCTGCGTAACAGCGCAAGTTAGAAAAAGAAGTGCGTAACAGCGCACATAACCTGCATAACAGCGCAAGTTAAGATAATGAGTAATGCTAGATGCAAAACAATGCAGATTTGATGAGATGCAAAACAATGCAGATTTAATGAGATGCAAAACAATGCAAGTTTGATGAGATGCAAAACAATGCAGGTTTAAACTGGATGCAAGACAATACAAATATGAACTAGATACAAGACAATGCAAACATAAACTAGATGCAAGACAATGCAAATATAACAAAACAGTGTAAATGATATACAATGTAACGAAGCAATGCGAATGATATGCAATGTATTTGAGATGATCAAACCATAAGCAGTACAAAACCACACAAATATCATAAAGGGATGGCGATGCAACGTCAGACTACTTTTAACACAGAAAAGGCAGTGGGCACGAGCCGAACGACGCCTAACACAGGCTAAGTGTCTACATCCTCAGTACTGGCCTCAACCCAACATGGATGCTTACACATAACAAAACTGTATTTCAACGTGAAAGGGATGCGAGCACATGCAAAACTATGTGTTTCGCAGAAAGACCACGAAGTACAAGTAATTGGGTGGTATGATACAAGTGAGGAATGATCTGCTAAGAAAAGATCGTGATCCTACATGCTGAATGCAACAAACTAAAATATAATGCAATGGATGCAATGGATGAAGTGAAAACGGCACATTTTGCCTAGAAAAGGCATAAACACAAAACAAACCACGTCTAACACACAAATGGTGCCGTCACCCTCAAACAGTAGGCGCGTACACATAATCTCATAACCATGATTTAACGTGAAAAGTATGGGCACATGCCAGACTAAGCTTAACATGGAAAGGATGCAAGCGATACAATGGATATGCAGTGAATGCATGTGATAAATGCTATGTACAATGCAATGTAATAGCTAAAATGCAATGGATAGAGTGGATAAGGCGCGCGGCCAAATCATGTCTTGCCTAGAAAAGGCGTAGACACAAAACAAACCATGTCTAACACAGAAATGGTGCCGTCACCCTCAAACAGTAGGCGCGTACACATAATCTCATAACCATGCTTTAACACGAAAAGTATGGGCACATGCCAGACCAAGCTTAACATGGAAAGGCGCAAGCGATACAATGGATATGTAGTGAATGCAACAAACTACAATACAATGGATGCCATGAATGAAGTGAATAAGGCACGCGGCCAAACCATACCTTGCCTAGAAAAGGCATGGGCACAAACAAACCACGTCTAACATAGAAATGGTGTCCTCACCCTCAATAATAGGCGCGTACACATAATCTCATAACCATGCTTTAACGCGAAAAGTATGGGCACATGCTAGACCAAGCTTAACATGGAAAGGTGCAAGCGATACAATGGATATGTAGTGAATGCAACAAACTACAATGCAATGGATGCCATGAATGAAGTGAATAAGGCACGCGACCAAATCATACCTTGCCTAGAAAAGGCATGGGCATAAACAAACCACGTCTAACACAGAAATGGTGTCGTCACCCTCAACAATAGGCACGTACACATAATCTCATAACCATGCTTTAACACGAAAAGTATGGGCACATGCCAGACCAAGCTTAACATGGATAGGCGCAAGCGATACAATGGATATGTAGTGAATGCATGCGATAAATGCTATGTACAATGCAATGTAACATACTAGATGATGTAGTGGTCAGGAAGTGAAGGTACCTTATAGTGGCAATTGGCAATGACTTACCTCATGCTGCTAGGGACCTTCCCCTTCTTCTCGATTGAATCGCAGGTACTACTTTTCTCCCTGACCATGGTCGCAGCTTTCCCTATTCTCCAACAGGGTGACATACTAGGTTGGTTTAGTATCCAGAATTGATGTGTATTCCCGCTACCTCAACCTATGGGGCTTCCATACAGATTTCAAGCCAGGAATACACCCTTGGGTATTCAAACCAGACTTTAGTCTCGGAAAATCCGAACCTTTGTGTTCTAGGAAACAACCATTCGAACTCTAGTTTCCACCATCTCAGTTGATCTTTTAGGAACTCACAACAAACACAGGCAGGTGGCTATACCAGACCACCGGAAGTCGTTCGGGCACAACAAACACCAAAGGAATTGCACCTTCAGAGGATTTAAGGTCTCCTAGACCAGAGGAATGCAACAAACGGACAAAGCGGCGCTTTAGAAAGCACCTAATGAAGTGAGGGGCGGTGAACCCTCTACTCTGACGGAGATCTCCCCTTGTGTTCTTCGAACACTTACCTTCAACTCACAGTACAAAGGTTCTAAAATGCTGACAAGGACTGCCATCTGCTAGGGAAACCTGGGATGCCGCTTTTCTCCCTGATCAAACTCACAACTTTCCCTCATTGCAAAGCCAAGGTAACTCTGACGGGGAATGGTACTCAAGGAAAGCACATCTGATTGCCATTCTGGCATTGAAACGGTCAACACAGTATTTGATTCACTTTGAACACACAGTTCGTACAGCACACTGCTCATTCTGAACACCCAGCCCATAATACAGTACTCTGTTTCTCTGAACACACAGCCCATTCTGAATACTGCTCATTCTAAACACACAGCCCATTCTGAATACTGCTCATTCTGAACACACAGCCCATAACACAGTACTCTGTTTATTCGACATACAACTCATATTAGCACACTGCTCACTCTGAACACACAGCTCATAACACAGTGCTTGGTTCATTTTTCACATGGCGAATTCTGAACAAACAATTCAACCTGAACAGACAGGATGCAAAAACGGAACATGCAAAAGTTGAAACAAACTCGGACGCTCCAAATTTTCCTCTTTTGTTTTGCTTCGCAGTTCGGACCCCATATAGCTTCAGATATGTCCTGGTTCTACTGTTCTCATGTGACCTGGGTGGAACCCTGTGGTTTATGAAAGAACAAAACCTGTTTTGCACAAATGTGGAGAATGGCACAGCACTCTGAGCACAAAATAAATCATTTTTGAAATTGAAAGATGAGTTTTTGACCAGGTATTGAGCCTACGACCGAACATAGCCCGACACGACTCAACAACGGAAAACAAAGGTAAACAACCTAAACAAATCTATTAATACTCAAAAATGACTGAAAACAAGAATCGAGACAAACAAAACAACAGACACAATACTCAGACGTGTACAGGGAGCCTGTTTTTCTGGGTATTGTTTCCCACTCTTTCTCATTTGTGATTCTCACATCACTCGGCCCTCAGGCTCTGTTTTTCTGGAAAAAGCCCTTTTCTCACTTTTTATCTCAACGCACATCTCTCTATTCTTTAATCTCTCATTTCTTCCTCTTTTTTTTTAAATCCCTCCCCTGGGTGGTTGATGGATAACTAAGAAGTTGTGGGCTCATGCCCCTAGCATTCTTCTAGATTCTTCTTCTGCTCACAACAGTGAACTTCTCCCACAGAGGGGTTGTGGTATGACTGGATATGCAATAGGTCAGCAACTAACATCGGTTAATGATACGCTTCTGGGGAGTTTGGAGGTGATCAAATCCGGCCAGATGAGGGAGTGGAATATCTTGATCCATTCCAGTTTGTGCTTCGCACTTGGCTTGATACCTCGTTGCTCGGAGGATGAGATAGCTTTCGGCATTTTGCTGTTAGCTTCAGTTGTGCCCTTGTTTTGGCAAATAGGGCGCCCTTTCTGGCGAGTATGTTAACAACGGGGAAAAGACAGAACACCTAACTCAACTGTGCCCCTAGTTCATCATTTTGACCACTTTTTGTTTTTGCATTCTAGTAAAACAATTTTGACCAACATGAGAGTTAGATTAACATACTTGTTCAACTTTCTGATTTAAAATCATGCAAGTTAGGTTATGAGCACTGAAAATTTTCCTTTTTTGGGTCCAAGAAAAGGTCCAGTTTTGGAAAAATGGAGCAAATTTTCGAGAAAATTAGTCAACCTCAGTAAAAATTCTCAAAAACTATTTTTGCAAATAGCCATTGCTCAACGAGCACGAAACCTACTCTTGAGATGCACAACCTCGGATCCATAACAATGGAAAATTGCCCCTTGTCTGAATGGCACCGCAACACACTGTATGGAAACAGAAAGTTGCCCCTTGTTTGAATAGCACCGCAGTACCCTTTAATCAGTCCTCAGAGTGACGATCACAACCGAAACTCTCGGATACAGAGAAGACAACGATGATCAGAACCATTACATGGACACAATCAATTTGGAAGTTTTTATGGTTGGACTTCAGAATGAAGTTGCCTACGTATCTCAAACATGGAAATCAAGCCTGACGTAGTTCGGGTTAAGGTACACTCGGGTATTAACCTCTCCTTTTGCGCTCTAACTTTTGCCAAGGCCGCCCTTCCGGGTTTTCAACCTTGCGAGCTCTGTTTTTCTTTTCTTTTCAATTCTTTTCATTTCTTTTCTTCTTCTTTTTTTTTCATTTCAGAATTTTTCATTTCTTTTCATCTTTGCATTTTTTCTTTTCTTTTTTCTTTTTTTCTTTTTTTCTTTTTTTGTACTTTTCTTTTTTTTTTCTTTTTCATTTTCTCTAACTTTTGCCTGGGTCGCCCTTCCGGGTTTTCGACCCAGCGAGCCTCTCAAGGGTAAAAGTGTAGCTTTGTCCATGTCAAATGGTTTTAGGATCTCGAAGCCATCTAAATCCAGGAGAATGGCTACTGTTTACTGATGATGTTGGAGTCCATCCTATGGGGGTTGAATTTGCCCCTAGTGTTGTGGATAGGAACTTGGTTATCCTTCAGCAATACTTTCTTCTTTCCTCCCTTCTGGGATTTGGCATTCTTGCCGATCTTCATTAGTTTAAGAAACATCCCAATTTTTGACTCTTCGAGTGCATCTGATATTTTTGGCCCCTAGTTCGAGGGTGCTTTTGATCGAGCTTTGCAAGCTTCCTTGGATCACAACTGATCTTCTTGATCTGACTTTCCTGCCCCTAATTCGTGGGCTACTTCGAATCTGGCCACACAGGCCTCCTTTGATGGTGGACCATTGAACATTCTGAATCTAAGTTCAAGGTTTGAAAGCAAAGGGATTAAGTCTCGAGGCTGAGAGTGATCCTAAGCTGCACAATCTCAAGAGTGATTTCACACAGGTCTTCACAGGACTGCGCAAAACATTTTTTGAAATCTTTTAAGAAAGCGACAAATCGCTCGCGCTGAAGACAGTGTAGAACCAATTTGGATCAAGCCAGGATCCTTCTCAGTACTCACATTAACAAACATGATCTCATTCATTAAGGGCATAGCATGCCTCTCTTTCTCTTAATTGATCAAATTTTTTGCAAATCCTGAGGAATTCCTTCCTCTTTGTTTTTATCACCATGTTCAAAAAGTTTTGAAAAAAAAACTTGGGTCAATGTAATGATTTCAAGGCGCAGAAAAGCAAGTGAAAAGCACTACCGTTCGAACTTCTGGCATAACTGGCGCAAGGCAGAAGCAAACACAAGAGTGTGAAAATTACTGCTGTTCCATTCAAAATTTGTTGGCACGACTGGCTCCAAGACAAAAAAAAAAAAAAAAGACTTGAAAGAAAATAAAAAGACAAACACAAAACAACAAAAAAAGTGGTGTCCGAGGTAACCCTCCCGGAATCACCTGACTTCTGTACAACAGGACTGACTCGTACAACAAGACATACCTTAAACAAAAAAAGACTGACTCAAAACAACGAGACAGACTCAAAACAAAACCATAGAGCTGACTCAACACCCGAGTCAGAAAGTACAAAAATTAGCATTCGCAAAAGCTCGAAATAGTGCGTGCAAACGCCACATCTGAAATAAACCGAGCGCCGCCCGCAAGTAGACCAACCCTTGATCACATACTTGTATTATCCTCGAAATCCAACAACTCAGTGGTGACAGACTTTGCCGAGCTAGGTGTGAGGACAACCTCATTGTCAAACAGATCCTGCACTTCATGGCGAAGGCGGAAGCAGTTATCGGTGGGGTGACCGGTCTGTTGATGGTACGCACAATACTGGGTAGTGTCATGACCAGCTGGAAGACGACTAGGGAGAGGCCCAGGTTCGAGGGGCTTGAGATGCCCTTTTTCAGCAAGGATCTGAAGCGCCTTGGACAAAGGCATGTAGAGGGCATGGAATACCCTGCAACCTCGAGGCAGGTACTTCGAGTTTTGTGCATTTTTTCCGGACGTACTGGCAAAAGGCTCTGTCACGACCCAAACCTGCCCCTATGGGTTTAGCACCGTAACCAGCTAGAATCTGAGATTACCGAAGGCTTACTTAACAGTAATACAGTAATACAGAGTACAAGGGCTGGCGGAAGCCAATACTGTAATTAAAAGAGTGTCCATAGAGCTGCGACAGTCTGTATGCAAAAAGACTTTTCATAACATATACATCCAGAACAAAACAGTATTTACATACATGTACAATCGTTCAGGACAGGGACTTAATCCCCATTAAAACAGTATAGTACAAAAACATTCAGTCTATACAGATCAAAAACAAATAGAGCCAAAAAGGAGAAATCCAAAACACCCCATAGCCTTGGCTTGAACAGTACTGGAACCTCGAG
This sequence comes from Camellia japonica, assembly GCA_030407325.1. Classification (NCBI taxonomy): domain Eukaryota; kingdom Viridiplantae; phylum Streptophyta; class Magnoliopsida; order Ericales; family Theaceae; genus Camellia; species Camellia japonica. The sequence goes on from JAPPVO010000029.1 coordinate 64,351,359, forward strand.
GTGAGACACAAAGGTTGGCTTGACAAAACTGGAGTTTACCCCGACGCTTCTAACAACAGTCCAGTGCCCGAACACCTACATATATATATGAGCAGTGAGCTAAAGCCCAGTGAATAACATAATGCGTAAAGAGGTTAAGAATGAATGTCCTTTCAGTATTGAAAATAGTCAATTGATTCAGTATATTAGTCATTCAGTCATAACAGTCATATGTGGTACATCCCTTAGCATAGCAGTACAGTAAACAGTAGGTCTTAAAAGACCGAGCAGTCAATGATGGCCATCATATCAGTAAACAGTAGTGGTTCCAACGTGGGAACCGACAGAGATCTCTGTAACGGCAGCAGTAACAGTAACAGTAGTTGCTATGGATGCCACAATACAGTTCAGAATAGAGGACATACATTCATTCAGTTAACAGTATCAATTCAGTAACAGTATAGTTTAACCATTCAGAAGATATTCATATTTGAACATATCTTTACACAGTTGTTACTCACAGAGTTCTGGGGTACAGTTAAGCTAGAGCGCGTCCTCAGATGCCAACCCTACACAGTTACAGAGTGAACACACACTAAGCTACACAGTTGGGAAAATAGGAACTTAATCCCTAATTTGCCTCGGTGTGGTTCTACATCACTATCCTCATTAAGATGCTTTAAACTAGGCCTAGGAATGCCTAGGATAGAATGAGGATGCAAAGATGCACTTTAAAAGCATTTTCAGGATTTTCATAAAAAAGAGGTCCCGCTCGAGCGTAGATTACTCTGCTCGAGCGGACATGCAGACAAAGATTTCCGCTCGAGCGTAGACTTACTACAGTCAAAAGTGCTGGATGTGTGAAAATCACGCTCGATTGGGCGCTCGACACCCGCTCGAGCGTAAGACACAAGGTCCCGCTCGAGCATAAATTACCCCACTCGAGCGAACTTCAAAATAGTGCAAAGTGCTGGGAGCATGAATCTCACGCTCGAGCGCCAATCACCCCGCTCGATCGTGAGTTCAAAATCTGGAATTCCCAGATTTGAACCTCAAGCTCAAATTCAACTTCAAATGTATCAAATTCGATTCCTTTGGGCCCATTTCCTGGAAAACACTTGTAAATACATAGTATGACATGATTTAAAGCTCAATTTGTAAAATCAAGGCCCAAAGGTAGTTCAATTAAATCCAAATTCAAACCAATTTTCATGAACATGACTTCAATTGAACATGCAAGACTTTAACTAGCTTCCAAGCTTCAAAACATGCTCTAATGAGCCAAATCTTCCAAAGACATGATAAATTCATAGTCTCTACTCAAGATATGAACATGCATGTGGCAAATTTATGAAGAACAACCTCAAAAATGCAAGAGTATGCATGCATGCAAAGATTAAGCTTCAATTCAACATTATAAGGCTCAATCTAGGCTTAGATCACTAAGGACACAAGAACCATGCATGAATCAATTCAAAAACAAGTTCAAGAAGGTGGATGTTCTACCTTAAGTCTTGAATACAAGATGTACAAGCTCAATTTTGCAAAGAACCCTTCAATTCCTATAATTTCCAAGCAAATCTCCAAGTTGAACTCAATTGCACTCACTCTAGTCGGCTAGAACAAGGAAATTGGCTGAGGAAAATGTTGTGTTGAATGTATACTAAGGCTTCAATATGTCTAAGGTAGTGGCCCACTCACAATGGCATTATAGTAAATAATGCAGCTAAGGTAATTCAACATTATTTAAACCAATTTAATCATACCAAATCACATTTCAGATAAATATGCCATAAAATCACATAAATTATGATTAACACATATCACGAATCAATTTCAAATTCGGCCGCTGATAAGGCTTTCAATTTGCAGTTTAAACATAAAACATGAACAGATAATTAGACAGTCAAACAGATAAACATGCATTTAAACTAGTACATTCAATCAATCAATTCAGTATTTCAGTCAATTCAATTACTTATCATAATCAGTCTCAGTTTAGCAGTAATCAGTGGTTGATCGGTAAACAATGGTGAGGGTTGTTACAGTCTCCCCTCCTTATAAAGAGTTTAGTCCTCTAAACTCGAGTTACCTTAATTTTGGAAGAAAACAGGATTCAGAGGGAACGGTTCAAGATATCTCTTGGCCATGTCTTCTTCCCTTTCCCAAGTGGCATACATGCCACCATGGTTTTGCCATTCAACTTTCACTAACGGAATCTCTTTGTTTCTCAACTTCTTGATCCGTCTGTTCACAATCTGAACAGGTCGTTCCTCGTAAGTGTAGTCATCACTCAGCACTACACGAGTAGGCTCTATCACACGAAAAGGATCCCAGAGGTAGTCCCTCAACATAGAAATGTGGAAGACGTTATGCATATGCTCCATTTCAGGAGGAAGCGCTACTTGATACGCCACCGGATTGATTTTCTCAATAATCTCATACGGTCTGACATATCTCGGCGCTAGTTTGCCCTTGACTCCAAAACGAGTCTGGCCTTTCATCGGTGTCACTTTCACAAAATCGTGATCACCTACTTCATACTCTCCGTCTCGTCTTCTGACATTCGTATACTTTTCTGTTGGCTCTGTGCAGTTTTCAATCTCTGTTGAATCAGTTTCACTTTCTCAGTAGTTTCATATACAATCTCGGGCCCAAGCAAAGGCCCGTCTCTAACTTCTGCCCAGCAAATCGGAGATCGACATTTTCTGCCATACAATGCCTTGAAATGCGTCATACCAATACTTGAGTGATAACTGTTGTTGTAGGCGAATTCAGCCAATGGCAAATGGCTTTCCCAATTTCCCTGGAATCAAGAACACACATTCTCAGTAAATCCCCAGAGTTTGGATGGTTCTTTCTGACTGGCCATCCGTCTATGGATGATAGGCACTACTCAGTCTCAGTTCAGTATCCAATGTAGTCTGTAAGCTTTGCCAAAATCTCGATGTAAATTTCGAGTCCCTATCAAAAACAATGGACACAGGCACTCCGTGCAGTCTAACAATTTCATCAATATAGAGTATAGCCAATTTGTCCGCATTCTAAATTGTTTCGACAGGTAAAAAGTGAGCAGATTTAGTCAGTCTATCAACTATAACCCAAATTGAGTCCATACCTTTACTGGAGCGAGGTAAACCAACAATGAAATCCATAGTGATATGTTCTCATTTCCACTCCGATATCGGTAAGGGTTACAATAAGCCTGCAGGTTGTTGATGTTCGGCTTTGACTTGTTGGCAATGAAGACATTTCGATACAAAATCAGCAATTTCCTTCTTCATTCCCGGCCACCAAAAATTCAGTTTCAAATCTTGGTACATTTTTGTATTCCCTGGATGGATAGACAGTTTTGAATTGTGGACCTCTTGCAGAATTCTTCTTTTTAGTTCAGAATCATTCGGTACACACAATCTTTCCTGAAATTTCAGTACATTATTTTCAAATTTGAAATCCGGCCTCGGTTTAGATTCTCGTTCTTCGATGATCTTCTTCAAGAAGTCATCATGTTGCTGTTCTCTTTAATAATCAGTGCCGGTTGAGCTAGCAGCTATTGTCCACGTTGTTCTCATAAAACAATCTCAATTTCAGACTTTTCAAGGTCACAAAGCAACTCTTTCTGTCCGGTGAGTAAACAGGCTAAGTTCCCAATCGATTTCTGACTCAATACATCGGCAACGGTGTTGGATTTCCCCGGATGGTACAAAATCTGTAGGTCATAGTCTTTAATCAATTCTAGCTATCTCCGCTGTCTCATGTTTAGTTCTTTCTGTGTGAAGAAATATTTCAAACTCTTGTGGTCGGTATACACCTCACATGTTGTCCCATAAAGGTAGTGACGCCAGATTTTCAATGCAAATACTACTGCAGCAAGTTCTAAGTCATGGGTCGGGTAGTTCTTTTCATGCGGTCTCAGTTGTCGAGAAGCATAGGCAATAACTCTCCCATTCTGCATTAAAACACATCCCAAACCCATATGAGAAGCATCACTAAAAATGGTAAAACCATCCGTACCTGAAGGTAGGGTAAGAACAGGTGCAGTCACAAGTCGAGTTTTCAACTCTTGGAATGCTGATTCCCTTTGGTCAGTCCAGTCAAATAATATCCCCTTTTGAGTCAATTGAGTCAACGGTAAGGCAATTTTGGAGAAATCTTTGACAAATCTTCTGTAATATCCAGCTAATCCCAAAAAGCTTCGAACTTTTGTAACATTTGTTGGTCTAGGCCAATTCACTACTGCTTCAACTTTCTGTGGATCAACTAAAATTCCATCCTTGCTAATAACATGTCCCGAAAACATAACATGATCAAGCCAAAATTCACATTTAGACAGTTTAGTAAAAAGTTTCTGTTCTCTTAGGGTCTGTAGGGCAAGTCTCAGATGATGTTCATGTTCTTCTCTACTCTTGGAATAAATCAGAATGTCATCTATGAATACAACAATAAAGTCATCGAGGAATGGTTTAAAGATTCTGTTCATGAGGTCCATAAATGCAGCAGGTGCATTGGTAACCCCAAAAGGCATAACTGAAAATTCGTAATGTCCATACCTCGTTCGAAAAGCAGTTTTATCAATGTCTTCTGGTTTAACTTTTAGCTGATGATATCCGGATCTGAGGTCAATCTTAGAGAAAACTTGAGCACCCTGTAACTGATCAAATAAGTCATCAATACGCGGCAATGGATATTTATTTTTCACAGTTACCTTGTTCAGTTCACGGTAATCAATGCAAAGTCTCAGTGAGCCGTCTTTCTTTTTCACAACAAGACAGGTGCGCCCCACGGTGAAGTACTAGGCCTGATGAAGTTTTTGTCTAACAGTTCTTGCAGCTAAACTTTCGGTTCTTTCAATTCGGTAGGTGCAATTCTGTATGGAGCTTTAGATACTGGCTGTGTACCCAGAATTACATCAACGGTGAACTCAATCTCCTATCAATCAATCCCCTGGCAGATCATCTGGAAAAACATCTGGGAATTCTCTGATTACAGGAATACTATTCACATTAGCTTTATCATCAGTAGGTACAGTCAATACATAACACAAATACCCTTTACACCCCTTCTTAATCAATTTACAGGCTTTCATGGATGAAATCAGATACGGGGAAGGTACTACTCCGACTCCATTAAACACAAATTCAGGCAAACCAGGTGGACGGAAAACTACTTGTTTCGTTACACAGTCTATGGTAGCATGATATTTTTGTAACCAATCCATCCCCAATATTACATCAAAATGGTCAATATTTAACAATAGTAAGTCAATATACGGATGCATATCCCCAACAATAATTTCACATGTAGGGTACATATAAGCACAAGTCACAGATCCCCCGACAGGTGAAGATACAGCTAACAAGTAATTCATGGGTTCCAATAGTCTATTCAATTTTTGCGAAAAAGCATGCGATACATATGAATGTGTAGACCCCGAATCAATCAGAACATATGCATTTTGAGTACAAATTGAGAGGATACCTGACGCAACGGTCTCGATATTCTGCACATCTCCTAGTACTAGGGCGAACACTCGGCCCTGCCTCATAGGCTCTTTCCCAGTAGCCTTGGGGTTCGGTTTTGGTGCAACAGTTGATGCTGCTACGCTTAGTGCAGCTTTACTATTGCCCTGTGAAGTGGAAGGGCAATATTTGACCATGTGGCCCACCTTGCCACACCTGTAACAAGCACTAGAAATTTTATAACAAACTCCCTTATGGTTCTTACCACATTCAGAACAGGGAGGTATGGAACGATTCCCTTGACTAGAAGTAGTCGTTGACCCTGTATTTTGCTTTTTGTTCAACGGGTTGTTTTTGCCTTTCTTGAATTTAAAACCCCGTCTCTTACCACGCCATTCAGTTCCCGGTGTTTCAGTCTGTTTCAGTGCCTCAATGTTTGCTTCAGCCATGATGGCTCTGTCAAGAACATCTACATACTTCAATAGTTTCAGTACATTTATTCTGTCAAGAATTTCCACATTCAGGCCGCCTTCAAACTTCCTGGCCTTTTTGTAGTCAGTGTCCACCATATGTGGTGCATATCTAGCAAGTTCGGTGAACTTTGTTTCATACTCAGCTACCGACATGGTGCCTTGTCTCAGCTGTTCAAACTCAGTCGCTTTTTGGTCTCGGACACACTGAGGAAAATACTTCTCAAAGAAGGACTCCTTAAACTGAGCCCAAGTTACAACAGTGTTAGTGTCACGGACCAGCATCCATCACCTTCTGGCCTCTTCTTGCAAGGTAAAGGTAGCTAGCAATACTTTATGTGCTTCAGTGCACAGAAATACTTCAAACAATTTTTCTGTTTCAAGAACCCAAGCTTCAACTTTTAATGGTTCAAGGCCTCCCTGAAAGGATGGCGGTTTCATTTTGCTGAACTTCTGGGTGAGAGCAATTATATCCCCATCATTAACATTCAGTTCCGGCTGTACCAGAGGAGGAGGTGGGGGGCTGTTGGTTATGTTGTTGTTGTTGCCTTAAGGCTTCAGTTAATAGTTCAACAATTCTTTCAAGTCTTACCATTCTGGCCTCGGATGATTCAGTTTCATTAGCAGTGCTTGCATTATCCATTTCACTATAAGCAGTTATAGCAATTATAAACATAAGAAGTTGTATGTTTAAACAGATTAACACATATTCATGTCATGTCCACACACACCTTTCATGCTCATGTGATGCCCTAATTACTCTTCCAGGACACCCTATAGCTCATTTGGACAAGTGTGTGCGGTATAACTCGTGGTTAAGTATCGCTCTGATACCACTCTATCACGACCCAAACCCGCCCCTATGGGTTTAGCACAGTAACCGACCAGTAATCCGAGATTACCGAAGGCCTGCTTAACAGTAATACAGTAATACAGAGTACAAAGGCTGACGGAAGACAATACAGTAATTAAAAAAGTGTCCATAGAGCTGTGACAGTCTGTATGCAAAAAGACTTTTCATAACATTTACATCCAGAACAAAACAGTATTTACATACATGTACAATCATTCAGGACAGGGACTTAATCCCGATTAAAACAGTACAGTACAAAAACATTCAGTCTATACAGATCATAAACAAACAAAGCCAAAAAGGAGAAACCCAAAACACCTCATAGCCTTGGCTTGAACAGTACTGGAACCTCGAGGTGAGACACAAAGGTTGGCTTGACAAAACTGGAGTTTACCCCGACGCTTCTAACAACAGTCCGGTGCCCGAACACCTACATATATATATGAGCAGTGAGCTAAAGCCCAGTGAATAACATAATGCGTAAAGAGGTTAAGAATGAATGTCCTTTCAGTATTGAAAATAGTCAATTGATTCAGTATATTAGTCATTCAGTCATAACAGTCATATGTGGTACATCCCTTAGCATAGCAGTACAGTAAACAGTAGGTCTTAAAAGACCGAGTAGTCAATGATGGCCATCATATCAGTAAACAGTAGTGGTTCCAACGTGGGAACCGACAGAGATCTCTGTAACAGTAGCAGTAACAGTAACAGTAGTTGCTATGGATGCCACAATACAGTTCAGAATAGAGGACATACATTCATTCAGTTAACAGTATCAATTCAGTAACAGTACAGTTTAACCATTCAGAAGATATTCATATTTGAACATATCTTTACACAGTTGTTACTCACAGAGTTCTGGGGTACAGTTAAGCTAGAGCGCGTCCTCAGATGCCAACCCTACACAGTTACAGAGTGAACACACACTAAGCTACACAGTTGGGAAAATAGTAACTTAATCCCTAATTTGCCTCGGTGTGGTTCTACATTACTATCCTCATTAAGATGCTTTAAACTAGGCCTAGGAATGCCTATGATGGAATGAGGATGCAAAGATGCACTTTAAAAGCATTTTCAGGATTTTCAGAAAACAGAGGTCCCGCTCGAGCGTAGGTTACTCTGCTCGAGCGGACATGCAGACAAAGATTTCCGCTCGAGCGTAGACTTACCCGCTCGAGCGTACTGACAAATAGTCAAAAGTGCTGGATGTGTGAAAATCACGCTCGATTGGGCGCTCGACACCTGCTCGAGCGTAAGACATAAGGTCCCGCTCGAGCAAAAATTACCCCGCTCGAGCGGACTTCAAAACAGTGCAAAGTGTTGGGAGCACGAATTTCACGCTCGAGCACCAATCACCCCGCTCGAGCGTGAGTTCAAAATCTAGAATTCCCAGATTTGAACCTCGAGCTCAAATTCAACTTCAAATGTATCAAATTCGATTCCTTTGGGCCCATTTCCTGAAAAACACTTGTAAATACATAGTATGACATGATTTAAAGCTCAATTTGTAAAATCAAGGCCCAAAGGTAGTTCAATTAAATCCAAATTCAAACCAATTTTCATGAACATGACTTCAATTGAACATGCAAGACTTTAACTAGCTTCCAAGCTTCAAAACATGCTCTAATGAGCCAAATCTTCCAAAGACATGATAAATTCATAGTCTCTACTCAAGATATGAGCATGCATGTGGCAAATTTATGAAGAACAACCTCAAAAATGCAAGAGTACGCCATGCATGCAAAGATTAAGCTTCAATTCAACATTATAAGGCTCAATCTAGGCTTAGATCACTAAGGACACAAGAACCATGCATGAATCAATTCAAAAACAAGTTCAAGAAGGTGGATGTTCTACCTTAAGTCTTGAATACAAGATGTACAAGCTCAATTTTACAAAGAACCCTTCAATTCCTATAATTTCCAAGCAAATCTCCAAGTTGAACTCAATTCCTCTCACTCTAGTCGGCTAGAACAAGGAAATTGGCTGAGGAAAATGTTGTGTTGAATGTATACTAAGGCTTCAATATGTCTAAGGTAGTGGCCCACTCACAATGGCATTATAGTAAATAATGCAACTAAGGTAATTCAACATTATTTAAACCAATTTAATCATACCAAATCATATTTCAGATAAATATGCCATAAAATCACATAAATTATGATTAACACATATCACGAATCAATTTCAGATTCGGCCGCTAATAAGGCTTTCAATTTGCAGTTTAAACATAAAACATGAACATATAATTAGACAGTCAAACAGATAGACATGCATTTAAACTAGTACATTCAATCAGTCAGTTCAGTATTTCAGTCAATTCAATTACTTATCATAATCAGTCTCAGTTTAGCAGGAATCAGTGGTTAATCGGTAAATAGTGGTGAGGGTTGTTACAGTTCGGCAGGTGCTGACTTGGTTTTCTGATCTTTTCCGGGTGCAGGGTTAGGGTTGGAAGGAACGGTTCTGGTACGACGGTCCTTATCCTGTTTTTCCCTCTGGCTTAAACTACCCTCGGTCTGAGTAGGGAAAGTGTTATCCACAGTCTTAGCCACAACTGCGAGTAGGGAAAGTGTTATCCACAGTCTTAGCCACACAGCACTCTGTTATCCACAGTCTTAGCCACACAGCACTCTGTTATCCACAGTCTTAGCCACAACAGCGCACATTAATAAATCATTTTTGAAATTGAAAGTGCTATCCTAACCAATCACAACATATAGATAAAAATGATCATGAATGTATCAATATATACCATATAAGTAGTGTGACATTTAATATCCAAAATATACACATATAACTGTATTTTCCTCAAAAAGTTCCTCTTGACACAATTCAATATAAAATCAATTCTTTTATTTTACATTCCCATTATTACTTTCAAAAGAAAACATTTTAAAACCTCATTCTTTCTTTGATAAAACTTCCCACGTTAACATAAAAGAATCTCACTTGAACCACCATTCTAAAAATGTAACCCCACATGCAAATTATAATCCCTATCCTACCTCTCAATACGTCATAAGTATTTACACCCCAATATATATATCTATAACCTTTCCTAACCATAGGCCCAAGGATTTAAAAAGGATAATTGGTGTGAAAACTGTTAACACATATATACACTCAAACAAGATAACTGAAGTAATACATACTACCAATCTCATATCCACAATTTGAAAATCGACAACACGTATAAATATTCAAACAAGAGAACTGAAGTAATACGTACTACCAATCTCCTCTCCACTGGCCTATAACACGGATGACAGATCTAACAATACCAATAACACATAACACTTTACCGGCCTCACCTAGAAGGAGGTGCTCCTCAGGTCATACTTTACCGAGCGCAAACCAGAATGGAATGACGAACCTATCACAAGGCGCCACGCTTTGCCGACTAAGATACGGCAGGAAACAGACCCCCTTTTCACAATTTACCGGGCACAAACCAGAAGGAACGAAGAAACCTCTGTCAAGGCGCCACGCTTTGCTAGCTAAAATATGGCGGGAAACGAACCCCCATACAATATCACATTAAAAGCATAACGAGCTAATCAACAGAATACTACACGGGTGTCATACATACACCTAGTTCAATTATCATCGTAATAGCCACAATTCTTTAGTTACATTAACTCATTCCTTTTAAAATATACTCCGCAAACCACTATTCCACACGGGTTTTCCTTTATTTCAAACATTCCCAAAACACATCATGGAGTACTACACCTTAAAACTATAACTATTCAACAACAGTCTCATAATAATTACCTCTTTAACACTGCGGTGAAAACGAAGAAGGAGGAATTCCTCGGGATTTGCAAAACTTTGATCAATTTGAGAGAAAGATAGGCGTGCTAAACCTTTTAATGAATGAAATCGTGCTTGTTAGCGTGAGTACTGAGAAGGATCCTGGCTTGATCCAGATTGGTTCTACACTGTCTTCAGCGCGAGCGATTTGTCGCTTTCTTAAAAACTTTCAAAAAATGTTTTGCGCGGTCCTACGAAGACCTGTGTGGAATCGCTCTTGAGATTGTGCAGCCTAGGATCGCTCTCAGCCTCGAGACTTCACCCCTCTTGGTTTCAAATCTTGAACTGGAATTCAGAATGTTCAACGGTCAACCACAATGTAAGGCCTGTGTGGCCAGATCAAAAGCAGCCTGTGAATTAGCGGCAACAAAGTCAGATCAAGAAGCTTGCGAAGCTAGATCAGGAGCACCCTTGGAACTAGGGGCAAAGAATTTCAAATGTGCTCGAAGAACCGAAGATGGATCATTCCACAAATCAATGAAGATCGGCAAGAATGCCAAGTCCGAGAAGGGAAGAAAGAATAAAATATTGCTGAAGAACAACTGAGTTCCGATCCACAACACTAAAGGCAAATTCAGCCCCCCATTGGATGGACTCCGGCATTGTCAGTGAACAGCAGTCATTCTCTTGGATTCAGATGGCTTCGAGATCTCAGAACCATTTGGCATGAACAAAGCTACACTTTTACCCTTGAAAGGCTCGCTGGGCCGAAAACCCGGAAGGGCGACCCAGGCAAAAGTTAGTGCAAGAAAAAGAACAAAAAGAACAAAAAAAAGAGGAAAATGCAAAGAATGAAAAAAAAAAAAAAAAGATAAAAAGAATTGAAAAAAGAAAAACAAAGCTCGCAAGGTTGAAAACCCAGAAGGCCGGCCTTGGCAAAAGTTAAAGTGCAAAAGGAGAGGTTAAATACCCGAGTGTACCTTAACCCCGAACTACGTAAGGCTTGATTCCCATGTTTGGAATACGTAGGCAACTTCATTTTGAAGTCCAGCCACAAACACTTCCAAATCAAGTGTGTCCATGTATTGGTTTTGATGGTCCTCGCCTTCTCTGTATCCGAGAGTTCAGTTGTGATCATTACCATGAAGACTGATTACAATGCGCTGCGGCATTATCCAAACAAGGGGCAACTTTTCGTTGCCATATAGTGCGCTGCGGTGCCATTCAAACAAGGGACAACTTTCTGTTGCCGTGCAGTGCCATCCAGACAAGGGGCAATTTTCCATTTTCCTCCAGATCCGAGGTTGTGCGTCTCCAGAGTAGGTTCCGTGCTTGTTAAGCATTGGCCGTTTGCAAAAATATTTTTTTGAGAATTTTTACTAAGGTTGAGTAATTCTCTTGAAAATTATTTCATTTTTCCAAAACTGGACCATTTCTTGGACCCAAAAAAGGAAAATTTTCAGTGCTCATAATCTGACTTGCATGATTTCAAATCAAAAATCAAACAAGCATGTTAATCTAACTCTCATGTTGGTCAAAATTGTTTTAGTAGAAAGCAAAAACAAAAAAAAAAATAGTCAAAATGATGAACTGGGGACACAGTTGAGTCAGGCTTCCTATCTTTTCCCCATCGTCAATGCACTTTCCAAAAAAAAAATGGCACTCTACTTGCCAGAAAGGGCACTCTACCTGCCAGAAAAGGGCACAGCGGAAGCTAACAGAAAAGGGCTGAAAGCTCTCTCAACCTCCAAGCAACGAGGTATCAAGCCAAGTGCGGAGCACGAACTGGAATGGGGCAAGATATTCCACTCCCTTATCTGGACAGATCTGATCATGTCCAAACTCCCCAGCAGAGCATCGTCAACCGATGTCAGCTGCAGATTTGCTACACACCCAATTATAGCGTAGCCCCTCTGTGGAAGAAACTCACTGTTGTGAAAAAAGAAGAAGAATCTAGCGGAATGCTAGGAGCAAGAGCCCACAACTTTCTGTTTATCCATCAACCACCCAGGAGAGGGATTGAAAAATGAGAGATTGAAGAATAGAGAGATGTGCGATGAGAGAAAAAGTGAGAAAAGGGCTTTTTCAGAAAAATAGAGATTGAGTGCCAGAGTGATGTGAGAATCACAAATGAGAAAGGGTGGGAAACACTACCCGGAGAAACTGGCTCCTCGCGTACTGAGAGGTCTCTCATCTTTGTAACACGTCTGAGTGTCGTGTCTTTTGTTTTGTCTCGATTCTTGCTTTGAGTCATTCCGAGCGTGTCTCGATGTGTTTAGGTTGTTTACCTTTTGTTTTCCGTTATTGAGTCTTTTTCGCTGTGTTCAGTTGTAGGCTCAATATCCGGTCGAGAGCTCATTTCTCAATTTCAAAAAAAAAATCATCTCGTGCTCAGAGTGCTGTGCCATTCTCCACATTTGTGAAAAACAGTATTTGTTCTTTCATAAAACTGTAGGGTCCACCCCCGGTAAGTGTGAACGATAAAACAAGGACCTATCTAAAGCTATTTGGGTTCCAGGCTGCGAGGCAAAAGAAAAGAGGGAAAATCGAAGCATCTGAGTGTGTTTCACCTTCAGCAAATTTCATGATTGTACTCCGGATGTACCTCCTCAGGCCTCATCACTACTCCGAAGTATGAGTGTATCTCGACCCCAAGCTTAAGCCTGCTTCAAGTCAGAATGGCAATTAAAGCAGTAGCAGATGTTATCTCTCTCTAATATGAACAGGGTGTGCCCGTTTTTTAGCTGAATGTGTTGAAAACCCCTCTGAAAGGTAAATCGGAGGTCGTGTTTGAATTCGGTCTCGTTAAGGCTTGTATTCCCTTATTCGGCATTTTGTTTCAAATATGCGTTATCACGCACGTTCCACTTGCATTGTTATGCACCCTTCCACCCGCATTGTTATGCACTTCTCATGCTTGCATTGTGATGCATATTCCAATTGCATTGTTATGCACCCACTTTACTAGAATTTTTATGCTCATCCGTTGCATCTATCTAGCATTGTTGTGCTCATTACGTGCATTGTTATGCACCTTGTCACTTGAAATTGTCATTCTTTCTCCTCGCGCGTGCGACGGGTTAGACCTCCTCTGGTTTAGAGCATCTGGAATACGTTCCAATACTTATACCTTTCTGAAACACCGGGATACGTCCCTACGTTTCTCTCTCTTTTCAAAACACCGGGATACGTCCCTATGTTCCTCATTCCTTGCGGAACACCGGGATACGTCCCTATGTTTCTCATTCCTTGCGGAACACCGGGATACGTCCCTATGTTTCACATTCCTTGCAGAACACTGAGATACGTCCCTATGTTTCTCATTCCTTGCGGAACACCGGGATACGTCCCTATGTTTCTCTTTCCTTCCTAACACTGGGATACGTCCCTACACATTGGGATATGTCCCTAAACACCGGGATACGTCCCTATGTTTTCCCTCTCTTTGGTTAAGAGCATTCGGAATACGTTCCGGTGCTTATACCGTCCCTAACCTTTGGGATACGTCCCTAAACCCCGAGATACGTCCCTATGTTTCTTTCATGATCATAAGTCATGCTCGGCTTTGTGCATTGTTTTTGCATTTTGCCCCTGCCTTCGGGCGCATGCCTTTATCTGTAGCTTGTATGCTTTGTCTAAGTCTTCGGCCCTGTCAAAAATGGGTCGTCTCTGGGCTTTGACACTCACTCCCGTCATTGTTATGACTTACGACTTCTGTCAAAGAGGGGCAACTGTAGACACCCCATTTTTGACCGTCCTCAAGACTTGGACGTCACCGTTGGGACGCTCGGTGATCATCCATGTTAGTGTTCGTTTTGAATTCCCGGAGGTCTCGGCTACGCGCCTTGCCTCAAGACCTCTCAACTCGACTCTTCTGTGTTCGGTTTCGCACCAAACACTTCTGTTTTGTTTCTGGGGGTAGAGAGTAGCTTTTTAGCTACCCCTGGCACCCACCGGCCGTGGCTTGAGGCCACCGGCCGTGTTTTGAGGCTACGGGCCATTGGTGAAGTATACCATTGGCCGGTCGGCATTCAGTGTGACCGGCCGACCATAGTTTTGGCCGATGGCCCCCTTTTCTGGCCGAGACCTCTTCTTAGGGAGGCTTGACCCTTTTAAACCCCTGTTTTAGCTTCTTGAGGAAGCTTGAACCTTTGGAACCCTCGGTTTTAGCTTCTTGAGGAAGCTTGAACCTTTCGAACCCTTAGTTTTAGCTTCTTGAGGAAGCTTGAACCTTTTGAACCTTTGTTCTAAGCTTCTCCAAGGAGCTTGAACCCTTTGTCTAGCTTCTCCAAGAAGCTTGAACCCTTCTAAGCTTCCAAGAGAAGCTTGAACCCTTTGCCTAGCTTCTCCAAGAAGCTTGGCCCTTTTGCTCCAAGCTTCTAAGAGAAGCTTGACCCCCTTGACCCTTTTTATGTTAGCTTCTCTTCGAAGCTTGGCACCTTGCCTTGGCCTATATAAGGAGGGCCTCTCCTCCCATTTCAAGGGTTGGAAAAATCTGATATATAGAATATATATCACTCTCTCTCTCTCTACATTTGTATGTGTTAGAGTGTTCCAAAGTGAGTGATTCTTAGCCTATTGCACCACACCTCACAACCACACCTCTCCACCACCAACCTAAGCTTCTTGGAGGGTCTTGAGAGGTCCTAAGGAGCTGCATTCTTGGTCCACAAGCTGTTGGAGTCGCAGCCTTGAAGAAGTTCATCAAGGGTGAGTTTTTAAGTCTTAAATCACCCTTTCTTGCACACACGTTTAGCCTGTCTTCTAGGCTGTTTTGGGCTTTGTCATAAACTGAAAAAAAGTTTTTTTTTTTGAGTGCTTTAAATAGTTGTTTAAGGTCACTTTTTCATTTGGGGTGGTTTACCCCCTCTTAGGCCTTGTTTGGCCTTGTTTTTTAGCCTTTTTTGTGAGCTTCGGGACCACCTTGTTTGGGCCTCCTCACCACTGAAATCTTGAGGGATTTCAATGGTGAGGATGGTGGTTTAAGGTCCTAAGAAGGAGAGGGCCATCCCCTCTCCATGTTGTCTTCAATATATGCCATTTTAGCCTCATATGTGAGCACCATTCTTGAGTTCATGTTGGCCATGTCTTAAGTGTTATTGTGCTTATTTTGCCATGATATAGCACTGTTTTTAATTGGTTTAGACACACCATGCTTGCTTTGCATACTTGTCTTGTAATGCCATGAAATTGCCTTAACATGTATCTAGCATTTGGACCACCATGCTTGCATATTTTGGCTTAGCTTTGTGAAGTTTTTGGTCATGTTTTAACATGCTTAAGGTCTGTTTTTGGTCATTGGAGTCATGCTTGCCATGCTTTTTATAGCTCCTTTGCATTCTAGCTTACTAGCTTTGGGTATGTGGGTCACTAGCATGCTTTACTTGGCTTATTCTCATGATTTGGCATCATTAGAAACCATATTTCAGTCCATGTTCCATGCTTTCATACTTGCATTTTCCATCCCTTTCATGCCTTGAAGAGTTGATGGCTTATGCTCTATGTTTAGGCCCTTGTGCATGCATGCTTGTGTGTATGTTTTCATGCCTTTGTTGCATCATTTTGGCCACTGTTTTGAACCTAGTATAGGGCTGCCCAAATTAGTTTAAGTCCACTCTTTACATGTTATTACATGTCTTACACTTTGCATGCTTTGATTGCATCATGTCTTGCATGTCCACTAGCTTGCATACTTGTTCATTGCTTAACTTGTTTGCATTGCCATGTTGCATACTAGCTCACATGCCTAGGATGCATTGCATTAGCATGCATGCCTTGCCTCTTGAATTGAGTATGATAGAGGTTGAGTTCATTGTTTGTTTATGTGCATTTCATTCCACATTGAAATTGCACACTTTGGCTTCTTGGGCCATCATGCATTGAAATGCGTGATTGGTGGTCCGAGGGTCGAGCACCATACTCCCTTGAGTCTTAAACATGATATGGAGTGTGGTGGTGCACACATTTGCTTGAAATGCATTGCCATGCCTTGTTTTGCCCTCTGTTGTTGTCAAAACAGGTTCTGCAGGAAGATTTGGCCGACCGGCAATATGCAGTGCCGACCAGCCATCCATCAGTGGCCGATATCTAAATCAGTGGCCGGTGGTCATTCTCCATGGCCGGTGATGATTCCCCTTGGCCGGTGGTACTCTACAGTGTCCATGGAGCATACCTTGGGATTTGTGCAAATTTCAGAGGAGCAGAGCAGGGTAAACAGAGGCAACTTGTGCATGGCAATGGATTTCCGGGCGAAGCCAATTCGAGCATGCATGCATCCCTCTTCCCGAGGCCTTTTACTGCTTTCCATAGCTTAGTTAATTTATTAATTAATTAAGGGCTTGTAATTATTAATTAGCTAGGATAGTTGATTCATTATTCAGCCTGTATTATTCTTTTGGTCCCTCTGAGCGAGGGCGAATTTGTAATAAGTGTGGGTGCGTGTGTGCATGTCTTCCAACCCCCACTTCTTTCTCCCTTTTACTTACCTGCTTTTGATGGTTAGTATTAGGACATATTTAATTTAGCATACCTTATGCTATGCATGCGTGCATCCATACGTTTGTCTTGCATGCACCGGGCTCGGCGCATCATACTAACTGCATTGTATTTCAATTCCAAGTTGGATACGTGTTAGCTGTAGCATTTCACATGCCATCTTAGAATAGCCAAGCCTATCATAGTTGCATCTTGCATGTGTTGCATTAGCCATCTTAACATGAACTAGGATCATGCATATGATTACTAACTAGTTTGTGTTTTGGCTTGGAGTACTCGGTAAGCATTTATGCTGTAGCATACCGCATGCGTGTGAGTGTTTCCATGATAGCATGATTACCATGAGGCTAGCTGCTTATGTGATATAACTGCTTGAATGCCTGTGGATGAAGGTCGAATTGCTTAAATTGGGATAATGCATTAAAACTGTGAGTTTTAAGCCCACTCGATAGTGGCAAAACCTTTTTTTCTAAAAGCCCACTTGAGGGTGGCAAAACCTGCATTTTAGCCTACTTGCGAGTAGCAAACCATTTTCAAAACAAACATGCTATGTTTTGTTTCAATTTAGGAGATTTGGTCTATACTTGTTTGCTGCGTGCATAACATAGTAATTCTAGGCTAATAACCGGAATAAGAACACATAACATTTTCAAAATTGGATATCACGATTGGTAGAGGCCGATCTTCGGATCGGGCGAGAGGGGGTGCTCATAGCTGACCTTCCCCAATCATACCCAAGTTCCCGAGCCGAGGCAACTTTGGTGATGACGGACACGTGGCCTTTGGCACCGAGTCAGGGTTTCCTAAATTCTCCCAAAATAAAATATTTAGGTGGCGACTCTGTATCTGGCAAAGCAGTCCATGTTTGGCACTTCTTTTCTAAAAATCTATTTTCTCAAAACGATTTGCCGGATTTGGACTCTTTGATTCAGATTAAGAACCGTGACAATTTGAGTCCGAACTGTAGTGAGCCCAATACGAACAGAACGGGGCTCTTCCCCCCGGGGCGTTCGGGGACGTCTACAACTACATATTATAGAAGATTTAGAAGAAGATATAGTTAGCATAAACAGTGATGATTCAGAAGTCTACATCATAGTCGGTGATTACGAATACCAAATAGAAACCATAAGTTCAGATAGTGATACAAATGTAGATAATCTTTTAGGACAACTCAACCAAGAAATTGGAATACCCCATTCTCATGACACTTTCTTTATGATGGAATGCAATGCAGATACTGAATGTCAGCATAATTTTCAAATAAGACTAGGATTTGATATCACTAGATGCAACTATTGTAATTGGTTTCCAGCTAAAGATAAGAAAGCTCAGTGTTTATTATGCAGTATAACCTATTGTGTAATCTGTCTAGAAAAATTAAACATGACACACAAGATAACATTAGAAAATAACAACGAGATGCTAGAAGATCATAATATAGAAAGCAGAGAATTACATCTAACAATTAGAGAATTAGAGATACATGTAAGAGAGCTTAAGTTACAAATACGAGAGGTAGAAACTAAAGCTAATCTTGACATAGAATGTTTAGAAGCAGAAAATAAACAGCTTAAACAGCAGTTAGAACAATTTCATACTAAATACCCCTTAAAATATAAACTTGTTGAAGAACATATGAATTCTTTAGAATTAGTCAACCTAGTTGATTCTCAACCCTTTAGTCAGTACTCCCAAGCACAGTCAAATAATACATATTTACCATTCAATTACCCTGTTATTCCCAAGCCAAATCTAGTTGAGCTTTCTTGTGTAATTAAATTTGCAGAAAAAACCCTTAGTATAGATGCCATGATAGATACAAGAGCCAATAAATCATATATATAACAACACATAGTTCCACCAGGATGGAGCACAGTTTTAACAACCCTAGCTTTAGTCAGTATAGCCGATGGCACTAAACAGACATACACACATTGCATCAATGGAGCACAAATTAGTTTTCATCACATAGGATCTCGAACTCAACATATAGAATGGTTCCCTTTACCACAAGTTTGGATTGGACATACTAGACAAAACCATCCTTTCATCCTAGGACTTAATTTTATACTTAGTCTACAAGGTGGCATGTTTATCAGCCAAAACAACATCAGTTTCTTCAAACGAACTATACATACACCCACAACATATGCCCTTAGCACCATTGCCCATTCGTCAGAGTTGTGTGCGAAGCGTAGTGATACCATAGGAATAGATTCTGTTCCCGCTAGTTTTTTATTTCCTAGTAAAAATATTTTTCCTGAGCTAGCCCAAACATATATACCTGATGAGATAGCAAATAATTCTTTAGAAACATTAGACATAGAAAACTATGAATTAGGGGATTTAGAAGAGTTTGATTTTGAAGAAAAAGAAGACTATTGGAACCTAGAAGATTCTCAACAAATTGTTAACTTAGAATTAATTTTTGCAAAACTAGGAAAATTAAAGAAAAAATCAGTATACAGAAGAACAGAAAATGATTTAGATGAAATAATAAGATTATCAGAAACAACAGAAATTTTAGGTGAACAATCCATGAAATACTGGGAAAGAAATAAAGTTTTAGCCAGCTTAGATATAAAAAATAAAGATTATACGATTACATCAGTACAAATAGATCATACCCCAGTAGACATAGAAGAATTTAGGACACAGATTAAGGAGTTATTAGATTTAAGAGTAATTAGACCCAGTAATAGCCCACATAGGAGCGCCGCATTTATGGTTAGAAATCATGCAGAAATAAAAAGAGGAAAATCTAGAATGGTTATAAATTATAAAAGATTAAATGACAATATAGAAAATGATAAATATAATATACCAGATAAAGATTAGCTTATAAACAGAATACATACAGCAAAATTATTTAGTAAATTTGATTGCAAATCGGGATTTTGGCAGATAAAAATGGAGAAGGAAAGCATACCTTGGACAGCCTTTTGCTGCCCACAAGGACATTATGAGTGGCTAGTTATACATTTTGGACTAAAAAATGCACCTTCCATATTTCAACGTAAGATGGATAGTATATTTAATAAATATAGTTTTATACTGGTATATATAGATGACATATTAGTATTTAGCCCAGATAAAAATAGTCACATAGATCATTTATATATAGTATTAGAAGAATTCATAAATAATAGAATAATAATTAGTAAGAGAAAGATGGTGTTAAATAAACCTCATATAGAATTTTTAAGAATGGAGTTAGGAGATGGAAAAATTAGGTTACAACCTCACATAGTTAAGAAAAATTTAGATTATCCAGATAAATTGGAAGATACAAAACAACTTCAATCATTTTTAGGAATTTTAAATTATGCACAAATGTACATTCCTAACCTTAGTAAAATAATAGGACCTCTATATAGTAAGACCACACCCACAGGACAAAAATATTTTAATCAACAAGATATTGCTTTAGTTAGAAAAATTAAAGACATTTGTAGAAATCTACCCGACCTACAACTTTCCTTTGAATCAGAATATATAGTCGTAGAGACAGATGCAAGTCAATTAGGATGAGGAACAGTATTATTAGCTAAACCTAGTAAGTATGATAGTAAAAATAAAGAACGCATTTGTAGATATAGTTCTGGAAAATTTAAAGAAAAAGATACAACCATGACCAGCCTAGATTTTGAGATATTAGGAATAGTATATGCAATAAACAAATTTAGATTATTCTTACACAAGCCCTTTACAATTAGAACAGACTGTGAAGCTATAGTTAGATTTCATAATAAACTTAATGAACGCAAACTAAGTATCAGAAGATGGGTAAAATTTTTAGATTGTATAATAGGACAAGGATATAAAGTAGAATTTGAACATATTAAAAGGAGTGATAATAAATTAACAGATTGGCTAAGTAGAAAGATTTATTTAGATAAAGAAAGTAACCAGTTTAATTTTTGTGCAGATAATGGAGAACAGCAAAACCATGAACTTTGGGGGATTTGTCATTCCCATTCATGAAGGCAGAAACAAATTCAGACCATCAACAGGAATTGAGCTAGACCCAGTTCAACAGTGTCTTCTAGATAACCTTTGGAACAACCATAACCACCCAGCTAAACATCTGTCAGCCTTAAACTCTCTTAGTATATATTTTTCAAAAATCCAGAATTAATCTTTGTCTAAAAACTTTTCTTTTTATGTAGTAGCTAAAGGAACCAAGCTTGATATTTACTATGATTGGGTAGAAGTTGAACCCTTAGTTAAAAACTTTCCCATACCTCAATTTAAAGAATTTTATGATTTCGAGTCAGCCAGCACATATGCCCGTAGACAAATAGGAACTAGTTACTTTATCAGTCAGATAGTAAAAGATTATCTGGACACATTGGGCAAGATGCAGTCAACCATTCTTGCTACTAGTGGAGTTCCAGTTAGCCAGATAATTGGAAGCAGTAGTACTAACCCTCAGCTAGACTCTCAAAATCCTCTCCAAATGTGCAAACATTGTGAAGGACTTACTAGAAATTTCAAGAAAATTATAGATAAAGGCAAAAAGGTCAGTGAAGAGCTAGACCAGCTCCGAGATAAAGAAAAACAATTGAGAGCTATCATTCGAACCCTAACCAATCAGCTTAAAAAACTAAACCCAAAAAAAACACCCACTCCATCTCTTGACCTAGAATCCAGACAACTCACTAGTGCGGAATTTGAACAATTGAGTGCTAGAATGTATTTCTTCAAGCATTCTATCATTCGATCTTCTTGTGAGAAAAGCCAAGATATAGAGGACCTCAAACCCCATATATACACTTTAGCCGAAGATAGCAGAAATAGTAAGTTAGTCACTATACAGCAGTTTCTTCAGGACCTCTCCATAGTAGGAGTTCCATATTTTTTATATTTTTTCCTATTATATTTATCTTCATATTGTTGAGGAGTATATATTACGCTGCTACAGAAACCATAATTTTGTTTTTTCAAATCTTTCTGTATTTTAACTTCTATACATTTTTCTCTTAGCTTATGAAATGTATAAACTATTCTAGGTCCTATTCCTAAAAGTTCCTCTTATTTTTACTTCTATTGAGGCTATTTTTGCTGGCAAGTTTGCACAATAAATTGACCATTTATTTTCTATTTCTCTTTCTAGCTCTCCGAGTAATTTTCTAAAATATTTATTTCCTATTTCTTCGTCAAAACTTTTTCCAGTTCTAGCTGCTATGGCTAAGTATTCTTTGCTGAAGGGTACAACATATTTCTAACTTCCTAATGTTATCTGATCTAATTCGGTTAATGCTATGCTTTGAGTATAATCATTTCTTCTAGAAGGGTCATATCCTATAAGCATTTCTTTTATAAAACTAGTGAAATTCCATGTGTTATCTCCTAATCCTTTAAGCTGTCTAATTGTCTCTTCATATTTTCCTTTAAAAGTTAAATATATATTAAAAGCTGAATCTCCTAAAAGTGTTTCCATATATTCCCACATATCTGTTGATTCAAAGGGATTACTCATCCATGCTTTTACTGCATGTTTTTCCCATTTTTTTATCACTTCTTGCCATATCTGAGAATCGAATCTAGCTAAATCTAAAAGAGTTCCTTGGCTATTTGCTGGTTGTAATTGTATACTCATATCTGGTTGCCTACGCTTTCCATGAAATCTATGACTTTTATTCGGATCTGCTTTACTGCGCCCTGAATTAGCTAATGGTCTTCTTTCTCCTACTGCATAATGCATTGGTTCTACTGGATCTTCTACCGTTTGTTGTGGGTTACTAGTTCCTGTGCTTTCTGTGTTCATGTAAAAAGTATCTTCTACGTTAGATTGTCTTGGTATGTTAAATATTTTGCTAGGATGTATTTTATCTTCTATAATATCATCTACATATTCAGTGTGAAATTCTTGATCTAAAAATGATACTGCTTCATCATGGATATCTCCTCTAGCTAAGTATTCATAATATCTAATATCTAATATTTTATTCATATCGCCTAGGGTGAAATTTTCCAAATCTATCTTATCAATATTATATATTTTATTTTGTGATATTATTTTTTCTTCTGTCATTACATAAAGCTGATTTATGTCACTACGATTATCTTGATTTTCTTCCCTATTTATACTACTAAATTCATCATCTTCAGATTTTGCTGGTGCTACATACGTATATTGAGTAAATCTTACTGCATAGCTCCCATCTGCTTTTTGATATAATAAATTATCTCGAGGGGCTAACCTTTTTTGTCCAAGAAAATCTCCTAAATTCCAATCTAGTGCTGCATTATCTTCAGAATTAAATTTTTTAGCTGATAGTGCCTTTATTCCCTTTGCGCCTAATAACTTAATTATCTGATCATTTGTAAGTCTATAATGAGTATTTCTTTCTGAAACTGCTAAGCCTAAAAATTTTGTGCAAACTAATAAATTCTTTTCTCCTTTTTTCATTTTGTATCCTCTACTATTTATTCCTATTTTTATCTTTTTATGAAAGGTCGAGGTTGGTAATAAGAAATCTGGTATAAAATAAACTATTCCTCCTTTTGAATTCATATCTAATTCATAACTGCCTAAAATATTTTATCCTACATCATTAAACTTATCATTATAAAGACATACAAAAACTTTAGTTCCTAAATTTTCTCTAGTTAAAGCCTTAACTCCTACCACAACTAATCCTAAGTGAGTCATTTTGAGGTGTTCATTTACTGCATATTTATAACTTTCTCTATCTATTAAATTTAGCTCTATTTTCTCATCTTCATAAGTTACACTAATCATTTATTCACCATAGTGTTTAAATAGATATTGTTTTTTATAAATCTTTCCTAACTTATATACATATTTAGCTGGAATTAACTCTAACTTTTCCTTCTTAAATTTTTCTATCTGTTACTCTACATCTATAAATTCTTCCATTTTAACATCTTCATCCTCATTACGCTTTTTACTACTACTTCCTTTTACTAGTTGTTTAAACATTTTTTATTCTCTATAAGTTCTACAAATAGATTTCTTTGGTAATTTAAGCTTTTTGAAATATCTAGCTATATCTTCTTCATTTATCTGAGATTGGGGTTTGTTTACTTGCCCTTCTATTCCTTTTCCTTTTTGAAGTATTATTCTTTCTAAAGAAGCTAAACGATTTTCTAAACTATATAGTTGTTCTGATAATTCTTCAAATTTTTCACACAATCTGACTAAAAATAAAATTTCTATATTATTTTGTCTTACTGCTATTTTATCTGACTGATTTATTCCCTGATAGTTACTGATTCCTTCTGGGTTATTATGAAAGTCTTCTGCTTGTTTTAAAATAATTTGGTAGTTCCTATTAGCCTTTTTATCACTACTCATAAATTAAGATCTTATTAGTTGTTCTAAAATTTCTAATTTCTGTTTTAAATTATCTTGAATTTGGTTGATTTGTTCTATTTGTTTAGCTATTTGATTTATCTAACTATGAATTTTTTCAATTAGTTGCTTAAATTCTAACTCTATTTGTTTTGAGCTGCTAATATTTATGGCTGAAATTAGTGTTTCTATTTCTAGCTTAGTGGGAAATTTTTCTAAATTTAAATCTGTTTGTTTTTGTAAGATTGAACTACACTGGTCTTGGATATAATCTAATTTTTTATCTTGATCTTTAATTATACTGCGAGTATTACGAAGATGGTCTGCAGATGAAGCAAAGAGATTACTAATTTTATCTACGTCCTTTTTAATATTTTTTGCAAAACTAATATGATAATCTATAATACTATTTAACTGAGAATTATGTTCACTATGGAGCTAATGTGTGAAAGTACCTTCAAAATTACAACGAAATTTATTTTTATTTATGTTAAGACGATGGTTATGATTGCTGAGTTCTAAATCTAAATATTCTACTCTTTTCATACACAAAATTAAATCCTACTTTAAAATTATTAAAAGCTATTATAATATGAAATTTATAACTAAATTGTCCAAAAATAAAAATTACTCTATTTCCATAAGCAAAATGCATAAACTAACTAAAACTTTCCTAAAACCGAACACTGCTCTGATACCAATTTTGGGTTGGGGTTAGTGGTTTACCACGATTTTGAAATTGGGCTGAGAATTATCTAATTAATTCTACAGTTATGCTAATAAATCTTCAAGCTGTTGTATAGCTCGCTATAAGGCTTCCTGTTTTATAGTTATTTGTCTATTTATTTGAGTAATTTTCAAACTATAATTTTCTAGAGATCTACCGGAAGCTAATGATAATAGAAATTGATATCTTAATTTTTGATCTTCTGATTCTTGTATAAGCTCAGTACTGGTTCTGATTTTAATCCTAAGTTCTTCTTCTAAGGGCATAAAATTTTGATTTTTAAAATTCTTTTATGGACAATATTTCCTTAATATTTCTACTCGAGTTGCTATCCTTGTATTCTAAAATTCTTTTTCTTTGGCAAAACTATTTTTAGGGAATGTTTGTTTCAGTACATGTACTCCCACCTTGAAGCTAAGCTTCGCTCAACATAGTATATTTTTATTTTCTATTTTTTACTTTTTCCTTTTTGCCTACAATTTGCCCTCAAACGTCTAACCACGGCTCGCATACGGGCTCTTCGGCTAAGGTCACTCAGTAATAAAATAGAAAACAACAGACACTACGAAGGTGCAAAGCATGTAATATTAATGAGCAAACAAGCATTCCATAAGCTTAGTTTTTTCCAAAAAGCAAATAAATTTTTAGAATAGAAGAGTTACCCTTTTGAAATATTTAAGAAAAAAGAGAGACTACTCACACTTCGTATTAATAAGTAGTATACTCACAAAGATTATGTTACAGACTTTGAAATTCTGAAAAACTTGAAACACTTAGGGTTGGTTTGGGATGTCCTAAAAAAGTGCACTTTTTGACTTATTGGTGGGTTTGGGTTGGATTTGATGTGATGTGTTAGAGAGGTGATGTGATTTAAATAAGATGATGTGACTTAAATAAGATAGTGACTTTTTGACTTATTTAGTACATGCCAAACTAGCCCTTAGGATTTTTTAGAGGAGTCGGAAATTTTTACAAAGTAGAGTGAAGGGAAATTTTTCATTCTGCTTCTTCCGTTGGTATGAATGCCAATTTATACACATGGTTGATAGATACATACAAGTCTAAAGATTAAAAACAAACCTAAAAATCTATACGTCAAAAGTTTGAACTCAAAAGTCTAAAAGACTACTTAAGTCTAGGCCATAGTCTTTACAAAAATTTCTATGCCATAAATGCATAGATTTTGACTCAAATTGCTATTCTAGATATGGGTAACAAAATTTTATCAATAAAAGATTAGGATAATGATATCGGGTATTGCTTTGGGCCCCATCGCATATCATTCTATCCTCATTTTCTGATAAAATTTTGACTTACAATTTATTAGAAGACACGTATAAGGATTTTCACAACTTTTCTTTAATTGAGCAGGGTAGGGGTCATATGCTCTATTAAAGTAGTGAGTGAAGGAAAAGCCTTACTACTGATAGACACAAATAATTACAGACATAAATAGTTACAATAACTTTTGTCGTTTCTGGCATGCTTTTCTCTGATTGTTAAAGAGGGGCTTTATCTTCTACAAATTTTATCTTTTTCTTCTGAAGCACCAATAATTGATGTAAACATTTGGATGATGAATCTTCGAGGTGGATCCGTTGTGGAAGATTTACAAAGTTCCGCAGAGTAAAAAATTTACAAGAAACTATAATACTTTCAAAATATTATATAATGTGAAGTGCACTTCTTCTTTTTTTTTTGTTTTTTTTACATAGTATATTTTTTGGATGTATACTATGTAAAAAAAAATTCGAACCTTTCCATTCAAACGGTGCTCACAAGAACCTTCTAATAAACACACAAGCTTGGTGGCTCTGTTATTCTTTCCCAAACCCTGAAGCTATTTTTAGGGTTTATTTAGGGTTTAAATGGATTTGAATACCGAGTAATAAAAGCGACCACCCAAACAACGCCTCCGTTCTCACAATTCAACAACCCTAACATCCCCCAAAGAGCTCCAATGGTCCGCTCCAATGGCGTCAGACTCGTCCACTGGTTCGCTCGCCGCTCTCTCTCTCGCTACGTCCTCCAAGATTCCCCAATTGCCGTATGCATCTCTCTCTCTCTCTCTCTCTCTCTCTCTCTCTCTCGCTGTACACGTATATGTATATACTCATTCCTGGTCAATTGTCCGCAGATATATGAATCGTTGTTGCGAGGGGGTTATAGGAAATACGGCTCGGCCATCTTCAACCAACCTAGGGTTCTTGCAAGTTTCAATTCTAGAAATGGTATTTTGTTGTTGTCTTGTTTGGGCTTTACTTATATATTACACCTTTTATTTTATTTTATTGTTTTTTTGGATAATTACTGGCAAAGTTGTAATCTTTTTCACTTTTCCCTTTTTTCCCCCGGTAAAATTTAGTATTGATTGTTGTGTTTCAAGAAGCAGTTAATAATAGAAGCTGGTTGCGAATCGGAGTATTGAAATCGAATTTTGGGGCCGGCACTGCAAGATCAATTCATGGCACTGGTACTTACTTTATGTTGTTTCTTGGTACCATGGAAAGCATATATTTGCTATAGTGAATTTTATGCACCTAATTGAACTAGTTGTGTTCTTGACTTTGTGTTTATTTTTCTGCGATCAGGTTTTATGTCTGCCAAAGATTATTATGACACACTTGGTGTAAATAAGAATGCAACTGCATCTGAAATCAAGAAAGCTTATTATGGGGTATGCATTCTTCCTCGCCTCTTGCTATCACAATATAGTTTCACGTTTCAAAATGTGCAAATATGCTATGTTGATTCATTGCATATGGAAGTGAATGTCAAAACGTTGACTTCCAAATGAAGCTTGTAGAATTTTGTTTGGTTTTCCATCCATTTGTTTTCCAATTTTTATGTCATGTTGTTGTCATCATTCTCTAGCTTGCAAAGCAGTTGCATCCAGATACAAATAAACATGATCCTGAAGCTGAAAAGAAATTTCAAGAAGTGCAAAAGGCATATGAGGTACTTATTAGTTCAGCAAGTTTTCAGTTCTGGAATGTTGATATATACTCATTGAATGTACTAAAATATTTTTTTTTTTGGTGGTATTGTTGTAGGTTTTGAAAGATGAAGAAAAACGTGCACAGTATGATCAGGTCTCACAAATTTCTTGTCTTATTTTTTATTTATATTTATTTAATGTATAATCTTTCAATAGAAAAGTAATGTTTGTTTAGAATGTAGCAAAATGTTGGTCCATGAACTTGAAGTATACTTTGATGCACTGGCCATTCACTTTTGTGTAGTAAAAATAAAAAAATAAAATACAAGGGAAGAAGATGCAGACTTGTATCAAATGATGGCATACTTTTAAGATTAACCTAAGTAGGTTATTCATAAAGCTATCTTGTATTGCATCAAGTCTTTGTAGTGGACCAGGAGTTCATTATTTTAGGCATCAACCAATGTGTTCTGGAAATCCATCCTATATTTTCGTCCAGTGTATTGGAAAGGTGACAGATATTTTGTAGCAGTTAACTGTACTGCTGCTTTAATGATACATGTTCGAGCAGCTGGGATTGGTAATGAATAGGGGATGACTTGATGTCCAATCCACCTTTTATCTTATTGTGCAAGTCCTTACTTCAAGTCAACAAACAGGGACACTAGGAGTTACTTGTGTAAATTGATATATTGATATGTATCTGTGTCATGTCTTTGTGTATGTATATATGTATACTCTTGTCTGGATATAATTGCTTTGGACCTAAAAATATTGAATTAAAAACCCGATAACTTGTAACTCTGGCCTTTTGTATGGATATAATTGCTTTGGTGTGGACCTAAAAAAATTGAATTAGAAATTGAAAACTTGTAACTCTGGCCTTATGTCAGATTTCTACAATTTCCAGGAAGAAAGACTTAGAAATTATGTGCTATGGGGCTTAAAATCAGGCCTAAAAATCTGGCAGAAGTGGCGGGAATAAAAAATCTCTTAAACTTGGAAGAAAAGAGGAGTGGATGAAATATCTAGCTCTAAAAAAAGGGAAAAATTTGAAATCCTCTACAAACCTCTGGTAAAATCTTTGTTACTAACTGCACATAAGCATAGCCTTTTTTTATTAGTGGGGTTTAAAATCAAGTTAGGTGTGCCCAAAGCTACCTAATATGGGGTTAAATGTTGGAGTGTGGTGAGAGAAGAAGCATGGGGATGGTGAATTTCTTTGATGAGAATGGTACGTGTGAAAAGTGGCTAATGCATCAATTGAAGCTCTGATTCCAATGAAATAAGGTGTGGAGATTGTTAGAAATTTCAAATCTATTAGCTTGTTGGGTGGTGCCTATAAGTGATTGGCAAAAAATTTAATGATCTATTTGAGCGAGGTGTTGAATCGGTTGATTTCAAAGTCTCAAAATGTGTTTGTTATGTAGTTTTTGTGGCTAATGAGTGCATGGATTCCAAATTGAGGAGTGGGAAGGTTGGGGTGATTTGTAAATTGAACATTGAAAAGGTATGAGTGTTGTGAAAATATGCATGTGAGGAATAGATTCTAGAGGGTTGATGACCAAATGTGGTAGTGGGTGATATCGACAATGTTCTGGGATGTTGAACTAAGGTTGGAATTGTACTACTTTAGAGGTGACTATATGTCCCATGACAGAGGGCTTTGGAACGGTGTGAATCAAGTGTCGGAGGACTTCTTCACAGTTTCTTGCTTCTTTAAGGTGAGAAAGGGTGAAGTTTTGGCTTTCTTCTCCATAGGTATTGTGTGATGCTTTATATTGATTTTCCTTCTATTTTTTATCTTTCCATGGATAAAGAAGACTTAATGGAAACCTATATTTGGAGTGTAGATAATGATGTGTTTTGGGATGTTAGGCTAAGAAGGAATGTGCAAGATTGGGTGATGGAGTAGTTGATCGATTTGCTCTACTTTCTTTTTGGGGGTTAGGGGTTTTTTTGTGAAGGCTAGGATT
This sequence comes from Camellia japonica, assembly GCA_030407325.1. NCBI lineage: Eukaryota > Viridiplantae > Streptophyta > Magnoliopsida > Ericales > Theaceae > Camellia > Camellia japonica. The sequence goes on from JAPPVO010000029.1 coordinate 64,381,339, forward strand.
CATTGAGATGGGTTGAAGGCTTGTAGCTGAGAAAGGGAGGTTTGGTGCGAAGTCTTTTATTGACTTTGCTAGGAAGTTGAAGGTTGTGCTTCACTTGAAAAGACATTTGGACTGTCGGGGCTATATCAAAAGTGGCGTTTTTTGTGTAGAATGCAACCCATGAGAGGATTTTTACCATTTATAATCTAGTTAGGAGGCGGTTGGTTATCGTTAATTGGTGTTGTATATGTAAGTGTGATGATGAATAAGTCTATTTGCTTATTTACTGTAACGTGGCTGGCGGCTTGTGGGGTATTGTTTGGAATGGAGTGGGTGTTTCACAAGGATGTGGTAGGGTCTATGTTGTGGTTGTGGGGGTGGAAGGTAGGGAAACGAAGGAAGGTGTGGCGGGCTGGCGGCTAGCTCTTTCATGGAGTGGGTGTTTCACAGGGATGTGGTGGGGTTTATGTTGTGGTGGTGGGGTGGTACTGTAGGGAAACAAGGGCAAAAGGGGTGGTGGGCTAGTGGCTAGCTCTTTCATGTTTGATGTGACTATTGTGGATAGAGCAAACCATTATGAATTTTTCAAGTTGTAGAGGAACTTTGCATAGGGTCAAGATATTCCCCTTGTCCATTTTGTTAAGTTGGTTGTCAGATAAGGTCTTTCAAATGCTTGACTAATTTGTAGATTTAGTGGGTTCTTTTTACTTGTGAGAATTTAGGTCTCTTTTGTCTTTCGAGTGTAAATGCTTCCTTGTGTTAGTGTGGCCAAGGCTATCATAGTTAACCTTCTGTAATATGGGTAGGCATGCCCTTTTGATGCTTCTTTTTGTAAGATTACCTTATTGAAGAAAAGCTACCGAATCCTCAAGTAGCTTTAATTAGTAGTAACTATGTCTTCATTTAAATCTGTAATAATTATTCTAATTTGAAATTCTCAGGTTCCTAGAAATAAATTTTGCTTGCTTTGAAAGTTGGAAATGTCTTCATTTGGTTCACACATCTTGAAATTTTTTAGACAGCCTTAATTTCGTGAGCCTTACCATTGCACCAAGAAGCGGAAGACAAATAGAATGCGTAAATTTCAGCTCTTTAATCTTTTGGGATCATAAAAGATCAAAATGCTATTTTGCTTTCGCTGTCAGCTCTCTCTTGTTTGCTGACATGCAGTACTTTTCCCTTTGGGATTGGCTCTGATTTTGCTGCCTGCCCTAGGTGGTTTTTTGGTTGAACTTCTACTTTAGGTGTCTTTCCTGTGCTGGTAGGTGCCTTTTTATCCTATAAGATGTCACTGGTACTAGTCAAGGTGCCCTCTCTTAGGTAACCCTCTCCCTTGCTTGAACCTCAAATGTGGCATGCTTTTTTATGGTAGATATTTTGAATCTGACCAGTACACCAAAAGCCACATAACTGATGGAACATGTGAAATTGAGCCTTTCCACCCTTTGCCATCATAAATTTTTATCCCTCCTGTTGCAGAGATTTTTATCCATATTTACTTTTGTGCTTAAAATTACCATATGATCATTATTATGTATAGAAACAACTATGCTTATTAAAAACTTAAGACCATAAAACTATAGTTTGTGAATAAAAGCTTAGAATAGTTCAACTTTGTGCATCTCTCTCTCTCTCTCTCTCTCTCTCTCTCTACATTTTTTGGCTCTCTTATATATTGTTGGCACTTTTCATGCATATATAGCCATCTTCAACGAGTTACATGGTCTTGTTTATTGGTTTGTTTGGTGAAACTTCATGACAGCTTTACTTTTCATGCTGAGCAAGAAAAAAGATATTTTCCGTTCCTTATGATATTTTAGTGGATAGATCAATTGTTTTTGCATTCACATCTTGTAAGGCTGGTCTAATATAGTTAGCAGCAAAAGTTAGATTAGTGAACTCTCTCTCTCTCTCTCTCTATATATATATATATTGTCATTGGTTTTTTTATTGTTATTATTTTAATAATTTTCACATCTAAGTTTTTCTTCACTTAGTTATTTTCATACTTATGTTGTGCATATGCATAATCTTGTAGCTTGGCCATGAAACATATGAACATGGTGCTAATGGTGGTGGCATGGGTGGTGGTCAATGGGGCCCTGACTTCAATCCATTTACTGACATCTTCAATGACAATGTAAGTATTATTTTGTTTTTCTTCAAGTTTGTTCTGATACAGAACTGTATCATTTTGTGGTTTCTCTCCACCTATTGAAAAACTTGAATTTTCTTGTATCTGTCATGGGATGTTGAGAATTCGAAGTTGTTCAGAGATGTCAAATTAGTAGAGCTGATATACAGGAGTATCTTTTGGGGAAATTGGAATTTAAGCTCAAATTTGCTCCATTGATGATGGTTAGAGTAAGTGTTAAGGGGAATGCAGATGTCTGGTGTATATTCTTTTGGTTCTTAGGTGGGAAGCCTAGTTTTATGTAATTCTACGACACTATTGCTCTTGTTCTGTTAGATGGAATATGGTTTTGTGTAGAGGAGTGGTGGAGGATACTACTGGAAGTAGTTGAGGTTTTTATGGAGAGGCTGCACCCAAAGTTACCCCAAAAGCAGCACTATCATCCACATGGCATGACCATGCCATGCGAGAAGTTCTCAATTGGAAGTAATTCTAGTTTGAGATGCACCTGATAGCAGCAGTGCTCACAGGTAGCGTTTGCAAAGTAAAACGTACCCTTTTATGAAGGCCCTAAAACGATTATAAATTGGTCATAGGACCTCGATAGATACTTGTTCTTATTTTATTTGTGTTGTTTTAGCCTTTTAGGGACCTATTGAAGGGTTTTATCTATTAAAGAAATTTGTTCCTTGGTTTTTCTGTTGAATTTAAAGGAGTTCAGTTGACAAAGAAGAATCAGGATCATGTTACTTAATTTGTATTGTCCAATTTTGGAAAACTTTTCAATGCCCAAAGAATTTATGTTCATTGGCAAATTAATTCTTCCTTGCAACAAATAACTTGGCTATTCCCCTGGTGGTATTAGTTCTCAAAGTACCATTTTTTTTTTGCAGAATATGTTGAATATCAATTTGTGTTTCTGCATTTATCTTGTTGTCTGTGACATCATCTTTAAATTATGATATGTTATATAGCTATGATTAGCCCTTTAAAATTTAAATTTTCATAGCTAATGTGGCATTTTGGTTTTGTTGATGTTATTTTGCCAAGTGGAATTAGTTGCATGCATATTTGCATACAAGTCTATTAGAGTTTATCCTTTTTTTTTGTCACAATTATATCACCCATTCCTATTCACTCTGGTTTTCCTCCCTTGTAGGATGTAAATCAGAGCTTTGAGTATTATTGGTCAGAGAGAGTTAGAAAAATATTAGTAATAGTAATATATTACATATTGTCTGGATCTCAGGATTTTTCTCTTGCATTTGTCATGAATGCTGTTAAAGACACTGCACAATAAGATGCTGATTATAGAATTTGTCCTAAATCTGTTTTTCCAGCTGACTTTATTGCTTCCAGCTTCTGTCTGTTGATTCATTGCTCGTGGTGTTGTGTTCAATGTTCCAAATTCTGTATTTTATGTATGCTGATTGTGGCATAGAATTTATATTATGCTCTAATCCTTGGTTTATATATATATATATATCAGCATTTCTCTCCACAATATCTTGTTGACTTTTGAAACTTATTTGTCTTTTTCCTTGTGCAATGGTGCATATGGTGGCATTCTCTTCAATGGAGATCAGATCTTCAATACAATCTTTAATAGGGGCATGGGCGGCAAAGATGTCAAGGTTCTTATCTTATCCTTAAGTGTTGGTGATTTTGTTTTTGTGTGCTAGAGCTTGTTATTTGACAAGCTTTCTGTCTTTTATTGATCAAGCATAGGTTTCAGTTGAATTGTCCTTTATGGAAGCTGTTCAGGGATGCACCAAAACTCTGACATTCCAAACTGATTTGCCTTGTGAAGCTTGTGGTATGGCTGTATTCTCTGAACTTGATGTCTCTGCAATTATGTTTCTTTGTCAATAGACATTTTAGCACATTTTAGTTGTAAATAACTTTTGGGACAATTACCCAAAAACTTTAGGGTTTGACCCTCGTAACAAAAGAAACCCTAAATTTTTAATTTTATTAGTTTAAACCCTAATATTTTTATTTGTTTTCAATTTAAACCAATTGCCTATTTTTGTAAACTAAAATCAACCAAAAAAGTGCATTTTAGTCATTAAGCTCAATGTAGGCATTCATAAAATGTCTAAAATACTCGTTTTCATTGAGTTTAATGATTAAAATATCTATTCGTTCATCGATTTTACTTGACGAAAATAGGCAAATTATTCAGGTTGAAAACAAATAAAAACTTTAGGGTTTAAAGTGTCAAAATAAAAAATTCAATGTTTATTTTGTTACAATGGTCAAACTCTGGGGTTTTTCTTGTAATTTCCCCATAACTTTCTTCATTGTTTTTCTTTTTCTTTTTCTTTTTTATGGATGGATGGTAATTTAGCTTAATAACTGGTCCATCATAAAGTTTCTTGATTTTATTATTTTATTTTTCAGGTGGAGCTGGTGTTCCTCCTGGAACCAGGCCTGAAACTTGCAGGACCTGTAGAGGCTCAGGCATGGTCTGTTTTCTGACATCCATGTTTCTAATCGTATTATAACATAGTGAATGTCTGTAGATAACACCTAGTTTTTGCAAATTTCAGATTAACAAGTCAACTGGCCCATTCAGGGTCCAGATTACGTGTTCTCATTGTCATGGAACTGGGAAAATTGTTAAGGTATGATAAAGAACTTTTATTATTTTGTGTTTTTGGGCGTAGTGTACAATTTTTGTTGATAATTCTGATGCTTTCCTGTTACCTACGTCTTGGGGATATGCTGTGCAGCTATATATTTTGTTGAATTTAATGAAATGGATTACACCACTGTATGTTTTGTGTAGTAAACATTTTTCAGGGTTGGTAAACCAGAAGGCTCTGAAGACACTTTGATGGGTGTAGAATTTCTTTTGCTTCACTTACCAAATTAATGCTTTGGTATGATACAATGTTAATAATAGTTAGTTGTTCTACTATTTGGAGGGAAAAAATGAGGAGGTTCATTAGCTTTTTATATCTCTTAAAATGTGACAAGAAATAGTAACGAGCATTGAATTTTCTCACAGCTAGAGCTTCTCTTCATCTATATCTTTTGATCTTTGTCCTATGTCTGTTGAGAGTGGTATAGGTAACGAGGTCTAGAATTCATGCCATCTGTTGATACTAATATGACAGTGATCTTTGAATTTATGAAAAACATCAAGCAAAAATTGCAACATAAGAATCAGAGTAGATTCAAAATTCTGGGGCTCGTTGAGAAGGATGTGCCAGTTGGTTCTGGGATGAATTAAAAATGCATGCATTTGGGGTGGGAGCAAAGTTTTGACCTGAAATGTTTAGTCAGGATGAGTGTAAAATAAAGAAGGGTTCTTATCAATTGCTGTTGTGAGTGGTTTATGATTTCATTGAAGTTTCTTATTTTGAGGGAGTAAGTTGTTCCTTTGATGGTTGCTATGCAAAACATTAATGTCGAATTTTACTGCCCATCAGTATCAGCGATGTTTGAATTGAACTTCACAATAAGTAGAGACAATGTCGCAGTCAAGTTCTCACTACATCAGATTACTGCTTGATGCTTTTCTGAACTTTGTGCCAAAACTAACATAAACGTATTGATCCATAGCTGGTCTGTGGCATGTTAAAACATTTCACTGCGAGACCTTTTATTGGATTCTTATACTCTAGATGTCATTTATATGCAAGTGGCATCTCTTCTACTTAAGTTATCTTTTTGAAGTATAATGGTCATTTTATACAAATTTTTTGTTCTTTTTCTGTTTACTAGATCGATATATTGATGTAGTTATCTTACAAATGGCATATCAATATGGGTTGAATACAGAACTTTTGCAAGTCTTGCAATGGAGAGAAAACAGTTAGAGGACCAAAGACTGTCAAGCTGGATATCATGCCAGGTATTTTGAGTAGGTTCATATGTTGTCAATGATTTTGTTTTAATCTAACAAATTGGCAAAACTGGACTGACTTCCAGTGTTTAATTCTTTCCGAGATGTCCGTTGATGTTTCAGAATTTAACAGAGAAACCTGTGTTTGTCAAATGTTAGTGAGAGCTCTAATAAGGGAGTTTAAATGACTAATGCCAGAACTTGTATGAATTATTTTGATCGGAAGCTTATTCAAGAGCTGCCTGAATATCCCTTTTATTTGAACCTGACTTGAAGTAGGGAAATTCTACTTGCACCACCAAATTTTTTTATTTTTATTTTATAATTTCTATCATTCCTTCATTACCCTCATCCTAACCTTTATCTTTATCCTTCTCCTAAGACCCAAAACCTAAAAAATCCTAACACCCACCACCATCACCTCCGACCATCATCCTGCCGCCAGAGCCACCCCCCCTCCATCGCCTCACCACCGCGACCATCACCACCACCATGACCACCACCTTCGCAGCCCCTCACTGCTGCAACCAGCCCTCCCTTCGGCGCTCCACCGCCGTGACCCCATTGAGAGAGAGAGAGATGAAAACCTAGGGTTTTCAGATTTGAAAGACGAAGAAAAAGAACCGCCATCGCCGACTACCGTGAGCCCCTCCCACCGCTGTGATTGCCTTCCTAGCGCACCCGTTGCGTCTCCCTTTCCACTTTCTTCCTTCGCCGCTGCGTCTCACCCACCATCGCGTGCTTTAGAGAGAGAGAGAGAGAGAGAGAGAGAGAGAAGTTTCAGATCTAGATGGCCCTCGCCATTGTTGCGGCCCTTACTCTCTCCGTTGCTCACTGGCGCAACCATCATCACCAATTGAAATTAGGGTTAGGTTTGGGGAAGAAGGTGGTGGTGGCTGCGGCGGTGAGGCAGCTGCACCGGTGAGTAGTGACTGCAGCGGTGAAGATGGTGGTCGGAGGTGATGCTGAGGGAGAATTAGGCTTAGGGTTTTGAGCGTGTAAGGAGTTAAATTGGTGGCGCAAGTAGAATTTCCCCTTGAAGTGCTGTGAAGAGCAGGCAAAGAGGGAAGTAGTTACATGCATATATGTGTGTGTTAAACAATTGAATAATGTTAGGAATCTGGATTATCAAGCTACTTTATTAAATCAATTTTTTTGTGATTTCATCCCTTCATGTATTTTTGTTATTGTATTTGTGTTCTAACTAGAGGACTGGGTGTATGATAATTTGCGCTAAGTTTGGTTTGTGTTGTTATTTCTGAATTATCTATAGCTGTCCCTGCAATTATTCTTAATCCCACCTTGGGGCAGGTAGGTGCTATTTCCCTTGCAATATTTTAGTTAATGGTCGTATAGTATACATACCAAGTTATTGTTGTGAACCCCAAGATATTATTACAGCAAGTGAAAAACAAAATTCAGACAAGAATAATATTCTACAACTAGCAATTCATTTATTTTTAAACCGACCCATTTACTATCTATTATTTGATTAGCCGATAATCCTCCTTACAAGCCTCTGGAATCCTCTTTTTTCCTATTTCTTTTTCGCTGATTTGTGTTTGTGCGTAATGTGGCATTACTATGTTTTGTTTATTATTGATAGGAATTCTTTTGTTAAGAACTTATCCATTTATCCGCGATCTAGGCATAGCTAGCAATCCATTTTATATTTCTTCTCATTACCTCTCATGGGAAAATGATGCAACAAAGAATAGAATTGTACAATATGAAACAACATAAAACCATATTCTTTTCCACAAAAAAAAAAAAAAAAAAAAAAAAAAAAAGAAAGAAAAAGAAAAAGAAAAAAGAAAGGGGCTTTCTACTCAAATTGATCTTTTTTGACAGAAATCGATTAGAAACAAGAAATGTTTGAACCCCATTTGGGTTCCTTGTCCATTATGAAACTTTCTGCTGAAGTTGTGCAAGCAATTTTTGGGGCCTGCATCAATTTTGCAGTTTATTTGCTGTGAGATGGTGGTATGTTAGAGAGAGTAACACTTCAAGAATCTTGTAAATCCTCACTCCAAACAACCAAGCTTTTTGCCACGTTAGCACCACTCTAGGGTATCTTGGTTGTTGCACCTGTATGAAAACCTCTAAAGTTATTTGCAGAGAGCTAATACCCCTATGTGCTATGTGTATGACCCAGTCAGGATAATTAGGTGCCGTTTGGTAACACTTAGTGTTTGCAAAAGGCTAAAAGAGAAGAGACAGTGAATAATGGTGGTTAGTAGTTCCTTAAAATCTCCCTCCGTCCCAAAATAATGGTCCTTTTTGGAGAATCCAACTTTTTTGGTAGTACGATTATTGCACTTTAAAAAAATTGATTTTCCAAAATTACCCTTTGATAGTACATTTTTTAGGGAATATCAATGTCATAATTATATTTTTTATGTTGTTAATGAATTTAAAAGAAGGGCAAAATAGGAAATTTATATTATTTTTGTACTTGATTTTTGAAAAGGGACTAATATTTTGGGACAATGAAAAATGGAATGAGGGACTAATATTTTGGGACGGAGGGAGTATTAAATTAATCATTTTAATGCCTAGACCTACATAGCACCGACACTTCAAAATTGGTGTTGTAGCCATATTGGACACGTATGGGACAGAGTCATGCAAGGACATGTATGAGACACACAATATGGCGTGTTCACTTAACAAATATAAAAAATTTCAGGGGACACGTTTCAGGACATGGTGATGTCTTATTTTAATTTTTCAAAGCTAATTTCAAAGGTCATATTATAATATTTTGAATTTGAGGGTTAATTTTTTTTGAAAAAATATAGAGCTCATAACAAAACATTGACAATACAACACATATTTAATCTCTAGCTGATAGATTGCTTTTTATGTTAACTTAGTGTTACTTTTCATTAATTTTAAATGTTTATGGATATAATATTTATATAGGTAACAAATAAAAATATTTTTTTTTCTAAGAAAAACAAACACAGACACAGACACAGACACAGATGGGAAACACAGACACAGACACAGACGGGGCACAACAATTTTGAAAAAATTAAGATACAGACAAGGCGCTGGAATAACAACAATATATATATATATATATATGGATATAAATTTAGGACACATAAGAGCATTAATGTATGTGGGTGTATTTTTACTTCTTTCCTTTTTCTTTTTTTTCTTTTCTTTTTTTTTTTCTTTCTCACTTTTCCCTTTCTTTGTTTCTATATATTTTAGTTTCTAGTTTCACCCCTACGAGCTTTCTAAAATTATTAGGGGAAAAAAAAAAATCAACAATGATGTTCTAACACGTGTCCATGAAGTGTCCCTAAGGTGCCCTAAAAATAATGATTAGAAAATTGACATGCTGCACGGCGTGTCAGTGTCCGATTCGTATTGAACTGGGACATGACACTTCTTTTGAAGTGTTAGTGCTCAGTATTTTTGTTTTTCACATCCCTGCTGTTGTCAGTGTCCATGTCCGTGTCCATATCTATATGTAATGTTCATACCATATCAGTCTTTGTGATTCCTGGACATAGGCTAATTAATCATAAAGTAAGACTGCTAAAACTAAAAGCTCGAGTAAGCATAGTTTCTATATTGCTTTGAAGTCGTGCAATTTTTAAAGTTTTCCTACGTTTCACTCCATCATGTGTGGACTGCATAACACCCTAAAAAGAGAAATGATCTTCCCATTTTCTTAACCATAGTATTCCAGATATAGAAGCCTTCTTATCAGGGATGTGCCACTCACTAATGACATGACCAAATAAACTTGCTAACTTACTCAAAGATCTTCTCTGGCATTAATGCTCGCTATGGAACTCTTGCCCTTATTTACTTTAAGCGTTAAAAATCTTTTAAGAAAATTTAGGAAACTAATTTAGTAGTTTGCTGTCCTAACTAGAAGAGAGGATAATGCAGAACAACTATTAAAGTATTCGTTCAACTATTCAATTAATCCCAAAACCAGAATATATGGAGAATTGCTCTGAAAGGGAAGAGCAAAAAATCATGAAGAAGAGGAGAAAAGAGGAAGAAGAACACAAGGGCCACAACCCTAATCTCACAACGGCAACAGCTTACTCAATATCTCATTATTCAAAACTAAACTAAAACTATTACATTGCAAAACCTAATATTTATAAACTAGAAAACCTAATTTAAAATAGGAAACTAAATCATAACATTATTTAGAAACTAGATCTCTAATAAAATAGGTATTCTAAATAAGTATACTAAGATCCTAATTAAACTATCTATAAAACATAAATATAAAATTACAAAATAAATAAAATTTCAATGTCACATCCCACATAAGAGGAAGATAGTGTTGTGGTTTCTGACATGTTTTGGTTTTGTTTTTCATGAAATTCAAATAAATGAAAAGGAAAAAAACAAACTAGTATTCCAGTTTTGTTAGGTATTTGGAGGCAGTTCATGGGATCATGGTTATACACACCTCTATGATGAGAGAAATTATTGATCTCATCAGGAATATAGGATGGAGAATTGGATATTAGATGGATTGTGGGAGGTCCACCATGACTGCTGATGCTGGGTAAGTTGGGAGGCTGTCCATGAGTTCATGACTGCCCAATTAGGGTCCGCTTCTATTGTCCTTGAGCACCTTTCAGGTTGGGATGGACAGCAGGAATACATTGTTGTGGGATGTGGCTTTCTGCTTGTTTTTCTTCTTTTGTTTAGGCCTTTATTTGTTTATGCCATGGATGTTTCTGGACTTCATTGTGTTTATTGTGTCATCTGCAGGAGTAGATGATGATGAAACTATGAAGGTGTCTAGGAGTGGTGGAGCAGATCCTGATGGCAATCAACCTGGTGATCTTTATGCTACTATCAAGGTACCTTACATAAGTTGTACTGCCACCTGTACTCTTACTACTACGATATTGTTTTGTTAGGATGCACGTCTGTACTCAGAATTTATTACTTAATATTTCTTCAAGGTCCGGGAAGACCCTGTTTTCCGACGAGAAGGACCAGACATTCATGTTGATGCTGTACTGGGTATCACTCAGGTAATTACTTCTCTATTACCATAACTGCAAAAGAAAACTTAGGCATTGCTTGTTTGATGAGATTTCTTGGAAGTTGTTACATTTTAAGGTTTTTGTGCTTTTTGTGAAGACATAGTTAAATCATTCCTTTTGACTGAGAGATATGTTAGTCGTCTTAGGGGGCATTGGTTGGTGGGAATCTCCAATTGAGAACAGCAATCCCAATCCCATTCCCCATTCCTGTCTTTGAAGGGGAAAAAAATTAAGTTGGCAGTTGTTAAATTTGAACAACATTAAGATAAATTAAACTTAATCAAATTTGTAAATGAAATAGATTTGCATCAGTAGCCCACATTCACTACCTGACTTCATTAAACATTGGTTGTGCAAGTCATTACTGGTGTGTGCTTATTTTGTTTGCCTCTTTTTTTTTTTTTTTTTTTTTGGTGTTTGTGTGGTAAACACGAAAAAAGGAGTTATTTCAAGTGTACAAGCTTTTGTGCAAGTTATGACTGTTTCTTGTCCCTGGTTTATGAGCTCTTCTGCAGTTTCTTGTCAAGTTCCCTTCGTAGAATTTTTTTTTCATTTAATGAATGATGTCTGCGAATTTACTCTGTTGCAGGCAATTTTAGGAGGAACCATCCAGGTCCCAACTCTAACGGGAGATGTTGTTCTTAAGGTTTATTTTTTATTTATTGCATTTTTTTTTATTATTATTATTATTTTTTTATATAAATATAATGTTGCTGTTTTCTATGCACAAGTGACATGATTCTGTTGGTTTTGATTTGCAGGTCCGCCCTGGAACCCAACCTGGTCAGAAGGTAGTCTTGAAGAGAAAAGGTAAAAATGATATGCAAGAGTGTTTTTTTTTCTTTCTTTCTTTTTAATTTACTCTTTCATGCTGTTAAATGCAAAGAGAAGACCTGGCCTCCTTGTTCAGGAGTGGAAAACACTTAAAGGCGTGTGCGAGCAGGCCTGTCATGACCGAGTACAGATGCCTGCTCATGACCGAGTACAGACCAAGTGTGATTTGCCCCAAGTGCTGAGACTAACTCCTATTATATTCTTGTGTGCAGTCTATAGGGAAAACTGCTGTTACTTAAAAACTATTTCCTAGTTGCAATGAAAATGAAGCAAGCATTGAGATTAAATGTAGAGAATATGGCTGGAAAATAAACTAAAGATAATTATCATTGCTTGGAAAAGTAAATGAGTACAATTAATAAACCTGAAATTGAAATAAAACTGGAATTGAAATGACAAAGCTAGGGTTAAGTATGGAAGTAATTTGGAAAGGAAATTTGATAGAGCTTCAATGTGTTTGCGATGCAGAACCCTTTCTATGTCTTTATTTCTCCTTTTATAGAGTTTGGCCATGGCTGTTGGCAGCCATATTCTCCATGATTTCCACCTTCCTTATGCCCCACATTTGGCCTGAATGGCTGCACCATCTTCAGTTAGTGGGCTTACACTTTTCATACCAAGTGCCACATACCCCACTATTTCAATCAGGGGTTGGTCCCTGATTTCATCCACCGTCAAAATTAACAAAAACACTAGTTAAATATAAAAAACAGTTGCTAGATTTAAATAATTAATAAATCATTCATAAAAAAAGACAAATACAAGAAGAGTTTACTTTTGTAGGCTTTGTGTAGTTGGGTTGTTGGGCCCTATGTTGGTTGGTTTTTTTATATTCTTTGCATCGTCTTGATGCTTTTCGAATAAAGTTTGATTATTTATCCAAAAAAAAAAGAAGAGTTAACCTTTAGACAAAGAAGTTATCATCCAATGCATCATTAGTTTATTACAAATTTACAATCTAAGCAAAAAATAATAAGCATATAACATCCAGCATCCATCAAAAGCAATAGAGGGGCAAAAAGACTAGTTGGCATCTCCCTGGTGCTGGAAAACAAATTAATTAAATAAAAGGACACGTATGTGTCCTCATGTCCCCAGCGTATCCCGTGTTTGACACCTCTACGGCACCTGTTTTTGAGTGCCCTTGTTGCATAGTTTGGGACATTTGCTCTTTATAGACCACCAAGTTAATTTTTTTGCACTGCCATTAAAATTGGGATCAGCCAACACAAAACTGTACAAAAGTCTTTTATCACTTGAAACAGATTTAGTGTCAGATATTAGGGTACACTGGCTACTGAGACCTCCCCCTTAATCAAAGCATTCAACAAGGTTGTGTATCTATCCAGTCTTCTTAACCATGCCTAGTTTTCTCACTCAGGCCTAAGAAGGGAGTCCTAACAACATTAAATGTCTGGAAGCCTGGTGACTTTTAGTCTCACTAGCATTTATCTAGTGTGTAATGCCCGATACGCAACCATAATGGTGACCGAACCTGCCAATGAGAACGTGGCAATCATTGGAAAGGAGCAGCAACACTAATACTGCCACCTCCTTTATGTATACATCTGGCCATACTAATATAGATGCTGGATAAATCAATCTTATTATTTATTTTCCACAAAAATGCCTACACTTGTCAACTATATACACGTGTTTGTGTCGCATCAAAATGTGTAGGCAAATATATTGCTCTGCTTTTTTGTCCTATCTTTATGGAGCTCTTCATGTTGCCATAGTTATGTAGCATCTGTGTTGTTTTTCTGTCCATCTACATAGATGGCAGAAGTAATACATGTTAAAGATCATAGTTGAATGTCAAGCTTATAGCTAATACAAATGGATTGGTGTTATGAGTTTCTTTGTAGGAGAAGGCATCAAATATGTTTTAGGGTTCCAAAAACATAATGGAGATTGTTGTTTTTATGACCATCAAAGAGTATAGTAATGATGCCGATGGCCTTGTGGCATGGGTGCAGCACTTACGTGCTTGCAAGGGTGAGGTTGGGGGTTCAACTCTCTCAGAGTGTTAGTCTGATAACTAACTTTCGCTGATGTATAGTAATGGTATCAAAGCTTCAAATTTATCTTTAGGCTGAGTGTAGCCAGAAAATTTTCCATCAAGGTCAAAATTGCTTGGTAGCCCATTGGGAGTGGCATTGGCAGTACATGAAAACAAAGCAACAAGAGAGCAATGTACAGGCCACGGATTTTTGTACTCGTTAATATATTGATTACATGCTAGTGACTTCTTTGTATATTTATAAATTTTTAGTGGATAATAATTTAGTTGTGTGTAATCTTACTACATTATATGCCTTTCTTCTTAATATTTTTTATTTTCATTTTTACAGGGATCAAAACTAGGAATTCATACACGTTTGGGGATCAATATGTGCACTTCAATGTCAGCATCCCAATGTAGGTTCTCTTTCTCTTAGCTATTGTTATGAATAGCGAGGTTCGTGCTTCATTGCTGTTTTATATTATTTCATGGAGGATAATTACTATAAAGTCAATCACCTTTAGTTAGGTATCTTTTAGGACATTTCAAAATGTCTGTCTTCCCATTAGGGTAAAATTACAATGCTTGGCAGTTGATGGGGGTATTTTGTGCAGAAATTTGACTCAAAGGCAGCGTGAACTAATTGAAGAGTTTGCCAAAGAAGAGCAAGGGGACTATGATAAGGGTGCTGCTGCCGGAGGATCTGTTTAAGTGCGACGTGGAAACTCTGTTCTATGCCCCCAATTCATCCTTCAGGGAAGGTGAAAGAAAGTGAAAATTATCTTTGCTGACACCTTATTCCTTGAGCTTGGCAATTTTGTACTAGTAATATAGGTTGAGCTTTGACCTTGTTTTTTACAAGGCTTGTAATATTTTTATTTCTCAGAAAATACGGTTTTTAATTATTGGGATTGCGACTAGATTACTTACCAATAATGTACATATCACTATATTATTCTTTGTGACAGTGAACTGCCTACACGTTTGCGTTTGGATGACGGAAAGTGGTTAATGGAAAATATGCTTTTGATCCGGGGGTTGGGGAATGTTTGAGCTGGTGGCAGACTTCGTGGAGAGATTATCATGAAAAATGCCGCTGGGTCTTGCTGTATGCTTTCCATTTCACTTACTTGGTTTTTTTTTTTTTTTCAGTGAATCAATTTCTACCTCGTCCATACCCCCTGCAAAGCAGTTATTATCAGCTGATTCAAATTTCTCAACTTGTGTTTGATAAAATAGTAAATTGTGTACCTGGTTAACCTGAAGAAAGGTACATTGCAAAGTTTGTGTTATCATCCTAAAACATGAAAAATATTGTAGAACACGATATCTATATATATATATATATATATGGGCAACATTAAGTGGATAACTTTTCTCTCATTAATCCAACAATATTGTTATCCTTGACGCAAATCAAGAATTCTCATTGGGTAATGATATTGTTACGTGGTATCATCGTTAGTATTTACTTGTAAAACACAGATCTAGCATTTGTAACTCCTACAATATTGGGTAGTATGTATCTTGGCTTGTGTAATGAGCCAAGCTCCTTGAGGGATTGTGATTCGCTCCATTGTATATTTATAATTTTACATTATCTAATGGTGAGTGTAATAATTTTTTTAAATTTAAAATAATTACAAATTTTTATTTTTATTTTATAACCATTAGAGTGTTCAAGCTCGAGAACTCTCACAAATATAAGTTGGTTTTTTTTGAGTGTTCAAGCTTTGAGAGCTCCCACAAATATAACAAGCAACTTGGCCTTGTGTAACGAACAAAAACAAAAGTTTTGATAATTTTTTGGCAGACGAGTTTGATCGAGATTAGAAGTGGCAAACTCTACCCAAAATTGTGAAATCGCTTAATTAAATTTGTTTCAATTTGTACACATTCATAATTCATAAATGGGTTTAATTTAGTTATGCTTTTATAAATTTAATTAAAATTGCGTTTAAATAGGTTGGACATGAAGACTTGTTTAAGTCTGTGTAAATAAATATCACCTTCTCCGCCACACTGTCATAATCATCACTGCCATCTCCACCACCCCCATCTCCCATTATCCATTGAGAAGAAGGGGAAAACAAAATAAATTAAGTAAAAGGGTTGGTTGGGTTTATTTCTCCAACATGTATCCAATTTAATTCAACATATTTAAATTCTTTATTAAATAGGTGAGTTTGAGTTAAGTTTCTTTACATGCATAAACCTCATGCTGGATGACTTTCACCTCCCAATTAAACTTATTTTATTTATTTCTCTTGAAAAGAATGTGTGTCATATGTATGTGGATATTGATTGTTATTTGAAACATTAAGGAATGTTGAAAGTTGTAATTCACATTGACGAAAAGTGTTGAGAATTGTGGGATTTTATATATTTGCATTTGCATTTGCATTTCATCACTTGCATAACTTTTGAATATCGATTATTACGGCTATATTTTGGATAGTGAGTTATTGTTTTGAGAAAACAATTGATGATCTTGAAATATTTTGGGATAAATACGTTTGGTAAATCCGGATAGGGGGTGTAGTTTGGTATTGGCTAAGTTGGCCTAAGTGTCTAGGGTGAAAGATCGAAAATACGTACGGAGTAGGTACCACGTGCCTTCCGATTCATCGGCGTAATGATGTCGTGTGAGTAGTTGTCGATAGATTAACTAAATCTGCACACTTTATACCTATGCGCATGAGTGACTCGGTTGACTATCTTGTCGATCTGTATGTTAGAGACATAGTGCGACTTCACAGGGTCGTCATGACTATCGTTTCGGATAGGGATTTATGTTTTACGGGTTAGTTGTGGCAGAGCCTACAAAGTGGCTGGGGCACTAAGTTGACTTTTAGCACTGCCTATCATCCTCAGACCGACAGGTAGTCCGAGTGCATTATTCAGATTTTAGAGTATATGCTTCAAACTTGCGTTCTCAATTTTAAGGGGTTGTGGGAGAGGTATTTGCCTTTGGTAGAGTTTGCCTTTAATAATAGCTTTCAAGCGAGTATTGGAATGACACCTTTTGAGGCCCTGTATAGCCGACCGTGTAAATCTCCTGTGTGTTGGGCCAAAGTGGGTGACAAACCTATGTTAGGTCCAAAATTAGTCTGGAAAACAACAGAGAAGGTTGCACTTATCCGTAAGAGATTAGTTTTGGCTTAGTCATCAAATGAGCTATACCGACCAAAGGAGGAGACCCTTGTTTTTTGAGGTGGGGGATCACGTATTTCTTAAAATCTCGCCAAGACAGGATTTGATGAGATTTGGGAAGAGTGGGAAGTTGTCTCCCAGATTCATTGGACCCTTTGAGATTCTAGAGTAGATTTGGGAGGTAGCTTATCATTTGGCATTGCCGCCTCAACTTTCCAGGGTTCACGACGTATTTCATATCTGTGTGCTTCGGAAGTACGAGCATGATCCTTCACACGTATTGGATTGGACCGATTTAGAAGTAAATGATGATGCCTCATATGAAGAGAGACTGATTTGGGTGTTAGATACTTGGGATCAAGTTTTGAGGGGTAAGACTATTTCATTGGTTAAGGTGTTGTTGCGACACTACGAAGATGATGAAGCGACTTGGAAGCGTGAGGCTGAAGTCCGTGAAAAGTACCCGGACTTATTTGTTGATATTTGAATCTTTTGTACTAAATTTCACTTGAGTTGTAATACGGGAACATTATGAATGGTTTGGAGATTTGAGATCAATATATTTGGAATGGATTATTATATTTTTTATAATATTTGTTAGCATGAGTTATCTATTGTCGTTATTGTTGATAGTTTATTGCGTTATCATTACATTAATTCAATTTCGGGGACGAAATTTCCTATAGAGGGGAGATTATAGCGGTTTGGGTTAAGACCCAACCCTTTTTCATTCATTGATCCGGGATCCAATACTCGTTATTGTTGATACTCCTTGTTATTTTTGTTGTGATGTAGGATTGATTATTTAGAGTTGGTCGTGTTTTGAACAGGTTGGTGTAGATACCTCATTTTTTACTAGTCTTAAGACTTTGGCACTCTCTCTTGGGTGCCCAATGATGAAAACGAGATGTGATAGTCCTATGAATCCCTCGGCCAAAAGTCTAATGTTTGAGTTTTTAAACCAACCAAGCACCTGTTTTGGCCGAAGTACATTCTAACCAGTAGAAAAACCTTTTTCAAAATGGGTTTAGTTGTGTAGTTCCAAACATTACTAATATGTCCTGAGACTTATCTTTTCAAAATCAAAATGTTGTATTCTTTCAAAACAAACAGAGGAACAGATGCAGCAGAAATGAATAGAAGGAGTGAAATCCTTTGAAATGCCTATTTCTCCTCTCAATTTAGGCTAACCTTACCTTATTAATCTAGTGATGTACCTTCTGACTTGTCAGACAACATTTTATGGCCGATTAAAAGTGTATTCGGCCGGACATCAATGGGAATGACCGGTTGAATTTTCCAGATATAGAGCATTTTCGGGGATTTTAGCTTGTTCAACACACTTTACATAAATATCTCAGATATTTACACCTTGTGCTCTATAAATAGAGCTCAACAACCTCTTTCTGAGGGTTGGAAATTTTTTCCCAAAGCTTATACAAGCCTTTGGTCCTCCTTCTATCCCTACTTCATTTTTTACCTACCATCTTCATTTTCCAACACTAAAACTCCATTGAAGCTTAATCCTAAGCTCTGGACTGAGGTACTTGGACATTATATAACATATCTAAAAGGACTTGAGGGAACCAAAGGAGAGTTTGTAGAACAAAAAGGATTCACCCTTCTTAAGAGGTGATATTTTCATGCTTTTTATCATCTCTCTCTCCTATGCTCTTCATTTTTGGTCTTAGTTTCATTATATAATTGTTGTAAATATGTAACAAGTCCTCATGGATGTGAAGGAAGTAGAATTTAGCCATCCATCCATTGAGTTGATAGCTTTTTTCTTTCTTTTCTTGCTTTCCTTAGTTATAATCTCTTCTTGTTGCTTATTTTGGATCCTTATGGATATGTTTGGGAGTAGCAATTAGCCATCCATTCACAAGTTTAATATGCAGAGTAGCTTTTCTTGCTATTACACACTTTCTCTCTGCATATCCCTTCCTCTAAGAACTTTGATCCATGTGTCTCAACTATTTACTCAATGTCAATGAGTGCTAGAGGTTGTTTCATAGGATTGCTTGGGTGATCCATGGAATTTGATGTTGAAAAAGTTGTGTTCTTTCCTTTTATTGAGTATTTTGGAAGTAAAGCAAGAGATTTTGGGTCAAAGGATATTGAAACCTTCCTTCTCAATCATTTGTAAAACATAAAAAGGAGTGAAAGCATCCTTGTTCTATGAACAGAAAAGGACTTTTCAATGGCTTTGATGAATCCCTTGTTTTAAAAATAAAGCTTCCACTAAGAAATGATTTGCATTAATCTATTCTCTTTAATTAATAGCATGGATTTGGGTATTGATTTGCCCTAATTCACAAAGAGATGATGTAGGTTCGCAACAATTTCTTAGGCTTGAATTTGTTCTTGTTTTGATCCATTTAATTTGTTAATTTATAGAAAAATACCTATTGTATATATCTGTTTATGTTGTTAATGGTTGAGACCCATCTACTCTTCCCTAAACGGTTCCTGTGAATGGAGGTAGAATGGATGAGCACCCTTCGGAAGTTGTTTTTTTTGGCTTCTATTTTGGAATTTTTGTACTGACCTAAATCTAAACTGGAAAAAGAGTTCAACAGGCCAATTTCCTCTTCAGCCGGCCCATTTTATGTCTGGCCAGATGATTTTCCCAAGAATAGAGCAAACAGCTTATGAGGAGTGCTCTCCTAGGTGGTTCTGGAGTTGTTAGGTGATTTATTTCCTTTGTTTAAAATGATTTGTTAGATTCAACAGTAGTTTGATTGAATACATTCATTGTTGTAATAATTCCTTCAATCTCCATTCTTTTCTTTTATTTATTTATTATTGTAATAATCTCTCTCTCTCTTCTTCTTCTTCTCATCCTCTTTCCCATTCAAATTGTTGTAATAATCTTTCAACCTCACGTCTTTCTAACCCTTTTATTTACAAGTTTTCTTGCATAACATCATGTCTTATTTATCACGCTCATGTATTACATCAATTTTTCATGCATTCGGATCCGACTCATTTGCATTTGTGAAGTTCATCATTTCTAAATTGAATATGTGCGCTATCCCATGCCTTGAGATGATATCCATGCCATATCTTAGTATCCAGGCCTATAGATACATGTCATGTATGTATTGCATTAGTTGATCGCATATAGGATCATGCATATACTAAACTATTTCTTTGGCTCAATCCGGAGTACTAGGTGAGCATTTCTTTCCTTTAGCATGTTGTATGTGCGTGTTACTTATCATGTTCATTGCTATACCATGAGGCTAAATGCTTAATTGAAATATCTATTTGAATTCCAGTTGGAATGCCATTGATTCTTCTGCTTCAGAGTTTGTACAAAAAGACTTTCCAAAAAAATGTATGAAATGAAAGCATGACCAAAATTGGTGACACAGTCTATATTTGATTGTCTCAGATAGTTATATTAGCATTAATAATAACTAGAACATGAATGTATATTGATTATAAAAATCACATCATGACTTAATAGAGGCCGATCTTGTGATTGAGTGAGCGGGGGTGCTCAATTAATGACCTTCTCCCCTCATACCTAAGTTTCCAAGCTGAGACATTTTAGTTATAATAGGTAATAGCCTTTAGCATGAGTCACGGATTTCCTAATTTTCCCAAAAGACTAAGTGGCGACTCTGAAATCTGGTGATGTAGTCAATTTTTGGAAAATATTTTGCAATAAAATGGATTTTCTATAAAACTTGACGGATCTGGACTCTTATTTTTTGTTTCACATTGTACTAGTGACATCAAATCGGATATTGAGAGTTTGAACTGTTGGGCGCATGTGGTAACCCTAAAGGCATCCCACAGTTGGGAATTAATATTTCAAAAAAAATTATGTCTGCAGTTTGAACTTCTAGGAGTAGGGTGTTATTTGCTCGAGCCATGGTTTGGTCGCTCGAGCGATATTTTGTATCTGACGCTTAAGAGGTCTTTCTTTCGCTCAAGCGGTCTCTTTGCAAATTTGAACTACTGGGAAGGGGTCATTATAGGCTCGAGCCATGTTTTGTTCGCTTGAGCAATTCTTTATGTCTAACACTCGAATGGTGTTTTGGTCGCTCGAGCGGTCTGTACATATATCAGTACGGGAAAAAGATATTTTCTTTCACTTTTTAATCTCTTTCTCTCTAAAAGGTAACTTTGTAAGATTTCTTCACTCTCTCTCTCTCTAGTTCTTGTCTAAACACCCCTATATACTCAAATCCGTTAGTCTCACCGCCATAGTGCTTTAGGAAAAAGTGTAAAGCTCGTAGAGATGAACATTTTAATCGAAAAAGTTTTCGTTTTCGGCT
The DNA here is from genome assembly GCA_030407325.1 of Camellia japonica. Taxonomy (NCBI): domain Eukaryota; kingdom Viridiplantae; phylum Streptophyta; class Magnoliopsida; order Ericales; family Theaceae; genus Camellia; species Camellia japonica. The sequence goes on from JAPPVO010000029.1 coordinate 64,402,625, forward strand.
TCGTCAAACTTTGGGTCTTATTCCTCTCCTTCTAATCTTGAGGTAGGGATTTCTTCAACCTCTTTGTATGATTCTTAGCCTTGTTATGTGTTCCTTGAAAGTGTAGTGATTTTGGAGTTGTGGGTTTGATTTAGGGTTTGATTTGGACTTGGTTTTGGGAGTATAAAAGAGGAGTTTTCAAATGGGTTCATAGGAAATGTTGTGAGGATGAGTATATTGTTAAGTTGGATTGAAATCTTAAAAATCTCTCCGTTAAATGTGTTTTTGAAAGGAATAAATGTTTTGTTGGAAATCATTGATTTTTGAACTAAGAACAAAGAGAAAGATGGTGAGCTTGTGAAATGATAATGTAAATATGTTGTTGATGATGAGAGTGGAGTTGAATATATATTATTACTCCTATATTGAGATTATGAAATTATACATGTTGCTTGGAGATTTATCTTTTGTATAGAGTTCCTGTTTTTGGATTATTGATGGAGAATATCTTTGATTGTTGTAGAAATTGCATAAGGATTAGGTTAATTGAGACAATTATTCACACATCTTGCATTGAACATTATTTCATAAATGTATCATTTTCAGAAAAATAGGTAAATACCTTGGTGAATCTAATTAGGGGTTGTGGTTGTGATGTTATTTATGTTGGCCTGTATGTCTTTAGTGAAAGTCCAGAAACCTGCACGGTTAGGTGTCAATCCTTCCGGTTAGTACAAATAAAATGGCTCTGGTAGTGCTTGTATAACCTACTGGTAGACACGTATCTAGAGATTCCCAATGTTGTATATCCACTGCCTGTTTTCTGATTCAAAAAGTATTATTTTACGAATTGATTTATAATCATGACATTGCACTATTTTGAAAGAGAGAAGTGTGACGTTTTGGTAAATGGCATGCTTATGCATTCACTATATGACTTTGTTAAGTATCATACAGTGTGTTAAAGCATTCTCTACTAGACTTTAGCTCACCTTATGTGGAAATCAACTCTTAGGTGTTGATGGTATGCCTATGCCAAGGACTTAATTTGGGAGGATCTTGGAGCTAAAGGCTCATTTGTCTTTCTTTTATTGTAAATATCTTTTGTACAAATCTTGGGTTTTTTATTTGTTTTGGGCTTGACCCATTTTGTTGTAACTAAGTATCGTCTTGGAAATATGTAGTCATTAAGGTATGAACATATCCAAATTTCCTTTCATTTTTTGTATATCACCATGTGTCACATGTTATAGATTTAAAATATAGGATTTACGAATGTATAATGCATGTGGTACCTTTTGTAATGTCATTAAGTGAATTAATGAAAGAACGAAATATTATTAGTTTCCGCATAACTATCGTACTCTAAGATTATCTATTGTTGTTATTTGGGGGCGCTACAATTTGTAGAACCTCTAGTAGCAACTATTTACCAGTCTCTAGAAATTGTTTTTTAGCGGCAATTATACATGTCGTTCACAAAAAAGTGTTTTCTCCCACTTTTTGGTGACACAAATTGCCATTGCAAAAGGTATTAAATTTCAATTGCAAAAAAAATTAACCAAAACTTCATGTCGCAAAAAACTTTTGGCTCGTCCCCTTTCACCCAACCCTCATTTCTGTCACTATAGTTTTTGTGACGGTTTTTATAGTTTTTGACCGTCACAAAATCTCTTCTTGTGGTGAAAAGTTTGTTAAAAAAAATTTAAAAATAAATAAACAAAGAAGAAGATTGATTGTAAAGCATTTTCCATTTCAAAAAGAATAAGAAAGTGCTACCTTGACAAAGTATGCCAGACAATTTGTGCACCTTGTCCTTTAGTAATTCTTTTGTTGGGAATAGATAGATTGTTGTTCTAACCATGATGTGCATAAATCCTTAATTTATGTATATCCCATGAGTATAAACATTGAAAAGTGACTTGGAGTTTAATTAGCAAACTACTTTTTGCATTTTTCCAATTAATAGAAAATATAGAAATATACATTTATGTTTCTCTATGAAGGAGAGAAGCATTTTTATACTTGAATATCAACTCTGCGTTTAAATGTATATTCTAAAATAAATAATATTTAAATAAAAGAAAATTTTCTTAGAATGTCTTGTAGTATGAAGTCTAAAATATATATACATACATATATTGTGAGTAGGTGAGCTTATGAGTTTACATTAGGCATACTTATGATACAATATAGTTTTACCTTGAATCAAGAATTAATAGTGATAATGATAAAAAGGAAAATAAATTATAATAACATCAATAATATTAAAAAAAATAATTAGAAAGTTGATCAGTACGAGTGTTTTGATCAATTGCACAAGAAAGTCCAATGGCAAAATGAAAGGGAATCATTAGTTTGTTATCAAGTCTCGTTTGGAAATTAGTTATTTTCATTAGTTTTTTCATTTTTTATGAAAATAAGTGTAAAAAATAAGGTTTATTACACTTTATATCCCTAAATTATTACCAAATTATCTATTTAATTCTTAAACTATTGATTAAGTCTACTCAGTCCTTAAAGCATATAAATTAGCATCTATTTAGTTCCTAAAGTACTTTATTCAAACCTATTTAGTTCTTGAAATGATTAAAAAAATAAAATATATGCCCATAAGTATTATAAATTAATAAAAGATCCTACCTAATTAAGATTTTATTGCAGAAAAATCTTAAACTTTTATTTTTTTTTCTTTAAAAAGTGTTTTATTTCGTTGTGTGTTTAAATTAAAATTAGAGTCTGATTTCTTAATCTTGCTGATTAAATTATGAGTATTACAAATAATAATACAACAAAATAATATGTTAACTAAGTTATAAAAAGAACTTAGCGAAAAGCTTAAACATAATTAATTAGAAATTATAAATAAGATTTGGCATATAATATTAGATAAAAACAAGCACATAAGCATTGTAAAATATAAGTAAGAAAGTACTATAAATAATTACCCTTACATTTATAAAAAAAAAAAAAAATCATCATAAGTACCGACGCTCACTTTTCAAATACATAATAAAATTTAAATTTTTTTTTGAAATAAAATTTTAACTAGATAAGGTCTTTTATTAATTTATAATATTTATGGACTTATATTTTTTTTTTATTTATAATTTTTCATGGATTAAATATGTTTGAATTAAATACTTCAGGGAGTTGATGGATTCAATCAATAGTTTAGATACTAAATAGATTTTGATTTGTAGACTTCAGTGACATACTAGACTCAATTGATAGTTTAGGGATTAAGTAGATAATCTGGCGATAATTTAGAAATATAAAGTGAAATAAATCCAAAAAAGTAGAGTAGAGTGTTGTGGCAATTTATATATTTTTTTTTATAAATTTTTTTGACTATTTTAGCCAAATACCAAATAAGGCATTAGTACAAATTAATAAAATGACAATCTATAAAAATTATTTAACTGGCTTTGGAAGAAATTTCTAAACTGTTAGTGTGAATTAGTGTATTATGGGAATGGTTATTGTTCCATTAATGAAAAACTGGTGCCATAGATGATGAAGTATCGACTCGAAGATTCGAATATATGACGTTATAGACGGCATTTTGATCGTAGTCCTTGAAACTTATTCTGCCAGAAAAGTAGTTGTGTCGTCCGAGACTTCTAGCCCAGGCGGTTCTGCCCAGTGAATGTTTGGACGGACTACAAAGATACATTGTTGGAAAATATAGTAAGTATTCAACAGACCTTGTGTGAATTTAGAAATCTTTTGCTTTGATAGCGTAAGAATAATTTCAATGCTACTCTTCATTTTTTACTAGTTAAAATATAAAAAATGAAATTTTTTTTTCATCTATGTGTTCCAACACTATTATTTATTTTACATATTTATTCACACAAAACTATTTAAAGTATCTTTACAAACTCTTCAAATTTAGTTAGCTTGAATTTGTTTTGTAAAATAACTATCATAATAGCTAGCCCATTGAAGGGACTAAGGATGAGGTTTTAGTTACAATAGTTACAAATCTCTTTTAAAGAGTCCTTCGGAGATGTTATAAGAAATCCTGAATGGAATAATTTTGAAAACACAAAAGAAAAGTAGAGTCAGCTTTAATTTTTAATACAAATAAGTCTTACGGGCTGTTGTGCAACCCATGAGACTTATTTCAGTGCCCATTTTAATAATCGAAACAGCTAATTTTCAAAGTATATCAAATAAAATATACATACAAACAATTAAATTCTTCAGATATCAATGACCCCTTCATCAAATTACATTTGATCTAAAAACAATAATGATAATTGTGATTTGAATTATAAAACTAGATACAAATACAATTCAATGAAAGAATCATTAATATCTAACCAACTTAATTTTTTACATATTTTTACTCAATGTACCCCAAAAATTAAACAGTTCAAATTATTAAAATAAATCCCAAAATGAGCTCCACAACAGGGGCTACTATGCAGCACAGCATCCACCCTTAGTCCTCCCCCTTCTCTCTAAAGCTTTGTTTGGTTCATAAATTTAACCAAAAATTTAAAAAGAGCAAAGGAAAAAGTGTGTAAAAGATATATAAAATGTAATTATATTTCATTCATATTTTACTTATATTTTTCCTTTCTTTTTCCAATTCTCTCACCAAATCCATGAACCGAACCCAGACTAAATGATCAAATCTAGAACTCTTAGGCATTGAACTTGCTGTATATCCATTTATTGATAAATTGAGCAAGATAAATGGACCCAATTGCAAGAACAACAATGGAGCTTTCAATTAAAACAAAATCCTCAAGACCTGTATGTCTCGAGAAAACATTACTCAATTCTTACGAGTATGACAACCTGCTTCTACAAATAAAAATAGCAAAGAGGTTTTGAAAACAGCAGCAAAATTAAATTACATTTGCCAACTGAACTGATTATTCATGAGCTTATACCCGACTAAATATCAATCTCTCTTTCCAGTTTTAATCAAAAAAAAGTGACCGCGTGCTCTCTGGTCCCAAATTGTATTCCTATGAGCGTAATTATTTAAAGAATGCCATATGGTAGAAGGATTATCGCGAATGCCTTCATACTCGAAGCTTGTGGCTCAAACCAGTTGAGAAGGTTTACCTATCAAGCAAAGCTCAGAATATCCTTCATTTTGAGAACCAAAGGTATGTTGCCAGACCATGATTTAATTATCAATCAATCAAGTTGCAGCTTTAGGTTTTGTTTTCTGCTTCTTGGCATCTAATGTGGCCAAGCCCGTGCCCAAACCAACAGGAGCTTGATCTTGCTGCGCTTGTTTGGACTGGTCATCCTCTAGCACATCTCCAGGTCCACTTGAAGAATGACCGTTAGCTTCTTTCTTTGCTTCACCAGTTTCTGTGTTGTTCGTCGTCGCATCTGGCGTCATCCCTGAGTTGATTATGTTGAGGAGTTGAGTGAGTGGTGGCATGGCCTGGACAGGCACTCCGTGTGGGCGAATTAAAAGCCCCCTTGCTGCAGCCTTCTTCCTCACCTCCGCTGCAGCACGAGCTGCTCTTTCATCAACTCCCCTCCCTCGTGGAAGAGCCTCTCCAACAATTGCTGCATTAAGAGATTTGTTATTCACAGAGGTGCCAGAACTTCCAGATCCTCCAGCTGCAGCAGCTGCTTGAAATGCATGTATTAGATCTGGATGGGCCTGTCCAGTAAATTTAGCTTCAGATGAAATCCTTCAAAATACTCAAAAAATTAAGCAGGCAACCCTATTGAAATACATTGAAATGACGATATGATACAATTCAATAATTGCTAGCATTTTAATTAAGCACACAATACATATGAATTACAAACATTTTATCTTTTGAATGCCAAACAAGAAAACAAAATAAAACTTGACAATTATTGTATTTAAAGAAGCCTAAATGTTACCGAAATATTATAAACTTAGAATAATTCAATATTAAAATTAGGGTAAATTACATTGACACCCCTTGAGGTTTTTGTTTAATACAGATTCACAACTTTTCATCATTAATTCTACCTGAACATATTCTTATCGAGTGATAATGTACAAACGTAAATTTTATATAAAATTTTCAAACATAATGATATAACTTAATGGTGACCTTTCACTTTAAAACAAAACAACCATACAACATTACTATCACAACAATTTTATGATATTTTTTGTATAAATTTTTATATATTAATATAATTTTTCATTTTTATTTCCACCATCATTTTTCTTTCTCATCTATTCACCCACATTTATTACAGTATTAACAAACACCTTCATTCACATTTATTACAATATTACTGAATTTTTGTATTTTTTTTTTTTTTGTATTTGGTGAATTTAAAAAAAAAATACAAAATATTATACTTCCTAAATATATCTAGATTAGATGTATCCAAAAAATAAATAAAAAAATGCTTAAAATATTAAAAAAATCAGTAAAAATAAAAAACATTAAAAATAAAAAAATTTAATTTTTTGTGAGTTAAACCAAAGAAAATTATTGTTATTTCTCTTGAAATGACATAAACAAAATATCAACATTATTTTATTATTTAATATGTATAAAGGCTAAAAGGTAAATATGTCATTTTAATCTGACAAGGGGATGAGTGTAATATTTCAAACGTGAGGGGAGAATCTGTATTAAACAGAGACCTCAAGGGGTGTCTGTAATTTACCCTTAAAATTATCACAAACAACAATGAATTGTAACTGTTTGTATTTTGCAATATTTAACAAAGAGTGACAAAAAAAGTTGAATGTTCAACCATTCCATGTCTATTGTTAATACAGATTTAGATTTTTAAGCAGTTTGGTTTATTTAATTTTTATTTCCCTAAAAAATAATATTACAGTAGATAAGAACAAAAATACTTTCACCTTTTAGGATTGCATTCCATGCCAATAATCACTATGCTTGGTTATCATTTTTCAAAAACACTTTTCAGAAAATTCTATTTTTTTATTTTCCATGTTTTTTTGTTTTTATTGAATTTTTTTTAATATTTTGAGCAATTTTTTTAATTTTTAAACATACCTAACATACATATACCTAAAAAGTAAAAAAAAAATTGAAAAAAACCTTTTAAAAATTCACTAAATACCAAAAATACAAAAAAAAAATACGAGAATTCAATACATTTTTTGTATTTTTATGTATTTATTAATTTTTAAAAATATTTTTTTCACAAATTTTTTACTTTTTAGATACATCTAAGTAAGGTGCATCTAAAAAAGTAAAAAAAATGTTTAAAATTTTAAAAATATTTACTAAGAACAAAAAAATACGAAAACCAAAAAACTCAGTTTTCAAAAAACTCAAACCAAACACACTGAATAATTTTATTGATAGTAGTAGACCTTTTTCTTTTTTGGAGCTGGAGGGGAAAGAAGAATGGGGAAGGCGGATCAAAAGTACCTTCAGGATATCAATAGCCTTCTGAGCAGAACCTGCATTCAGACCTTGACCTTTCTGCTTTTGTGCATTCATCTGTCAATGTAGGAGTATAATTAACAATAATAAATAAGCAAATAACATTTAAAAGTCTTTGAAGTACGCAAAACACACAAACTTTTCAACAGTTTCTAGCATTTACCTGCAATTCACGCATCTTAAATGTTTTCATCCAGTTCTGGGAATCACGTGTCCTGGAATCCTCCTCTCCAAGTTGTTTGACAAGTATATCATATGTCTTCTTTTCATGCTGTCATAATGAAACCTTGATTGGTCATTATAAAAGCAAAAGTGTCTATAATCATCCATGAATCACATGGAAAACATAAAATCCCAAGTTACATGCCTGGTGAGAGAGCTTAAAAGCACCCATGCAGTTGAAAGCAATGGCCAGAGCATGATAGCACACAGCAGTGTGAATATGTTCCTCGCCTAAGAGCCTCTCATTCTTTTTCAATGCTTCTTGCAAATAACGAAGAGCTGTGTTCATCTTTCCAATATCTTGGTACATCATTGCAACATTTATAAAAGTTGAAGCCACATCAGGGTGGTCCGGGCCAGAAGATAAACTTAGGAGAAGTAATGCTCGGGACATGTGACGAAGTGCAAGTTCAGTCTGGTTAAGCCCGTGGTAAAAAAGAGCCATATTGCCATAACTGCAGTAGCCACCAGGTCACGTGAGCGCGAGGATAGATGTAAAAAATAAGTTCTTTCTTATATCCACTGTTATCAGGGTGTCCACAGCCCAAAAGGAAAGAGAGTTCTATTTTTGCAACTTGCATTTGATACAAGTAAACTAACACATAATTCTTATGACTCAGAATAAAAATGATTTGTAAACAGAATTTATGTACAGAAAATCCTATCAGAATGATGTGTTAATGGCAATCTTGAAATAATAAGCCATTTTTATGGATTTTATTATTTGAAATGAATGAATATTGGGTAGACACATCATTTTGTAGAGATTTTGTGTATACTCCTATAATAAATAACAATGTTTCAAATCTTTATTCATTTATGGTTTTATTTCCTTTTATTGGGTGAATCTATTACCTCTGCACCCTCTTCTTTCTTTTTTCTTTTCTTTTTTTTCTGGTGATGACTCCTCCATCCAAAAAGGATGGTTTTGAGTCTTCAAACACCAGAAACAAAAGAAGCAAATTCATTTTAGTTGTGCTGTCCCAATATAGCCTTACTGAAGCAATTAAATATAATAAGAATACAAAGGCAAAGAACTGGTGCCTGTGAGCAGTATCAGGATGGTCCAGGCCAAGGCAGCGCTCATTTATAATAAGTTCCTTGTGTTGTTGCATTATTGCTCCAGCCATGTCTCCGGCATGATACAAAACCATGGCAAGGTAACTGAGAAGAAAAAAAACCACAGGATTACTTTCCCTATGGATTATTTTGTTAAATAGTATATTCGTAAGCACATGAAAAACATGATCCTATAGATTTCAATAACAATGTTTTTAAACCAGATCTATGTTACTTTGATCGTTTCGATACGTGGAACGGGAACGGGATCGTGATACGCCACATGCTCTAAAACATGGTACGATAGGGGTGGAGTGGTATATATTACACTAAAGAATATAAAGTACTTCTAGAGCAATTTTCTTTTAACTATCAAGCATCCAATAAAATATATATATTCATTTTTTTATGTTTTTGTCTTGTCAAAACTTAAGTCATCTTAGATTTTAGTTCATTATATTTGATTTTTTTCCTTCTCACTTAAGAAAATATATTAGAAAAAAAACTTTTGGGATCGCTTTGAATCACTAAATTTACAATTTTGGAATGAAAGTGTACCATGTTTCGGAATGTGTACCAATACATAATTTGCTAAGGTAATAGCATTTTCTGGTAACACAGAACCAGAAAATGATTCAATTTAGAAACATCAGTAGTCAATCTTCAAAAACTAGTTTCTCCCAGAAATATATTTCAAAAGTCAAAACCATAGTCTTGCACCACACATTACACTTCATGCTAAACTATCTCTTGAGAATGTTGATCACTAGTAAATGAGACACTTAAAAGCTGTCTTAGAGATGGACATTTTGTTCAACAAAAGAGGTGACATGAAGATCCAAGTAATATAAGCAGCTATTCAAAGACCAAGATGAAGCACCAGTATGGCTATTTTGTTCAGACTGAAAAGTAAAGCAGAATCATGTTAATAGGCTAATTGAAGATAATTACCGACAGCAGTTTGCAACCTCCCGATGCATTGGACCGGTCACCTGCAGTTTATCACAAACTGATTATTTAACTTTATAGAACAATATATTTGACTCAGACCTGTTCTAAAAATGTCAAGGTGTTTCGAATTCTTTGTTGACACATAAATCAAGTTTAACTAGTAGAACATACCTGCTGAAGTATTGTGAATGCTTCAGAAAATAATGCGTACGCCTCACTAAGCATTCCCTGAAATAAGTAACAAAGGAATTAATGGTCTGTTTCTTCCTACTAGACTTTGGAATCACAAAATTGTAGCAATTACACTTGAGCTTAAATTCGAAGAATCTCTGATACAGTTAAAAGTCACGGGCACATTTTCACTTGCAACCATTATTAATAGCTCATGATAAAAACATCTAGCTTTCATAATTTGCAAATAATCTCTTATATCACAAATAGTATAAAGGTGCTTTTAATTCTTTAAAAGAATTCAACGAAAGTAAGATATTTTTTTGCCTAGCACACACATTGCTACACCTCCATTATCGGTCTACCTTGGACTTTTGTTTTTAATTCTTCTACAAGTAAATGCTAAATGTTTATTTAGAACTATTTTCCTACTTTTAGACATATTTGTAAACATTCCTGAGTTATTTGTATTAGGTTTATGATGACACAAAAGAACTATTCATACCTCAGCCAACTGAACTTTTCCTGTTTCCACAAGATCCTTAGCTTCCGAACATACAGGTATAGAATGCTTAACCACTGGTTGGAGATTCAAAATATCTGATGTTTGGAAAGGAGCCACAACATCAAGATCATATTTGCGAGCTGCAATGGTTATGCTTACCTGTTCAAAGCACCAAATACAAGTGTCAAATAAACCATTCAAGAGCACACACTATACCATAAGATATCATTTTCGGAGACAAAACAGCTATTAACTGAATTTGAAACATAGTTAGAAGTTAGTGAATATTTGAAGATAGTAACACACAAGTTCTTACAGTTCCATCCACGGCCGAACTTCCTAGAATTTGGACATTTTACATGCCCACAAATGAGAATGATCACACACCAAGAGCAAAATAAAACTATCAGTACATAGTTGAAAAAATACCAAATTTTCATAAATGAACTTTTGACAGTCCATATCTCATAGTAATCAACTATTTTGTGGCATTACATAATGAAATGTTTCGGATCAAAATTTACAGGACCATTTTGCAGAACTATTGTAGGGCTTGCACTAATTTAGCTTGATCATACACATTTATTGTTTAGCTTACTGATATATATATATAGGTGTGTGCATTATATACGAATATGTATATCTATTATTTAAATCATTGTAAATATAAAATGTACATGTGGTTTTTTAACTGAGAGTCTGAGGGATAGACAATAAGGCTAAATTAACTTGTCCAAGTTAGCACCTCCAACCTCCTCTTTACAGCACCTCAGCCCTAAAAAATCTGCAATAGCATTTGTTCTCTCTGCACACGTAGAAATCACAAAATACAGGATTTATTAATCTTACCAAGACCTCAACGAGGGGCCCAGATTTCTAGGGAATGTCACCATCCTTTCACAAAATTCTCCTGGCAGTCTGCAAATGTGAAGCGACGATAATAATTCTGTTAACCCTCCTACAACCTCCATTTTAAACTTAATTGCCGTCAAGTCATATAATTGGGATAGTGTCACAGGAACATATGATCATCTACCACTCATGGCTCCAAAGGACATCTTCTAAAGCCCTTCTATCCTGGCCATAGGAGTCATCAGTGCTTAGCACCAGGCATCCCTGAGAGGAGGCAAGGCACCAATCTGAACCTGACTTTAGAAGAAAGAGTAACTGAATGCAAACATCCCATTCCTAAAATACACTGCATCTGAATCCGTTACTTTGCCCCCAGTTGCAAATCTAAATCAAAGATTACCAAACAACCAGAGGCAATGAGCTTCTTATGTTTCTTCCACTTCTTTCCAAGATGATACACTCAGGCAACAAAGAACACCTTTCTGACAGCATACGCAAAAGACTTTGGGTATGTTTGGTTTGCATTTGGGAGATGAGTTTTAGAAAAAAATTTCTAAAAAATTGTTTGGTTTGAGTTTTTCTCAAAAAAATTTCAAAATCACTTTCTCTCTCTTACACATCAATCAATCACTTTTTCTCTCTCCTCTCTCCTTCTCAATCACTTTTTCTCTCACACACATCTACTCAAATTCTTCCAAAATATCAAATCATCCCAAACTCCCAAAAAAACAACTCTCCCAAAATATACAACCAAACAAACCAAAAAAATTTCTAAACTCTCTCCCCAAAATTTTTTTCAAAAACAACTCTCCCAAAAACAAACCAAACAAGCCCTTTGTTTTTTGCTGAAATAAGCTTATCCATTGCACTTGTGCAATAACATCCACCAATGTAAACATACCGTCAGAACCATAATCTAAACAAGCTTTGGCAATGAACATGCGACTGATGCTCCACAACATCCTCAGTAAGCTAACATACCTCAACAACTAAACTCTAGAGTTCGAATTTTTCATTTAAGCCCCAAAATAACAGATTGCTATGGTATCATTACACTAACCCAGAACACGAATAGTACCATTAGACAGCAAGCATTAACCACTATCAACAGTGTCCAGGCTATTTTATGTTCAGATTCCTTTCTCAGAGATTTACATTGTATCAGTCGGTCTCAAATGTCCACAAACTAATTTAATGCAGGTAACAATCTCCATTAATCATTCCCAACAACTCTTCTTTTTCTTATTTACCAAATACACCAGAGGGGGCAAAAGGATAATTTTCCAGGAAACCAATCCAAAGCACTACATAAGTGGCCTGTGATGATGATAAAATCTCAGTAACTCATAAACCCGAAGCCTACAAATTTACCATTTGATGAAGAGAACAAATATTTTGGGCAAGCACAAATACTAATTAACATAAAAAGGCCATTGGCAGATGAAAAATCCTCATTCTGAAGATGATTCAATACAATTGGACACTTCAATGCCAGGTTTTCTGGGTATTCAGTTCCTTTCTCCTTAATGGATATACTAGAATTCACTAGAATCTATCTGTCTTTCCACATTCCATTGACATATCTCCTTCCCCAAAGCAGACAAGGGCAAAGACAGTTGCATCACCATTCCTTGCTACACTTTACTAGTCCAGGTCCTCCTTAATGGGGCATTTCATGCAAGGAACCTTCCCAATGCTTAAATTATCACCATTTTTCTCAAGAAACTTTTTGTTAAATGTCTTTTAGTATTTTCACATAAGAAACATTAACCAAAGCACTAAGATGATACTTGACCTCATGCCCTTCCCTAATATTGTTTCTCCATTTAGACATTTTGTACTCTCCATCCACTCTGCATGGTGGATTCAAGACTGATGAATTCATGTTGGGAATTAGAGAGTGAGCTGAGCTCCCAACCAAGTAAACCATCTTCAGTTGCTTCCAATACAGATTTCACTCCACACACCTCATAACAGGTTTCCAAGCACATTTGGATTTGGTGGGAGCAACAAGCGGAAGGGACTCCCAAATAAGAGTGCAGCTATAGTTACACAATCCAATACTTACGTCAAATGCCATGCAACCAATACTGAAGTTATGTCATATGCCATGCAACCAATTCAAAATCTAAAATCAATGAAAGCACAAGCATAAAATGGAGGCATACACACCAAAAATTTACAAGATAAAATAAAAGCAGTTAGTTTGTACTTTTAACCAGAGGGACTCACCTAATAAGAAGTAGCCAAAAAAAAACAAAGATAAAAGAGAATGGGAAGAAAAGGGTTTCCAAGTTGAGAATCAAATTAACAGACAGGTGAATCAAAAACTACCTTCTGACAAAGGTTGCGTATGACTGAAATTTTCTTCACCCGTGATCTTGCATCCTCCGGCAACTCATACTGCAGTAGGGAGAATTATGCCCCCATCACAAACTAATATACAAGACCATCAAAGGTCTAATGAAAGGACCAAGCAGTGAATTTACTCAAGTTTATAATACCTGGTATTTTATTTTTGCAAATTCTAGAATGTCAGACCACAAACTATCAGACGTAATATTCAAACATGATGACTGTTTCTTTTTTGCAGATCCTCCATTTTTCCACCTTGTTTGCCCCCTAGATTTTCCAGAAGCTTGATGGCTCGCGTGATCCTGCAGGATTTACACACATGTCAACCTTCAAGTTCATTCTCGAGAAACAATATCACAATCTGATTCATATTTCCACTATAAAAACAAATGTACCAGAAGACTGAAAAATTCTTCAGTTCCAGTACTTTTTTTTTTCTTTTATCTAGACTAGACAACAAGACACCTTAATTTGAGTTATCTCTGAACTCTCCATACACATAAAAGAAACTGCAGAGCATGCATGTGCAATTAAAGAATCCTGGTGCCTAGAACTACCATAGGTGATCTCACAACGAAAAAACAAGTATAATAGAGCAGAATATGATAATGTACATCTATATGTGTACCTTCTTCTGGGTTCTGTACTGCATACTGTTAGGAGTACCTTTTACAGCAGCAGCTTGACAATTTCCAAAGAAACAGTTCAAAAAATGTGAGATTGTATGACCAAGATCATGATCCTCTGACTCTCTCAGGACATCCTGCACAACCAAAGCAATGGTGGTAAACACAACCCAATCAAAGGAAATGAGAATAAATTTTGAAAGGCAGAATTAGTCAGCAGAATCTCTATCTGAGAAGAAAGAATTAAGTTGCTCAACCGAATATATGATTTCAAGTTTTAATTTATCACCCTATCTTTATATGGTTACACAAACAGTTCATCAAACGACTTTTCAGGGAAACACGTAACAAGAACAGATTCTTAAGTGGCATAAAAATGTTCACCTTGAGGATGTGCTTTGCAGACCTGACCATAATCTCATTGGAACAAAGATCCCATAAATGAGGCAAGTGTTTGGTCCCCTCAGCCACCTGGAGAAGCAGTTCAAATGTGTCAAAAGAAAAATAGTCAGAGAAGAAAGACCACATAGAGTCCAGCTTGACAATAACACTCCCATATTTAGGATTCCAATTCAAGCTAGGGAAAATGTTTAACTTGCCAACAATTTGCTTATGATCCAAAATCCAAGTCAGACAATGAAAGAAACTCAACAATAGCATATACTTACCTTTCCAATATAACGAACGTTAATTCCATGAGCATGAAGTGCTTCAGTTAATGTCTGGCCATCCATGGGTGATACTTCAAGTGTACAAAGATCTTGAATAAATTTTGGCAGCACGACATCTCTAAGATAGGAACTTGCTTTCCTAACATTTTCTTCATCAGCAGCAATATCCTGATGAATACCCAGGAAAATGAAAAAATAAATGAAGTGCGGATACACATGAACATGACCAGAAGGTGATATTCCCAAGGCAAATATACAAGACTTACTTCTTCACTTCCAGCTAACTTAAACTCCGTAAAGACATTAGGATTGAAAGATATTTCCTCCGCAGAACAACATTCTTGGGAAGCCTCATGTTTACCTTCTTTTGGCACATCCTGTGAAAAGCAAGAATGGGAGAGAGTTTACCAAAAGTTGTTTGGGCAGAATTGAGCACAAATACAAACATTCAACATATACAATACAAATCGACGTAATTACAAATTTAACATTTTATTATAGTCAGTACTCGAAAAGTTAAAAAGAAAAAAGAGGAGAAATAAGTGTCACATTTAACCTCAAATTCAATGTTTTCATCTTCAACAAGAACATCTACTTATTCATCTTCAATAAGTGTCAGGTTTTTCCTAAAATTCCCTAAATCTTTCATGACATAAAATTATAGTATCCTTTCACAGTCAGCAAGGGGTACATGCAATGCAAGTGCGATACAAGATTTCATTTACTTTGATCAAATTTTGAAGACATGCACCAGTTTTCAGAGTCAGAAAAAGATTTCTTAATTTGTGATCTCTAAGGTGGTTTGTGGTGATGTTAGGCCCCAGTAGATGGTATACATTTTAAATTCATATCCCAGGAGATTGTGTCTGATACCTAGTAGCCAATGGGTTTAATAGGCAAATCAAAATAATGAAATGTCTATAATTGTTTTGAATATATCATGTGTATTTTAATGTTCTATAATTGTTTTGCAGTTTTTAAATTGTAATTGTTACGTGAATGATATATTGATTTCAAGTTATTGAATATATGCTTTTTTTCAATTGTAATTACTGTTAAAGTTAATTTTTTTTTATTACTTTTGAATTAACTATAGATATATTTGACATATAATAAATTAATTTATAAAAATTTAAATTTCTAACATGTTTTGTGTCTTGCATTTTTTGAAACTCAGCATGTCTGTGTCAGTGCTACTTAGGCAGGATTTGTATGTAGTGGTGTAAGAGAGAGATAGCAATGAGTTCATTTCTATGGTGCAGGGTTCATTGTGGTGGGGGAACAGGGGGGTAGAGAGGCAAGGTAGAGAAAAGAGAGGGGAAATGGTATGAGAAGATAGGTCTGGGCTATGAGGGAAATGTTAGAATTAGACTTTTAATTTAAAATGGGATCACATTATTTTATTTCATCCAGTTGACATGTCAAACTAACAGTATGGAGCTGTGTCATGCAAATTCTAAACTCTATAATTTTTCCAAATTAGTGGACCTTATTGTATTTTTCCGAATTGTCAAGGGAGATCAATGTAATTTACCCTAGTTTTTATCATGAAGAAGGGAACTGATTCAAAAAATCTCTCAGGCTGGTGACCTTCATTCTTAATATAAGTGGTCATAATGCATGATAAAAAGAAAGGTGATATCTTGGAAGTAAAATTAAAAATTTGAAAAAAGAAAAAAGAGGATAAATGTAACTAATAGAATAAGAGAACTCCCAGGCAAATAATGTCAAGTTTGTCTGATTGAGTCTTTTTTATTATTATTATTATTATTATTATTATTGTTATTATTATTATTATTCTTCTTTAGGTTATGTCCTTAAAAGAGTTTTAGAATGTGTTAGAAATTTTTATTTTTAGGAATCACTTGGTTCTCCAATTTCAATTTTGGTTATGCTTCCCATTTCAAAAAAGCTTTCTGAAGTTGGTTGAGTGTCAAGTTCTTGGACAGCAATCCAGCCAATTAATTGTTTAGAAATAGTTTCTACATCTGATGGGACTTTCTAGAAAGCTTATTTGTGTCCATATAAAGGGCCCCCGCTGTATTATAACTTTCGAGTGGAATAAATAAAGATGAGTTCATTTCTAAAACTTCAGGTGTGCATCTAAAACCACCCTCATGGAGTAGAGTTATTATTTCTTTCTATTTATTTCTCTTACCTACTGAATTACTTTATTTTAATTACGTTTGCGTAATATTCAAAATCTAAACTAAAGGCTTGACATCTTGGATTTACAAAACCTTTGCTTTATTCCCCTAGTTTCCATCCCTAAACCCAAAAAATTTCCATTGCAATACAGCCTTAGAATACAAACATACTAGGCTGTCCAGCATCAATCACTGTAAATCAGAAAGACAGGTACAGAAACATATAATCAAATACTAATTGTTACAAAATAGACTGAAGATGGGAACGGTTAAAAATCTGGATGCGCGTTTCTGTGAAGGAATCATGTTCCTTGATTCTTACTATGGCTACTAGGGTTAAAAATTAGTGAAAGACCAAACTCCTAAATTTCCAATTCACAGGTTTAATGTTTCCTTGTTAAAACCAAGATCAACTTAACCACTTAAGAAGCCCGTTCTAGACGTCGCTTTGCACTTTGAAAATCTACAAGCAGGTAATCCAAAAGAAAGGAGGTAAGGGAGCTACAAAAGATGCTGAAATGGGGAGGGGGAGAGAGAGAGAGAGAGAGTACAAATTATCCTTTCCAGATTTCCATCAGGCTATGTTTCACGGGCAGGAATCACACTGTGGCAATCCTTTCATATTTTGCCCAACTCCTGCATTTGGGACACTATCAGTGATGAGATTCCCATTCATCCCGGAATCAGATCCCCACTCATACTGGATACTCCATTCTCACCAATGGGAGTAATAATCTCATTCATACTCTCTCAGCCAATCAAAATAACTACCAACATTAGATTGGTCACATTTTTTTAAACAAAATATATCAAATATCCCATTCACAGTCCTGCCTTTGTTCAAACATTTGATAGAATGACACCAGAAATCTTGTTACTAGCATTCTGTAATAAGATTTCATTTAATGGTTTTGTAAAAGCTAATGCAAGATGATCAGACATGCTAATTCCTAAAGAACAGCTGTCATGTAGGGATCTAAGAACCTTTGTTTATAACTAAAGTTACTAGACATGTTCCACACACTGCTCTTGCTAACAATGCACACACATTGTCCAATATCCTCTGCAAAGCAAGAAGCCATGTGCCACCACAATAACACAAATATTCTTTGGATCCCCACGTAGCACAAAAGCATCAATATGGAGGAAATACACCCACATACAAATTTAATGTAAGTATGTAAGCTACAGGGCAAGTAATGCCAAAGACACATGTACACAAAGTACACGCATATATATACATGTATTAAATACATATATCCATATACATGAAAGTATAACTGATTTCAGTCGATACTCATATAAGCATCACATAATTAGTCTGCAGTAAGGAGACCATTAAAGGTAAAGAATTTTCCAAGTTTCATGCACCTAAGCCATCTTGAGGAGTCATTTTATGTCATATTAACCCACTGCATTAATGAAAATATTTTGAGCGAATGAAACCCTTTTACCTGTGTGTCGGAAGTTTCCAGTGCTGCTTCTGCCTCTCGTATCAGCTGTTCTTCAACACTATCAACTTTTGGAGAATCACTGGCTCCAGGAAGCTCCACCTCCGGTTTGCAATTATTTTTTGATCTCTCTGCTGCTTCAGCCTTTCCCACCCCCACCACCCCAACAATCAAGCCAATCATAATATTAAAAAAGAAATATACAAAAATGAGGTCAGAAATAATTTTGACACAAGTATATAGCACAACTTACCTGGCAAAAGGCAGAAATTAATTCAGATCTCAAAATACAAAATCTGGACCCTGGTCCAATATAGTTTGCATCACGAGGAGTGACTCTCATCAAGTCCAAGAGATAATGCCTGAACTTCAAAAGAGGGGTAAAATGAAGCATTAAAGCATAACAAAAGTTAATGATCATATAGGTAGAGTTTGGCATTGGATTACAGTTGCATTGCGAAATTTTGAACAAAAAATTAGACACATTAAATTGCAACCACAAACCAAAAAACTAATGTGAAGAGTTAACATGTCAAAAAATTTAGCCTTCATAATGTACTGAAAAAGAGGCAGATAGGGAAGAATTAAGCATCAAGATCTCTAATGTGACACTTTCCTGCTATTTAGTTCAGACTTCAAAGCACAAATCAAAGCTCTCAAGTAATTACAGAGTTCAAAATTTTGCAGTAAACAGTAATGAGAAATAAATCAACCTAATGAAAAACATAAGAAATAGTAATCACCTGTCATCACTGCCAACAATACCCTTGCATTCCACAGGTGCAGCTAATTTGAAAACATTTCCAGATCCATCAAAGACCGTATGTTCCTTCAAGTGAAGGCATTTGGCAGCCTCTAGTACCTATGGATACACAAGGCTTAGTGCTCATGACAGATTCAGAAAGGGAAACAAAACTAACAATGCTAAATAAATTGTAAAACTATGTAAAGAAGTGAAAAGTATAATTCTAAATAAAGATACAAAATTTTGATTATAATGCCCCATCACAAGTCTTCACATAAATGGGCTCCAAGCCCAGATGCAACAAGGTTTTAAAACTAGGAATAATGTTTTGTAATTCTTCCAAGTTTTCAGCTTCATACTTGTCGTACAGCGCTCCAATAAGCAAAAATAATTAGACACCCAATGCGCAACCAAACCAAACTAACTTGTATCTTAATCAAGTGGGGTCAGCTACATGAATCATTTTTTGCCATTTGCAGAAAGTTGGAATCAGCATTCTACAGTGGTTCTCAGAGAATGGAAAAATATACAAAGTTCCTGAGTCTGATTTGGCTCTACAAATGAAAATTCAATGGACACTTCCGATATGTATCGAAAAAATGCCCAAACATGCCCTATTTTTTTTTAAATTAGACTCCAACACGCTTCAGAAAGTTGGGAGACACACATGTCTATGGCTTAGAGACACGTGACGTACATTACAAGTTTGGAAGGGAACAAAAATAGCTTAGAATCTAATGATAAACGAAAAACAAAGTAGATTAATATCTATTATTTCATCATCCTTTAAACTTTAGAAATTTGTGTTACATTTCATATTTTTATTAACTTTGAATGAGATTTTCATATGCATTACACATAATAAATATATAAAACCATATATTTTGCACACGTCTCCCACATGTAGTGTTCCATATTTTTTGAAAATTGTCATATCAGCGTGTTTGCATGTCATGTCATGTGTCTGTGTCCAAATCCATGATTCTTAGGACCCTTGGATAGCCATGCAAGCGAACATGTCATCCAACTCCCCTACCCCTTTTTGACAGTGTGAACCTTGCTTCCCATGAACCACCAAACCGAAAATCAAAGGGTTTTAAATCATTCATACCAATGTCCAATCCCCTAAAAGGAACTCATTGTTACCAAATAACAGTAACTTCACAAATGTCTCAAAAATCACAGAATCTTCAGAGACGCTGATATTACGAAGAGAAACATGGAACTCTTAACTTAACTAATCAAAAAGCACACTTTTCCTACTTCAAAAGTCTTTTCATCAATAATCCCAGAAAAATAAGACAAATTTATGCAGTGCTACAGATAAAAATTAGCTCTTCATATCCAACACACAAGTTTGTCAAGATGGCCAATATAGGAATACCATAATAGTGTAGTTAGTATGCAATTCTTATGTTTCAAAAACATGAATTACATACAACATAATTATCAAGTGCATCCTCTTCTTAACACCAAAATATTTTTCTAATTTAAAAAAGCAAAGTTCATGTCATGCAAGGCCAAGAGGTTCTCTGAATACAGAAATGACCAACAAAGTTGCAACACTAACATATCGACAGCATAAAATGTCAAAATCCATATCTGTCCTCACCTTGGAATGAAAATCTTCATTCCAACAAATCTTTTTCCCATTGTCAACAGAACCATACAGAAGCGAGTCTGATTTATCACCTTGAAGGATGCCTGGTAAAACACTCTACAAGAGACAGCAAGGAGGAAGTAAAGATACGCACAGGAAGACAAGAATTAGTAAGAAAAATAACTTCTCCAAACACATACACAGAAAGAAAAAAAAAATGTTAGAGAATGCAGAAAATGACCAATGGCAATCGAGTAAGAAATGAGCATTGAAACATACAGAAAGAAACACAGAAAACCAGGAATGCAGACAGCAACAGGGAACTACACAAAATATACTAACAGTAGACACTGCAAATACATTAACCACTAAAACCAGTCAAATCACCAGTTCGAAGGACAATAAGGGAAAAATTCAAACTTCCTAACAATATACTGTCCATAATATAACTATCAAAGAAAATTCATAAGGAAAACTTAAGAGATTAGCAGCTGTTAATAACCAACTCCTAGTTTGAGAGAGTCGAGCATGAGCATGTATGGTGATTATCAAGTCAGCATCAAGTTTCAAGCACAGGACCATCCTACTCCAGTAAATGTTAACGACTTCTTTAAAAGCTTAAGCTAGCAGAGAGGGTGAAATTTTACATATTTTTATCATCAAGAAAAGCAAAGTACAGTTTCAGACCAGACATATATGATTTACTACTATTATCTATTATGATGAACAGCCCTCCAAATATCTTTGAAACATCAGCCTTCTCTACAAATAAAGACAATTTCAGATTGAATACAAACCTGAGCCACTACCCTGTGACCCCTGTAATCGATAATAGCCATGGCAAGATTATACAACCCATGTATGTCAGCTTCTTGGTATGCCTTGGTGCCTTTCAGATCATTATTTGCAGAAGCATATGTGGCTTGCTCACTTTCAGCCAACTGTGTCTCATTAGGAACATCAGAAGCCAAATCTGTGCCACTATCAATATCCTCTGTACTTGGGCCATTAGATTTATCCCCGCTAGAAACTCTAGCAGCTCCATGCGACAACTTATTGGAAGTCTTCTCAGATGAATTATGTAATGAGCTTGTGCTCTCAATCTTTGAATTAGTATCAGATGCACTCTTCCTGGACAGCTGTTCAAGATCCGCATCCACAGCAAAACTAAAGAATATGTTGTTGTGAACATACCTAGAAATTGGAACAGCACAATGTCAAAGCTAACAGATGCAGCACATACGAGGAGGATTGAGTAAAAGCTTTAAAACTATGCAACAGCAACCGCTGAAAGATTTTGTATGCTCCAAAATCTATATGCTAGTCAATGTTTCAACTTTTGTTTCCACAAATCCACAAAAGCAAGTGTCTTCATGCTAGCCATTTGTCGGATTATATAATTTGAAAGGATAAGAAAGAGAAGGATTATTTGGTGACAAACTGTAAAGGTGACGATGACACAATCCGGAAAAAAAGCCACCCGTTCTAAATTGAGTTCCACATATCTTTTAAATGTTTCAGTTACTGTTTGAAAAAACTGCATGTGATTGACAGTGACAAAACAATTCTTTATGGTAAGCAAAAGGTCGCCCTTCCTTTGTTTCTCATTTTCAATGGGCTTGTGAAACCACTGAAGGATGACAAGGTTGAGCCTCCACCAAAAAGAAAGCAATTTATAATAAAATTTGGAAAGTATATAAAGTGACCCGTCAAGGGAAAGTAACAAACATTCGGGAGATTAAAGAAAAATAAAGAAAACTAATACAAGATAAAGAATAACTTAAAATTTAAAAAGCATTACTTGAATGCCTATTATGCAAAGAAGATGACCATTATCCAAAATAAGATAGCACTAGATCCACGGGGTAGGAAGAAAACAAAAGATTAGTGTGTTAACGAATTTTGCCAACTCACTCAACTCACTGAACTCAAATTTTGCCAACTCACTCAACTCCCAATTCCCTAGGCATAATAGCAGATTGCATGTAAAGATGTAAATAATAGTTCTCACTAAAACACTGAGCAGATTAGTGAAAGGCTAGTGTGTTAACGAATGGTTTTCAGCATTATACCCCACCCCAAAGGCTGAAGTTCATGGTTTTTCTTTCACTCAGTTAAATGACCAGAGAGGCAGTTACTAAATAGGTTTTTCTAACCAATCAATTAAAAGGATAAATAAGTCAGTCAACTAAAATATTTGGTACTGCCAAGTTTTACTGACATGTGAAAGCACTCTGGATCAGTTGGGTTAATTGGTGGTATACATCTGCTGATGACTCCAATAGCACCATTTATTGCTGCATCAACAAAATCAGATGTCACTTTATAAAGAGCCCTATCCCGCAATATCCTGCAACAAAACTCTCCATGTAAGTAATCAAGACAATGCCAAAACTGACCAAATTTAACTAAGACTTCTATGCTTAAACTAATATTATTGAAGAATAAAGTTGAAAAGACAAACACAAGCAAAAATGTAGCGAATAACGTAAAATGGATATTAAAAAATCACCTTTCTTGAAGAATTGTATGGGGAAACTCCCGACAGGACTGCAATTCTTCATTCCAATCCCTTTGCATGCCAATTAGCTCACTTCCAAAGGAAAGCGTCAGTGCATTCTCCGCTCTAGCAGCATCACGTTTGTGATCTGGAACCCAAGAAACAACAAAAGAGTTACCAGGTGATAATTTTGAAACCTAGGTATGTTGCTAATGCAACACTAACCCCACCACATTGCGGACTCCAGAATGGAGAAATTTAAGAAATAACAATGCTAAACCTAACTAACAAGAAAGCTTCCGCATTTACTAAACAGGAACAATCTATTGGACAGCAAAAATCTCTCTCTGCATGTGTGGTGACTTAGGATGTTTAGGATACTAATGTTGTGTTTGATTGGGAGATTTGAGGAGAGATTTGGAAAGGGAAATAGAAAAGGTAGGTGAAATGTGAATAAAATATATCTACATTTCACCTAATTTCACAAACCTTTTCCCTTTCCCTTTCCCTTTCCAATTCCAAATCCCTCTCCAAATCCCCCAATCAAACACAGCGTAAAGGGGCCTAAGAGTAGGAAAAATCTATTGAACAGCAAAAATCTCTCTCTCTCTGCATGTGTGGTGACTCAGGATGTTCAGGATACTGAAGGGGCATAAGAATAGGAAAAACCCCTCCCTCTTCAAAATTGCCAGACTTCCCCAATGAAAGCTTCAAAAGGATACAAATTAATAGTTCAAGTCCTTGGGGAATCGCCACTGAATAAAAACATCTTTTCTTTGCCAAAAGGGAAATCAATTTGGGAACAAACAACGAAACGAACTGAAAATTTACACTTACGACCTTTTTAGGCTAGATGAAAACAATTAATCCATTATTAGAGTAGATATGTTGTGGTCCAGGAAGAGACCAAAGATCTTGAGCGACCGATCCAGTAGAACAACTCAAAAGAGGTATCGTTAATTTCTTCATGCTCATTCCAGGAATTTGAGGTATCACTTGTAATAAGCATGAAGTCTCATTCATATAGTCATGTCCGTAGCTTGCGCCCTACTTGAGACCAAGACAAGTTTGGAACACTGTCCTATCACCTTCATTGAATCCCTAGCTCTATTCCCTCAATGGTATATTTTCCTTTTTTTTTAATCTTTGAAAGAAGTTCAATCAATTGAATTATTAGTTAAGTCAATTTCAATTGCAACTTAACTTTCAATAGAATCAATGGCAAGGGTGGAAGAAATTGAAGCTCTTCTTCAATTGGAAATAAAAGGACAAGATGCTACAAGTTTCATTTTGTTTTTGCTCTATAGGGTATGCACGGGTGGCACCACCCCTTTGGCACTTCTATATAATCGATAATTTTTATTGTTTACTCACACCAATATGGTAGGTGCTACAGGGTCAATTTTCGAGTTAAATTTTCGAGTTAAATTTTCAGCTTGCAATGGCACTAAGTTATAGCACTTGTCTCAACCAAACATGCACGAATTACTAACAATGAGGTTTGTAAACAAACAAGCATATACAAAAACATTACAGGAACCATTCCCAACTTTTATTACCACCAGATAATATAAGGCTGCAAGAGTATTCGTACAAACTACACCCTCTGCCTAAAACTCTCAATGCCTTAGCATTTTAAAGGCATTTACAAATCAGTTATGAGCAGTTGACACCCCCAACTGCTAGGATAAATTCAAACCAACAAAGGTTACGGCAGAAAATAACTGCTGGTAACTACCAGGACTACCTTGGACCAGATCCTTAATTTCGGCCTTTTTTGTCATGGCTTCTTGCAAGCATAACTGCCAATAACCTCCATGTCTGTCAACCTTGCATCATGCCAACACAACTGCCAAGAACTGCCATCCATGTCAGCTTTTGAACCCTCCTGAGTTTGACCCACGAATTTGTGAGTCTTGATATGCCACCAAGTGTAAAGCCCACTGATCTGTCTGACCCAACAAACCCATGTTGCCAACAACATTCGGGCCAAGTCTAGCCTTGCATTTGCCCACATGAAACATCACTTGTCTTCGAGTCTTATGGCATTGCCACTGCCACATTGTTACCTTGACTTAGGTATGCCTCCCTCATGCCTGACTTGGACGGTTGACATAGGTGCAAGGTACCACCGCATGCTAACCCAAGTGTCCAAGTCCTAAGGTGCTAACAAACTAACCCCACCAGAACAAGCCGACGTCCTCATCGATAAGGCCTCTACGTACTCAACAATCTGTTTCTCAAACTGCCATAAAGTTACGTCCTTTTTCCAACTAGCATCCGCTTAAGGATAACCATTCCACTTAACCAAGTAACGAGTTCTTCGATTTTTCTTGCTTTGCCCCTCTGTCTTGTGATCCAGAATTCGTTCCACTTCTTTGTCCAACTGTTTTCTAATCACTGGAGGAGCGTGTCGAGCTTGCGTACGTGCTAGATTAACCTGATCCTTATGATAAGGTTTCAAGAAACTAACATGGATTGTTGGGTGTATCTTCAACCGGTCAGGCAACTTCAGCCTGTAAGCAACATTTTCCACACATTTCAAAATTTCAAAAGGTCCATCATACTTTGGAATAAGGCCTCGGTGCACTCGCTGTCTTACTGCTTATCTTCTTCCAAATCTGTGGTGTAAGTTTCAGCAGCACTTTGTCCTCCACTTTGAATTCCAATGGCCTCCGCCCTTTATCAGCATACTTTTTCGTCCGCTTGCTTGCCTTAGCCAAACTATCTTGTGCCTCATCTAGCAACTCTTGTTAGCCCTTGCAAATCGGTATGCTGCTGGACATCTAACCCATGAGCCAGTCCTTACCACTTCATGCAAAGTGAGGGGCTGTTGCCCCATGGCTAACGCAAACGGACTCATACCGGTGGCAGAAGGCCGATGCAAATTATAACAGAACTATGCACTATCCAACAAATCAACCCAATTCCTCTAACTTGCAGCCACATAATGTCGGAGGTATTCTTCTAGCAAGGCATTCATTCTCTCGGTCTGTCCATCCGTCTGAGGATGATTTGCTATAGAAAATTTCAATTCTGATCCCATCAAGTTGAAAAGCACTGTCTAAAACCATCCCGTGAATCTGGTATCCCTGTCACTAACAATATCCTCTGGCAACCCAAAACCACTTCACCACATATTTATAAAACAGGTTAACCGCAACATTAGCGGGACAAGCATGAGAAGCAGGGATAAACACAGCATATTTAGAAAAACGATCAACAACAACTATAACAGAACGCATACTGTTCACCTTTGGCAACCCAGATATGAAGTCCATGGAAATATATATCCAAGGCTTCGTCAGAATAGGCAATGTTGCAACAATCCAGCCACCTTCTTTCTCTCTGTCTTGTCTAGTTGGCACACTAAGCAAGTTCTGACATAGGCTTCTACATCTTCCTCCATCTTTGGCCGACAATAAGAACGAGATAATAAAGCCATCATGCGTTGTTGTCCGGGGTGACCCACTTACTGCGGATTATGAGTTTCTCTGAGCAACTTCAATCTTAGTCCCCCAGGGACATATAATCTATCTCCTTTGCCGTGGAGTAGATCATCTTCCAACCAATAGCAATGTACAGTGCCATCCTTCACTTGATGAACCAGCCTTTGATATTCAGAATCAATTGCAACATTTGCCCGAATCCTTTCCAACAATTAAGCTTCAATGTTTGATATCGCAGCAACATAGTTTACAATTTCCTTTGGCTTAAAGCGTCAGCAACCTGGTTGTGACACCCAGGCTTGTGTCGCCATTCGAAATCATACTCTTCAAAGAATTCTTACCATCTGGCCTGTCTTGGAGACAACTTTTGTGTTTTGAAGAAAGTATTCGCCACATTGTCTGTCAATACTACAAATTTGGTACCCAACAAGTAAACTCTCCAAGTTTGAAGACAATACACAACCGCTGTCATTTCCTTCTCATGGGCAGAATATTTCTTCTCAACATCATTTAACTTCCGACTTTTGAATGCAACCGGGTGCCCCTCTTGCACCAAATCACCGTCAATAGCCTCATCAGAAGCGTCAGTATGCAATTCAAATGGAAGTTCAAAATTAGGTAACCACAAAATCGGTTCACTTGCAACAACAACTTTTAACTTGTCAAAGGCTTGTCAAAGGCTGCTTGACAACTTTCATCCCACTTCCATGGCTCGTCTTTTTTGAGCAAATCTGTGAGAGATGTCGCCTTCTTCGAGTATCCCTCAATGAACTTTCTATAGTAGTTCGCCAAACCCAAGAAAGATCGTAACTTGGCCACTTTGCATGGTGCTTGCCAATCCATGATTGCTTGCACTTTTCTGTTGTCCATCTTCACAAGGCCTTTGCAAATCACATGCCCCAAGAACTTAATTTCCCGCTAGGCAAACTCACACTTTTCTTTCTTTACATACAACTGATGTTCTCGCAACCAAGTGAACAGCATCCAAAGGTGGGTTAAGTGATCCTCTAAGGACTCACTGTAGAATATAATGTCATCCAAATATACGACAGCAAACCGACCGACATAATCATGGAATACATCATTCATAAGATTGCAGAATGTAACCAAGGCATTAGTTAACCCAAACGGCATTTCTAGAAACTCAAAAGACCAATACCTCGTAACACATGTAATCTTTGACTCATCCTCTTCAGCCACTCTAACTTGCCAGTACCCAGCACGTAAATCCAATTTAGTGAAGTAAGTGGCCTTGCATAACCGATCAAACAGGTCTGCCACCAAAGTGACTTGTTCTTTATAGTCACTTTGTTGAGAGCCTAATAATCAACACACATGCTCAAGCTTCCATCTTGCTTCTTCTGGAAAAGCACTAGGGTACCATAAGGGACCTTAGATAGTTGAACCAATCTAGCATCCAATAAGTCCGTCAATTGCCTTCGCAATTCCGTGAGTTCCATTGGAGACATTCTGTAGGGTGCCTTCGCTAGAGGCTTAGCACTCGGAACCAACTCTATTTTGTGATCGGTGGCACGCCGAGGAGGAAGAGACTTTGGTAGCTACGAAGGCATCACATCCTCAAATTCCCTCAACACAACAACCACTTCATACAGCACTTCTACCAACAGATCAGGTTTGATTTCCACTAAGGCAGCAAGATAAGTCTCTGCACCCTTTTTCAAACCGTTGTGCACTTGAATGGCTGAGAGTGTCTCCGTCTTCCTCTTTGTGCCCTTGCCTTTGTCTGGCCTACAGTAACCAATAAGGCTTGTCTTCATCCGAAATAAGTAATTTACCCAAATATGGCATCAAAGCCACCTTTGCATTCACAAAGAAATCATTTCCTAAGATGACATCGAAATCATCCAAAGGAACCACCATCAAGTCAATCCGTCCCATGCAATCTCCCACTGTGATCTATACTTTAGAAGCCATTCCTTGTACCGATTGAGCCACTAAGTTTACCGCATTGATTCGACTAGTACTTTGGTTAACTTGCAACCCAAGGGTCTATACAACCTTTTCCGACAAGAAGTTATGCGTGGCACCAGTGTCTACCATTGCCGCAATGTTAGTACCCCCTAATGTCACCTTGATATACATTAAACTCGTCAAAGGGGCTTTGTCCGCATGAATTGCAAGGGATTCACCCTAGTCGGCCCCTCAGAATCCGACTCCCCTTTGTTATCTTCTACTACCATAGCATTAAGTTTCTCACGCTTGGGACAACCCTTGGCTCTATGGGATCCATCACAGATGAAACACCCTTTATTAGATTTCCCACAATTGTTCTGAGAAGATTCCCCTTTCTGCTGGTACTTGGAACTATCTTTACCCTTCTTAAAACCAGACTTCTTCTCCCGAACCTTCTCTTTCCCTTTCTTCTTGGATTTGCTGGTTTTTGACATAGGTTCCTTACTCAACTTGTAGTCAAGCAACCCATCTACCACAACCATGGCAGAAAGCAAATCTTTGACACCAAGTCTTCAAAGTTCCAATTGAGCCCAATTTTGCAACCCAAACATAAAGTTGAAAAGCTTATATTCCTCAGATATGTTTTTGATGTCGAGCATCAACGAACTGAATTCTTTCACATATTCCCTCACTAATCCAGAATGCTTCAACCGTTTCAAGGTGTCTCTTGCAACCCAAGATGTGTTGCAAGGAAGAAACTGTTCTTTCATTTCCTTCTTAAGAGTCTCCCATGTTAAGATCTCTGGTCGAGCATCATCCCCGACACGTATACACCACCAGAGTTTAGCATCCCCAAAAAGGTACATGCTTGTGATGGTAACCTTCTCTCCTTATTGCACATGAGCAGCCTTAAAGTACTGCTCCATGTCTCACAAAAAAATTTCAAGTTCCTTGGCACTTCGAGTACCACCGAAAGCCTTAGGGTCCGGAACTTTGATTTTCGAAGGGGTCTCACCATAATTCGTATGCCCACAAACAACCTTCTTCACAAGGGAGAGTTCGTCAATAACTTCCTGTAATTTGTCTTTCCAAGCATCCGAGATGGTAAGCATATCAACCATCACTTCCTTAAACTGATCTGCCGTCGAGGCCTCAAAGGCAAGAAACCCAGAAGCCACGACATCTAATTGATCCGTTAGCGAGCGATTCTTGTCAGTAGGTTCACCCACGAGATTCTCCAACCGCGTCACTCTTTCCTTTAAAGCATCCATACCAGACACTATTAGAGCAAAACCTAGCTCTGATACCAATTGTTACAGTATCAATTTTTGAGTTAAATTTTCAACTTGCAATGGCACTAAGTTATAGCACTTAGTCTCACCTAAACATGCCTGAATTACTCACAATGAGGTTTGTAAACAAACAAGCATACACAAACACATTATAGGAACCATTCCTAACCTTTGTTACCAACAGATAATATAAGGATACAAGAGCATTCGTACAAACTACACCCTCTGCCTAAAACTCTCAATACCTTAGCATTTTAAAGGCATTTACAAATCAGTTGTGAGCAGTTGACACCCCCAACTACTAGGGTAAACTCAAACTAACAAAGGCTGCTGCAGAAAATAACTGCTGGTAACCACCAGGACTGCCTTAGACCAGTCCTTAATTTCAGCCTTCTTTGTCATGGCTCCTTGCAAGCATAACTGCCAATAACCGCCATGTATGTCAGCCTTGCATCATGCCAACATAATTGCCAGGAACTGCCATCCATGTCAGCCTTTGAACCCTCCTAAGTTTGACCCACGAATTTGTGAGTCTAGGTCTGCCACTAAGTGTCAAACCCACTGATCTGTCTGACCCAACAAGCCCGTGCTGCCAGCAGCATTCGGCTTAAGTCTAGCCTTGCATTTGCCCACATGA
Source organism: Camellia japonica (assembly GCA_030407325.1). Lineage (NCBI taxonomy): Eukaryota > Viridiplantae > Streptophyta > Magnoliopsida > Ericales > Theaceae > Camellia > Camellia japonica. Next base: position 64,433,145 of record JAPPVO010000029.1, read on the forward strand.
AACATCACTTGTCTTTAAGTCTTGTGGCATTGCCATTATCACATTGTTACCTTGACTTAGGCATGCCTCCCTCACGCCTGACTTGGACGGTTGACATAGGTGCAAAGTGCCACCGCATGCCAACTTAAGTGTCCAAGTCCTAAGGTGCTAACAGCAGGATACATCGTGGATGGGAAGTTCAAACAAAATTATGCCATTAATAGAGCTATATCAATTGTTTTAAAGACTTGGAAGAGAGAACACACACAAATGTTGTACTCAGATGCAGATTTTGAATTAAAATGAGGCTCAACTTAATTGAGATGGTTAGAGTTCCTTCCTCAAACTCATGTATGCCTACCCACCTCATCAATGTGAATACCAGGCATGGATATTGACAAGAGGCTGCCAGAATATAGCAACTCCAACTAGTTACTCTAAAAAGAAATAAGGTGGTAACTAACTTGACTTCACACGGCTGGAAAAGGAAGTAAAGCAAACCTTCTTAAATGTTTAGAAAAACCATCTATGGCTATTTGATATATGAAATTGGAGATAGTGGGGACTAGTGTTTTCCTGAGAACAAAGGAAGAAATAGCAATTGAGCAAGGATCAAACATTTCACTAAGAAAGGGAGGTACAGTTACTTTTAGGCCAAGCAGCACAAACCTCCCTTTGTACAGCTCTTTTCAAAAGAAAGAAAGATTTAGTCAATGGAATACTCTTAACAGCACAGAAAGATTTAGTCAATGGAATACTCTTAACAGCACAAGCATGAGGTGTCTTGTCAATTCCCCAGATTTTCATATCTCATCTTCTCATTTTGTATCTGTTGAAATGTTGGGCTTTTATTCAAAAGGCTATAATTGCCATGGAATAACCACTGTAATGGTCCCTACAGGGAAAGCAATAATGCATGAAGTGGGGAATTGATTCCAGTCAAAAAGCTCTCAAGTTAACATAATCAACTTGTAATCTAAAAAATAAGACGAAAGAAATTTTAACATCCCATGCTTTTTACAACTAAATGAGCTAAAAAGTCCACCATAACATCAGACAAAAGTTCCTCAATATTGAACTTACCAGGAAAAGGATACAATCCTAGCCATGAATTTGGTGGTAACAGAGATTGGACATTCTCAAATGGGTGTGCAGAGGCTTTCCGCTCCAAAATTTCACGAAAAGCTTCAATATTGAAAAATCAAATAAGAAATTGATACCGATAATGATTAGACTATGTAGAGCGTGGAAAAACTACGGGTGCTCTAACTATGCTTTGTTACCTTTCTTGAACTTGGGGCTAATCTTTTGCAAGAGTCCAATAAGGGTGGCTGATTCAGAAGCAGCTTTACTTGGCCTTGGGTCAAGGACATTTCCCGTACTTGAGTTAACATAAAACATTTTTGTGGTTCCCGTAATACAAAATTTATTTCCCTCCAATGTTATTACATCCAGATAAATCAAATCCCCACCAAGCCTGAAGGCAACATAAAGAATATGCATTATGTAATGTATAGTACTTCGCAGAAAAAGCCATAATTTCTCTACAAAGTTATAAAGAGTTCCCATAGCACAAGAAAACTAACCGCCTATAGCTTGGAGGAGGATTTAATGAAGAGAACACTATACTCTCAACACATTTGATCTCTTCAGAAGGTGATGACAACAAATTAGTAAGTGAACCAGTCTCATCCTCCATGAAACCCAAACTATCCAGCTCTGGGACCTCAGTTTTCGCAGAATCTAGTTCATAGGAAAATTCAAGAGTCAAGGTTATTGTGACTCTCCTCCAAAATGTATTTCAGCGCTCAGATGTAGAGAATAAGGAAATAAAAATAAAAGGAAGGAAATAAAGCCATAAAAATCCAAAACCTCCTGAATTTGCAGGTGTACTTTTGCCTGTCTCATGCTGTAAAGCAAGAGATGTTGATAATGAGGAATGCAGTGTGGAAAGAGAGAGCAGTTCTCTTGTGCGGTGAACATGAGCCCTGATTGATCTATCATCATATAATGCTGCAACAGATATTTCTGATTTAGAGCCCACAAATCAAAACTACTAGCAAAATATATACATATAGGGTATCTCAATTTGCACCTCACTTTTTGCTTCCTGCAACCATTATGTGTATATAAATTACCTAATACACTGTGTTTGGATGCAAGAAGAAAAATAGCGAGTGTGAAAAAGTATTCATCGTGTTGCACATATCACTTGCAAAGCCAACCAAACAATGTAGCACCAACATACCAGCAACCATCTCCAAGAAGCAATCACCAGTTGTAATGTCAGCTACCTCAGAGATTTCATTATAATCTTCTAGTTGATGAACTGAACCATCCTTTGTGTGCAGTAATAAATCATAGCAAGTGAAGAAACAGGTCTCTGGAGCATCAAGTAGGAACTGTCTCACGTCCATAACAGAATCTCCAGGGCTTAACTGTGAGTAAAAAATCAATTAGGAAACTCCTAAACATTGTCAAGAGTACGATCTTTCAAAAAAATGCAACCTTGAGCCCAAGATGAAAATAACTAATGGACAAGGAAAAATGGAAGGTAAAGTTATTCAGTTACAACTACAAACAGAAAGTAAGGCAGCCAACAAGTTAATGAACTCAATGTAGTAGTCTCATTCTGCAAGCAATTAAACAGAGGGTTAAAACATTAGAAATGGAGCATTAAATACAGTTAGCTCACTTGCAGCTCAAGCTTCTCGCCACCTTGTGTTTTGACAGAAACAGGATAAAGATGAATTTCACCTGCATCCCCAGAAAGATTTTCCATATTAGTATAATGTTAAGAAGCTAAAAAGGCAATTCAATAAACTCTGATCAATAGGCTTGAACTAAAAAGTTAAAATAATCAAGAGATAATTAGGATAACCTTTTGTCAACTTGAGACGGGCTAAGTTTATCTAAAAGTAATATGAAAAAGAAAATTAGGATGACTAGTTGTTACAAAGGGAAATCTAGTCAAAACAGAAGGACTGTTTTACACCTACCATTTCAGCAAGCATATAAATCTTTAAATTCAAACCAGCTAAACCTCTTCTTTTTTGTTGAATAGACAATACCTAATTGGTTGAATGACTACAAATTGTTGGATTTCCTTGATGATGCATGATAAAAATAAAATAAAATAGGGAAAAATAATGTATAGGCAAGAAAAAAACTTGAAAATAGGTAGCACACCCATGTTTAACTGAAAATTAGATTCAATCACAAAATCTCATGTGAAAAATAAGATTCAGTCAAGCTCTCCAACTGTACCAGTGACACCCTCAAATGAACCAGTCATGTGCATTATGTACTAGTCAAACATTCAACCGTCAAGTATTAAAAGGGTTACATTTTGTAGAAACTAGTAATACATTCACCACATTTGACTGGTACATTAGCAAATATCCTAAATCAAAATTTTCATGTGATATTTCATGACTAAACTCCACTTCCAGAAAATCATGGGTCTAAAATCCCATTTTCAACTTTCGTGCCAAAACATTAATGCTCCCTAAAAGATAAGTGAGACTGCAAAAAGAAGGAATTTACAGAAACTGTACCTGATACACAAAGACAATATCAAAATGATTAAAAATCCATTTCCTATAAGAACAGGTAGCAAGGCACAAACACATAGATAGTTAAACAGTGAAGCATGCCAGGATGCATGCTATAGAAAGGCACACCAAAAGTGGCCCACCTTCCTCACACAAAAGGCTCTTTTTGGCTTGGCATTAGAAAGCACCTTGTTTGAGGCTCAAGTGCACCACTTTAGTATGAACACTATATCTGGGTTTTTTTGTTTTTTTTTTTTTTTTTTTTTTGGGATAAGTATTGTTTTACATTCAAATCAGTGTATTGTCTTTAAATTATTTCAAATACAAACCAAGCTAAGCCTTTTGTCCCAATCAAGTGAAGGTAGCTAAATTAATCCCTTTTCGTCATGTAGCTCTTGTAAGGGCTATATGCTCAATTAAACAAATTTACATCCAAATTATACAAACCAAACTAAGCCTAAGTCCTATCAAATGGGGTCAGCTTACAACCAAATTATATCAAAAACTATTTTACAAAAATGTCAAATCAATCACTCATATTAGGGATGAGCGTCATGTCGTGTCATTTCAGATTTGTGTTAGAATATTTCAACACTAAGCCAACCCGTTTATTATTTTGTGTTATCATGTCGTGTTATTTTCAGTTCGTGTCGTGGTAACGTGTCATGTCAAAAAAATTTACTCTTTGCTCAAAATATCAAGTGCGTGAAAAAATTAAAATTTTTCTTCACAAGTTAAATTTAATGAAATTATTCTCTACTGAATAAAAAAATAAAAATAAAAAAATCATAACATTATTTTATTTCAACTCAATTTTATTTTCTTAATTTACAAAAATTATATTTTATTATTATATTTTTTTACTAGGTTAACTACATAATAGTAGACAAAATACATTATCTTCAATTAAAAATTATATCAACCTTAAAATCCTATTTTACATACTTTCTAGTAAGTTGGATGGAGTTAAGGGATTCAAAAATGTCATGGAGGGATTCAAAAATGTCATGGCACCCTTTAGTGTAAATAATATTAAAAAATGTAATTAATTTTCATTAAACAGATAATCTGTGTCAACTTCGTGTTATGTAGGTTTGACACTGAATTGATTTATTTAATATTCGTGTTATCAAGTCGTGTCATATATACATGTTTGTGTCAAAAAATGGTCAACCCTAACCCGCTTACTTTGTGTACAGTTCGAGTCGTGTTATCATGTTGGGTCAAATATCCCCACCCTTAACACATACTGGCATACATAAGAATATATATGTGAAAATAATTAATAATGTGAGATAACATAATCTAATTAGCACTTAAGTAATTAACCACTAACCACATACATACACCAATGGGGTGGAAGTATGAATAGTTCATCAGATTACTGAAACTGGCATATTTATTCCATTTGTCTAACATGGTGTTGCAACCCATAAGAACGTCAAGGAAAAACAGATTTAGAGAAGAGAACCTTGGAAATTCATTCATTTTTTCAAACCGGGGCCATTTGTGGAGCTTCAATGCTCCAGTAACCCTCTAGTCAAGTTCCATTTTATATACTCTTTTTGCTTATATCCGATTCAGTTTTATATACATTTTAGTGGTAATGGATATTTCAGCAATCTTCAAAGTTTTTTACTTAGCACGAGTTTTAGTGATTGGCCATAGGTCTTTAATATGATTTTTAGTTAGTTTACATAGGCTTTCTAAAAGCATGTTCCATAACATAGTGAGTACGTAAAATTTGACATATTCAGCGATCTTGCAATTAAGTGCATTTGATAACTGTAACACTTAATCACCTAGTACTTATAAATGAAAGCTAAATCAAAGGTCTATTACTTTTAAGTAAAAAAAGACTATTTGTTAATGCTAAATACGCTACAGCCATGTTTGGATTACAGGAATGGGAATCTTGTTCCATATTTCCTCCATTCCATTGTTTAGTATGGAGATTACCCAAGCATGAGGGAATCCCATTCCCACATGACTCCATAGGAATCTCATATTCCTAACCTAACTTGTTAACAACAACAAAAAAGAAAGAAAGAAAGGCCCACATTATTTTTTTTAAGTAAGATGGTCCTACAATATTTAATATCTTATAATTATCATTTAAGATTCATGACACCATTGCAAACATTTGAATAGGTTGACATAGGAATCACATTAATGGTAATGAAACTCATAGAGATTTTGATTCTGCGCATTCCGTTACTACCCTACAAACCTAAGTAGATTGTAGTTCTCAATTTTAATCTTAAATGACAAGTTACATTAAAATTCCAAATTTTCAAAATTCAATACAAATATTTCAACATAAAAATTCAATATTAAAAACTTTTACTGCTTGATTTTCAGTTTTATCAAATAGCCCTTAAGACAAAAGGTCTTGGTTTTCTAAGTTGTTATTGTACCACCTAAGATATCTTTTACTCCTTTAAATCAAATAGAGATCAATTCGGGAATTTCAAAAACTTGTGAAGGTCTCATCAAATCGCCAATGCACAATTTCAACCATAGGTATGAAATCTAAGACAATAATAAGTGACACATTACTTTCGTTCTTCTCTTTCTTCTTCTTCTCCTACATTTGGACTTTATTAGCTGATAGAGCCAAACCAATAAATGGATTTCATTAGAGAGAGAAAATCTCTAAACAGAGATACAAGAGCTCTAAGCTCTGAAATACAATTCCAAATACCATCAAACTGAATCATAGAAGAGCTTAACCACCTATTTATAGAATAAAAGACATAACTAACTCCTATGGCACTAAAACATAACAAACATACTAATTCTACCTACATCATTAGCCTCTAAACTGTTCACCAGGAAATGGAAAGGGAAAAACCCTCAAAAAAAGCTTCCTCAACATTTCTTTTTTACCCTTGTCCTATATCACATAGCTTGCTTGCTTAAGTACTAATAATTTTTTTATTAATAAAGTAACTCATTAAAAGGAGCAAAGGGGCAAAACACACACGCATATGATGATTGCACATTATCAAAAACAAAACCAACCATGAACTCTAATCTCATCTCTCCCAGAAAAATCCAAAAGTGAACCTTTAAATATCAAGGGTATCCCTGTTTTCCAAAAAAACACAATAGTGTATTACATGCTTAGTTGCTACTTATGATCGTTCTGGTTTTTATTATTGTTGGGTCTGGAATTTCGACTTGAATCTTCTTGTCAATTTATGCATACATGCTTGAACACATATACAAGTATCCATGAGTGCAAGTGTGCAAGCATAAGCATGTACATACGTATGTACACATACAAATATATATATGAACAAATGTAGGTGTCCACTTGTGCATGTATGCATGCACATGAGCACAAACTAGCACTTATAGATAGGTGGATGCATGTACCATATAGGCACTTCATTAGGCATGCCTTTTGCACCTTCAAGCATTTAAATTGAATGGCAAGGTACAAAAAAGTGATGACGAAGTTTATTCAATATATAAATGAAAATTTATGAATCTGCACGTTTTACATATATATGTATGCATATATACGTATATGCAATTATGCATTCCTATAAAGTCACAACTATTCCTTATAAATACTAGACTATCAAATAAGCCTTCATTGCTTTCCAACTTAGTGCAGCAATTCCAAACAGCCCATGAAGCATTGTATCATTTTTAGGAATTCCAACTAGGTCAAACTCCTTGTGTGTCTAGCAAGCCAACAAATCTGGAAAAACTTCATTGGATTTGATACTTGGTGCTTATTTTATTAATTTATACGTAATTTCAGTCTTCTAGTCAACCTAGCAGTAAAAGTGAAAAAAATAATAACACGAAGATCACAACCAAAATAGTATGCTCATAAGCATAATAGATTGATTAGTTGCTATGATACAGATAAAAGAACATCCGAAAAACTAACATCACCTTGCTTAGCCTGATTCTCTGAATTTGCATTTTCCAACGGCTTAGCCTCTGTCTCCGTGCTAGCTGATTCACTAAGAGGCATGTTCCCATTAGCATCGGCTTTGGATGACTCTGCAGAACTCACGTTATCTTTCAAAGGAACAGAAGAATTGGCTGGTTCCACAGCATTCGTAGTATTATGAGACCCCCTTCGATTCTTCCCCTTGTTTGATTTTCCGGCCATTTCTACCTCTTATCACTAATAATATGACCATAAAATGACATAAGTATAACATTTGAATTTCAAGCAAAATTATAAGCTCATAACCAGCATAGTGAAAAACACATTCAAAACAAAGTGAACATAGTCCTTTTTCTCTTTCAGATTAAATCAAACAAAATATGACACGAGAAAAACGCAAAACACGTGTAAATTACCTGTAGCTTCAAACTCATAATTGCTATATATACAAGAAGACCTAAAAAAACTAAACAAAGTTATAAGCTCATAAGCAGCATCATGAAAGACACATTCAAAACAAAGTGAACCAATTCCCTTTCCTCTTTCAGAATAAATCAAACAAAATAAGACACGCGAAAAAAGCAAAAACACGTGTAAATTACCTGTATTTTCAAACTCATAATCGCTATATATATAACAAGACCTAAAATACCTAAACAAATGAAAGAAAAGTAAACTTGAACGGAAAAAAAAAACAATAACACATGAAGGCTCCGTTTGTTTCAAAGTATTTTACATAAAAAAATATTTTTCTTATAAATTGATTTTATACAGAAAAAAAAAAAAAAAAAATTTTGTTTTCGGCATGAAAACATTTTAGTCTTTTTGTTTTTGTTTTCGGCATAAAAATATTTTATTGCCGAAAAGAGAAATTTCGATACAATAAAGGGTCATTTATGACATTTACGACCTTTTAGTGAGCTAATTGTGTAAAAGGTTTTACGTCCAAACAAATGGAGCCGAAGTGATTTAGCAAATAAACCAGCATCAAAAAAAAAGAATTGCAAATAGAATCAAACCATCAATGATTTATAATCAACCAAGGATCGGTACATAGCAAAAAAGGTACATAAAACATTGCAGATAAGCACAAATACATGTATCTATGTGCGTGTATAAACATGAAAGCATTTGATGAATTTGAACAATGAAGAGAAAGATAACTGAGTGGTATTACCAGTAAGCAAAAAGCTCCAATCGCAGCTCAACTGTATGATTAAAGGAGAAACAGAGATATACGATACATACGTATATAGATATAGTTACGTATACGTATATATGTGTATATGATTGTATATAGTACAGATGATTTAGAGAGAGAAAGTAGAGAGAGAGGCTGAGGTTTTGAGGAGAGGAAGAGCAGAAGAGAAATGGCTGAGACGGCGGAGCTCGGGCCCTGTATTTGATTGTGCTCTTTTGTAGAGAGAGAGAGAGATGAGCAAAACCTTGCTGGGCTTGGGCCTTTTCTTGGAGCTGGGATAGTATGCTTAGCTCGATGTTGCACGCGTTACATGCCCTAGAAGCACACGAGTTTAAACCTTTTATAGGGAGTTTTGCTAGTGGGTTCATGTAAATGTCTGAAAAATTTATGCACTACCCTTTTTGGATAGCCACGTGTAAAAAATAGGGTGTTCTGCTTAGCTTTTTTGTATTTCATCAGGGAGACTATTTTAAATGATTTTTTAATCTTTTATAAAAAATGTGTAAAGGAAATAATGTGACAATTTATAATAATTTTTTAAGTTTTTGATGATAAACCTAACATCTCAAAGGAAACTGGAGTGATATTAGTTTTGTTTGATTACCACTCATGTGACTATTTATGGGCCAATTGTTAGTAAATCAATCATGTCATATTTTTAATCTTGATTTTATAATAATCATCAAGAGGGAGAATATAATTTTCACTTCTAAGGAATATGAAGCAATTATATTTTTCAAAAAATATTTGTACCCAATAAAAAAAAATTTAAAAAAATGAGGTTCGAAGCAAATAATTTGCAAACAAATAAAAGAAAAGAAATTGCAAACGGGTGGAATCCATCATTGCAAAAGGATGGAATCCCCAACTAGGGGTGGGCGCGGGTCAGTTGCGGTTACGGAACCTCCAATCCGCCATCCGTCTGCCAGATTAACGGATTGGAGAAAATCAATCCGCATCCGTCCGTCAATCTGGTGGATGTGGATTGAGCGGATTGGTGGATGGATGCGAATCGGTTTGACGGTTTAAAATTTTATAAATTTTCAACATAATTCAACTTGTGCACTTTCTCAAAAAAAAAAAAAAAAAGTATTACAGCCAATGACTTAAAAAAATATTACAATCACTGCATGCCTCATCCAAAGTAAGAAAGTTTGAAACTTTAGAATATCACAATCACTGCATGCCTCATCCACATACTACAATCACAGTATGCCTCATCCACATAAAATATTACAATCTGTGATTCTTAAATATAAAAATAATTCAAACCACCAAAATCATGAATAGAGCAGTAGTAGATATGGTATGTCTCTATATTGTTACATCTATATCTGTTTTTGAAAACAAAAATCAACCAGCATATATCATATTTTCTATTTGTTATTTTTAGAGATAGATTTAAAAACCAAAAAATATAGATAAATAATACGTTTATTTTTTTCAATTCAAAAAAGATATTCAAGTTGAATTTTTTTTTTCAATAGAATATTTAAACTCTTTTTTAATTGGAAACATAAACAAAATATTTAAACAAACTGAAAACACAAAGTCTTATAAATTACTAGGGGTGCTCGTGGTTTGGCGGTTCGGTTGCGGCTAAAGGAATCTCAAATCCGCCATTCGTCCGCCAGATTGGCGGATTGGAGAAAATCAATCCGCAACCTTCCGCTCGTCATCACGCATCCGTCCAAAATGCGGCGGATCGGTTCGGTTCGGTCGGTTTTGGCAGATCGATATATCCGCTGCTCACCCCTATCCCCAACAACACCCTTATCGTCTTCATCTGCTTGATGTAGTCCCCACCCTTAATGTTGCTACCATGGCACCCATTTATCCCTTAGTAGACCTATCCATAACCCCTTCCCTACTGTGGTAACACCCCAACCTTTTCATTACACCCCAAGAGAAACCAACTAGGGCTGAGCGAGGAATCCGTAAAATCCGTAATCCGATCCGGTCCAATCCAATCCGATAGGTTTGGATTGGTTTTTTGAATCCGTGGTTCGGTTCCGGATTGGAAAATTCAAAATCCGTAGGCCACGGATCGGTTCCGGATTGAACCTCACAGTTCCGGATTGGAACCGATCCGGACCATCTAGAAATAATCTATATTTTTATACTATATACCTTCCCACACCATATAATTTCTTATATGATATAAAAACTAAAATGTAAACCTAATCCAGCAGCCTCACCTACGCCTCTCACTCTCATCTCATCTCAGGTCTCTATTCTATATCGATGGTGTCTCTCTCTCTCTTCTCTTTCCCATCTCAGACTGAGTTCCATCTCAGATTAGATCAATCTATAGCTGTTGTCTTCCTCTTTCGGTGAGCTCCTCTCTCTCTCTCTCTCTCTCTCTCTCTCTCTCTAACACTTTGAAATAGGTTTAATCTCTAACACTCTGAAATAGGTTCCCAGATCATCCATCGCAGATTAGATCGATTGTTCATGTCATCTACAATGGATTCAGTGAATGTAAGTAGGAGATTTTTTTTTTTCTGTTTTTATTTTTATTGTGTTTTATGTTTACATTATGTTTTTATTTTTATTTTTATTATGTTTTTTAGATCGATTGTTTTTTTTTTTTGTTTGTATTTCTATTTTCTGTTTTTATTTTTTATTTTTTTTCTGATTTCATCTCTGTTTTGTATTTCTATTTTCTGTTGTTGTTTACATTATGTTGTTGTTCTTCAGCGTAGTGATAATCTTTCTAATTTCTTCAATACATTAGTCGTTTTGTTCTTCATTAGCTCAATAAAAGTTGAGCCTAGATTGAAAGCATTGCTGTATGATTTTGTTTCTGTAAACTAACAGAAATACATAATTCTGTTTTGTTAAATATTAATTTTGATATATCATGTTTAATATGGATATATATAATGTAAATTAATCAATTTCTCACCGGGGTAATCTGGATTCCTGATTTGCAAGTAGTGGAACTAGAGTATATGTTTTCTATAACTGAAACTTCTTGACCTGCAATTTGTTGTAATAACACGGATTTTAACTTAAAATTTAGTCCTGATGGTCGCTGGGTAGTATCTGGTGGATTTGATAATGTTGTAAAGGTAATATCAGACTTCTTGTTGGCAGTTCAGCCTGAAAGCAGTATTTTTTTTTAAAATTATTGTTTGGATAATGATCCCTATTTTTTTGGACAGGTGTGGGATCTAACTGCTGGAATGCTCTTGCATGAATTCAAGCTCCATGAAGGACATATTCGATCCATAGATTTCCATCCCCTTGAGTTCCTTTTGGTAACAGGTATGTTATGCAGGGGTGGAACATATATTTTTCTTACATAAAACTGCACACTTTGTTTTTCCTATTTGATGTATAGCACTGCATTACTGTTCCAAATCAATCCAAGTAATGAACAACATGCACAACAAAACAGAGAGAGATGGAAATCTGAGGGGGAAATAATATAAGTGGATGGGGAATTTTCATGGGAGCAAAAATAAAAGGGCAATTCTTCAAAAAATTTAAATCATAAGTAAAAATAATAATTTTAAAAAAAAATTAATATGAGGCAAATCAAAAATTATTCTAAAACCATAGGTAAAATAAAATTTCTTAATCTTCTGTGGCCGCAATTTAGAATTTCATTGGGGAAATCTTGAAAAGAAATTCTAAAATTATATATAAAACTGAAATTTTTCCAAACTCAATGGGGGCAATTTCCCAATATTTTCTGTTGCTGAAATTATTTTTTTTGCAGCTCTAACCAATGTTAACATAGCTGCTGGGAAGTGATTTGGTCTGCTAGAAATCACCTATTACTGCTGCTGTTGTGCTGCTAGTATTGAATTTGGTTGTTGTTGATGTGTGTTTGCTTGGAATGGATGATGTAATGTCTACTACTATTGTTGATGTAATGTCTACTACTATTGTTGATGTGTGTTTGCTTGGAATGGATGATGTTTGCTTTGAATGGAGGATGTTTGCTCCAGTTTATAATGGAATGGATGTTGTTTACTTGGAATGGGTGTTGTTTTTACTTATATTGTTTACAGGTTTACAGGAATGGAGTTGCTATTGGAATGGAAATGCTAGTGGCATAGGATGTTTACAGGTTTTCAGTTTATGGAAATGCTAGTGAAATGAAAGTTTAATTTGGAATGGTTTACAGTTTATAATATTGTTTACAGGTTTTCAAATAGGATGTTTACTTATATAATATTGTTTACAGGTTTACCACTCAGATTATATTGTTTACAGGCTGCTATTGGAATGGATGTTTAATTATATTGTAGACAGGTTTTCAGCAACTATGTTGCTATTGGAATGAAAATGTAATGTCTATATTTTTTTTGTTATTTAATTATTTAAATCCGTGGTCCTAAACCGATCCAATCCGTGTTTCAACGGATTGGTTCGGATTGGTTCCACAATTTAAACGGATTGGATTGGTTCTAATTTTTCAGGAACCGCGGATTGGTCCTGGTTTTCTCCCAATCCGGACCAATCCGGTCCATGCTCGCCCCTAAAACCAACAGCGAAGAGCCATTAAAGACCTTCACAAAGACCATACCCATAGTTCAAAGGGAATGAACTTACTAGCGTTTCTACCCCGGTAAAAAGGAGCAAGATATGGCCAAAAAACTGGAGATTCTCGTTTAGGAACAAGCGTAGGCCTGTAGCGTGCCCTTCACCAAAAAAGAAATGTTTTTCTTGGCGAAGTGAAGAAGCACAGTTGCTCGCCTCTCCATAGCCCGAATTAGGAGCGACAGCTGTTCCAAGGCTTTTATGTCACCGTTCAGGCCTTATTTAAGTAGGAGAATAAGGTTCGAACAAGTGACTCCAAGTTTAGCCTAAGGCGAGTAGAAGACCCTGGTTTCAATGCACGTGTGAAAAGAAACTCTGTTTAGCCAACAAGCATAGGAAGAAATCCCCTCGGGAAAGGCAATCTCTGTATGATGCTATCTCTCCCCTTTCCGGAAATACATCAGCAACTACAAGTGCTTGTTGGCTTTCTACTAATGGTGGGGCCGGCCGGTCATCCACCTTCGATGGCGCCAAAGTCAAATCTAAATCAACGTTCTCCACATCTGGAATGAGTTGACCAAGCACCAACTCAAAATTGAGCCCTGATGGTTTTAACTGCATTTTCCCACCACTAACTCCCTTTTCCAACCCCCTTCGCCGAATCTCAACCCTTCTACTTCCCTTCCATAATAACCCCAATTCCCCTTACCGTAGCATTGTGACAACCCTAACCCCCTTATGGTGGACAAATAGAGGAGATGTGAGGATGGATAATAGGGCACTCTTTTTGTAAGTAAAAATCAAAACCATTTCAATCAATATATAGTAAGTTTTTCCTATGAATTTTATATATTCAACAACCATTAATTTATTTTTCTTCTCACAATTTTTGTGTGTTTAATATATGGAAAGTTTTTTAATAATAAATGAGAGAGACGATAACCAGATTAGATGAATGTATAGTCTGATATATAGTGACAAAAGATAATGGGTTTGTTAATGAAAATAGATAACTATATTTTCAGTTGTGTTTGAGAAAAATATATTTATATATTATGTTGAATCTGAGCTAAGAGAGGAAAATCGTAGAAGAATAAATGATGCTTGACAAAAGAAGTATAAAAAGCAAATAGAACCTTAAAGAGAAAAAATATATATATATAACTAGATCATGACATTATTATGAGAGATGAGGGAAAATAGAGAGAATGAATGTGAAAGAGAGGGATTGAAAATAGAAATGTGAGATTTGTAATTTGGTTAAAAAGGGTAAAAATATCAAATTGTATAATACATATGGCACAATAAAATTGTCTTAGAATTATCCCTACCCAAAGGAAGAAGTCAATTAACATTTATAATTGTAGTGTCCCAAGTCTTAAAGTCGATTTGAGGCCACTTATATGAACGTCCTGATACGTTTTTGGACCCTTGATATGTTAGATTTTGCTTTGATGATTGTGATCGAATCAATGTAAATTCATGTTTAGCATATACCTTCTTTAATATTCGAGTTTTAGGTGTAAGGACGAAAAATAAAAGTATAGAAGCCCCTCTATAGAAATCAGACTTGGGTAGGTGTGGTTGCACGTGTAGTGGGGTTGTCTCACACGTATGGATTGGTGCATAAGAAGTTGGTATTATTGGCAACAGAGTGATCAATAGCATTAAAGAGTGATCAATCACCATACTTGAATTTCATATAGTGTAAAAAATAGAATGTTGCAATCAAATGGGGATCGATCTAACTCGGGGCAATCAATTGCTTATACTGGTGTGATTGATTGCTCTATTTATATTATTGGGATAGTTTTTCAACAAAATGCTCCGATCGCTTGGCGATCAATCTCTTTGGAGCAATCAATCGGTTTGAAGGCTTCATTTATTTCTCCTTTCCTCTTTTGTTCCCACTTTTCTTCTCTCATTTTTCTCTTCTCTCTCAAACTCTTTTTTCTCTCTCTTTGTAAATTTTTTATATTTAACATACAAATCCTCCAGTCTAACCCACTTAGAGTGCAAGTTGATAAAAAAAATCCGAGTATTAAAGTTGTAGAGTGTGTCGAGGACTTTGATCTTACTGGACCTAATCGCTATTTTGAGCATTTTGGATTTTCAAGTTTCTTCCTTCTTTTCTTTAATTTGAGGTAAAGATTTCTTTAATTTTTCTTAATATGATTTTATAGATGGATAAGTGGTATTTTATTGCATAAATTTTATGAATTTTGTAGAGATTTAAAGTATGTATTTAAAATGTCCCGGTTTTAATTTCCAACTTGAAACCCACTTTGTATGGATGCCTGACACACTTATGGGCTTGTAAATGGATGATTGATGTTGTTATTATCTTGTTTACTCCTTTTTGGTACCTTGCATATTGTTGGGAGTTGTTATTTACACTTCGAATTGTTCTAGGAAAACAGAGTGAGAATCTATTTTGGGCATGATCGCACCCGCAGTATATGTATTGCACCCACGACTAAGCCGCAACCAAAACACACCTTCTGGTCCTTAGGCCTTGAGAAATTGCATAGCTAGCGATGGACCACAATAGAGGCCCGGGATTTGCATGGTCGCACCCACGATATGCATGTCGCGACCACGAGTTGGGTTCGTTCCCGCAATGGCGCTTACGACCAAAACCACCTTCCAATACTTTTGTCTGTGTGTAGTTCTGCGCTAGCAAAGAGTTAAGTTGTGCTGGCGACTATGTCTTTTGCACCCGTGATCAAGACCATCGCTCTCGCGGTCTGTTCTCTATCAAAAATATAACAATGCACGAAAATATCACTTTTAATCCAACTTTCTACTCTCTCTCTCTCTCTCTCTCTCTCTCTCTCTCTCGCACACACGCGCTCAATTTTGACCTAGTTTTAAGAGCTTCAACCTTGGTTTTGGGGCATCTAAGCTTGGATTTGATCTCCATCTCCTTCTCGGGTATTGTAGAGCTTGGTGGGAGCATCATTTTAATCTCATCCAATAGTTGATCACGTTCATTGTTGCTCATATCTTCTCCGCTTCTCTTTAAGAGATAGGGTTCTATTTCATTGACTCTATATGAGTTTATTGGTATATTTATGATAGTTTCAATATAAAATCTATATATTGATGTTGTGGTTGCTATTGATTTGGAAAGAGCATGTGTTTTTAGGTTTGGGTTTGGTGACTTAGGCGGGTTTTCACTATTGTTACTTATCAAATCTATTTTTATTATAACAAATCGTATTTGGATACCTACTTTGGGGAAAACCCTAAATCAAATATGGAAACCCTCTAGAGTTGTGAATTTGGGAATTTAGAAAATATTGGTTGATGTATTGAGAAGGTTGATGTACTTGGTTGTTGTTGGCTATTGTCATTTCATATCTTTTGAGATATTGCTGAGACCACTGACAGATACATGGGCTTTGGAGGATTCACTGGGTCGTAGTGTTAATGTTGGAAAATGGTGGTTTAATCAAAACATTTTAAACACATTATATTTGTATAGCATCATGATCATCTATACTTGTGGATTTGTATTGGGTTATGACATGTTCTTTACTGGACTATATGTTCACCCTATATGGCTGAAATCTTTTCAGGTGTTGATGACGTGCCTCGATTTTGAGGTGATTCGCCAGAATATGTGCTTGAGCTTGAGGAGGCTTTTGATGTTCAGGCCTAGGGCCTTTATTTTATTTAGGCCATAAGCCCTTTTTGGTTAAGGGTAGAACCCTTTTTGTTTTGTCTTGTAAGCCCTAAGGCAACTTCACTATACACATAACTCTAATAGCTTGATTTACATGCTATATATTCATTTTGCCTGGAATCTGAATATAGGATACATGTGGATGATGTTAATTAAGCATGTATGAGAGTTCACCCCTTTTATTTTCTTTTATTAATTGTCTTTCGATCTATTATTTTTTGGATTATTCATATGGGTTGAATCTTGAAAATCCAGGGTGTGACAATATTTCTTAAAGTTTTCTCTATTGTAGACATCCCCGAACGTCCCGGGAGGGAAATCTCGTTTTGTTCATTTGGGCTCACTACAGTTCAGGACTCAATGTCACGGTCCTGTATCTAATCTCACAGAGTGCAATGCAAGACCGATGAATCATCAAAGAGTCCAAATCCGGCAAATCGTTTTGAAAAACAGATTTTTTGAAAAAAGTGCCAAACATGGACTGCTTTGCCAGATACAGAGTCGCCACCTAAATATTTTTTTTTGGGGAATTTAGGAAACTCTGACTCGTTGCCTAAGGCCACGTGTCCGTCATCACCAAAGTTGTCTCGGCTCGGGAACTTGGGTACGATTGGGGAAGGTCACTTCGTGAGCACCCCCGCTAGCCCGATCAAAGATCGGCCTCTACTAACCATGATATCGAGTTTTGAAAACATTATGCGTTCTTATTCCGGTTATTAGCCTAGAATTACTATGTGATGCGCACAGCATACAAGTATAGACTGGATCGCCTGAGTTGGAACAAAACATTTCATGTTTGTTTATGAAAGCGGTTTGCTACTCGCAAGTAGGCTAAAATGCGGATTTGCCACCCTCAGGTGGGCTTAGAAAATATGGTGTTGCCACTCTCAAGTGGGCTTAAAACTCGCAATCGATGAATTGTTCCAATTCAGATAATCCAACCTTCACCCACGGGCATTCAGGCAGGTATATCACATGAGCACATAGCCTCATAGTAAGCATGCTATCATGGCAGTCACTCACACACATGCAAGGATGCTAAAGCATAAGCACTTATCGAGTACTCCAAGCCAAAACAGAAGCTATGTTAGAAATCCATGCATGATACTAGCTATGCTGAAATGCCTAATGCAACACATACAAAAATGCAACTAAGATAGGCTCGGCTATTCTAAGATGGCATATGATGATGCTACAGCTAACATGTATTCAACTTTGGAATTGAAATACAATGCAGTTAGTATGATGCGCCGAGCCCGGTGCATGCAATACAGATGAATGAATGCAAACATGTAAGCATAAGTATGCTAATTGAAATATGCCCTAATCTAACCATCATAAGCTGGTAAATAAAAGGGAGAAAGACGTGGGGTTGGAAGACATACATCACACGCACGCACACTTATTACACAATTGCCCTCGCTCGGAGGGTTCGAATAAATAATACAAACCGCCTAATTAACTAACTCACGAGCTAATTAATTGTTACAAACCCAAATGAATAACTAGCTACAACTAATTATTACACAACTACTAACTAACAAGTAAGCAGTAAATGAATGCTATTCCAGCTCTGTTTGGAGAAGAGGAAGGTATGCATGCTCGCTTCAGTTCTTCGCCTCGAAACACCTTTCGATTGCTCTTTAGAGGCTTTGTTTGCAGGGTGTCTTCCAGTGTTTGTTGCTGGAACTTACCAAAACACTGCTGGGGGATTCACCAGTGGCCTGCTGGCCATGAAAGGAGAGATGCCGGCCAACAACAGGGCACTGCCGGCCAAGAGTGTGACACTGCCGGCCATCAGTGGTGCACTGCCGGCCACTGGTGTGCTGTGACACCAAGCTGCAACAAAGCACAAAATAGAGAGAATGGAGGGTCTCCCAAGGGCATGTATGCACTATGCCACCCCAAATCACCTCAAAACATCAAGGGAGAGGCCTAGTCGGATCCACGACCATCAATCACGTATCCCGATGCATGATGGCCAAAGATCCAACTTGCGCAAATCAATATGAAAACGAATGCACCAATATAGCGAGTAAAGCCTAGAACTCTATCATGAATCATCAAGAGCTTCGGCGACCGAGAATTGAGACACGTTCCATCACTCGGAGTATGAAATGCCCGTCATTCCTCGTGCTCGGATTAACACTTAATCCAAACAATGCAACACGTAAGGATGGCAAACATGCAATATGAATAACCTAACAAGGCTAATGACATGCAACAAGCACATAGGCATGATGTAAGGTGACAACCTTAGACAACATGACAAAATGCAATATGAACATGCAACAACATGTAATGGGGCTAGCATGCGACAACATGCAAAGATGGAGCGAACATACAACAATATGCAAGACAGGCATGCGACAACATGCAAAGGGATGGTCTTAAACTAATGTGGGCAGCTCTCAACTAAGCCCAAATCAGTGGCCATGTGATGGAAATGAGACAACCGAAATACATGCAGACATGCACGATGCAAGGGATCGATCCTAAGACATCAAATGCCACACTACCAAAGCATGGAAAAGGATGCAATATGGCATACAAACACACAAATTCCAGCTCTGAAACATGATACAAAAAGGTCCCGAAACATGCAAACATGGCACACAATGCAAGCTAGGGGGCCCGGGTACCGAAACTAGTGAAGTGCGTTACTCTAGAGGTACCCAAAGCAATGCACTAATGGAAAAACCAACCCCAAACAGACCCTAGGCAGGTCTGAAACAGTGGGGAAATGGCCTAAAATGATGGCTCGGAATGCAACGAAATGGAGCTCATTCAATGGTCCGTAAATGAGGCATACAAGCCCGACTCTCAAACGCATTTAAAGAGTATAAAACATGGCAATATGGCATTGATACAAGCTCTGAAATATAATGTATAATGGCCCCAAAACAAGGAAATTCCTTAATATATGCATGTAATGGACCCCGAAACTCAAAGCTAAGCAAGCGCATTGAACCACAAGCATGCAAAGCAAGCATTATTTGACCATGAGGAATGAAAACAGAGCCAAGGCAGTCCTAAACATGCACTAAATCAGTTCCAAGCATGGCCAAAAGGTGCTAACATGAAGGGCTAAAACAATATGCAACATAGGCTAGTAAGCATGGTTTACATTACATGTATATGAAGCACAAGAGAGGTCACCAAACCAGCCAAAAAAAGAAGTATGCCATGTCAAAATATGCCCAAATAACCTCTGAAACTCAGTCAACACATGCAAGAATGATGAGCCCCTTTGGAAGGCTATTCAAGGAGTTGCTCTACACATACAACAAGGACACTTAACATGGCAAAACCAGCTCTGGAAATGACTTATGAGGGTCCTAAAACCCACCAAAAAGAGCCTGAAATGAGTCAATGAAGCATGCAATGAAAGGTCCCTTTGAAAGGCCTTGAAGAGGATTGTTCTACACATGCATTATAGACACAAAATATGGCCAAAAGGGCTCCGGAAAGAGTCAAGTCAGACCTTAAAACTCACCAAATAGGGCCTGAAATGTGACTTCACAATATGCAAGATGGAGCCCCTTTGGAAGGCCAAAAGGGCCAACAAACAAGACAAGGAGAGAGGGGGTCACCCCCCTCTGATTTTGGCTCTTAAAATAGTGTTTTAGCCATTGAAAATCCACTGGATTTTAGTGGCTATAAGGCCAAACAAAGCATGCAACAAAGGCCTAGATGCAAGACTCAAAACAAGAGGTAGACAAGCATACAAGGAAGCAAATGACCTCAAAAAGAAAAATTCCCTTAATCAAACATCAAGAGAGGCTCAAAATAAGACTCTTTTTAGTTTATGAAAAATCTCAAAAATGCTCACAAGTAGGGTTAAGATATGAAACAAATTAAGCCTACAAAGAGGGATAAAGCATACAAGGAGGTGTATGACCTCAAAGAGAGAAGTGTCCTTAATCAAACTTCAAGAGGAGCTCAAAATAAGACACTTTTCAATTTATGACAAAACCCAGAAATGCTTTCAAATAGGGCTAAGATATGAAGCAAAATAATGCAAAAAAGGGAGAAATGAGGACTTACCCTTGTAGCACAGCAATGCAGCAAGTTCTGGACCAAGAAGGTGAGCCTTCAACCTCTGAAAATCAGTTCCAAGGTGCTTGGATGGATGGTGGAGGTGTTGTGCTAGGAGGTGTAGTGCAAAAGTGCAAGGAAAAGGGACTAAAACAACAACAATATAGAGAGAGAGAGCAAGAAATATAGAGAGAGAGAGAGAGCTATATCTCTTGTCAAAGTGCTGAACCTCTGCTAAGGAGAGAGAGCCTCTCCTTATATAGAGGAAAATCAATTCAAAGCTTATTGAACAAGCTTGGCAAAAGCTTCATCCCTCCATATACGTGTATGAAGGGGAAATTAAAGGATTCCAGCTGGCTCAAAAGATCTGCCGTGAAACCTACTGAGAGAGGGGTGCTGTCGGCCATCATTGATGGTAGGCAGTGGCTCATTGATGGCCGGCAGGGGTCACTTTTGGCCGGCATTGGCCAATCATGACCGGCACACTCCTATAGAGGCCGGCAACAAAAATCAGTCCTAGTCTCCGTTTTGAAGAAAGCCTAAATCCTTCATCTGGATGCCTTTTCAGGTCATTCTTAAGCCTAAACTGTAGCCCCGAAAGTCTTATTTCCAATTTTGGAAGCCTCACCTCAAAATTCCATGTGTGCTAAGAGATATCCCTCTTTTAGTGAAGACTGCCCAGTTTCGGTCCAACCAGATTGATGCCCAACTTCCAACAACCATATCTCTCCCATCCGGACTCGGCTCGAGGAGATTCTTGAATGAAAATTGAAGCCCCGGAAATAATATTTCCAACGGTGGTGGCCTCATAGCTGAAATCCAAGTATTCAAAAGGATAGGCCTGATTTGGCGAGGACTTCTCGTCTCTCTCTTAACGGTTCATGCCCAACTCCTTCCCCAACTGGGTTTCTTCTCTCCTCTCCTCTTTTCTTCAACTCCAAACCCCTAAACAAGGTGTTTTGAAAGATTTTTCAAAGAGTTCATCTCTCTTTCATTCATTTCCACTTTGTCCTCGCTCGGTTTGCCGAAAAACGCAACATTTAACAAAATGCGAGCGTTGGAACATCGTAGGAACTTTATTTCAAAAATATTTTGAAAGAGAGGGTTTCAAGGTCTCAAAATCTTTTGATCAAGATAGTTTTGGTCCAAAAAGGGGTATGAAGTTGGGATTGGACTCTCTCATTGCCGAAGAAATCGAACCCTTGCACTGCACAACTTTCACCACCAAGTAAACCGTCAGTAGCGGCGTCCAAGTCTTAAGGGCGGTCAAAAATAGGGTGTCTACATCTATCAAATTTGAGTTTTAGAGTATTTTTTTTTGGATTATTCACCTTTTTCAACATATTCAAACAAATTCAATTCTCAACTCCCAGGACAATCTTAAGATGAAAATAGATGACAATAACATCAATAGATACAAAACCATACCAAAGAGTTTAAAAGGATCGGGTATTAACTCGGGCAACAATAAAAATTTTATATTTTTTAATTCATCATAACTTGTATTTTTTTAATTCATCATATATATTTGAACTCTAGAAAGCAATTTCTATTAAAACAAAAGTAGTTCAATAATTTTAAACTAACTATTAAAATTTAATTATTAAAAGAATGTCAAATTTTGTGAAGGACTATTATATTCTATATTGATTATGTGAATTGTCTATTAAATATATTTGGTATAGGGGCATTACCGAGTTTGGGTCAGATTGAGTTGAACTACATAGCAAGATTATGTGTCAATTCAATCCAAAAAAAATTCTAAATCCGACATAACTGATTAATATAGTCATTCTAAATTCGACCATAAAAAATTTCTAAATTTCAAATTCGCTCAATTAATCCATTATATATAGACTATTATTATTGTTATTTTGGGTGTCTTGGAGTGCTTTTAAATGAATTTGTCATTTTTAATAATAATTTCAATTTGGACCACTAGCAAAATTCAATTGAAAATGATATTGGAAAAATGGTTAGGAAACCATTAATAGGTGAATGAGAAATTGACTCCAAAGTGCACCATTTGAGTATGGTTTTAAGATGAAATTTATTTAATTTAAAATTAAATTTATTTGTTATTTATTTGGGTCAAAATTGAACCAGATTCGATTCAAAATTCGAATATGTTTGAAAGAACAGTCATATCTGTTCTTTGTACCTATTCCATGGAAGAGTTGTGTCTCTTCATACAAAAGAGATGTGTCATTTTATTGAAAAGTCACTATGACCTTTCGAAAAGCCACAAATTCACCTCTATAAATAGACCCCCATTGCATTCATTAAATAGGGTATTCATCTTGTGTTTCTTTTCTTCTGCACTCTGTCTTTTCTGTAAGAGAATTTTGCACAGTAAGGTTCGCTAGACTTGCCGTGGTAGTGCTGCTTCTACAAGGTTCGATCGTTGTATCCTGGGAAATAAACGTCCAATAAAAACTCGTGAACACCGTAGCGAAAGACGAATTTGTCTTAAGAAAATTGTGTCCAACACAAGCTTCGATCAAATTCTTTTTCGTTTCTAGATTTTTACAATCTATTTGTAAGTTATTTACTTCTCTATAAGTATTTTTTGTTTTGGGTATATGATTTGGTTTGGTTTAACCCAAACAATTTACGTTATATTCAACTTATATTTATTTTTTTTAATAATTTGATAATATATTTGGTGCAATTATTGCATGTTGCAACTGTACACAAAAGAATTATTCCAACAATCTTAAGATAAATTCGATCTGGTTATAGTTTCTATGTGTACATATTTTGTGATACAGATTTAGGCCTCGTTTGGCAAGTAGCTATTTTAGCCTGAAAGTCAAAAAGTTACTAAAAAAACCAAAAAGCCTGTAACTTATACAAAAAAGTCAAAGATTCCCTTTTTTTTTTACTTTTTGCATATCTTTTCGTAAAAAGCCAAAAAGCTACCCCAAACATATTAGTTTTTTTTACCTCATATTTTATTCAAAAAAACAAAAAGTTACTAAAATAGTCTATTCCCAAATGAGGCCTTAGTATTTTTCAATTAAAAATTAATTTTTTGCATATCATTTTCCTAAATAATATGTTTTTTTGTTTACAATAAAACTCCTACTATTGGTTACTGTTTTTCACCAGTAATAGAATCCATAAACGTTGATGGCTTTTACCCAAAACTGTGTTTCGATGAAATTCTGTTTTATATGTATTCTGTTTCTAATACATAATTTTATTTGATATTTTTTGAGTATGTTTTTTCAAACAGAATTTGCTTTCCATTAAATAGAATTTGGTTAATCTGTTTCTTTGATAAATTTTATTTACTATTTTCAATTCTTTTTAATATAAAAGTTTTATTTTGTATATTATTAGTGTCTGGGTTATGTCTGATTTGTTACAGACAGTGGATTTTGAATCTAAGTTAAGTTTAGACAGAATTATATAATGTTTAAATCCAATGTCTGATAGAATTTGTATATTTTTCCTGGGTAAAGTTTATTCGTTACCAAATTTTCATTTGTTTAATTTGTTCAATAGATTTCCATTTTTTATTTATATTGCATCAGTCAATTGTTTATGGACATATTGATTTTATCTGTTAAATGCAATGTCCATATGTGTAATATATTTAGTATGTATATATGGCCTGTGCTTTAATGTGATTCTTTCATAGACTTGCCTCTGACAAAAGCTTTTCCCTTGTACAAGAATATTAGCTTTGTAAGGTTAATCTGTAATGTATTAGAGTTGGTTTGCTAGTTAAAAGGTTTCTTATTTCACATAATTGTAGAAGAAAGTTGCAACAACCATTAAAAAAAATGCTGCAATAGGAGTAAAAGCGGGGAATTTGATGATTTCTATTTTTCTTTTATTATGCTTCTGTTGTTTTAACAAATTTTAGAGTTTTATGTTTTCACAGATGTGGGTATATTTTCAATTAAGTCTCTAGTATATGTTTCCTATCTGTATATATATTGCTAGTGTTTGCATTATGTTTGTTTAATACAAACTAGAGGTCAGTGTACAAAAATAATCATGTAACAATAAATTGTTGATGATTATTATTGATGTCATTTACATGGGTGTATTAATTAATTTAGAATGAGTTTTATGACATCCATGTAACTATCAATGGATCTCTTTTTAGAAAAGTATATTTCATATGTAAATAACTTTTTTGTTTGATTGTGATAGTGGTACTAACAATCGTTAACACCAGAAAAGTTTAAACATAATAATTTAAATAGTGGTGTCGTTCCATTTAATTAGAAGTAGATTGAGACATCTTTTGTGTTGATTTTATTTTGTTAATAATCAATTGAAAGTTATTTTAAAGTAGCTTTAAGTTTTGTGACATAAATTGCCATCAATCATTATTTAACTTGTGTAGTAGAATTTTTTTACCCATGAACCATAATATTAATGTGGGAATTTATCTCTTGAATTAAAAAAGATAATTTAATTTTCTTTTGTCACAAATATTTTTGAATAAATAACGTATGAATTTATCAAAAATGTGTTATTATTTGCATCAGTGACACTTGTTCAAAAATGAGTCATGTTATTTGTGTTAATTTATGTATTATCACAAATGTGAGGGAATGAAGCACAATTGTCTGCTAATCATGATTTATGACATGTTATTCATAGAAACTCGAACAAGAAATATTTAAATTTAAGAGTTTAAATCTTAATTTGGATGTACAAAGTACTTTTTCTTAAATGCATTGTACAAGTATTTTTCTTTGAATGCATTTTAAAAAATTATACAATGAAATGAGATTTTTGAATTGTTTGATTATTGGGCAAAATCTTTATGAGGATATGATTTTGTCAAAGCATCAATTGTGACTTGTGGTAGTCATAATTACTCTGGAATTCATAAATTCTCTTTAGAAGTTGGTTATTCAAAGCACACCATAGTCAATAAGTGATGGATGGTATATTATGATGTATATCAGAATTATAGGGGTGTATTGATATTTTCGTGTGATAATATCTTAACAAGGGAATTAATTTTTCTTAGAGTATTTAAAATTTGGGGGGGGGGGCTTAGAGGATTTTACCAAAGTAATGATTCCGATAATAGGTCCACAAAGAATCTCAATTCTTTATATAGGACAAAGTTAGAGTAGAAGCAAAAATAGTTTCATTAACTCCTAGGGAACACCTCTATGTTTATTAGTTAAATTTAAAAATGGAAGTGACATAGAGTAACTGTAAGTCTTGATGTAATCAAAGACTTAATACCGTAGGACATTTGCTTTCAGTTGTAAATATTGTCTAAGGATAATATAGTTGATCTATTACTTACTAAATGATATATAACTGAGAACGTCAAACGAAAAATTGTGGTTACTAAACAAAAGGTTTGACCAAAGAGCAAATGAGGGAAAGTTCATCGAGAAGAATGTGATTAGAGCCTATTAATTTTGAGTCACCATAATGGCAACCCAACCTAGCTGGCTAGAAATCCCAAGATCTAGGTTCAAAGGGACAACCGAATTATGGATAACTCACCACAAATCACTAAGGGAGTCTATCTCCTATCTATTCCTATGAGAAGAGTGATATCTACAACATGTGTTGTATGTAGGAGACTTATGGTAAGCTATGCTTTTAATGATCACTTATATCTTGAAAAATCTAGAGGGTATCTTTCAAGAGGAGTATTTTAGAGATTTGAAATAAGGATCACCTATATGAGTGTGAAAAAGCCGCTTCTATGAGAATTGATAAGGCTAAAATCTCTAAAGCACTCATGAAATACTAGGACATTCCCAAAGCCAAAACGAGCACAACCGCTAGTAAATCCGATAGTCTTTCACTAAGGAAGGTTCAAAGCCAAAAACTACCTATCCCCATTCAGAATATT
This sequence comes from Camellia japonica, assembly GCA_030407325.1. NCBI lineage: Eukaryota > Viridiplantae > Streptophyta > Magnoliopsida > Ericales > Theaceae > Camellia > Camellia japonica. The sequence continues at coordinate 64,459,860 of JAPPVO010000029.1, forward strand.
TCTAATTGAATTCTCTTTTGAGTCTACATTGAGTTTTGCATACTTTTTCGTCATTTCATTTATATGGGAGATTGTTGGAAAAATGGTTAGGAAACCATTAATAGGTGAATAAGAAATTGACTCCAAAGTGCACCATTTGAGTATGATTTTAAGATGAAATTTATTTAATTTAAAATTAAATTTATTTGTTATTTATGTAACCAGATTCGATTCAAAATTCGAATATGTTTGAAAGAACAGTCATAACTGTTCTTTGTACCTATTCCATGAAAGAGTTGTGTTTTTTTCATAGAAAAGAGATGTGTCTTTTCATTGAAAAGTCAATATGACCTTTCAAAGAGCCACAAATTCACCTATATAAATAGGAATCCGGATCCTCGGCGGCCCTTTCTTGCAGCCCCCAAAACGACGTTGTTTTGGGGGCAAATTTTCAAAAAAAAAAAACGCAGAGGAAGAAGAGGAAGAGGGAGGAAGGAGGAGGGAGGAGGAAGGAGACTGTGAGCTCGCCGTCGCAGCTCGTCGCCTCGCCGCCCGCCGTCGCAGCCTCCCGATCGTCGCCCGCCGTCACTCGTCGCAGCAGCTCCAGCTCGTCGCAGCAGCTCCGACTGCCGTCCGGCCCCGCCTCCGCCTCCTCCTCCCCCTGTGATTATGGCCCCCTCCAGTCTGGCCCTTCCCTTCCTCCTCCTTCCTCCCTTTTCCTCTCCTCCTTCCTCCCTCTTCCTCTGCGTTTTTTTTTTTTTTTGAAAATTTGCCCCCAAAACGACGTCGTTTTGGGGGCTGTAGGGAAGGGCGGCCGAGAAGGGCGGCCGAGAATCCGGACTCTATAAATAGACCCCCATTGCATTCATTAAATAGGGAATTCATCTTGTATTTCTTTTCTTATGCACTCTGTGTTTTCTATAAGAGAATTCTGCACAGTAAGGTTCTCTAGACTTGCCGTGGTAGTGCTGTTTCTGCAAAGTTCGATCGTTGTATCCTGTGAAATAAACGTTCAATAAAAACTCGTGAGTACCATAGCGAAAGACAAATTTGTCTTAAGGAAATTGTGTTCAACACAAGCCTCGATCAAATTCTTTTTCGTTTCCAAAAGTTTGTAAATTATTTACTTCTCTATAAGTATTTTTTTGTTCTGGGTATATGATTTGGTTTGGTCTAATCCAAACAATTTACGTTATATTCAACTTTTTTTTTTATATATAATTTGATAATATATTTGGTGCAATTATTGCATGTTACAACTGTATACATAAGAATTATTCCAATAAATAATTCAATTGAAATGTCTAAGTGTAAGCTCTTAAAAGCACACATATTTTTTTATTGTTCATTTTTTTTTATGAATGTTTTGAAAAAAAAATAAAAAAAAACAAAAAAAAAAACATGAAAAGTAAAAAATTCAAAAAATGTATTTGAGTTTGACTTTGCCACTTTTTTTTCCTTTTTCTACAGCCAAATTAAATTATACTTATTAATAAACTTAGTTATACTTTCTTTACAAAATAAATAAATAAATCACATATATGCATTTAACAAATATATGTGTAATGATATATTACTGATTATCTTGACGTTTTAAGTGCAAACGCTACAAAATTATTATTTTGGTTTAGTTTAGTTTTCTTTAATTAAAAAAAGTTGTGTTTCACAAATTTAAAAAAAAAAAAAAAATAGATGCACTTAATCCAAATGCACGTAAAAAGTAAAATTGTGAAGAAAACTGGAAAAAAAAAAAATTACAATAAATGAAAAGGTCAAAAATAAAAATAAAAAAATGAACATTTTTCATAATTTTTTGTCTTTAGTATATTTTTTAAATTTTCTTTCATAAATATCTTAATTTGTATGTGTATTTCACTAAAATATGAAAAAATAAATAGAGTTTATTGATGACAAAAGAAAAAAAAAACTCAAAAAAAAATAAAATAAATCAAACAAATCAGATAAGTGTATTTTTAATAAAAAATAATTAAATAATTATTAATAATTTTTGTTACACATGTACTTTCTATGTAAAAATTAGAATACAAATTTGAAAATCTTTCCATATTTTTTTTCCTTAAATTATGTTACCAAAATTGCAACGTAATATTATTTGAAAATAAATACTTTTTTATGTTATTTGTAAATAATTCTTAATTTGGAAAAGGAAACCCTATACCAACAAAAGTTAATTTGAAAATAAATTAATTTTAAATTAATCCATAAATAATGACTTTACAAATTTCCTTTAATAATAAATTAATTTTAAATTAATCCATAAATAATGACTTTACAAATTTCCTTTAATTATATTGTTTCCAAAGACCAATATGAAAAGATTTTTAAAATTGTATTGTAAATTCTCAAATGATTAACATGGAAATTAAAATCATCTGAGAAAGTAAATTAATTTTTTCAGAATTTAAAATACAATTTTGAAAATCTTTCCATATTAGTTTTTGGAAACAATATAATTAAAGGAAATTTGTAAAATCATTATTGATGGATTAATTTAAAATTAATTTTATTTTCAAATTAACTTTTGTTGGTGTAGGGTTTCCTTTTCCAAATTAAGAATTATTTGCAAATAATACAATAAATATTTATTTTCAAATAATATTACATTGCAATTTTGGTAATATAATTTACGAAAAATGATATGGAAAGACTAATATGGAAAGATTTTCAAAATTGTATTTTAATTCTTACATAGAAAATACATATGTAACAAAAATTATTAATAATTATTTAATTATTTTTTATCAAAAATTCACTTATCAAATTTGTCTGATCTTGTAACGCTTCGAAATAAATAACACTATCCCAGCTCATAACATTAATTTCAATGGATCAACAACATCATATCTTTTATTTCATTATATCTTTGATCAATACAAAAGATGATATATGCGATACACATTCATAAATCCTAGATCCTAAATCTACAGTATATGACATAGATACACGAATTAAAGTGAAATAAAAGTAAAATCATATAATTATATGCCCTTACGGCTACAACTTTCCAAGTCAATACTTGGGTACAACAAAATGAGTTTAACTCAATACAAGTAAAACCCGAGGTTTAAACAAAAATAATTACATCAATAACAAAAATGAAACCCAAAGCTCTAAGTCCTCTTAAGCTACGTCCTTAGTGTAGGTATACCATCAGCACCTGAAAGTGTTTTCTACATAGGGTGAGCCAAATCCTAGTAGAGATACTCTAACATAGCATGTGAATCATAGCAAATTATAAGGTGAATACACATGCATGCTATTTGTCAAACATTCATCATTTTCCATCTCAAAACAATGCAATGCCAGATTATATATCAGTTCATGTAAAATAATCATTTTATACAGAAAATAGGGTAGTAGATACAATACACCGGGAATCTCTAGGTATGTGTCTGCCAGTAGGCTATACAAGCACTACCAAAGCCATTTTACTGGTACTAACCGAAAGGATAGGTTCCTAACTGCGCGGGTTTCTGGACTTTTACCAAGGACACACAGGCTAACATCATAACAACAACCACACCCCCTAACCAGATTCACCAAGTTATTCATCCCTTTTTCTTAAAACCAATACATTTACATTGTTTTATATGAAATGATGCTCAATGCATTATGTATGAGAAATTAGTTTCAATTTAACCTAATCCTCATGCAATGTCTACAACAATCAAGACTATCCTCCACCAATAGCCCAAAACAGATATTTCTATTCAACATGTAATTTCCAATCAAGAGATCTAATTTTATCATTTACAATGGAAGTGATATTACATATCCAACTTTACCATCATCATCAACATAATCATTGTGCCAATTCCCCAACACTCAGCATCATTTTCCATTTCCCTTCACAAGTTCAAATATCCAAAATTTAGGGAAAAAACCCATTTTTCTTACAAAATCAATTTTAAGAAAAGATATCCATTATTTTAACACAACTCAGCCATAACTATATCTCCACAACCATTCCAAGAACTCATTTGGAAAACCCCGTCTTTTGATTTCAAACTCAAGCCCTAGGTTTTTCCTAAAATTCTCAAATCATTAACCCTTTTCAAAGAGCAAAATAACTAAACTAAAAATCATATAAAAGAGTCAAAGAAATCCCTACCTCAAAGTGGAAGATAAGTTAGAATAAGAGTTGAACTATGACGGAACCAAAAATAATAAATGCTCCAATTAAAATGAAGCCCTCGACGTGTTCAACATTTTTCTCTAAAGGACTAGGGTGAGGAAACCAATGAATTGAGAGTATTTGGAATTAAAGTACAAGAACTAAAGGTTTTAGGATTTTGGAATGTTTAGAGAGAGAGATAGATGAAAAAGTGATCCAACAAGTCATCTCCTCGGACTGATATACGCACAGACTATTTAAGCCCAATAATGGTCACTCGAGTGGTAGAAACAATAAGTGACACCCTTCAAGCGACCAAAACCATCGCTCAAGCAGATAATGACCCTTCCTAGAAGTTCAGACCTGCAAATGACAGCTCAAGTGCAAGAAAGACTGCTCGAGCGAAGATATTAAACTTTTAGTAGTTTTGCAAACTGTAAGACACTGCTCGAGCGTAGGAATGGTCGCTCGAGCGAATAAGCAAAATTTTGGGCAACTATTCTTTGAAAAACTAACTTGCCAACCTGTTTCAAACACAACCAAAACTCCCAATAGCCAAACTCAATAAGCAACAAGATGAAAATGAAATAAACGATAGCTAAGTACATGGGTCCTCGGATCCAAAAGTAAGGAATGGGTCGGGTTTAAACTAGAACCGTTTTACGACATGCATGGTTTCGAGCAGTAATTCGGTTAGAATCAGATGAACACTTCTCTATCCAAGCTAAGTCGATTCAAGTGATGGTTCAGTGGTGTAACCGACACGACTAGACCTGTACACAACCCTAGTTGCATTAGTCACATCTAATGTCGTAGTGTAATTATTTTTGTAATGCATTAGAATGTTAGACTTCATTATCCAAGAACTAAAAATTGATATTGATGTACTAGTAGAAAAATATGTGTCATACTTGGTCTACACAATTTAACTCCCATGTAATGACTATAAATTAATATAATTATTCGGCGTTAATGACAAATAAGGAATAGTAGGTAAAGAGTGGAGGTGGAAAGAAAAAAAGAAGATACCGATTACATTATTTTAGCAGTGTCGAAATGATAGTATCATTTTTGTGGTGTGAGATTGCGGATTCAAATCTTGTAGAGAGAAGTTTGATACCCCTTCTATATTGCGCCCTCCCCTTACTAATAAGCTAAGCTCTATTGATGTATACCGAGTGATCAAAAAAAAAGAAAAAAGAAAAGAAAAGAAAATGAATGACAATGACCTGTGGAGATTATCTAATAAATCTAACAATTATTTATTTACTTATATTATAACAATTCGAGAGTTAATTTTTCAAAACTATTGCTGCCTAATTTTTGGCTTGTACGCTCAAGCGAACTTTCTTGTGCTCGAGCGAAATTTGAGAACTTTCTATACTTTTGCAAGTCTGGGACTACAGCATTCCTCACTCGAGTGGTGTTTATTGCGCTCGAGTAGCCTTGGCTCGAATGGTCCTTCTTGCACTCGAGCGGTCTTTAGGAACTCTAAGTAATTTTGTAGGCCTACAAAAGTACTGGGAGGGTGGTGTTCTTTGCTCGAGCGGTCACTTTGTTTGCTCGAGCAGTCTCTCTTTTTGTGTCTGGTCGCTTGAGTGGTGTTTTGGTCCATCGAGCGGTCTGCGCATATATTAGTTTCGAAAAGTCACTTTTTGAGTCATTTTCTCATCTCTTTCTCTCTCTAAACATTTCAAAACCCTAAATCTGAACACACTCTCTCTAAAACATATCTTCAACCCCCAAATACACTATCATTTGTTGGTTTCTATACCATTGTCCTTTGGGAAAAACAATAGAGCACCCCAAGAGCTTCCATTTAATCGGAACAAAATTCATTTTCGGCTTCGTCGAGTTTCAACCCTTGTTTTTCTTGGTTCTTGTCTTTGAGGAAGGGATTTTTCCACACTTCTATATGATTTTTAACTTGGTTATTTGTCTTTTCAAAGAAATCTTGATATTGGGGATTTTTGAACAAATCTAGGGTTTTGGTTTGAAATCAAAAGAGAAGTTTTCAAATGGATTCTTGAAAAAGGTTGTGGAATTGTAAATGTGGTTGAGTTGTGATAAAATGATGTATTTTTATCCTTGGAATTGAATTATAAAGAAAAGGAAATTTTGTCCTAAAATGTGAATATTTGATTTTAAAAAGAGGAAATGGAAATAATGTTAGGTTTTATAGAATTGGAATGATAATGATGATAGTGGAGTTGGATATGCATTATTATCACTTCCATCTTGAGATTTTGAAAAGTATATATCTTTATTGGAATTATCTATCTGTTTAGAGATATCTGTTTTGGGCTATCAGTGGAAAATAGTTATGATTGTTGTAGAAATTGCGTAAGAATTAGGTGAATTAAGACTAATTTCTCATCCATTTGCATTGAGTATTGTTACATATTTATCACATTGAAAATATTTATTGTTTTGAGAAAAATAGGTGAATACCTTGGTGAATTTGGGTAGGGGGTGTGGTTGTGGTATTATTGTTGGCCTGTGCGTCCTTGGTGAAAGTCCAGAAACTCGCACAGTTAGGTGCCGAGCCTTCTAGTTAGTACCGGTAAGAATGGCAATTGTCGTGCTTGTATAGCCTACTTGCAGACATATACCTAGAGATTTCCAATGTTGTATCTACTGCCCTGTTTTTAGTTATAAAGGAAATGTTTTCATAAATTGTGATATAAAGCTGGCATTGCATGGTTTTAGAAAGAGATATAAAATGTTTTGACATGAGCATTGCATATGCATCCACCTTATAACTTTGTTAAGATTCATACACTGTGTTAGAGTACCTTTACTGGGCTTTGGCTCACCCTATGTAGAAAACCATTTGCAGGTGTTGATGATATGCCTCCACCAAGGCCGTAGCTTGGGAGGACTTGGAGTCGAGAGCTTTATGTTTTGTTTTTATTATATTTATTTTGTACAAGCCTAGGGCTTTATTTGTATTGATTTTAAACTCACTTTTGGTGTAACCAAGTATCGTCTTGGAAAGTTGTAGCCATTAGGGCATTTATAAATCTGTTTGACTTTTATTTCATGCCAGTAACTTGTGGCACATGATATAGATCTAGGGTTAGGACTTATGAATGTATAACTGCATGTGTTACCTTTTGTACAATGGGATCATATGAATGAAAGGATATTATTTTCAGAATTGTGATGTTATTTAATTGATATTGTGGAATGGATTATGGTTAATATTTTCGGGACATTACAACTTGGTAGCAGAGATATCGGGTTTGAATACTTAGGGATCGTGGGATGTAGTTTTTACCACAATAGGTTATCTCGTTATTTAAAATTAGAAATAACCTGGTATGCTATGAGATAACATGCTTATGTGAGTAAGTAGGCATGAAATTTAGTTTCTAAGATATTGATTGGGTCTACGAGTTTCTAGAAGTCCTGTTTGAAAAGCACTTGATCACTATAATTTCTAACTAGAACTCTAGTAACGTCGCGAGACGATCATTATCTAGAAAGGAAGTTCGTATGTGTTTATGTGACTATGTGCTTATGTGTAGTGAATTAATTGTTGTCCATCGCATTAGGATACAAGTGAGTTAGCTTCGACACATTTGTAAATGAGTTAATCCCTTGTGTTACCTTCATTAGGATGTCAGGACGTGAACGTAGTGGTGGTAGGCATGGCAAGCCTAGACGGCAGGAGGTGCCATTATTGGATGATATTCCTGCATAGGATGAAGGGGTTGGTCAGGCCAATGTGGCTGAACCAGTTGATCAACAGGCCATGGGCGCTTTGGCCCGTGAAATGCTCGGAGCTTTACAAGAATCCATGGACATTCTCATAGCTGAGAACCAAGTCCAGGCCCATGTAGCTGAGACAGGGCCGTCTTTTCTAAAGAAGGAGTTCTTTCGATCTAATCCAGATGAATTTTTGAGGGATTCAAAGAAGCCACTAAAGGTGGATGAGTAGCTCGAACAGATGGTAAAGACGTTTGAGATGATTGACATCGAAGACTATAGGCTTAGAGTGACCTTGGCATCCTTCTAATTGAAAGGAGATGTGGGTTAATGGTAAAAATACGCGCGTGGGCGCATTGGGGTGACTTGGGAGGCCTTTGTCAACGCTCTCCAGGACAAGTTCTTTCCTTCCACTACTCGAGAGAAGTTAGAAGATCAGTTTCTGAAGCTCAAGCAGCTTAACACATCGGTGACCAAGTTTGAGGTGCCTTTACTAGCTTGTCGAGGTTTGCACTAGAACTTGTGGCAACGGAGTGTAGACATCCCCGAACGTCCCGGGAAAATCCCGTTTTGTTCATTGGGCTCACTACAGTTCGGACTCAATATCACGGTTCTTAATCTGATCTCGCAAAGTGCAATACGAGATTGATAAATCACCAAAGAGTCCAAATCCGGCAAATCGTTTTGAAAAACTGATTTTTTAGAAAGAAGTGCCAAACATGGACTGCTTTGCCAGATACAGAGTCGCCACCTAAATATTTTATTTTGGAGGAATTTAGGAAACCCTGACTCGTGCCTAAGGCCACGTGTCCGTCATCACCAAAGTTGCCTCGGCTCGGGAACTTGGGTACGATTGGGGAAGGTCATGCAATGAGCACCCCCGCTCGCCCGATTAAAGATCGGCCACTACTAAACATGATATCGAGTTTTTGAAAACACATGCGTTCTTATTCCGGTTTATTAGCCTAGAATTGCTACGTGATGCGCACAGCATACAAGTATAGACTGGATCGTCTAAGTTGGAACAAAACATCACATGTTTGTTTTTTAAAACGGTTTGCTACTCGCAAGTAGGCTAAAATGCGGATTTTGCCACCCTCAAGTGGGCTTAGAAAACATGGTGATTTGCCACTCTTAAGTGGGCTTAAAACTTGTAATCGATGAATCGTTCCAATTTAAATAATCCAACCTTCACCCACGGGCATTCAGGCAGGTATATCACATAAGTAGTTAGCCTCATGGCAAGCATGCTATCATGGCAGTCACTCACACACATGCAAGGATGCTAAAGCATAAACACTCACTGAGTACTCCAAGCCAAAGAAAGAAGCTAATTAGAAATCATGCATGAATCCTAACTATGCTAAGAATGCCTAATGCAACACATGCAAAAATGCAACTACGATAGGCTCGGCTATTCTAAGATGGCATATGAGATGCAACAATCGATACATGTATTCAACTTGGAATTGAAATACAATGCAGTTAGCATGATGCGCGAGCCCGATGCATGAAATACAAATGAATGAATGCAAGCATGCGAACATATAGATGCTAATTGAAACATGCCCTAAAACTAACCATCATAAGCTGGTAAATAAAAGGGAGAAAGACGTGGGGTTGGAAGACATGCATCACACACACGCACACTTATTACAACATTGCCCTCTTCGGAGGGTCCGAATGAATAGTACAGAATAAACTAGCTAATCTAAGCTAATTAAACTAATTATTACACAACATTAATTAATTAACGAATTAACTAAGCAAGTAAGGAAACTAGCATGCAAATTAAACAAAATGGACTGCTTCAGCTCCGTTTCGAATGATAGGGATGCATGCATGCTCAAGTCGCCTTGTCGGGAAATCCATCGCGATGCCCCGATTTGCCTCTGTTTGCAACTGATCCCAGAACACTGTAGAAGGCTGCTGACCAGTTTTTGTTACTGATTTCTGGTTTGCTGCAACAGAGAGCGAGAAAGGGGCATGGCAAAGTATTTTCAACATATGTGTGCATGACCACTCTCCCCATCATTGCACAAGCTCCAGGGAGTATAGTCCTCGATCCTCGTGCCACCAATCACGCATCTCGATGCATGATGACCGAGGAGTCGGATTGCAGGACTCGAAGTAAAATGAATGCATATATAAACACAACAAGGCCTAAACTCCATCATGGGTAATCCAGAGTGTCGGCGACCAAGAATCGAGGCACGTTTCGTCACTTGGAGTACAAAACGTCCCTCGTTTCCCGTGTTTGGACTAAACCCTATTCCAAACACAATGCAATATACATGGCATACACAATATGACTAGCATGCAACCCTAAACGCAATGCAACCTAATCATGCTAGCATACGAGGGATGATATACAGACATACAACTAGCATACACAATGCTATGAACTAAAAATGGTATACTCAATGCACATGAACTATATGGCATACGCAATGCACATATGAAGATGGACATGCACGAAGACATGAACAAGGCATACACAATGTGACGATCAAGCATGCGACAACATGGATATGGCATACATAATGCAAGATGGACTTAAACTAAAATGAATGGGCCTCAGCCACACTCAAATCAGTGGCCATACATGATGAAAATGAAGCAATAACACACATGCAAACATGTACAAATGCAAGGGACCAAACCTAAGGCACAAAGTGCAACTTCACCAAAGCATGGTAAGCATGAAATATGGCATACAATCACATATTTTCCAGCTCTGAAATGACATGCAAGATGGTCCCGAATCATACAAACACCTCACACAATGCATGCTAGATGGCCCAAATACCGAAACTAGTTAAGTGGAATACACTATAGGCATGCAAAGCCATACTCAAATGGCCAAACCAGCCCCAAACAGTCCCTATGTAGGCCAAAACAGTAGTAAATATGGACTAAAATGATGGCTCACAAAGCATGGAAATGAAGCTCATGCAATGGTCCAAAAATAAAGTATTCATGCATAGCTCTCAAACACATTCAAAGAGTGGAAAACATGGGAATATGGCATACATATAAGCTCTGAAATATGATTCACAATGATGCCAAAACATGGAAACACCTCAAAATACGCATGCAATAGGCTTCAAAACTCAAAGCTAGGCAAGGGTATTGAACTACAACCATGCATTGAAAACATCATTCGATCATGAGGCCAAAAATAGAGCTAAGATAGTCAAAAACATGCACAAAATCAGTTTAAGGCATGGCCAAAAAGTGCTAGAATCAAAGGTCAAAATAGCATGCAATGTAAGCCAGTAAAGAGGATTTGCACTACAAGCATGTGAGGCAATCAAGAGGCCACTAAACCAGCAAAATTCAGAGGTATTCCATGCCAAATAAAGCCCAAAAACCCACTGAAACATGGTTAATGCATGCAAGAATGAGATGCTCCTTTGATAGGCTATAAGAGGGGTTATTCTACACATGCAAAATGGACATCCAATATGGAAAAACAAGCTCTGGACAGAGCCTATGCAGGTCCTAAAACTCATCAAAAATGGCCTGAAACATGGCTTGGAAGCATGCAAATAAGGGCTCCTTTGTAAGGCCAAAAATGCTAGAAAACAAAATAAGGAGAGAGAGGGTCACACCTCTCTGATTTTGGCACTCAAAACAACATGCTAGCCACTGAATTTTCAGTGGCTAAAAGTCCAAACAAAGGCCAACACAAATGCTCTAAGACATGGCTCAAAACAAGGTAAAATGAAGCATGCAAGGGGGTAGATGACCCCCAACAGAAAAATGATCTTAAAAAAATATGTTAAGGGCCTCAAAATAAGACTTTTTTCAGTTGATAACAAAGCTCAAATATGCATGAAAATAAGGCTAAGATAAGGATCAAAATAGGGCTTAAAAAGGGAGAAGGTGTGTTACCCTTGAAGCTCAAGAAGACCAGCAACTTCTGGATCAAAGACACAGCTCCTCAACCTCTGAAAATGGCCTCCAAGATCCTTAGGTTGATGGTGGAAGTGTTAGGCTAAGAGGTGGTGTGCAAAGGGGCCAAGAACCTGACCCTTTTGACAAGAAAACTGGATGGCGGAAGAAAAGGTGGTCTCCAAGAGAAAAGGTGGTCTCCCATCCTTGTACCACCTTTCAAACAAATAAAACAAGGTCCATGCCAAAAATGAACCAAGACGGATGCAAAACGAGGGTTTGGGGGTCAAAAAGCGCAGCCGGGTGCCCCGAAAACAGGCTGTTAAGCACCGAAAGTGGCGTGCGACCACAAAGGTGGTCTCCCGGGCCACAGTGTCCCTCTAGACAGAGGAAACAAGGTGTGTGCCAAAAATCGGAGCAAACGGAGAATGTTAAGCGGTCCCGAACCGAGGCACGCGGCCGATGGCTCCAAAAACAAGAAACTGGTCTCCAAACCGGAACAGTGGCCTACGACCACGAAAAGTAGCCTACGGCCACTGAGACATGGTCTACAAGACCTCTTCCTCCCTCCGGGAAGAGAAAACAAGACCTGGTCCGCAAACTGAGGCAAAGCACAAAAGGGTCCCGAGGTCCAGGGGTAAGGCTCTCAGTCGAGACTCCGAAACCTCAGAACGAGCACAACATGCGCAATCACCGAGCGCTCAATCGATGACGTCTGAGTCTTAAGGTCGGTTAAAAATGGGGTGTCTACACGGAGGAACGTCGTTGCATTGAGTTCGAGAAGAGATTGAGGATATGGCTTCTTTTCAAAGTGGTTGGGTCTATGATTAGGGACTATAGACGCCTTGTGGAGGCGGCGACTCATCTTGAGACCGTGGTTCAGTTAGAGGAGGAGCAGATGAGGGGCTCCATGCAGAGGAGTCAGGAGGTTCGGGGAGACTCAGGATAGTTCGAGGTAGAGGGGTTCTACCCCACAACAGTCCCAAAAAGCACAGTCTAGATCCACTTTTCCTGTACCGAGTTCTAGGTCAGAGAAGGTTGGACAAGGAGGGATCACCTGTTTCAAGTGTGGTCAGCTGGGCCACAAATCCTTAGTTTGCCCGCAGAGATGAGGAGAGCAATAGTCTGCACCGTCTTTGGCTCGTTCTTAGAGCCAGAGTCAAGAGAGAGGCCAATTACCTACCTATTATTAGTGTGGGCAATTAGGGCACGTGAGGAGGTTTTGCCCTCAAACGAGTGGCACATCTGGTGCGTCTGGTTTGAGGCAGACACAGAGCCATCAGCTAGCACCATCAACATAGGCCTTGAGGGCCAATTAGGAAGCCTCTTCGGCTTAGTCAACGTATTAGACTTATGCTCTGAGGGGTGAACAGGTAGAGCAGAGACCTACATAGTGTGTATATGCTATTACCATGCCAAATTTGTTGCCAACACCTTCGGTAGTGAGAGGTAACTTCTTGTTGTGTAATTCTATTGCCAATGTGTTGATTGATACTGATACATCACATTCTTTCATGTCGTCTGCATTCGTATCTACGTTCGGGTTAGAAGTGCCTCAGTTAGCATCTCCACTCAGGGTAGAGTCACCTATTGGTGGTGAGGTTGTGTTGGACCAAGGGTGTCGGAGTTGTGAGATAGAGGTTTTCGGTAGCCGACTTCCTTTTGCTTTTGTGTTAATTGAGTCATTTTGAGCATGGATTGGTTGTTATCCTATCAGGCCATTATAGACTGTTACCATTAGAAAGTCACGGTGTGCACCTCGAGTGGTGATTGTTTTTATTTCCTGAGGGACTGAGTTGATAAAGCCTTGTTGCCCGTGTGTGATTCGCGTGGTTGAGGCGAGCTTACTTGGGTGTTGAAAGTGGTGTGGTCCGAGTAGAGTTACTGAGGGTAGTTTGTAAATACCCAGACGTCTTTCCCGAGGATCTCACTAGTTTACCACCTTACCGTGAGATTGAGTTCTCAATTGATTTAGTGCCTAGCACGACACCGATTTCCATGGCACCGTATAGATTTGCACCCGCCGAGTTAAGTGAGTTGAAGATTCAACTCCAAGAATTACTAGATAAGGGTTTTATCCGCCCTAGTACTTCACTTTGGAGAGCACCGACTCTCTTTGCCAAGAAGAAGGATGGCACATTGTGACTTTGTATTGATTACCGGAAGTTGAACTGGGTAACTGTTAAGAACAAGTACCCACTACCTCATATAGATGACTTGTTTGACCAGTTGAAGGGATCTTGTTGCTTTTCTAAGATAGACTTGAGATCGGGTTATCACCAGTTGAGAGTGAAAGAGAAGGATATCCAAAAGACGACATTTCGTATGCGGTATAGCCATTATGAGTTCCTAGTGATGCCTTTTGGGCTAATCAATGTACCGGCCTTGTTTATGGATTTGATGAACCTAATCTTTCATGAGTTCTTAGACCGTTTTGTGATTGTCTTTGTTGATGACATCTTGATTTACTCACTCTTTGAGGAGGAACACGAGGAACACTTGCAGATTATGCTTGAGTTGCTTAGAGCTTAAGGTTAGACTTACCACTGCTTCAGTGTTAATTATTTCAGAGAGATTTTTGGGCTATTCAGTGTATTGTGATGCCTCTCGAGAAGGTTTAGGTTGTGTTTTTATGCAAGAGGAGAAAGTAGTAGCATATGGCTCACATCAATTGAAAACACATGAGATAAACTATCCTACACACGACTTAGAACTAGCAATAGTGATTTTTGCCTTAAAGATGTGGAGGCATTATCTGTATGGCAAGAGGTTTGAGGTATTCTTCGATCACAAAAGTTTGAAGTATCTGTTCTCACAGAAGGATTTGAATCTAAGGCAGAGAAGGTGAATGGAGTTTATAGAGAATTACGACTTTGAGTTGCACTATCATCTGGGGAAGGCCAATGTAGTGGCCAATGCTTTAAGTAGGAAGTCCGTTAGCAGTGTAGCTAGTATTGCCATCCGAGAATAGGAGATGTTGGGTGCTATTGGTAAGTTTGACTTGCATCTTGGTGAGTCCATTAAGTCGGCAACCTTATTTACTATGATTGCACAACCTACGCTTGTGAACCGAGTTATAGAAGCACAACGAGGTGATCATGAGATAGAGTCTATCCGAGAGAAGAAATCTAGTGGGAAGGTAGAGAAAGGCTTGAACGTGTATTCTGACTTGAGTATTAGATATCTTGACCGTCCTTTTGTATCAGAGTCTTGTAGAGAAGAGGTACTCTGGGAGTTTTACCATTTGCGCCTTGTGGTACACCTGAAAGGCACAAAAATGTATCACGACTTTAGCCACTAGTTTTGGTGGAGAGGGATGAAGAAAGACGTAGCCTTGTTTGTATCGAGGTGTTTTACTTGTCAGCAAGTGAAGGTTGAGCATCAGAGGCCAGCGGGGTTGTTGCAACCTTTGCCTATAGCTGAGTGGAAGTGGGAGCATGTCAAGATGGATTTTGTTGTGGGTCTTCTGAGTACTCAACGGGGTAATGATGCCGTGTGGGTGATAGTCGATCGGTTAACCAAGTCAGCACGCTTTATATTTATGCGCACGAGTGACTCGGTAGATGTAACAACCTCGAACTGTGATTAGTCAATAATCCTTAATTAAGAATGTCTAATAAGTAATTAAGATGAAATCCAAAGTTAATTGCATGTGTTATGTGTTAATTATATTTATATTTGTCTATAGGAATATCTGTTTAAAATTCTGTTTCGGTACGCAAATTGAAGGCATTATCGGCATCCGAACACGAAATTGACTAAGTCTATGTGTTATTTAGAATTCTTAAAATTTTATGATGAGTTTAATTAGAATTCGATTCGGAATCAAATAATTAGATTAGAATTAATCCAACTTAATTAAGCTAACTTAATTAGACCTATAAATAGACCCCTTAAGTTGAGACAAACATTTTCTTCTCATCATCCTTGGTCTCAAAAACATGTAAAGGGAGAGAGTGAGTGAGAAAGGTTTGGAATTTGGCATTCCAGCTTGGAAATTAAAGGTTTGGCTCGTAGAAACTCAAGAATTTGTTGATTAAAACTCAATTGAAGACCTTAGATGAAGTCATTAATGAAGAGAATTTAAGAAGACTTTGTAATGAAGTATAAGAATTGAGCTAGAAATGAAGGAATTTAAGTCATACCATGCATGCATATTTCCTTACATTTTGAGCTTAATTTTCAAGAATTCTCACATGCCTATAGTCATTGTAGCTTGGTTTTGGAAATTCATCAAGTTTCATACAATTTTACATCAATAGATCATGTTTTGGAAGTTAAGAACTTGAATCAATACATGCATCTTCTATACATACAAAGTTGTAACTTAATTTTGATGAATTGGCATGCTTTTGGGGCTTGATTTTGTGAATTGAACTTTATTCCATGTCTTTCCATAAATTTCTACACGTTTTCTACACTTTTAGCCTAAAAGGATGAGTTTTGATGAGTTAAAGTTGGGTTTTGAACTTGAAAAACAAATATGGAAATTCGAGAATTTGGTCGCATCACTCAAGTGTAAAATTTGAGCTCTCAGAAGTTTTACAGAGTTTAAGGGTTGGCTCGAGTGACCAAAGTTACGCTCGAGCGACCACCCTTTGTTTTCAAACTTGGCTCGAGCAACCAAAAATTAGCTTGAGCTTAAAATGAGAGCTCCCAGTACTTTTACAAACTTTACAGACCGCTCGAGCGACTAAAGCTTCGCTTGAGCGAATTGCCCTATTTTTCAAAATTTGGCTAAATGTTTTAAAAGTACAGTTTTGCATCCTCATTGCATCTTAGACATTCGTAGACCATGTTTAAGCTATATTAATGATAATAAGAGTAGAAACACACGCTAAGGAAAGAGCATGATAAGTTAAACACCTTTGTGACGTGTGTCCAATGTGTATCGTCACGTGTTTGTGTAGGTCATGTGTTAACACCCACCTAATCGATCTATTTTGTTCAAGTGATCTGTTCAGCCTCTAGAGCAATTTGTGAGTAACAACTCTGTAAAGTTATGTTTGATTATAAGTAGTTTCTGACTGAAATGATATGATCAGTTTTCTGAAATGCTATTTTAATGTCCATTTTTCTGAAATATATTTGTGGCATCCTTAGTTCACGTGGCCCTTGCCCGTAGGTAATAATACCGTAACCAATATACACATGGTCCTCGCTCGGGGGAAACAATACCGTGGCTTATGTTCATGTGGCCCTTGTCTGGGGGTAACAATACTGAAGCCTATGTTCACAGCACTTGCCTGGGGGTAACAATACCATGGCTATATGTACAGAAAGATGTTGACCTTTATGGTTGTCGGTACCGACTATGTGAGTGGATATGTATGACCAATCTGATTTATTAGCTAATGGATGTACCACATATAATTGTTTATGAAATCTGTATAAGTATGTGAATTTGAATCTATTTATGCTATGAACTCTGATTTCTAAATCCATGAGGGACATCATTCATAAACCCTTTACTCTGTTGTTATTCACTAGGCTCCAACTCGCTGTATTATTTATGTATGTAGGTGATCAGGCGCGGACCAGGTCTAAGTTGCTAGCCTGGAGTTCTGTTTTGTCAAGCCAATCATCGTGCCTCCCGAGGAGGTTCCCGAATTAAGAAGTGGTCAAGTTTGGTGAACCATGTTTAAGACTTTTGTTTTAGTTTTTTTGTCTAAACAAGTTTCTGTACTGTTTGTGTATTGGGCTAAGACCCATTTTGGTTTATCTATATATAAGTTAACGCCATATATGTAAATATAAGCTTGAAATATTCTGTCTTATGTATGTTTACACAATTGTATGGACACTGTATTTGTAATAATTGCTTCCGCTAGCCCCTTAATTGTACTAATCCGTTCAGAGGCCTTTTGTAATCCTAGGATTACTGTCCAGTTATGATGCTAAACCTATAGGGGCAGGTATGGGTTGTGACAGAGTGATATCAGAGCACGTGTTATACCGCACACATAAGTCCATAAGAGCTATAGGATGTTCTAGAAAAGAATTAGGGACATTACATTAACATATGTGAGTATGTGTGTTAATTTCTATGAACATGTGAACTTAATATATGAACATATGAATTTGGAATGTAATGACCTGAAACCGAACAATGTGAAACTATAAAGATTATTGGCCTATGTTTATTAGTGCTCTGTTTACCTATAACAATGGAAAGAACAAGAAGTGATAATGTGATTGAATCTTCTGATGCACGGATGGACTGAATGGAATGAATGTTAGAAGCTTTAACAGAATCAATAAGACAACAACGAAGACAGCAACTTTTGCCTCCCCCGCCTTCTCCAGTACAATTTGAGCCGATGAACAACAATATTATCTCACCGACTCTGAAGTTCAACAAAATGAAGCCACTGACTTTTCTGGGGGTATTGAGCCAATAAAGGCCGAGATATGGATGTTAGAGACCGAAAAATTGTTTGAAGGCTTTCCATGCACTGAAACGCAGAAAGTGCTACTAGCTACATACACTTTAAAAGAAGAAGCCCCATGTTGGTGGATGTTGATCAGAGATAATAATGGAGCTATGACATGGAATCAATTTAAAGAGATCATTTATGAAAAATACTTCCCTCAGTGCTTTGAAGATTGTAAAGTGTCAGAGTTTGACCAATTAAAACAAAACAATATGTCTGTAGCCGAGTATGAAGCTAAGTTTACTGAGTTAGCCCGATTTGCTCCTCACATGGTGGATACGGATTACAAAAAAGCCAGGAAGTTCGAAAAGGGCCTCAACCTGGATGTGTTTGATTGAGTCGGTGCGTTAAAATTGCCAGAGTATGTGGATGTGCTTGACCATGCTTTAATAACTGAAGCTAACTTAGCAGCAATGAAACAGACCAAAGCTCCAACAACCGAATGGAAAAGCAAAAGATCCGGGTTTAATTTTAGAAAGGGCCAATCATTCTTGATAAATAACAAGCAAAATACGGGATCGACTAGTAGTTCAAGTCAAAGTAGTGGATTTGCACCTGCATGTTCTGAATGTGAAAGGAGACATAAGGGTGTGTGTTTCCGTACTACAGCTGCCTGCTTTAAGTGTGGCAAGATTGGCCACATGGTAAAAGATTGTCCACTTATAGCTGAAAATGCCAACCGCCCAGCAACAAGTTCAGCTGGATCAGCTGCTGGACCCAAACCTAATACAAGAACTAACTCTAGAAGGAAAACACTAAGGCAAGACCGAGTTTTTGCACTTGTACCGGGAGACGTTCAGAACACTGAATCTATGGTGTCAGGTATAGTTTCTATCTGTACCCAAAATGTATATGTATTGATAGAATCTGGATCTACACATTCATTTGTGTCACATAGTTTCTCTCGGAAGTTGACTAGACCATTAGCACCTATGAATTATGTGTTATATATATCTATACCATCTGGGGGTTCTATGATGTGTGCTTATGTGTATCCTACATGTGATGTTATGATTGGTGATGCGCTATTATATGTTAATTTGATACCATTGGGATTAGATCATTTTGATATTATTCTGGGGTTGGATTGGTTGACTAAGTATCATGCTACAATCGATTGTGTTGATAAATCTGTTGTGTTTCGGCCATCGGGGTTACCTGAATTTGTGTTTCATGGAAATGGTGTAGTTCCTCCCTCGTATTTGATCTCTTCTATGAAAGCCAAAAAACTGCTTAGAAAGGGATGTAGAGGTTACTTGTGTTGTATGTTAATTGTGACTCTAGATAGTACTAATGTGGGAAATATTCCGATAGTCAATGAATTGTTTGAAGTGTTTCCAAATGAACTACCCGGCGACTTAGTTGATAGAGAAATTGAATTTACCATTGATGTAGTACCTGGAACACAACCAATCTCCAAAACTCCATACCGAATGTCAACCACCGAATTGAAAGAATCGAAAGTCCAACTTTAGGAGTTATTAGACAAGAAATTTATCAGGCCAAGCACTTCACCATGGGGTGCTCCAGTGTTGTTTGTTAAGAAGAAATATGGGACTTTGAGGCTATGTATAGATTATCGAGAGCTGAACAAAGTAACAGTGAAAAATAAATATCCATTGCCCCAAATAGATGATTTGTTTGATCAACTCTAGGGAGCCCAAGTACTTTCTAAAATTGACCTTAGGTCCGGGTATCACCAGTTAAAAGTGAAGGCAGAAGACATAGAGAAAACTGCATCCCAAACTAGATATGGGCACTATGAATTTTTGGTAATGCCGTTTGGGGTAACCAATGCACCTGTTCCTTCATGGACCTAATAAATAGGGTGTTCAACCAATTTCTTGATGAGTTTGTTGTTGTATTTATTAATGATATTCTAATTTATTCTAAAAGCAGGGAAGAACATGAAAATCATTCCAGAATTGTACTACAAACTTTGAGTGAAAAGAAATTGTATGCAAAATTGTCCAAATGTGAATTTTGGTTAGACAATGTGAAATTTCTGGGGCATGTAATTAACAAAGATGGCATATCAATTGACCCACAGAAAATTGAAGCCATTGTGACCTAGTCAAAACCAACTAATGTAATAAAAGTTCAGAGTTTTCTAAGACTTGCCGGTTATTACAGTAGATTTGTAAAAGACTTCTTCAAACTTGCTTTGCCACTTACTCAGTTAACACATAAAGAAGTACAATTTGACTGGAATGACCAAAGAGAATCAACTTTTCACAAATTGAAAACCCGATTAGTAACTGCACCAATTCTGACCTTGCCTAATGGTATAGATGGATTTCAAATTCATAGTGATACGTTGTATAAAGGCTTGGGATGTGTGTTAATACAAAACGGTAAAGTGATTGCTTATGCTTCTCGATAACTCCGACCTTATGAGAAGAACTATCGACCCATGATCTCAAACTTGCAACTGTGGTGTTTACACTAAAAATTTGGCGCCATTATCTGTATGGAACGACTTGTGAGGTGTATATCGATCATAAAAGCTTGAAATACTTTTTACTTTGAAAAAACTGAACATGAGACATAGGAGATGGCTTGAACTGATAAAAGACTATGACTTGCAGATTCTGCATCATCCAAGAAAGGCCAATACGGCCAATACAATAGCAAATGTCTTGAGTCGAAAATCCATTGGAAATTTGGCATGTTTGCTTATAGGTTAGAAAGAGTTATTGTATGATCTAGAAATGAATGAAATTGAGATTGTCTTACGAGAATATAGTGGAGTCTTAGCTGCTATTTCTGCACAGTTGGCTATCATTGAAGAAGTTAAAGAAAAACAACTAAATGATGAATTTCTGAAGAAGATGGTTAATGAGATTGATTCAAAATCGAGACTGGGATTTGTGTTTGAAAGCAATATCCTGAAATTTCAAGGAAGACTTTGTGTACTGAATTGTTCAGAATTGAGAAAACGTATTATGACCGAAGTTCATAGTTCCAAATTTGTTATTCATCCAGGAAATGCGAAGATGTACAAAGATTTGAAACAGAATTTCTAATAGCCTGGAATGAAGGAGTGTATTGCCGATTTTGTAGCCAAATGTTTGCATTGCCTATAAGTGAAAGTCGAACATCAACGATCTGCTGGATTGCTTCAGCCGCTTCTGATACTGGAATGGAAATGAGAGCATATTTTGTTGTTGGACTGTCTCACTCTTCAAGAGGTATGGACTCTATTTGGGTAATTGTTGATCGTTTGACAAAATTCACACATTTCTTACATGTCAAAACTTTTTATAATGCGGATAAATTGGCTAACATTTACATTGATGATATTGTGAGACTACATGGGGTGCCAATGTCTATTGTATCTGACAGAGATTCTAAGTTCACTTCAAGATTCTGACAGAGTTTACAGTAAGCTTTGGGAACTGAATTGAGATTGAACAGTGCTTATTATCCACAAACAGATAGCCAATCTGAACGGACCATTCAAACTTTAGAAGATATGTTGAGAATATGTGTGTTAGATTTGCAAAGAAATTGGGAGACATACTTGCCTCTAGCCGAGTTTGTATATAATAACAGCTATCATTCGAGTATTGGGATGGCTCCTTACAAAGCTTTATACGGTAAATGCCAATCTCTAATTTGTTGGGCCGAAGTAGGTGATAGATCGTTATGGGGACCGGAACTTGTGCAAGAGACGACTGAGAAAGTAAAACTGATTCAGTAATGATTGAAAACCGCATAGAGTCATCAAAAGAATTATGCGGATGTCCGAAAAAGAGATCAAGAATATAAAGTCAGTGACTATGTATTTATCAAAGTGACTCCTATGAAAGGGCAGACACAGTTTGGAGTTAAAGGCAAACTAACATCACGGTACATTGGCCCGTATGAAATTATAGAGAAAATCAATCCAGTGACATATCAAGTGGCTTTTCCTCCAGTCATGGAGCATATGCACAATGTCTTTAATGTTTCGATGCTTCGAGATTATTTACGGGATTCGTTACATATGATTGAACCTACTCACATGCTTTTGAAAGATGATTTCACTTATGAAGAACGGCTAATCCAAATTGTGAACCGTTGAATCAAAAGATTGAGAAACAAAGAAATTTCGTTTGTGAAAATAGACTGGCAAAATCACAGAGGGACGTATGAGACTTGGGAAACCAAAGAAGATATGATGAGACGATATCCAGATTTGTTCCCTCTAGACCCGACATTCTTTCAAAATGAAGGTAATTTGAGTTTGGAGGGCTAAACTCTTTAAGAGGGGAAGACTGTAACAATCCTGAACTATGATTAGTCAATAATCCTTAATTAAGAATGTCTAACAAGTAATTAAGATGAAATCCTAAGTTAATTGCATGTGCTATGTGTCAATTGTATTTATATCTGTCTATGGTAGGAATATCTGTTTGAAATTTTATTTCAGTACGTGAATTGAAGGCCTTATCGACATCCGAACACGAAATTGACTAAGTCTATATATTATTTAGAATTTTTAGAATTTAATGGTGAGTTTATTTAGAATTCGATTCGAAATCAAATAATTAGAATAAAATGATTAGATTTAATTAGATATAAGTAAGATTTATTAGAATTAAACCAATTTAACTAAGCTAACTTAATTAGACCTATAAATAGACCCCTTAAATAGAGACAAACATTTTCTTCTCATCATCATTGGTCTAAAAAACATGTGAAGGGAGAGCGTGAGTGAGAAAGGTTTGGAATTTGGCATTCTAGCATGGAAATTGAAGTTTGGCTTGTAGGAGCTCAAGAATTTGTTGATTAAAACTCAATTGAAGACGTTAGGTGAGTAATTGACTCCTAATCTTTGTATCTAAGTCACTAATGAAGAGAATTTAAGAAGACCTTTTGATCAAGTATAAGAATTAAGTTAGAAATGAAGGAATTTAAGTCATACCATGCATGCATGCGTATTTCCTTACATTTTGAGCTTAATTTTCACGAATTCTCACATACATGTAGTCATTCTAGCTTGGTTTTGGAAATTCATCTAGTTTCATACCATTTTACTTCAAGAGATCGTGTTTTGGAAGTTGAGAACTTGAAAATACATGCTTGTTCTATACATACAAAGTTGTGACTTAATTTTGAAGAATTGGCTTGCTTTTGGGGCTTGATTTTGTGAATTGAGCTTTATTTCATGTTGTTCCATATGTTTTTACATGTTTTTCTACACTTTTGGCCCAAAAGGATGAGTTTTGATAGTTAAAGTTGGGTTTTGAACTTGAAGAACAAATCTTAAAATTATAGAATTTGGTCGCACCGTTCAAGCATAAAATTGAGCTCTCAGAAGTTTTGTAGAGTTTGGATGTTGGCTCGAGTGATCAAAGTTGCCCTTTGTTTTCAAACTTGGCTCGAGCGACCAAAACCTCTCTCGAGCGAACTGCCTTATTTTTCAAAATTTGGCTAAGTGTTTTAAATGTGCAGTTTTGCATCCTCATTACATCTTAGGCATGCCTAGGCCATGTTTAAGCTATAATAATGAGGATAAGAATGATAAGTTAAACACTTTTGTGACATGTCCAATGCATATCTATCACGTGTTTGTGTAGGTCACGTGATAACACCCGCCTAATCGATTTGTTTTGTTCAAGTGATCTGTTCAGCCTCTGGAACAATCTGTAAGTAACAACTCTGTAAAGTTATGTTCGATTATAAGTAGTTTCTTACTGAAATGATATAATCTGTTTTCTGAAATGCTATTTTATGAAACATGAATGAATGTCCATTTTTTTAAAATGTATTTGTGGCATCCTTAGTTCATGTGGCCCTCGCCCGGGGGAAACAATACCGTGACTTATGTTTATGTGGCCCCCGCCCAGGGTAACAATACTGTAGTCAATATGCACGTGGCCCTCACCTTGGGGAAACAATATCGTGGCTCATGTTCATGTGACCTTTGTCTGGGGGTAACAATACCGAGGCCTATGTTGACGTGGCCTTTGCTTGGGGGTAACAATACTATGGCTATATGTGCACAAAGATGTTGACCTTTATGGTCGTTGGTACTGTCTATGCACATAGGTCTGTAAGACCAATCTAATCTGTTAGCTAATGAATGTACCACATATAACTGTTTATGAAATCTGTATAAGTATGTGAATCTGAATCTGTTTCTGATATGAACTTTGATTTCTGAATATGTGATGGACATCATTCATTAAACCCTTTACTCTGTTATTATTCACTAGGCTCTAGCTCACTGTATTATTTATATATGTAGGTGATCAGGCGCGAGACCAGGCCTAAGTTGCTAGCGTGGAGTTCTATTTTCTCAAGCCAACCATCGTGCCTCCTGATGAGGTTCTCGAATTAAAAAGTGGTCAAGTTTGGTGAACCATGTTTAAGATTTTTTTTAAAATTTTTTTTTTGTCTAAACAAGTTTCTGTACTGTTTGTGTATTGGGCTAAGACCCATTTTGGTTTATCTGTATATAAGTTGACGTCATATATGTAAATATAAGTTTGAAATTTTCTGTCCCATGTACGTCTACACAGCTCTATGGACATTGTATTTGTAATAATTGCTTTTACTAGCCCCTTAATTGTACTATTCCGTTCAGAGACATTCTGTAATCCCAAGATTACTAGCCAGTTACAATGCTTGTCACGACCCAAACCTGGCCCTATAGGTTAGCGTCGTAACCGGCTAGTAATCCTGGGGTTACCGAAGACCTCTAACCTGAAAATCATATAAATAGAGGGGCTGTGGAAGCAAATATACAAAATACAACGTCTATTGAGCTGTGCAAACAAACATGAGGTAGATAATTTAAAACTTTATGCAACTCCGAATAGGTATTATCAAAAGGAACTAAGCCCAGTGTATATTTAATCAAATGAAACAAAACAAACCATTCTTAACATGATTCACAAAACTTGACTTTTCAAATGGGAACCTCCCCGGGAGGCATGGTGGCTGTCTAACAAAACAAAACTCTCCATGCAGCAGCTTAGGCTTGGTCATGAGCCTGCTCACCTACATACATAATATTAATAGTGAGCAAAAACCCAGTAAATAATAACAGAGTAACGGTTTTAATGAATGTTGGTCCATATCAGATTCAGAAATCAGAATTCGAATTCAGAAACAGATTCATATTCATATTCGTGTTCAGAGTTCATACATTTCACATGATAGTACGTGGTACATCTATTAGCGTTATCAAATCTGATGACCCATGAAAGGACGATCGTGAAGACATTCTGATGACCCATAAAGGGATAGCCATAAGGCATTTCGATGACTTATGTGCATAGAGACGTTTCCGATGACCTATAAAGGACGGCCATAAGGCATTCCAATGACCCATAAAGGAACGCATATCATATGATGCTAAGGATGCCATGAATACATTTCAGAAACTTGGACAATCATTCATTCAAACAAAAATAGTATTTCAGAAAACTAATCATTTTGTATCATCAGGAATAATTAAAGTTCAACATAACTTTACAGAGTTATTATTCACAGATGGCTCCAGTAGCAAAATAGAGAAAGCGGGTGATTCGTATAAATGGCGCGTGACCTACGCAAACATAACAGATACACACATTGGAACACGCACTCAGATAATATTTAACTTGTTTTATTCCATTCTTAGTGTGTTTCTAAGTCTTATCCTCATTATTATGTCTTTATCTTGGCCTAAGAATGCCTAGGATGCAATGAGGATGCTAAAATGCACTTGAAAACACTTAGTCAAATATGCTGGAAACAGGGGTCTCGCTCAAGCGCAACTTCCTTTGCTCGAGCTGTTTGTAAACTTTGCAAAAGTACTGGTTACTTGATTTTTTCGTTCGACACATGCTCAACGATCGCTCGAGCGTGAAATTGAGGTCTTCGCTCGAGGGCAACTCTTGTCGCTCAAGCGGTCTGCAAACATGGTAAACTTTTGGGAGCATGCATTTTATGCTCGAACAAACTTGTGGTCACTCGAGCAGAGGTGCAAAACACAGAGTGGTCGCTCAAGCGCAAGATCTGTCACTCGAGCGGATAAGTAGAATCTGGAATCTCCAGATTGCTCTTCCAAGTTCAAAACTCAAATTCAAAGCCACAAATCATGTTCTTTTGGTCCAAAAGCTTGAGAAAACATGCCTAAACTTGAAATCGAAACCATTTCGCCAAATCAAGGCCTAAAAGCTTGCCAATTGCTCAAAATTCAACTTGAAACTTAAGAATATGGTGTGAACATGACATGCATGAATTGTCATAAACTTAACTTTCCAAAATATGATCAATTAAGTTCAAATGGTAAGAAATTGGATGAATTCTCAAAACAAGGTCAAGATAGATATATGCATGTGAGACTTGTATGAAATTCAAACTCAAAATGCTATGATATATGTATGCATGCATGCATGCATGGAACTCATCTGTTTAAGCTCAATTCTCATGTTAATTCACATATCACACTTGATTTCATGTAGTAACCAACTAAATTACAAACTAGAAAGTAGAAATTCTTACGTTAGAAGTTTAATTGTGTCCTAGATGTCCAAATGGTTGAGTCACTTAGTTCAACACATTGAATTCTCTACAATTCTTCTTTCTCACCTTAGATTTCCAAGCTCAATACTTAATCTTTCTCTCTCTCTCTATCTCTCTCTCTCTCTCTCTCTCTCACGTTTGATGCTTCAAGAAGGAAGAAATAAGAGTATAAAATGTAGTCAAGGGTCCACTTGTGCCTTATATAGGTTTGATTAGAGAATTCATTGATTAGGCTTTAGTGAACATTATTTATTCTAATTATTTTTTTCCGAATTGAATTTCAATTAAACCTACCATAATTTCCTAATCAAATCAATTTCATGGTTTATTAGCTAATCATAGGTCGGGGTTGTTACGATGCTAAACCTATAAGGGCGGGTTTGGGTCATAATAGTAGATTACCTTGCCGACTTTTATGTTAGGGACATAGTTCGACTTCACGGGGTCCCTGTGACTATCGTTTCGGATAGAGATCCACGTTTCACGGTTTGGTTGTGGTAGAGCCTATAGGATGCCTTGGGCACAAAGTTGATATTTAGCACCGCCTATCATGCTCAGACTGACGGGCAGTGAGAGTGTACCATTCAGATCCTAGAGGATATGTTTTGGGTTGTATTCTTGACTTTAAGGGTTCGTGGGAGAGGTATTTACCTTTAGTGGAGTTTGCCTACAACAATAGCTTTCAAGTGAGTATTTGCATGGCACCATTGAGGCCTTGTATAGCCGACCGTGTAGATCCCCAATGTGTTAGACCGAGGTGGGTGATGCACCTATGTTAGGTCCTGAGTTAGTCCAAGAAACGACGGAGAAGTTGCACTTATTTGTAAGAGGTTGGTTTTGGCTCAGAGTCATCAGAAGAATTATGTCGACCATAGGAGGAGACCGTTATCATTTGAGGTAGGAGATCACATCTTCTTGAAAATATCACCGAGATGGGGTTTAATGAGGTTTGGGAAGAGCGAGAAGTTGTATCCTAGATTTATTGGGCCTTTTGCGATCCTAGAGTGTATTGGGGAGATAGCTTATCGTTTGGCCTTGCTGCTACAGCTTTCCGAGGTTCATGACGTGTTTCATATCTGTATGCTCCGGAAGTATGAGCTGGATCCATCACATGTGTTGGATTGGACCGAGTTAAAGGTAGATGAAGATGCCTCGTATGAGGAGAAACTAGTTAGAGTCTTAGATATACGGGACCAAGTCTTACGAGACAAGACAATTCCTTTGGTAAAGGTGTTGTGGAGACACCATGGTGTTGAGGAAGCGACTTAGGAACGTGAGACGGAAGTCCATGGGAAGCATCCGGACCTTTTAGTTAATGTTTGAAAACTTGAATTCTTGTTATTTGATTAAATGTAAACATTGTATATGTTTTGAAAAAGTGAATTGTATATTAAGTATTGAAAACTTGTTTAACATTGTTTTAAGAGCGAATGATCGGTGGATGTGTCATGGTTCTGAGTTTGACTTGCTATTATTATAATGGTTGAATTAAATATTGTTTTGTTGTGCTGATTTTAAAATTTCGAGGACGAAATTCCTTAAAGATGAGAGGTTATAATGATTCTGGTTTAGACCTGATCCATTTATTGTTTTGGATTCGAGATTCCTTGTCTTGATGGTTATTCATGTCTTTTTTCGTCTCATTCCTTGTTGAGTTTGGTTATTGGAGTGTCTTGGTTGCGTTTGAAATAGGTTGGGGAGTTAGTTTTTCAAAACTGTTGCTGCCGAGTTTTTGGCTTGTTCACTCAAACGAACTTTCTTACGCTCGAGCGAACTTTGAGAACTTCCAGTACTTTTGCATGTCTGCAAAAGTACTGGGATTATAGCATTCCTCGCTTAAACGGTGTTTCTTGCGCTTGAGCAGTCATGTCTCGAGCGGTCCTTCTTGTGCTTGAATGGTCTTTGGGAACTCTCAGTACTTTTGTAGGCCGCAAAAATACTAGGAGGGTGGTGTTCTTCGCTCAAGCGATCACTTTGTTCGCTCGAGTGGTCTCTCTTTTTGTGACTGGTCGCTCGAGCGGTCTACACCTATATCAGTTCCGAAAAGTCACTTTTTGAGTCATTTGCTCATCTCTCTCTCTAAACATTTCAAAACCATTGGACACTCTCTCTCTAAAACTCATCTTTAACCCTTAAATACACTATTATCCATTGGTTTCTACATCATTGTCCTTTGGGAAAAAGAGTAGAGCACACCAAGAGCTTCCATTTGATCCGAACAAAATTCATTTTCGGCTTTGTCGAGTTTCAACCCTTGTTCTTCTTGGTTCTTGTCTTTAAGGTAGGGATTTCTTCACACTTTAGTATGATTTTTAACTTGGTTATTTGTCTTTTTAAAAAAATCTTGATATTGGAGATTTTTGAACAAATCTAGGGTTTTGGTTTAAAATTAAAAGAAAGGTTATCAAATGGATTCTTGAAAATGGTTGTGGAATTGCAAATATGGTTGATTTCTGATAAAATAATGTATTTTTATCTTTGGAATTGAATTATAAAGAAAAGAGAATTTTGACATAAAATGTGAATATTTGATTTTGTAAAAAGGAAATGGAAATGATGTTGGGTTTTATGGAATTCGAATGTTGATGATGATGATGGAGTTGGATATGCATTATCACTCCCATCTTGAGATTTTAGAATGTATATCTTTATTGGAAATTATCTGTCTGTTTAGAGATATCTATTTTGGGCTATCGGTGGAAGAGAACTATGATTGTTGTAGAAATTACACGAGAATTAGGTGAATTTTGACTAATTTCTTATCTATTTGCATTGAGCATTGTTACATATTTATCACATTGAAAATGTATATTGTTTTGAGAAAATTTGGCGAATACCTTGGTAAATCTGAGTAGGAGGAGTGGTTGTGGTATTATTGTTGGCCTATGTATCCTTGGTGAAAGTCTAGAAACTCACGCGGTTAGGTACCGAGCCACCCGGTTAGTACTGGTAAAAATGGCAATTGTTATGCTTGTATAGCCTACTTATGGATACGTACCTAGAGATTCCCAGCATTGTATCCACTGCTCTGTTTTCAGATGTAAAGGAAATGTTTTCATGAATTGTGATATAAAGCTGGCATTGCATGGTTTTGAAAAGAGATATAAAATGTTTTGGAATGAGTATTGCATATGTATCCACCTTATAACTTTGTTAAGATTCGTACACTATGTTAGAGTACCTTTACCGGGCTTTGGCTCACCTTATATGGAAAACCATTTGCAGGTGTTAATGATATGCCTCCACCAAGGCCGTATCTTAGGAAGACTTGGAGCTGAGACCTTCATGTTTTGTTTTTGTTGTATTTATTTTGTACAAGCCTAAGGATTTATTTGTATTAACTTTAAACTCACTTTTGGTGTAACCAAGCATCGTCTTGGAAATTTGTAGCCATTAGGACATTTATAAATCTGTTTGACTTTTATTTCATGCCAGTGACTTGTGGCACATGCTATAGATCTAGGGTTAGGGCTTATGAATGTATAACTGCATGTGTTACCTTTCGTACAATGGGATCATATGAATGAAATGATATTATATTCAAAGCTGTGTTGTTATTTAATTAAGGCCTTGTTTTGGATAATCTACAAAAGCTAAAAAGTCTAAAAATTTCCAAAAAAGTCAAAAAGTTCATACTATTCAAGGGTAGATTGTGAGGGAAGCTTAGAGGGCAAAATTATTATTATTTTGCCCTTTGAAGTCAACTACCCAAAAGTCAAAAAGTAAAAAGGGTAGAATGGTCATTTTGATCTTACTACAATATTTTATTACACATCTTTTCGTAAAAAATCAAAAAGTTATCCCAAATATACATCTTTTTTATTCCTCTACTTTTTAGTCAAAAAATAAAAAAGTATATTTATATAGTGCATCCCAAACAACCACTAATATTGTGGGATGGATTATGGTTAATATTTTCAAGACGTTAAATATATATCTGACATACAATAATAAATTTAAGAAAAATTAAGATATAATTTATTACTAATAACATGAAAATATTATACTAATAAAAAATATGATAAATTACACTGATACCACTTAGATTTCTCTAAATAACATGATCAACCCATTTATTTCCTAAAAAACCATTTTCTACCCTTCACAAAATTTTGATAACACTTTAGTCCTATTACTATTCAATTGTTTGTTGATTGAATGAAAAATTATGATAACAACAAAAATGATACATAAACTACCAACTTCACCCTACAAATTTGTTTCCATGCCCTCTCCTTCTTCTTCTCTCAATCATAGCCCCTTTTTTGGTCATATTATTCTCTTTCACAAACATCTCACCAACAAGCACCAACAAGGGTCTTCTCATTTTGATTTTTAACAAATAATTTTTTAACTTTTGGCAAATAAAACAAGACCCAATTCAATTAAGGAAAAATTACTCATAAATCCCATGGGGGGAAATGTTGCTCTATATAGTCCTCAGTGTTTTTTTGAAAACCGTTTAGTCCTTTTTTTATTTTTGGTATGGTATTTTGGTTTATATGTATTGTATATATAATTGACTGATTTGCCCATATTTGTAATTTTTTTTTGATTTTTTTTGTTGCTATTGGTTTGGTAAGGTATGGGATAACATTCTTTTTTTGGAGGAGGGGTTGCGTGGACTGCGGGATGAGAGAGGGAGAGGTTGAGGTGTTTCTCAATTGGTGTTCTTTGTGTGTTGAATATGTTTTTGTGGGTGGAGGGGGGGGTTTGGGTGTTGTTGTTCAAATCTTCTGCTTCGAAAACGGTGGGTGTGCTTTGCTTTTTTCAATTTAGGATTAGTTGATTTGATTTTTCTATTAGTGGGTGTAATGTGTTTTCTGAGTTGGTTATGATGTGTCCCCTGTAAGTGTGATGGGTGATGTGTTTCTAGGTTGGTTATTTGGGTTTGTTGTTATTGTTAATGTTCGAATATGTTGATGGGAGATTGTCAATCGTGGCTGGGTTTGTAATGTGTTGTTGGGGGTTGTCAATGGCAGCTGGGTTTTGTAATGTTCGAATACGTTGTTGGGGGTTGTCAATGGTGGATGGGTTTGTACTGTTCGGGGTTGTCAATGGTGGCTGTGTTTGCTGTCCCAATGTTCTAATGTTATGTGTTGAATTAACATTAACAGTGTAAATTAAAAAACACAAATAGGCTATGGAGTTTGGTTTGTTCTGTTGTTTAATTAATTTTTTCGGATTGGCGTAAACATTGTCCACGATCGAACATTGGTTATGGTAGAACGTCGTCTTCATGTGGCTGTGTAATTGTATAACATATTATTTTTTATAGAACATTGGTCATGGTAAAACATTGTCTTCATGCTTGAAAAAACAGATGGTCCTTTTGATTTACCATCAGTTTCTAACAGTACGACTATATCATCATTATCAGGTGGAAGATTTACATTTCCTTTGATGTGGGTGTTTGAACCATCAAATTCAATTTGAAGATGTTTATTCTGAATTGAATTTATTCCCAATAATGTTAGCCTGAACACCCATATCAAGTGGTTTTGTTCTCTGATCTACTACCTGTAAATATGTGTTCGATTTTTTGGCCAACTGTTAATGTGTTTTTTTTTGCCAGGCATGGAGTTTGCGGTGTTATTGTTGTGTACGTTCGCCCAAACAAACACGGTGTTGCGTATCTGCCAAACAGTCACCTATGCTCGGTTGGTTGATAGTGTTTGTCACAAATTTGATATTTCTGACCGAGGATTGGTTTATTTCTTGTTCATCATTCCTGGGTACAACAAGTTTAAGGTTGATTGCGACGATGATGTGCAAAACATGTTGTCACTTACAAAGTCATCTTGATCATATTGACGCGCTAATTCAAATGCAAAATAATGTGTCGGGCAGTCAACTTGGTTTAGCAGGGTCCCCCTTTGATGGTCCAAGCAACACTATGGACTGACAGACGACCAATATGGAGGACCGTACTGATTTGTTATCGGATTATTGTCCCCATAAAAAGAAGGCGTTCTTGTCTGCTGGATGGGCATTTGGTATTACAAATGTTGGCCAATATTTATAGGGAGTGCGCATGAATTCCGGATGGCACTTTGCAAGTATGCTGTTGAATGCGATTTTCAGTTTAAGCACGTGAAAAACAACTCTGTCCATGTAACTGCTGTATGCAAGTTCGCAACGTCAATAGGGTGTGGGTGGCTGATTCACTCAAGGGTGTCTGCTTCGAACGAGATTTTCTGTTTGAAAAGGTTCAACCTCGTGCATTCTTGTGGGGCTTCTGTACGGACATACAGAAACCCACGGACGGGGTCAGATTTGGTTTTTGACGTTATCGCATGTCGTGTGCGTGAACAACCGCTGACACGCCCAACCAACGTGGTTTTCAACATGAAAGACGGCTATGGGTTAGACATTAGTTACTGTGTTGCTTGGTTAGGGGTGGAAAAAGCGTGGAATAAAGTATTCGGTGATCACGATATGTCGTTTGACCAACTCAGGTGGTATAACAATGCCGTTATGCAAAACAAACCACATAGTTATATCAATTTGGATTTCGAGCAACAAACTGGACGTTTCGTGAGGTATTTCATATATTTTCGTGCATGCATTGATGGGTTCAACAATTGTTGTCCGCTTTTATTTTTGGATGGTACATTTTTAAAAAGAAGATTCAAGGGGACGTTGCTCGCGGCGACTGCTAAGGATGGGAACCAAGGTATGCTATTTATTTTTTTAATGGTTTGTTGTGCAGTTCCATGGTTGTGTTATACTATTTTCAAACATCACAACATTAACTTCATGTTTCTGTTTATATTTGTTTTAAATTTTGCATTCCAGTACGAACTTATTATTGGCTTATACATTACATAAACACATCTTTTGCAGGTTTATTCCCCGTCGCTTTTGCTATTGTCGATTCTGAAAACATATGCAACTGGGAGTGGTTCTTGCGTCATTTGTCCAAAGTTGTAAACTGTTTCAGGACTTTAACTTTTGTGTCTGACCGTAATACGGGGTTGGTACAATCGATACGTTCCGTCTTCCCAACCGCACACCATGCATTTTGCTTGCTACATCTGCAGATGAATCTTCGAGACTGCATGAAATACGTTAATGCTGATAAAAAAATTGGACTCATACGGAAGTTGCGTGAATGCGCTTACGCCCCTACAGTTAATTCCTTCAACCAAAAAATAGATATTTTGTTACAATATAGCCCAGCGGTGGATGGAAATTTTCTGAAAGATTTAGATCCTGAACATTGGTCCAATGCATACTTCAGGTATCACGCTAGTTACATATACACTACGCAATATATTTCAACCACTAAATCTTATGAATCTAATTGTTTTTTTTTTTGGGTCTCCATAGGGGATATAGGTATGGTGAGATGTAGTCTAACACTGCCGAGTCTTTCAATAACTAGATTCGAGAAGCTCGTCACCTTCCCATTACTCAGCTGGTCGATGCAGTTAGCGGTAAGATCATGGAACAAAGGTCAAAGCGTAAAGTCAAATCCATGGGGTGGGTTGGCGAGATCTACCTGAAAATGGAAAAAAATTTAGTTGCTGCGTACGAAGACAGCAGGTCATGGATAGTTAGTCAGTCGGATGACAATGTGTTTGAGGTTCGTTCCCATCCATCAGTTTTAGTCGACATTGGCAAACCGCGCATGTTCTTGTTTCCAGTGGCAACTAAATGGGTTCCTGTGTTCATATGATGTTGTTACTTTCCGAAATAGTGGCAAGAACATTTACGATGCCATAGAATCGTTTTACTACGTTGATGAGTACAAGGCAGCGTATGGGTCTATCCACTCAATTCCCACTGTGGGAAAACCAAATTTCAGAGTAGCAAACTATCTCATTACGCCACCTGTGTACAAGCGTCCTCCCGGTAGGCCAAAGCGGAAAAGAATTCCATCGAAGGGCGAGGTTGTGCAATGCATTCGTGTTAGGGAAAATATGTGATTCCCCACAAGTAAATCAATCAATGGGAATAAAAACTAATGCGGAAAAATTAAATAAAAAACAATACAAGAATTTTACGTGGTTCCCTCAATGTGAGGTACGTCCACGGGATCGAAATCCGATTCCACTATCAACCAAATAAGTTTCCAAACGATTACAAACGAGACACGAATGATCTCACAAACCACCCTTAGGTGAATTCCAAATAATCACAAATAAACAAGAGTAAAGACCTCACCAAATAGATGAACCAAAATCTTCAGAATCAGAGTTGTAGAAGATCCAAAATAATTATCCCAAATCAACAGAATCAAGAGACAACAACAGCCACGAACAAAGCACAATCAACCCAGATCAAACAGTCGCTGTTATCCCCCAAGCAAACCCACTGAATCAATCAGGAAGCACTAATCTCACCAACTATCAATGAGAACCAATGGTTGCTCCCCTTTTTAAAACACCAAAAAAATAGTGTAGCCGCTACAGTACTTTTCTCTTGGGAAAAACAATACCAAAAATATGTATTGTGAATCTGGGGTTTTTTTTTTTATTATCAAAAACCTTAGTTGTTTCCAAACTGAATTGGGTCTCTACAAATTAAATATAATATATAAAAATATATTATAACTAATACCAAACCAAATTAAACTCTTTAACCAAAACCAATTGGGTCTCAAACTCCAATAAGGAGGTATACCCAACAATTCTCCCCCTACCGACTTATGTGGAGACATCAACCATACCTGCCAAAGTTCGACACTTTAAATGTTTGTCCCTCGACAAAGTCTTAGTCAACATATCTGAAATATTATCATCTGTGTGAACCTTTTCGAGTTGCAACAATTTCGAATCTAACACATCACGAATCCAATGATACCTTACATCAATGTGTTTTGATCTCGAATGAAAAGTAGAATTTTTACTCAAGTGAATAGTACTTTGACTATCACAATAAAGCACATACTTTTCTTGCTTCAAACCCAACTCTTGCAAAAATTTCTTCAACCATAACTCTTCTTTACAAGCTTCTGTAATGGCAATAAATTCAGCTTCGGTAGTTGAGAGAGCAACACATTTTTGTAATTTAGATTGCCATGCCACAACTCCCCCTGCAAATGTCATCAAATACCCTGAAGTAGATTTCCTAGAATCAACATCACCGGCCATGTCAGAATCTGTGAACCCATCAAGCATCGGCTTACCATCCCCAAAACACAAACACACCTTCGAAGTCCCTCGCAGATACCTTAGAATCCATTTTACTGCTGCCCAATGTTCTTTACCTGGATTAGAGAGAAACCGACTCACCACACCAACGGCGTGAGTAATATCCGGCCTTGTACCAACCATGGCGTACATCAAAGAACCAACTACTGAAGCATAAGGAATTTTCTGCATCTCTTCCTTGTCTTTCTCACTTGTAGGACATTGATTCAAATTAAGCTTGAAGTGACCCGCAAGTGGACAACTAACCGGCTTTGCTTTATCCATGTTGAACCTCTCAAGAACTTTCTCAATATAGCTTTCTTGAGACAACCAAATCAGCCCCTCTTTGCGATTACAAACAATTTTAATACCAAGTATTTGCTTTGCCGGTCCCAAATCTTTCATAGCAAAAGACTTGCTCAACTCCAATTTCAACCTGTTTATCATGGTAGAATCTTGACCCATAATTAACATGTCATCAACATAAAGCAAAAGAATAATAAATTTACCATCCGGGAAATTTTTCACAAACACACAATGGTCCAAAGTGGTTTTAGAAAAACCATTATTCATCATGAAAAAGTCAAATTTTTTGTACCATTGCCGCGGGGCTTGCTTGAGGCCAAACAAACTTTTCTTCAATTTGCAAACAAATTTCTCTTTCCCTTTCTCCACAAAACCTTCTGGTTGCTCCATGTAAATTTCTTCTTTAAGATCACCATGAAGAAATGTGGTCTTCACATCAAGTTGTTCAACTTCAAGGTTCATACTTGCAGCCATGCCAAGTACAACCCGAATAGAAGACATCTTCACAACTAGCGAGAAAATTTCATCAAAATCAATACATTTCTTTTGCCCAAAGCCTTTCACAACAAGACGTGCTTTGTACCTCAGATTCTTGCTATCATTCTTCAATTTGAAAACCTACTTATTTTTCAGAATTTTCCTCCCCTTAGGCAACTTCACCAAATCATAAGTTTGGTTTTCAAGTAAGGAATTTATCTCCTCGTCCATGGCCTTTTTCCAATCACCTTTCTTTGCATGCTCAATTGCTTCTTGGTAGCTCTCGGGCTCCCCTTGATCATAAATCAACACAAACTCATTGGGAGAATACTTTCTCGAAGGTTGCCGGTCCCTTGTAGATTTCCTCAACTCAAGTTGTGGTGGCGGTTCTTGAGTTGGATGTTCTTCCTCAATTTCTGGCTCAACTTTATTAGGATTAGCATCATCCTCTACATCTTCAATGGGTGGCTGCACATCTCCCCCATTTTCATCATCAACTGAAGATGAAGGAGATGGATCCATCTCAATGAGATCACTAGATTTTGGCTCCGGTTGATCACCTTTGCCAAAGTCTTCAATTATTTGGTCTTCAAGAAACACAACATCACGACTTCGAATGACTTTCTTGTCTACTGGATCCCACAATCTATACCCGAATTCATCACGCCCATAGCCAAGAAAAATACATTGTCTTGACTTACTATCAAGCTTGGACCTCTTATCTTTTGGAATGTGAACAAAGGCTCGACAACCAAACACTTTCAAGTGCTCATAAGACACATCTTTGTCGGTCTAAACTCTTTCAGGAACATC
Source organism: Camellia japonica (assembly GCA_030407325.1). Lineage (NCBI taxonomy): Eukaryota > Viridiplantae > Streptophyta > Magnoliopsida > Ericales > Theaceae > Camellia > Camellia japonica. The sequence goes on from JAPPVO010000029.1 coordinate 64,497,251, forward strand.
ACCATTCAAAGGATAGGAAGGAGACAAATTGATCACGTCAACCCATGTCTTCATTGCCTCACCCCAAAAGGATCTTGGCAATTTAGCTTGTGAAAGCAAACACCTTGTTCTTTCCACAATGGTGCAGTCCATCGTCTCGGCAACACCATTTTGTTGAGGAGTCTTCTTAACTGTCTTTTGGTGCCGAATACCTTGGCTGCGAAAATACTCATCAAATGGCCTAATGTATTCACCACCATTGTCTAATTTGATGTACTTCAATTTCTGTCATGTTTCTCTTTCAACCATGGCCTGAAAATGCTTAAATACTTCTAGAACTTGATCTTTAGTTTTTAGTAGAAAAGCCCAAACTTTCCTTGAATAATCATCAATGAAAGTAACAAAATAAAGTGCACCACTATGTGTTCTAACTTTTAAAGGACCACAAACATCCGAATGAATCAACTCCAAAACATTTTCTTTTCTAGAAGTAACATTTTTCTGAAAAGAAACTCTATGTTATTTACCCGCCAAACAATGAACACAAGTTTTAAGATGTGTACCTTTCAAACCGGGTAGAAGCTCTTTCTTAAACAAAACTTGTAGCCCCTTTTCACTCATATGGCCAAGCCGCTTGTGCCACAATTCAGTAGAAGTATCATCTTCAAGTGCATTGACAACACCTTTACAAATTTTTCCTTGCATTGAATAAAGTGTATGAGTTTTCTTGCACTTAGCCACCACCAAAGAACCCTTTGTGAGCTTCCATATTCCATCACCAAATTTGTTGTTGAAGCCTTTATCATCTAGCTTCCCAGTAGAGATCAAATTGAGGCAAATGTCGGGAACATGCCTCACATCTTTAAGCAACAACTTGCAGCCCAAATTTGTTTCCAAGCAAATATCACTTATGCCAATAATTTTGGACAAGCCTTCATTACCCATTCGAACAGAACTATAATCTCCTTTGGTGTAGGTAGCGAAGAAATCAACTCGAGAAGTCACATGAAAAGAAGCACCGGAATCAATCACCCAATTGCGCTCTTGGCCCACAAAATTGATACAATTATCTTCACAAACGACCATGAGATCATCGGTAGTAACTGCCGTTGTGTCTTCTTGCTTCTTATCCACACTTTTGTCACGCCTTTTCTCCTTGTTCTTAAGCTTTTGGCATTCTTGCTTCATGTGCCCTTTCTCATGGCAATAATAGCACTCAATGTCTTTCTTTGAAAAAGAACCATCTTTTGATTTGTCACGGCTTTGATCACGACCATGAGGAGTCTTACTCCTCCCCCTTGTTTTGCTTCGGTCTCTCACAACGAATGCATCCGAATGAGAGGAACCCGTTGATTTTCTTCTAGTTTCTTTATTCAACAAGCTACTAATGACTTGATCCATTGTGACAACTCCATCGGGCACCGAATTACTAACTGTCACAAACAAAGTCTCCCAACTTTTGGGCAAAGAACTAAGTAGCATCAAAGCCTGCAACTCATCATCAAAAATAATTTTCATAGAAGCAAGTTGGTTAACAATACTCTTTATTTCATTTAGATGTTCCGGAATAGGGCTGCCCTCTTTATATTTTAAATTAACCAACTTACGAAACAGAAAAACTTTATTTGTGGCTGATTTCCTATCATAAAGGCCTTCTAATTTTTTCCATAAATCATGTGCTGAAGTTTCAGTAGCAACATGATGAAACATACTGTCATCAATCCATTGACGGATAACACTGTAGACACCCCATTTTTGACCGACCTTAAGACTCAGACGTCACCGATTGAGCGCTCGGTGATAGTGCATGTTGTGCTCGTTTCGAGTTTCGGAGTTTTGGCTGGGAGCCTCGCCTCCAGACCTCGGGACCCTTTTTTCTTTGACTCGGTCCGCGGACCAAGTCTTGTTTTCTCTTCCCGGAGGGAGGGAGAGGTTTTGTAGACCATCTCTCAGTGGTCGTAGGCTACTTTTCGTGGTCGTAGGCCACTGTTCCCATTTGGAGACTAGTTTTCGGTTTTCGAAGCCGTCGGCCGTGCGCCTCGGCTCGGGATCGCTCAATATTCTCTGTTTGGCACGGTTTTTGGAACACACCTTGTTTCCTCTATCTAGAGGGACACTGTGGTCCGGGAGACCACTTTTGTGGCCGTACGCCACTTTTGGTGTTCAACAGCCAGTTTTCGGAGCACTCGGCCGCGCGCTTTGCCCTCCGAACTCTCGTTTTGCATCCGTATTTGTTCATTTTTGGCATGAACCTTGTTTTCCTTGTTTGGGAGGTGGTACAAGGGTGGGAGACCACCTTTTCTCCTTGGAGACCACTTTCTCCCCGCCAGCCGGTTTTCTTGTCGGGAAGCTGGTTTTCTTGGTCTTTGGGCCACATTTGCTAGTCTCCCACCACACCACTAGCTTGCTTTCAAAGTAGAGACCACCAAATGGAGCCACCGACCACTTTTTTGTGTGGGAGACCACCTACCCTGGTCGGTCGACCAAGGGAAGTGGTCGGCTGACCACCTTTTCTGGTCGGCCAGCGCCCTCCTGTTTTGTCTGTTTGAGTGGGTGCCAGTTGTGCCAGTTGGAAGGCACAGACTATATCCTCCATACACGTGTATAGAGGATCTTGAGCCTTGTTTTTAGCTTCTTGAAGAAGCTTTGGCCTTGTTTGTCTATAAGAGAGGCCCTCCCCCTCCTTGAACCAGGTTCAGAATTTCTCTAAGGCAAAACAATGCATATCTCTCTATATCTCTATATTTTGGCTCATAAGATGCATTGTTCTTGACCCTTTTACACTACACCTCATAGCCATACACTTCCACCATTGATTTGAGGTTCTTGGAGGTTGTTTTCAGAGGTTAAAGAGCTAGTTTTTGGTCCCAAAGTTTGCTGGTTTTGCTGAGCTTCAAGGGTAATTACTTTTCCCTCTTTTAAGCATTATTTTGATCCTTCTCTTAGCCTCATTTGCATGCTTATTTGAGCTTTGTTGTCAACTGAAAAAAGGTTCATATTTAAGTGATTTTCATGTTTGTTTAAGGCTCTTTTGGTGTTGGGGGTCATCTATCCTCTTGCATGCTCTATTTAGCCTTGTTTTGAGACATGCCATGAGACCTTTGTATTGAGCTTTGCTTGGCCCTTTAGCCACTGAAATCCAGCGGATTTTCAGTGGTTGGCATGTGGTTTTGAGGGCCAAAATCAGAGAGGGGTGACCCTCTCTCTTTTGGCCTTGTTTGCTTGCATTTTTGGCTTTCCAAGAGAGCATATATTTCCACACTTCCTAGCCTTGGTTCAGCCCGTTTTAGCGACTTTTAGGACCTGCCTAGACTCTGTCTATGGCTGGTTTGGTCACCTTTTGTTTGCCTCTTGCATGTGTAGAACAATCCTCTGCATAGCCTATCAAAGTAACACCTCATTCTTGCATGTATTGGTCATGTTTCAGTGGGTTTTTGGCCATCATTTGGCATGCCATGATTCTTTTTTTGGCTGGTTTGGTAGCCTCTCATATGCTTCACATGCTTATAGTGTAAATCATGTTCACTAGCTTATAATGCATGTTTGTTTTGGCCCTCTATGCTAGCATATTTTGGCCATGCTCCAAACTGACTTTGTTCATATTTTGGACTGCCTTAGCTCTGTTTTGAGGTCCCTTGGTCGAATGATGCTTGCCATGTATGGTTGTAGTGTAATAGCCTTGCTTAGCCTTGAGTTTTGAATCCCCTTACATGCTTAACTTGAGGTGTTTTCATGTTTTAGCATCATTGAGCATGATATTTCAGAGTTTATTTCTTGTCTATATTCTCATGTTTGTCACTCTTTCAATATGTTTGAGAGTTGCATCATTATACCCCATTTATGAGCCTTTACATTGAGCTTCATTCTTATGCCTTTCAAGCCACCATCTTGGCTCATTTTGCCACTGTTTTGGGCCTGCTTAAGGTCTGTTTGGAGTTGGTTTTTCATTTGAGCATCGCCTTGCATGCCTCTAGTAATGTGCTTCACTAGCTTCGGTACTTGAGCCTTTCAACATGCATTGTGTGAGTTGTTTGCATGATTCGGAGCCATTTTGTATGTCATTTCAGAGCTGGAACATGTGTCATTGTATGCCATATTTCATCATTTCGATGCTTTTGTAGAGTTGCATTTTGTGCCCTTGGGCTTAGGCCCTTGCATTGTGTATGCTAGCATGAGTTTTGGAGTCTTGTTTTCATCATGATTGGCCATTGATTTGGGTGTGGCTGAGGCCCATCCATTTTGGTTTAAGTCCATTTTTGCATTGAGTATGCCATTATATTCCATAGCATTGAGTATGCCACATTGTCGCATGATTGATCATTGCATTGTGCATGCCTTGTTCATCTCATTGTGTCTGTTAGTTCTTAGGTGCATTGTGTATGCTAAGTACCACGTGTATTGAGTATGCCATTGTTAGTTCATAGCATTGTGTATGCTAGTTGCATGTTTGCATGTCATCCTTTGCATGTTTGCATCACTTAGTTTCATAGCATTTAGGTTGCATACTTAAAGTCGCATTGTGCATGCCATTGTTTGTTGCATTGTGTTCGGAATAGGAGTTAGTCCGAACACGGGAAACGAGAGACGTTTCATACTCAAAGTGACGAAACGTGCCTCGATTCCCGGTCGCCGACACTCTTGACTACCCATGACGGAGTTGTTGGCTTTAGGTGCTTGTATGTGCATTCATTTCACATTGAGTCGTGCAATTCGACTCATCGGCCATCATGCATCGAGATGCACGACCGGTGGCCCAAGGGTCGAGGACTACACTCCCTAGAGCTAATGCAATGACAGGGAGAGTGGTCATGCACACATGTGTTGCAAATACCTTGTCGTGCCTCTCTCTTTCCCTTTGTTACAGAAAAACAGAATCCAGGAGAAGAAACTGGTCGGCCGACCAGGTTTTCTGGCAGGCCGACCACCTTCTTTGGTTTCCACCACAAAAGGTGGTCGATAGTTAGTCTCCCATGCCTATAAGCTGGTCGGCAGCCTTCCCACAGTCCCCCGGGGTGGAGTTTCATCTCTCTGGAGCTCTGTGCAAATTTCTGAAATCAATTGCAAACAAAGGCAAGCCGGGGCATCACGATGGATTTCCCGACAAGGCGACTCGAGCATGCATGCATCCTTTATCATTCAAGGCAGAGCTGAGGCAGTCCACATTCATGTAGTTTGCATGCTAGTTTAATTGCTTACTTAGTTAGTTTGTTAATTAATTAGAGTTGTGTAATAATTAGCTGTAATTTATTATTCATTTTGGTTGTGTAATAACTAGCTTAATTAGATTAGCTTAGATTAGCTAGTTGGTGTTGTATTATTTATTCAGACCCTCCGTCGAGAGGGCCAACTGTTGTAATAAGTGTGCGTGTGTGTGATGCATGTCTTCCAACCCCACGTCTTTCTCCCTTTTATTTACCAGCTTATGATGGTTAGTTTTAGGGCATGTTTCAATTAGCATCCTTATACTCGCATGATTGCATCAATTTATCTGTCTTGCATGCACCGGGCTCAGCGCATCATACTAACTGCATTGTATTTCAATTCCCAGTTGAATACATGTTATCTGTAACATCTTATATGCCATTTTAGAATAGTCGAGCCTATCTTAGTTGCATCCTGCATGTGTTGCATTAGGCATCTCAGCATAGTTAGGATTCATGCATAATTTCTAATTAGCTTCTTTCTTTGGCTCGGAGTACTCGGTGAGTGTTTATGCTTTAGCATCCTTGCATGTGTGTGAGTGACTGCCATGATAGCATGCTTGCCATAAGGCTAACTGATTATGTGATATACCTGCTTGAATGCATGTGGGTGAAGGTTGGATTACTTGAATTGGAACAATTCATCGATTGCGAGTCTTACGCCCACTTGAGAGTGGCAAATCACCCCGTTTTCTAAGCCCACTTGAGGGTGGCAAATCCACGTCTTAGCCTACTTGTGATTAGCACCATCAAACCATTTTCAAATAAACAAACATGAAATGTTTTGTTCCAACTCAGGCGATCTAGTCTATACTTGTATGCTGTGTGCATCACATAGTAATCCTAGGCTAATAAACCGGAATAAGAACGCATGTGTTTTCAAAAACTCGATATCATGTTTAGTAGTGGCCGATCTTTGATCGGGCGAGTGGGGGTGCTCATTGCATGACCTTCCCCAATCGTACCCAAATTCCCGAGCTGAGGCAACTTTGGTGATGACGGACACGTGGCCTTAGGCACGAGTCAGGATTTCTTAAATTCCCCCAAAATAAAATATTTAGGTGGCGACTCTGTATCTGGCAAAGCAGTCCATGTTTGGCACTTCTTTCTAAAAATCAGTTTTTCAAAACGATTTGCTAGATTTGGACTCTTTGGTGATTTATCGGCCTCGCATTGCACTTTGCGGGATTAGATTCAGAACCGTAACATTTGAGTCCGAACTGTAGTAAGCCCAATGAACAAAACGGGATTTTCCCGGGACGTTCGGGGACGTCTACAAACACCAACGGCTTTTCGATTAAGCCTCTTTCATTCATCATCTTTCATACCTTCGGGTTTGCCACTATCACCCTCAATAGGCCCATACAAATTTTTACAAAATAATAGGTCCTCCATTTTAGTTTTTCAAGTTACCCAATTGCTTCCATTGAAGCTAGACATACGACCCACATTCCCCTCCATTGATTTACATAAATAATTAAATCCAAATAAACCGTAAGCTCTGATACCAGTTATTAGGGAAAATATGTGATTCCCCACAAGTAAATCAATCAATGGGAATAAAAACTAATGCGGAAAAATTAAATCAAAAATAACACAAGAATTTTACGTGGTTTCCTCAATGTGAGGTACGTCCACGGGATCGAAATCCGATTCCATTATAAACCAAATAAGTTTCCAAACGATTACAAACGAGACACGAATGGTTTCACAAACCACTCTTAGGTGAATTTCAAATAATCACAAATAAACAAGAGGAAAGACCTCACCAAATAGATGAACCAAAATCTTCAGAACCAGAGTTGTAGAAGATCCAAAATAATTATCCCAAATCAACCAAATCAAGGGACAACAACAGCCACGAACAAAACACAATCAACCCAGATCAAATAGCCGCTGTTATCCCCCAAGCAAACCCACTGAATCAATCAGGAAGCACTAATCTCACCAACTATCAATGAGAACCAATGGTTGCTCCCCTTTTTAAAACACCAAAAAAATAGTGCAGCCGCTACAGTACTTTTCTCTTGGAAAAAACAATACCAAAAATATGTATTGTGAATCTAGGGGTTTTTTTTTTTTTTTTTATCAAAAACCTTAGTTGTTTCCAAACTGAATTGGGTCTCCACAAATTAAATATAATATATAAAAATATATTATAACTAATACCAAACCAAATTAAACTCTTTAACCAAAACCAATTGGGTCTCAAACTCCAATAAGGAGGTATACCCAACAATTCGATATGGACGTTGTGGCAAAATGGGCCATCACAATAGGAAAACATGCAAGGAACTTATGTAGCGTACAAGATGATCTTATTTGCCCTATTTTTTTCCCCAAACCCATTGCTCAAATAATGGCAAATCACTTTCTTTATTTGTGACCATATTGTGGCTCATCAACATTTTTTCCTCTTCGTATGCTTCTACATTACTGGATGTTTTCCAAACACCATATATTTATTTTCCTAATTTCTGGATCAGTTTGATGAATACATGGAGTGGGTGGGAATTTTTATTCAAAATATGTTCACATTTTGTGTGCATTTGCTATAATGTTTTTTTATTAGGGAACATAGTGGGTGGGTATGTTCGAAGCCCTTACTTCTTATTTTTATGATGGGTGAATCAGAATAGTCGATGTTTAATTTTACACATTAATCATTCGAGATACCTAATCAAGGTTTGTTTGTTACCGTTGTCAATCACTTCACACTGCCCCCCACGTCATGTTTGCCAATCCGTATGATGATTCAAAAAATCGTTGTTTCATGATTCTAAAAATCGTAACACAATGATTATTATGATTCTGGTACACCAACTTCAGACAGTCAAACTACATGTTATATTGCTGAAAATCAATTACAAACTCTACCATGATTCTCCCATTATTTTAATGAACATCAAACCAAACGACCATTCAGATTCATGTCCAAATTTAATCCACTAACTCAAACATCATTCAGAACTACAAATGCCACATAAACACATTTGCCAATCTGTGAAATTTAAGTAATTCGCCAAAAAAAATAAATGTATACCAATTAAAACTGTCATCATACACAGTACCAAACAAAAAAAAAACCCTACCCACAACTAACACGTCAAAAACATTAACTGTTTACTTCGAATGTCCAGCAAGTCGCTGTAAGACGAACAAATTACTTAAACCAAACACTGTGTAAGTAAGATGGAGGTGTTGTGGTGGCTGAGGATAGCTTCAGACACGTGCCAAAGCACGGACTCCTTTGACTGGGTCATTCAAAAACATCTTCGCCATTGACGCTCGTAGTTCGTCGGGCCATTGCCCATCCATTGTTTTCCCAATATCGCCACCCTCCATGTATTGCCGGATGATGTAGCACACAAATATTGCACAATCCGTCCTGGTATAGCCAACAAATCAACTATTTTAGACATCATAATGTTTGGGGACCAAATTCAGTTGTCATGGACACTAAAACAACAACCCAATAACACGAAGACTGAATCTAACACCCAATACATCATTTTCGGAATTCAAAAATTCTGCGCATCTGTTTAACAATTGAGGCACCACAAATTAATATAATATAACATAGCAGCATGCCATAATGCTACTACCAAAGTAAGTTACGCTTTTACGAAACATTGCACACACATCCACGAACATATGATAATTACTCAGAACATATGCACACTTCACACTTATTTTTCCACACCACGTAAAAGGCAAACAAATTAATTAGTGCATTTCACCACACAGTTACGTGCTTCGTGCAAACATTCAAACATATAACCAGCAAATAAAATATAATTCTAATCAACCACAATCACATATTTCGTGCAAACATAGCATGATAAAAGTTGCAACTTACGTATCTGGCTTCTGCTGTGGGCAGTCAAGGACTGGGACAAGTGGGCCATCAAAATCCGACGTTTTACTGCTGCCCGGGGCCAATCGTGGCTTAGTGACTCTGTTGTAATGGTCTTCTACCCACTATTTCTGCAAAATCAATGTTCACACACATTATTACACTACATTGTAAAACACTTCAATCACCAAATACATTTTGCCAGAATTGATGTAACACCAACTATCCCACATACACGTCGTTAAACAACAAACAAAACTAACAGCAACTGCATAAAAGTACATTCAAACGCTATGACTTACCACTTTCAATGCTTCATTATAATGCTCATCATGTGTCCCTCGTTTAGGTTTCAAAGAATTGTAATGTTTCCACGTTCCGGTTCCCAAATCGTTCACCATCAAAGTCCAATGTTTGGCGTAATACACTGGATAATGTGTGTATCTATGACCTCTTGAAGCTTTTGTTTGCACATTCAGATACATCATTTGGGACATTGCACTTGGATTTCGCATCACATCCTGTTCAAAAATTCCACACAAAACCCGTAAACAATATCAAACCATTTGTCGCGTAAGACATTTATTAAATGCTAACTGACTGTATATCTTCAAGTTTCAGCGTTTTATTCATACACAAATGTACCGCACAAACATTACTGAATACATATGACGGGTCTACACCTTCAGTTGAATGCACACCATTTTTTTGTAATTCCATGAGCACGGCTGCATATGCATTAATGACCTACACAAACACAAAAACATCAAACTACACGTTGTACATAAGCACTCACAATACATGTAAATGACAAACAAACATGTTATACACATGCACAGAGTGACATATCTCTACTTACGTTCCCTTGAATTGATACCCGTTGTACCAAGTCACGCACATCCGAAAACCAAACTTGTATACCGTTATCACCCTCATCCCATATCACAGACCTGCAACCAATTTTAGGTCGTAAGCATTTTCCTTAATTTATAAGTTTTGCGATACTACATCCAACACATATGCAGTGTAATACTATAACTGTGAAACTAAATCAACTCAATCATCAACGATTGCATACCCAGTTTTTAATGTTCACAAAGGAAGTTTTAAAACTTTGGTATGCTATTCAATTTTCATAGATGAAACATTGGCACTGTTCTGTGTTAAACTACACATTCAGTGATTACTACCAATATTATGAACTAAGCATTTCCTTTAAATAATATTTTCTACGATACTACATCCAATGCATATGCATGGTACTACTGTAACTATCAACCTAAACCAGCTGAACCATCAATGATGTCATAGTCATTTTTTAAATTTACAACTAAGTTTTAAAATTTTGGGGTAATACGCCATTTTCCTAAGCCAAAACATTGTCACATTTTCTGTTACATTACACATCAAATGATTACTACCAAATATGTGGACTGCCTACACGTCTAGACCTTCACCGTTTAAGTTACTCACACTAACAACCACATATAGCCAAATATAATTATGCAGTCGAATATTCAACGGTAAAATGCTTACCCATTGCCGTCTAAGCTATACACTGTGTCCAGCAGCTTTGTTTCGTCATATGCGAGCATGTTCCACACATGATGTTTTCGAGACATTCCAAACCCATGCCACGTTTTCTGCTCAGCTCCTACATCATCAATAACATATATCACTTCTGGTCCCACTTCCCCCTTGGTGCCTCTATTTCAATTTTGCTTGCCACGACAAACAAACTTCGGGTATTCATAGTCGCTTAATCTAAATCCACGCCGTTCCTTGTCGTTCACTCTTCTGACCAATGACGACACATTAGGGGTGGAACTACTCACTCCGCCCTTTACCACTTCGTCTGCACCGCCAACAACAGACCCAATGACTTCATCTGCAGTCCGATTAACATTGCCATTTTCACCATAATCAACTAGATTTGTTACCCAATCCATTTCGGGCACGTATTTGTCTCTCTCTTTCAAAGGTGGGATACCTTTTTCCCCATCGGATTCGGCACGTTGCACACTGTCACATCGCGGTACATCCCCTAACCCATTACTTTGGTATGGACAATTTTTGGGGAGGGGGGGGATCTGATGTTTGTAGTTATCATTTGCAACTAACTGGGTCACTACATATACCTCTCGGTCGTCAACTACATCCTCCAACGCAATGATTCTGTCCTCCTGCTCCCTAACTCGCTCATTCAACCGTTCAATCTCGGCATCTTTCGCTACAAGTACATTGTCAAATCCAATGAATACGCCGTTGGTTTTTGCACCAAGCATCCTCTCTGTGGTTGCAATCTTACTATCTAACTCACGCACACGTGCATCTTTCTCTCAGACTTCACACTCCAGATTAGTAATTCACCTTGTTACTTTTTTTAATTGTTCACTTAAATCTGTTGTGCCGGCATCACTGTTGCAGCCAAGTTGTGTGCTTGCCAAGTCTAGCAGGTTAGGGAACAAATCTGTCCATGCCTCTCCTGCTTTTGAAACCTTCCCATCTGTGTTCTGTGTACGATGTGTTTGCCTCGTAATAATGTCTTCTCTCTTCTTTGCTGACATCAATTTGACGTCACCCCCATGTGGCACATCTGATTGCCAGCAATCCAGACTGGGTTCTACGATGTTAACTACCTTACTATCTACATTACCAACACCCCTAGCCCAGCTACTAACCGGCTCCACCTCTAACACATTTTCAACATTTTCAATAGGTACAAGCATATCAGCTAATACATTCACAAAATAGCGTTCAATAACATTCCCATCTAGTTTCACAATATTAACCTGCATTGACAAAAAAAACAAAAAAACAAAAAAAATTAACAACTTCACGTTACACATTCAACAAACCAAGGAAACAAAACTCAGCAAACAAACCGTAATGAATACCTTTATGGATCCTTCCGCTGACAGGTCCACATGTGTCAGTTTGCCTATGAGCTTCCCAATGTTCCATCGGCAAAACCTTGGCAACATAATGGTTGTGTGCTCACAGAGAAGGAACTGCAACCATCGGGACAAGTTAATAATGTTAAGTAAATGATCTCATTTGTTTCTAAAATATAGGTATCTAATTGAATGTACACTACAAACCTCTTAAAGTAATAACATACCAGTAATGCAACAACACAGCCGATAACTTTCTTCGGCCTACTGTGCATGTCGTTTAATGAACCAATTAGTGTGTTACAAATCGTTGTTGTCCAATTGTATGACCGCAACTTGTTCAAATTATCGATCACCCATATGAATGCCCACCCGATGGACTCACATGTCATTGCGAAAAATAGTTTCGCACAAATGTGTAAGCACACCAACTTCGTAACATCTTCTTCATCACGTTCCGTTTTCCCACGCATTGCCACCAACAGTAAGTCTTTGATTAGTTTTGAAGATATTCTGCTGACGTTCGGACATCGCCGTTGGATAAAATCTAAAGGCGCTTTCCCATTATGCGCCAAATCTAGCTTGTCCTTCCCACATTGGATACCAAAAAGCAAGCGGATGTCACTGTTATGGAATGGTAGCCCACTACCCCTGATGTGGAACTTCTCATCACTTGGATCATATGTCTGAATTATATGACACACGGTTGCATCACACTTCCTGTACACATTAGGATCCAATTTATGAACCCGGATTGCGTCAATCATTAGCCAAAATGGTGTTTTCTGTAGTTGTTTCATGTGCCCTTTACCAAATTCAAGCTCTAATATAGTTTTGATAACACTGGCAAGGTTTGACCGATACATTAACTTAGATGGGTCCACGGTATTTTTTTTAAATATCCTCGACATAGTTTTACATTTCTCGAAGACCAGTTGTGCTTGTCTTTTGGTTGTTAAACATGTCGACGTCTACCTTGCAGAATGTGACCGTTGACTTCTACCATTGCCATTGTGTCCCGCACTTTGACTTTTTGCACTGCCTGGAACAACAATAACATAACCACATTACCAAACATTATCCAATACCACAAACACACCCACCTACATAACTACAATACACTCCACATCAACGTCTCACTAAAAATTGGAATATGAAAGCACGTAACCTATATGAATATAGAATGGATACAATAACACTTGACCTGTATGCACCTTTTAGTCCCACGTAAAACAATAACATACGCCAACTAAACGTTCATGTGCCCAACACAAAAACCACAGAAACGACCCGTGCAATATCAACAAAAAAAACATCAACATTTAACAAAATAAAGCCCATCCCCAACACAGGGGAGCACATTCTATATAACTCGTAATACGGACTATAAATATAACATTGTGCAAACAATCCAATTGTTGGTCAACACAAAAAAATAACAACCATTAACAAATTTTCAATGCCCCAAAAACAGGGGTCCCCCCACCCCCATTACCAACCCACCAAACAATAGGCCCACCACAACATAATACACATATACTCAACAACACCCATGTTTGGATTACACAAAAAAATACCCAAACCTACATTACCAGAAGACAACAACACAAATAAAATTCAACGTTTAGCAAAATATACAAATATAAACTCCATACCCCAACTGATATCAACACAGTGATGTTGATTACCAAAACAACATCAACCCAATGTACTGCACAAATACAAACAAAGCAATCACAAAGTATCAATCTCGCAACACGTATTTTCATCTAAATCAGACGGTATAAAAAAACCCTTTATGCCATCGTAAACCCTAACAATCCATACCTGGCGTCATGGTTTCCAGCAAAGCCTCCGGCCGCGGCGATGTATATATGTCCTGTTAACGTTGCAGAGTTCTTATCAACCAAATGGATTAGCAAGGAGAGTTCTAATCGACTGGTAAGTTTGGCAACTAGGGTTCACACAACGTACTCAAATGGTATTTTCGGTATTAACATCAACATTTCCAATTACGATCTTAATCTTGCCAAAATACGCGGCAAGAATCACTGAAACATCGACATCCAATTCCAATCTCCTCTCTGCAACGTTTAGAATTCTATCACAAACAACATTACAGCTCCTCGTTGGGCTTTTCGGTAAATTGCACACTAACACCAACCCAGATTTACCCCCGATTATTGAACCACATGTGCCTTCAAACATGGGTGTTAATGTCTTTACACATAAAATAGGACCTATCAGTCCTATTGAAAACCGTCAGGACTTACTAGGTTAACATTCCCAAATTAGGGATTTATTGGTGCTTTGCCCTTCAATTAATTATTCAAAACTCATGTAAATATAAATACATATATACACACATAAACTTTTACTTTGATTCTGGAAAGCAAAGAAAATTCATTGTTTCTAATGGCCACCACTATAGCCACCATTGTCTCTAATAGTAGGTTGAGAAAAAATAGATAAGTGGAAGCGAAACAAAAAGTGAAAAGAAGAAGAAGGTGCATTTGGTTTAGTTTTGAGAATGAATTTTGAAAAAATAATTTTGTGAAATGATTCAAAACTTAGTTGGTTATGAGTTTTCAAAAGGGAAACTTATGTGTAAGTCTTAATAAGTGGATTTATTATCTAATAAGTCTTATGATAATTAATGACCTTTTTTTTTTATCAAATACTATTAAAAAAAGGTCACTAAGTGTTAATTTTCAACAACAATTTGAAAATTTTGTCACAAAAAATATCACTAACTATAAGTATTAGCGAGAATTTTTAAAAAAAAGTCACAAAAAAAATCACTAATTTTCAACTTTTAGCGATAGTTTGAAAAATTCGTCACAGAAAAATAACACTAATTGTAAGTTTTAGCGACAATTTATAAAAATCGTGACAAAAAAAAAGTAACTAGTTGTCCATTTTCAACGACAAATGCAAAAAATCATCACAAAAAATTATTTTCAGTGACAATTTTATTAGAACTTAATGGGAGTTAAGTCCAGTTATTAGGATCTATTGATAATTTACTCTTTTTGAAACTAGTTTTTGAGTTTTTCGTATTTTTTTTTTTTTAGTAATTTTTTTACAATATTATAGTCAAATTTGTTTACTTCTTTCATATGCCTAATCTAAACGTACTTTTAAGATGCATCTAATCTAATTTATAAGGCAAAGTTTCACTCCATATATTTTATTTTTTATGAACATTGTTAAAAATTTAACACTTCTTTTCAGGTTTTATATCCATTCAATCTACATACATTTATAACATTTCACATTTATGAATTTTTTTATAAAATTATTGAATATGAGAAATATTAAAAATAAAAAAAAAAATTCCCTAGTTTAAAAATTAATCGGCTTGCTTGTTTTCATTTTTCAGAAAAACACTTTTCAGAAAATTCTACTTTCTTATTTTCCGTATTTTTTGTTTTTATTGAATTTTTTAAAAATATTTTAAGCAATGTTTTTTTACTTTTTAGACACACCTAACATAAATACCCCTAAAAAGTAAAAAAATCGTAAAAAAAATCTTTTAAAAATTCACTAAATACCAAAAATACAAAAAAAAAACAAGAATTCAGTACATTTTTTGTATTTCTATGTATTTATTAATTTTTTAAAATATTTTTTCACAAATTTTTTACTTTTTAGATACATCTAACTAAGGTGCATCTAAAAAAGTAAAAAAAATGTTTAAAATTTAAAAAATATTCACTAAAAACAAAAGAATACGAAAACCAAAAAACTCAGTTTTCAAAAAACTAATTCAGAAAACTTAAACCAAACACACTGAATACAATTTTAATGTTTTATGTATTTATTAAATTTATTTTTAATTTGTTCACATTTGTTTACCATTTAAGCAAATCTAGATTACATACATCTAAAACATGAAAAATTATTTGGCCAATACTTGAAAACCAAACAATTTTGTGAAAACTTGAAACCAAACAAGTTTTGGATTTTGGATTCAAAATGAGGCTTTCAAATGTATTTTATGATTTTTGGGTTTTGGATTTTGAAAAATTGATTCTAAAACTTAACCAAACACACCCGAAGATTTTATTTTCTAAAAACGAAAGTAATATAACAATTTTATAATTAGTTAACAGTGTTAACTAGCGGGGAGGTTAGTAATATTTTAGAGGATAAAAAGAGTGTCATTGTCATTTAAGAGGAATTCAAGAAGTGTTATTAAAATTTATCTTAAAAAATATTTATAAAATTTATTGATTAATTTTAATAAAGTAAAAGGGAAATTATAAAAATATCAAGGTTTGTTCATTGTAATAAATCAAAACCTACATTTTTAATTTTTACAATTTGAACCTAGAACTTTTAATTTGGTTTTAATTTCAATCATCCTTTTGTTTTTGCTTAATATAACAAATGGAAAATGGTATTTTAGTCATTTTTGACATCATTTTACAAAATATATAATTTCAACACCAACAATAAACGACAATGTTGCCCTCTACCGCAACCTCCTCACTTAAATCCACCATACCGTAGCCCTCTTCCACCACCACCTCTTTCTTAAAATCCACCATCCCCTACCCTCTGCCACTACCTTCTTCATCAAATCCACCATCACTCAATTCTACCATGATATCTTCCATCAAATTCACTCACCGCTTACCTTTTTCGGTTACCTATTCACTCAAATCATCCATCTACATTCAAATCCACCATTTATACACATATCCCACAAATTACAACATATGAAGT
The DNA here is from genome assembly GCA_030407325.1 of Camellia japonica. Classification (NCBI taxonomy): domain Eukaryota; kingdom Viridiplantae; phylum Streptophyta; class Magnoliopsida; order Ericales; family Theaceae; genus Camellia; species Camellia japonica. Next base: position 64,513,912 of record JAPPVO010000029.1, read on the forward strand.
GAGAGAGAGGAAAAAAAAGTAGAGATAAACAAAAACTACATCACATTGCTCCAATAGTTGTTGATCTATAACTCAAAACAATTCTCAAACTTGTGCCACTCTGGAAATGAGAGTCTCTAAGGTAAGAAGTAAGGAGTACTAAGGGTACAGAGTAGATGGGGCAAAGGGTGTTGGGGGTTAAGGCATTGGAGAATAGTGGTTGGGCATCGAGGCGTTGCAAAATGGGGGTCATTGAGATGAAAGTCACTAGAGGTGGAGATGCAGATAGTTAGCGGTGGACAACACAAGGACGGAATGGTAGCTAGGGTGGGTGGTGTTATGAAGGAAGCAACTGGGGATTAGGTAATGCTAAGAAATGAATGGTAAGGTTGGGAGGGGAAATGAGGGTACAGAAAGAAAAGAGAAGAAGGGAGGTGGACGGTTGGAAGATAGAAAAATGTATTATTTTTGTTATATAATTTTATCTTTTTGTGAAAGTGGAGATAATTTTTTCAAATTCAAAAATATATTTTTAACTTGTTGACACTATGTGACGATGATACTAGTATTGACACCATATAACTTGAATTCATGTTGAGTTGTGCAATGTTAACACTAGAAAGAGTGAACGTGGAGGAAAAAGTAATTTTACCAAAACATAGCATTTTTACATTGGAGCAAGATTGCTATGATTTAGCAATAGCATGTCAATATAGCAATTGTGCATTAGAGATGCTTTTATGTTTTTAAAAGAAAAGCCAAAAAAAAGCGGTTAAATTTATTTTACACTCTCGTGGTTTGAGAGTAGAGCACTTTATCGCCTATGGTTCAAATATAGCCAGAAAGCCCTCATATGGTTTTGGACTAAAGTGCTGCCGTTGTTGTAACGCCCCCAAATAATTCAAATAAATAATTCTAATATGAAGATATATATATATACACACAAAATACCCAAAACAACTACAAGATCGATTCCAAGAGTTCTCTTTCTCATTGAACTATGGATTAATAGTTAAAAATTTCATGAGAATTCTTACAGTTCAAGAAGTTAGAGAAAAATATAACAAGTGCTTCACGGCTTAGTTTCTAGATCAAAGTTTCAAAAGACCAAAATGACTCTCAGTCCCAAAAATAAATAAATAAATAAATGCATTAGATGTATCATGTTCCTATACATCATGTCCTCAGCAAAAACAAAAGGTTGGACCACTTCATTTTTATTGGGGTAGTTTCTACTTTCAAAGTCCTGAAAGTTGTTAGATAGGAATGAGCAATTGCCCAATAGAAAATAAATTTAACCAGATATATAAATATTTGATTTAAAATATGCATGGTCATGACCGTCATCTGTGGACACTAATTTCCCAAATTCATTGAACAATGCACAACCTTTCACTTAATTCCACATTTCTCCGTCCTCACACGGATGGCCAGTGGGCATCTTAACTCTTTCACATTTGTCGTCTTCACACGACCGAGCACGTAGACACCTCAAAACACTCCCACATTTGTAGTCCTCACACGACCGGGCAAGTGGGCACCTTAATTTCCCCGCTCAGGTAATATCATATCAAACAATGAGTAAATTACTCAAAACATAATATTTATCAAAATAAAAGGGATTTCAATACATCTCCAATCTATCCACTAATTCATCATCAACTACCAACCAAGACCCATGAACAACAAGTAGGGTTTCATAAAAAAATTAGGGCTTTTCCTTCAATTATTTCATTTTCCTTGATTCATGCTTTTTACATTATCTTTCATTAGTAGATAATCAAATGTAACAATTTGAAAATTTTATTCTTCATCGTTTGAGTGACAAATTGTTCGCTCGAACGGTCTTGCGAGTTATCCAATACTTTTGCAGGTTTGAGATTCTAGAGTGTGCGTTCTACGCTCGAGTGAAGGTTTCTTAGCTTGAGCAGTATTGTGTCTCTGATGCTCGAGTGCAAGTTTCATTGCTCAAGCGGTCTGTTCGGGATTATCACTTTAAAAAGTCATTTTTTGGTCAAATCTAGATCATCTCTCTCTCTCTCTCTCTCTCCTATCTCTATTTTCGAAAGTCCAAGCTTTCAAGCTTGGATTTCATCTCCTTTTACTTAAAATCTCACCCTACCTCCATATACTAAAACGTAGAGCACGAAGAGAGCTTTCAAGTAATTTGAGTGGATCGTGTTTTCATCAAAGTTGAATTTTCAGACTTTCTCCTCTTCTTGCTAGAAGTAGGGATTTCCTTGATCCTCTTCAATACTTAGATTTTATTGCATAAAAATCATATTTACTATGGATATTTCAAAAATCATGAAAGGAGATTTAGGGTTTGATACTTGGGGGTTGTAATTGTTAAATTGGTTGTTGTTTGGTTAATTGGGGAGTAGTTTATCGGCTTAATAAATTGAAAAGGGATAAAGTTGAATAATTATTATGTTTTGTTTAATATGGCTTGTGTAAATGTGTTAATTGCTAAAAAGGAGAGTTAACCATGATATTGTAATTGTTTTGGACTAATTATGTTGAGTTGAGTTGACCTAGGTTATGGTTTTGATATCCATGGATTTAGTTTTGTGAAATAAAAGAAATGGATTTTTGGATAAAAATGGAAGTATTGTAACTTGAAAAATAAGGAAATTGATTTTGGAAAGAAAATGAAATCATAACTCTTTGTAAATTAAGAATGAACATGAGAATTGAATTATTGTATTACGTATATTAAATACATATGTTTAAAGGTTTTGTCCTTAGTCATCGGTGGAATATGACACTGTTGTGTTGAATATATTATGTGTATGTATTACACTTTGGTTATATATGCTTTTTACATGTTGTGATGGTTGGTAATGTATACTGTGCTAAGAATGAGAGGTACCATTACCTTGTAGCTAGCGCTTGGAGAATTGGTTACGTTTAGAATGATAGGTACCAGTACCTTCCAGCTAGCGCCTGGAGAACTTGACAGAGATACCATTACCTTCTAGCCGGTGTTTGGTAAATTGGCAAAGGTACCATTACCTTCCAGCTAGCGCCTGGAGAACTTGGCAGATGTACCATTACCTTCCAGCCGGTGTCTGCTAAATTGGTAGAGGTACCATTACCTTCCAACTTATATATGGTAAATTGGTGTTTTGTTATGGAAAGGTATATCATTGGCTTACCACGCTTGAGGTAGATAAAGCATGGTTTGGGGTTTAAGTGTTGAACTGATTTATCTATGTATATTATATGTAGTAGCAGTTTAATTGATAAGGTCGGGTTGTCTCATATGATTGTGTAGTAGTCTTGATATATACGTTATTTTCTTTTCGTGTTAAAGGTATTGTATGTACATTTGTATGTTGAACGGGTTATAGAAATGTTTCATTACCCTTGGCTTAGGGCTTGGAAATGTGGTTCATGTATTAGTAATGGTTGTATGTGATGGGTTGGGAGAATAAGGAATGACAGGTAATTGGGTTTTGTGAATGCATTATCGAAAACATGTTGTTAATATATATTCTTTATGAAATGGAGAATGCAAGAGAAGGAAAAGAGAGCGTTATGTATTGTTGAGCAAATTGGACTTTTTTGGAAAAAAGTTTATATATAAGTATACTTTGATTATAAACCGTCATATTTTTTATATTGTATGATATGAAGTATTCATGGTCATAGCTATTTTTGTATGTTGTTATTGTTTAGGATCATGATGTTGGGATCCCTACTAAGCTTTATGCTTATCCCATGTTGTTAATCCTTTTTCAGATGATGTCGAGAAATGGTTCAAAATCGAGGATCTTCTTTATGTGTTGGCCACGGGGCCTTTTACTTGTTGGCGGAACACCGTTGTTGAAAAAGGGTTAAACCCTTTCTCTTATATGTAATGATGTAAGCTTGCGGGCGATTTATTTAATGGTGACTCATGTAGCATTTATTATGTATTCGAATGAGAGAATCTTTATTTATTTACCCTTGTTAATGTACAGAATTTCCGCATGTTGTCTATGGAATTGAATTATAATAAAGGATTTGATAATGGTATCCGAGTAATTAAAAGTGGAGTGTTACATCAAATCTCTCACCAATTTAAGGCAGAACTCACTATCACCGTTAATGTTCATATATATATATATATATATCACCCATTTCAAATCATACACCCATACCATAAGATTCACACACATTTAAACCAAAATATAGATATACGAAAGTAAAGATATTCCTACCTCAAGAGTTGTGAGAGGAGAGATAAAAAAACCCAAGATAAAAATGTAGCCTTTGATGAGATGAACAACTTTGATGATGGAGTAAGGATGGATTCTAGCTAAAAATAGATGAAATCTAGTATTTAGGAGCTAGGGTTTTCGGAAATGGGGTTTAGAGAGAGAAAGAGTGTGAAAAAGCGAGCCCAAAAAGTGTTTAGACCGAAATTTAAAATAGCTGTCTTGAACAGACTGCTCGAGCGACCTTTCCACCGCTTGAGCAAAGTACCCAAATCAAAGAGATCACTCAAGCGAACTTTACACCACTCGAGAGGTAAACGCAAAGTCTCAGAAGTTTTGCAGAGCTACAGTGAAAAATATTAGGAGTCTAAATTCTACGCTCGAACGACTACTTAGCCGCTCCAACGGTCCCGCCTACAAACAAGGGAGATATTGGAAACCTCACATCTCTGCTTGAGTGACCTATTGACCGCTTGAGCGGTCACCCATATTGTTACAATTGTTTTGTTTCATCCAAACTAACGAAATGTGAATTACACATCATTTTTTAGAGTGGGTTTGATTTTTTTAAAAAATAAAGTGAAATTAATACAACAAAAAGATAATTTTACCTTATTTCCTCCAAACCTAAAATTAAATTTATATGTTAATTAAAATAAAATAATATATAATATATTATAATTAAAGATTTATTTAAAATATAAAAATACAATTAAAGTTTGATTTAAATTATAATTAGATAAAAATATAAAATAAATAAAAATTAAAAGTTGATCTAAAATATAATTAGATTAAAATTAGATTAACAAGTTAAGAATTACAATAAATTATTAAGAATTTAGAATTAATTTTGATATGGAATATAATTAAAATAAAATTAGATTTAAAAATTAGGAATTACAATAAATAATTAAATATTTAGTTAATTGTGATCCAAAATATAATTAAATTAAAATTAGAACAAAAAGTTAAGAATTAATGTTAGAATTTGAGGGTATTACAATCATTTCATATTTATAGTTAACGATATTAACGGTTGCACTCTAATTCAAAATCACATTAGGGCCTTTTGACTATATTTTAACCATAAGAGGTAAATTGCTTTGGTTTCAAACCACATGGATAAAATGAATTTTGCCAAAAAGAAGAAGGGTTTATTACACTTTCTACTCCTAAACTATAACTAAATTGTCTACTTATCCCTGGATTATCAATTGAATCTACTTGTATATAAATCAAAATCTATTTACTTCCTAAACTATTGATTGAATCTATCAAGTCCCCTAAAACATTTAATTCAAACTTATTTAGTCCTTGAAAGGATTACAAAAATAAAATATATGCCCATAAATATTATAAATTAGTAAATGACCCTACCTAATTAATATTTTATTACAGAAAAATCTTAAAATTTTATTTTGTCTTTAAAAAAGTGTTTTATTTCGTTGTATATTTAAATTAGTATTAGATAATGATTTCTCAGTATTGCCAATAAAATTATATTATTATTAGATATACTGAAAAAATAAAATTAGATAATTTAAATAATAACACTTCACTATCACATAAAATAGAACAAAATAATATATTAATTAAGTTATAAAAAGAAATTTAGTGAAAAACTTAAAAATAATCAATTATAAATTATAAACAAAATCTGATATATAACACTAGATAAAGGCAATCACGTAACCAATACAGAAGTTACGTAAGAAAATATTATAGTTAATTATCCTACCTTTATAAAAGAAATTCACCATAAAGGAGGAGGGTTGTGTGTTAGGTAGCCAACATCCAACACGTAAAAAAGTTGCTTAGATCCCTTATGACAATGAATTGTACTTTAAATTGATTAAATGCTAGGTCTTTCCCCTCAAGTGATGTGTTGCGCCTGCCTTCGGGTGTTTCGAAAAGTGAGCAAAAGGTGCCGCATTGACGCTTGAGTGCGGTGAAAAATGGGCAAAGGTTCTTGTGCTTTTCTGGACGAGCAAGGGTAAAAAAGCTAGTTCAAGACTATAGGTTTAGGGTAGTCACTTGAAATATAGGAACTTTAACTGGTAAGATGATGGAATTGGTAGATGTTATGATTAGGAGGAGAGTTAGTATATCATGTGTACAAGAAACTAAATGGACGGGTAAGAAAGCTACAAAAATTGAGGATACCGGTTTTAAACTGTATTATAGTGGTAAGGATAGATGCAAGAATGGAGTAGGAATCATAGTTGCCAAGGGTCTTGTGGAAAATGTAGTGGCGGTCATTAGAAAAGGGGATAAGATTATGTTAGTTAAACTAGTTGTTTGAGGGAATATAGTGAACGTTATTAGTGCATACGCCCCTCAAGTAGGATTAGATGATCAGACGAAGAGGGATTTTTGGAAGTGAATGGATGAGATCTTACAAGCGATACCCATAGGAGAGAAACCTAGTTATAGGTGGAGATTTCAATGGCCATGTAGGCTTAGATAAACTAGGCTATGAAATGGTGCATTGTGAATACGGTTTTAGTGATAGAAATGAGGCTGGAGAGAGTATCTTAGATTTTGCGTTGGCTTTTGACCTGGCGGTGGCCAATACTATGTATAAGAAGAGGGAGGAGCATTTGATAACCTTTAAGAATGGGTCAGTTAAGAGCCAAATAGATTATTTTTTAGTGAAAAAAGTGAACCGCCTAAAATGCAGTGATTGTAAGGTGATTCCTGGAGAGAGCCTGGCCTCTTGACATAGGATTTTGGTACTAAATTTATGTTTTAAAGGGCAATACCAAGCTAGGAAGGATGGTGGGCGTTGTAGGACGAGATAGTGTGACCTAAAAGAGGATAAATTAGAAATATTTAAGAATAGAATAGATAAAAAAGGTGCTTGGGATTTGGAAAATGATGCTAATACTATGTAGAACTCAATGGCCAACTGTATGAGGAAAATCTCAAGGGAAGTGCTTGGAGAGTCGAAAGAAACGGGACCTAGCTCTAGAGAAACTTGGTGGTGGAGAGAAGAAGTTCAAGCGGTAGTTAAGGAAAAAAAAAAGAGTGCTTTAAAAAGTGACAGAATGATAGAACTGAGAAAAACCTTAAGAGCTATAGATTGGCTAATAAGGTGGTCAAGAAAGTAGTGAGAGTCTAAGTTGAAAGCTTATAATGACCTATACACTAGACTAGATAATAAGGAGGGAGAGAAGAGGGTATATAAACTTGCTAAGATATTGGAGAGGAAAACAAGAGATTTTAATCAAGTTAAGTTCATCAAGAGTGAGGATTCTAAAGTATTAGTGAAGAATGAAGAGATTAAGGAGAGATGAAAGAACTATTTTGAGAAATTAAATGAGGAACATGGAGGTATGTTAATATGGGAAGAAATAGCCAGTAATACGATAAACCTTTGAAGTGGAAATTGCACTTAAGAAGATGAAATCAAATAAGACTTGAGGACCCGATGATATCCTATTGAAGCTTGGAGGTGTTTGGATAAAATGGAGGTTGCTTAGTTGACTAGGTTGTTTAGTGAAATTTTGTTGAGTAGGAATATGCCAAATGAGTAGAGAAATAGTATTTTAGTGTCAATCTATAAGTATAAAAGAGATGTCCAGAATTGCAACAACTATAGAGGAATCAAACTAATGTGTCATATAATGAAAGTATGGGAGAGGGTGATGGAATGCCGATTGCGAGATATAACAGAGGTGTCAGAGAATTAATTTGAGTTTATGCCTAGTAGGTCAACAATGGAAGCGATTTATCTGTTGAGAAAAGTAATAGAAAAGTATAGAGAAAAGAAAATAGACATTCATATGGTGTTTATTGACCTTGAAAAAGTATATGATAGAGTGCCTCGGGATATAATATAGTGGGTGTTGGAGAAGAAAGGGGTGACAAAAGGTTACATTGATATGATTAGGGACATGTATGAAGGGGTAGTGACCACTATTAGATTGCCTGCTGGAGAGACAAATGAATTTTCTATCACTATAGGGTTACATCAAGGATCTACCTTAAGTCCTTATCTTTTTGTGTTAGTTATTGATGAGTTAACGAAAAATATTCAGGATGACGTGCTATGGTGTATACTTTTTACAGATGATATCGTGTTACTGGGTGAGACTAGAGAAGGAGTTAACACAAAGTTGGAGATTTGGAGAAAAGCACTTAAATCTAAAAGATTCCGGATAAGCATAACTAAGACAAAGTACATGGAATGTAAATTTAATAACAGTAATAATGAAAATAGAGGAGAAGCAAAGATTGAGAACCAAGAACTACCTAAGAATGAACATTTTCGTTATTTAAAGTCGATTATCACAATGGCGGAGGAGATTGATGCGGATATGGCTCATAGAATTAAAACGGGATGGCTTAAGTGGAGAAGTACGTCTGGGGTACTGTGCGATAATCGAATACCCACTAGACTAAAAGGTAAGTTCTATAGAACGCCTATTAGACCAGTGATATTGTATGTGATAGAGTGTTAGGCAATCAAGAAACAACATGTAGATAAGATCGGTGTTGCTGAAATGAGGATGCTAAGGTGGATGTGTGGCAAAATTAGACAAGACAGAATTAGGAACGAGTATATTCGGAAATGGGTAGGAGTAACACTGATAGAAGATAAGTTGAGAGAGAATTGATTGAGATGGTTTGGTCAAATTCAACAGAGACCAATAGAGGCAATAGTGAAGAGATGCGATGCAGTGATGGTAAATGGAAGTGTTAGGGGACCAGGTAGGTCTAGATTAACGTTGGTTAGCGTTGTAAATAGAGATATGGATCTACTTAATTTAACTAACGAAATGGCCTTTGATAGAGCCGTGTAGAAAAGAAGGATTCATGTAGCTGACCCCATTTGATGGGACTTAAGGCTTGATTTGGTTTGGTTTGGTTTGGTTTGGTTTAGGGTTTTTTTACTAATTTATAATACTTATTGTCTTATATTTTATTTTGGGTAAATTACACTGACACCCCTTGAGGTTTCTATTTAATACAGATCTTTCCTCACATTTGAAAAATTACATTCCCCCTACCCTAATTTCATTACAAATTGTCCATCTGAATTGCTGATGTCATACCCTAAAATTTTCTAAATGACTATCTTGTCACTTTTTCTACCATTTATTCTTTCTATCATCATGACTACATTCTAGAACTTCCTATTATTAAATTCTACCTAAACATATTCTTATTAAGCGATGATATACAAACATAAATTTTATATAGAATTTTCAAACACAATAATATAGCTTAATGATGACATTTCACTTTAAAACAAAACACAGATAATTATATTTACAATAATATCACTATCAAACATTTTTATAATATATTTTGTATAAATTTTTATATATGAATATAATTTTTCATTTTTATTTCCACCATTATATCTAGATTAGATCAATTTAATCTAAATATATTTAAAAATTATAAAATTTGTACAAATTTTTTTTAAATAATCCATTTAATATAACAAAATAAGATAATGTATTGAATTTTTGTATTTTTTTTAAATATTTTTTTGAATTTGATAAATTTTAAAAAATTACAAAATATTATACTTCTTAACTATGTCTAGATTAGGTGTATCTAAAAAAATAAAAAAATTGCTTAAAATATTAAAAAAATTCAATAAGAATAAAAAAACATGAAAAATAAAAACTCAATTTTTTGTGTGAGTTAAACCAAAGAAAATGATTTTTATTTCTATGAATAAAATATTTGTATTATTTTATATGTACAAATATGTCATTTGAACTTAACATGAGAGTAAGTGTAATTTTCAAATCTGAGAGAGAAATTAATATTAAATAAAAATCTCAAAAGATGTCAATATAATCTATCCTTCTTTTTTTTTTTGTAATTATTTCAACAATTATTTAAATTAAATATTTTAAGAATTCAAATATTTATTCGATAGTTTAGAAACTAATTAAATTTTGATTTGTATACTTTAGGCATTATTTGGGAATATGTCATTTTAATAATTTTTTAACTTTTGGACTAAAAAATGAGGTAAAAAACTAATCAGTGTGTTTGGTTTGAATTTTCTGGATTAAATTTTTTGAAAACTGAGTTTTTTGATTTTCGTATTTTTTTTATTTTTAGTGAATAATTTTTAAATTTTAAACATTTTTTTTACTTTTTTAGATACACCTTAGTTAGATGTATCTAAAAAGTAAAAAATTTGTGAAAAAATATTTTAAAAAATTAATAAATACATAGAAATATAAAAAATGTACTGAATTCTTATATTTTTTTTTTATATTTTTGGTATTTAGTGAATTTTTAAAAGATTTTTTTTATAATTTGTTTTTACTTTTTAGGTGTATTTATGTTAGGTGTGTCTAAAAAGTAAAAAATTGCTTAAAATATTAAAAAAATTCAATAAAAACAAAAAAACACGAAAAATAAGAAAGTAGAATTTTCTGAAAAGTGTTTTATGAAAAATGAAAACAAGCAAGCTGAATATATTTGAAATTTTTTTACAAAAATATGTACAAAAAGTAGAAAGAAAATAAAATTTTAAATTTTTGGTATAAGTTATAAATTTTTTGACTTTTAATTTAAAAATGTTTTATGCTAAAGGAGACCTAAATAGGCAACTCAACAATAGTTTGGGATATAAAATATAATACTACAAAAACAAGAAAAGAAAAAGATGACGTGGCAATATGGTAATGGTAGTTACTACCACACACGGATCTCAATCCTTGTCCTCATATCTATATTGAATCTGGTCCGTTCATAATCCACCTAATAAACGGCATCTAATCAATATAATATCCAAAATAAAATTTCAAAAGATTTCCCAAAATTTCAAACCTCGCGCGCCTTCCCTACCTACATATAAGTGTTCAGGTCACTCATCTCATCACTCATCAGCACACTCTCTCTGTAGAACCCAGCAGCATCATCCCTTTCTCTCTCTACACCTACACACCTTCATCTCTCTTTTAACTTTGCTATTATCAATGGCTCGTACCAAGCAAACAGCACGTAAGTCCACCGGAGGCAAGGCTCCGAGGAAGCAGCTCGCCACCAAGGCCGCCAGGAAGTCGGCGCCGGCCACCGGCGGAGTGAAGAAGCCCCACCGCTTCCGTCCCGGCACAGTGGCGCTTCGCGAGATTCGAAAGTACCAGAAGAGCACAGAGCTCTTGATCCGGAAGCTTCCATTCCAGAGGCTCGTGCGTGAGATCGCGCAGGACTTCAAGACCGATCTGAGGTTCCAGAGCAGCGCCGTCGCGGCGCTACAGGAGGCGGCGGAGGCGTATCTTGTTGGGCTGTTTGAGGATACCAATCTTTGTGCGATTCATGCTAAGAGGGTTACTATTATGCCTAAGGATATTCAGCTTGCGAGGAGGATTCGAGGCGAGAGGGCTTGATTGAAGCTGGTTTGTTGGGGTGTGTGTTTCTGTTTTGTGGTTTCTAGTTTTGTTTGGTTCGATTGGTTAGGGTTTGGGCTAGTGATGTAAATCTATGGTTGTTTAATGGCTGATAGGTATCTATGAAGGGTTTTGTTTTGTAATATGGAATTGTGACTTTTCAAATGTTTGATCTTCATTCAATGGAAATTTGCTATTTCTGAAAGTCTACTGGCAACTATCATCTTTGTCTTTCTCACACTTTTCCATTTAGATTCTTATTTTCTTTGGGGCCTGTAATGCATGGTTTGATTTGATGATAGAGGTTTGTTGTTTTCTTTTGTTACTTTGGTTGTGTGAAGAAGTGCTGAACCTACATTCACTATAAATTTTGGTAATTTTATACCATAAATCAATAAATGGTGGTTTGATTCACTTGTAATGGAAAGGATTTTGAATTAACAGTGCATATTAACCTATTTGCTAACTTGTAATTTTTTGTTTTTAGTATTAAGGTTGGTTTGAAATGTTTTAAAAAAGTATATTTTTTGATTTATTGATTTATATGGGTTAGGTTTGGGTTTGAGTTGGGTTTGATGTGATGTGTTAGAAAGGTGATGCAATTTAAATAAGATGATGTGACTTAAATAGGATAGTAACTTTTTGATTTTTGTATTATTTAGTAGATGTCAAACTTAATCTTAGTCTTGGGTTAAGGTTATTGAGGCATGTGTTTTAGCACTAAACAATTGGTTCAAAATAAAATTTTAAAATTTATAAGTGTTATAGTATATTATAAATTTAAATATGTTCAAATTATTTTTATTGTTTTAAAACTAATTTAAAGGATTAAAATATTTTATTGAGTTCATATTTATTTATGAGTGGATGTGATTTGACTCAATTAAATTTATTTTGATGAAATTAAAATATTGAATACACTAAGCACTGAGCAATGTCCTCTCAGGACACTCAGTGATGAATGTACTAAGCAGAGTGCTCTCTCTCTCACGAAGTGACGAACACAAGGTCGCATTAATTAAGCAGAGCACTTGCACAGAGCAATGGTCAGAAACTAATTGTGACTCGGCGTCAACGACGACTCACTCTCTCTTTCACAGTAAGTTCTTTCTTACTATTAAATTTTAATGAAATAAATATATTTATCCTAATTTTTTTCTACTTTCATTCTTCATTAGATATTAGTGAAATAATAAATTTAGTAACGATAGAAATTCTCACAAAACTCCAAAATGGTCTGAATCATTTATATTATTGTCAAACACAACTTCAAGAAACACAACAAAAAAAATTCAAACACATCAACGGTCAATATATTAAGGGGATTCTTCTTTTGTGAAGGTTTCAAACATTTTCTTAATAAATTTGCTCTGATTTTTTTTTTACCTTTTTTATTTATTAAATTTTAGTGGAATAAATAATTTTGTACCAATTTTTTTTACCTAGGTTTTTATTAGTTTTAATTGAATAATTTTTTCCCTAATTAGTGATTTTGTAGTTAAAAATGCGAGAAGAATAGTATTGAAGTGATAGTTGGTTCAATTGTAAACTGGATATTGCTAAACTATAAAGTAACAAAACTAATTTTTAATATTTTTGAGTTATTGTACTTATTTCTTCCTATCTTAATATATGAAAGTAAATTTTTTTTCATTTTTTAATTTTAATAGTTACATGTGCAAATAACTTAAATCAAAAACTTATTAATACTTATTATTTTATGCATAAATTTTTTTTGTTAAAAAAATATATGTAAGAAGCCCATTTTCATAATTTGCCTTGGGCATCACAATTCTCAAGGCTGACCCTGTTTCTTTTGCTCAAACTATTGGGACAAGACTAGTGCATTTTCAAGTTGTTTGGACCGAGTCCGGATCCGCCCTAGCTCTCCTCTCCGGCCATTCCTCCGGTTAACGGTCAAGATTTAGCCACGTCACCATACTCAAAATCTATGGCTAAGATTAGCTTAAAAAAAAAAAAAACTCATTTACATCCTACCACTCGCTCACACTATCATTCACGTTTTCTCTTTCTCTGACATCCCACCACTCTCTCTCTTGACATCCCACACTTTCTCTTTTTTTTCTCTCTCTCTCTCTCTCTCTCATTTTTAATAAAAAATTAAAAAACTATTTTAATCCTTTTATTTTATTTTCATAATATATATATAATTTTTAATATAAAATTTTAACTTTATAAATTTAATATCATTAAAAATATACCTTTAAAATAAGACTAATATTAAATATATTTAATAAAAATTTAAAATAAATAAAAAGTATATATGGTTTGCACCAATACACAGATTAAATTTGTGTTTTATTTGATTTGTATCTATAGCCTCCGTTTGGGAAGTGGGTTGGTTTTTTGGCTTTTTGACTTTTTTGGCTATTTTAGCCTAGGCTAAAAAGCTTGGTTTGGGAAGGATTTTTTGATTTTTTGGCTTTTTTTTGTGAGAGAAGAGTGTAATGATTATGGGTTGATGTGATGTTTTGTTTGTTGTGGCTAAAATAGCCTATTTTGTCTTTTGTGGCTATTTTAGCCACAAACCAACTTGCCAAACAACACCATACACAGATTGAATTTCTGTATATTTTATTTCCTTTAAAAAATTATAAACTTGTTTGGTTAATAAAATTAAATTAAAAATCATTATTTTCATATGATTTTTTTTAGAATGAAGATTGTTTTTTGATATTTTCATATGATTATAAACTTGTTTGGTTAATAAAATAAAATTAAAAGTCATTATTTTCACAAGATAATCATATGAAAATAATGAATTTTAATTTAATTTTATTAACCAAACAAGTTAATAATTTTTTTTAAAAGAAATAAAATATACAGAAATTCAATCTATGCATAGGTACAAATCAAATAAAACAAAACAAAAATTGAATCTGTGTATCCATGCAAACCAAATACACCTTTTTTTTTATATTTATTTTAGATTTTTATTAAATATATTTAATATTAGTCTTATTTTAAAGGTATATTTTTAATGATATTAAATTTATAAAATTAAAATTTTATATATATCTTATGAAAATAAAATAAAAAGGATTAAAATAGTTTTTTAATTTTTTATTTGAAATGAGAGAGAGAGAGAGAGTGGTGGGATGTCAGAGAGAGAGAGAAAACGTGAGTGATTGAGTGTGTGTGAGTGGTGAGAAGTTAATGGTTTTTTTTATTTATTTTAGCTAATCTTAGCCACAGATTTTGAGTGGGGTGACGTGACTAAATCTTGACCGTTAACCGGAGGGATGGCTGGAGAGAAGAGCTGGAGAGGATCCGGACTCGTTTGGACCCCTTTTGACTGCTTGGACATTTGGACATTCATGATGCCAAAATGTGACCGTAATTAAAAACCATGGTATGTGCTCTGATCACTTTTCTAGGAGAATGACTTCAAGCCAAACCTTGATTGTACTATTGTGGGTTAAAAATCTGGGCATTGATATTGTTTGAATTTTATGCATATTTTTGAAAATGATAAATGAAAGCTCAATCACTTTTGGTTAGCAGATTTGGCAAAATAAGTTGGTTGATTATTATTGAACAAAAATTGTTCAAGCTCAGAAACTACTATTCATGGATTTTTATTAGGGTCCCTAAGGGGTCCACTAACATCTACAACATCATATGTTAAGCATTGAATCACTACAGATGATGGGTGTTTACTCATATCATGACTCCTGATCACTCTTTTACCATTTCAGGAGTAGAGGCTATAATGCAGGGAATGGAGCCTGTGAAGAGGTTTCCTAATAGCCCCTAATAGTTGGAGACCTGGAGGCTAAAAGGTGAATGTGTTCAACAATTTTTCTAAGGCTGTGTTTGGTTTAGAGATTTGAAAAGGAAAATGGAAAAAGAGTGAAAAATGTGTGAAATGTGGTTATATTTCATTTACATTTAACTCATCTTTTTCCTTTATTTTTCGAAATCCTGCACCAAATTTTTGAACCAAACACAACCTAAGGGAATGTCTGGGAGAAGATGGCTTGAAATGAGAGGGCTAGTGTGAGACAAGCAAGGAAGAGCACTGAAATGGTTTGTATCTTCTCCACTGTTCATTTAATTGTCCTCTTTTGTCCTAACACTTCCATAAATGTACTCCACGAACAATGTGGAAACCATATAATTCAATTGTCCTAGTTGAAGAAATACGGTATATAGCACGTCTGTCTGAACCCAAGTTACCATTGAGATAGGAGTTAGCCTTTTTAATGTTCTATTACTAACTTGTTCTTGAAGTAGTAATAGGTTGTTGGATACAATAGTTTAGATGTCAGAAAAAAGAGCAGTTCCAGATACTGTTGGAAGCGAATGAACAACCAATTTGTCATGTTCAAACACCAAGTTGAACTTTGGGATCCCTATTCTCGGTTTGTCAGGTTTACCACAGCCTCTTATCGGGCAATCTAGGCCATAATATCTTGATGAAACTTTGAATGCTCAGAGAGGGGAAACGGAAAAAGACGCAGCCAGTATAAGGGGGCTAGCTTGCTTCCACTTCCTGTGTTCTGTGGTCGATGGAAGAACTTTGATTAATTTCTGTTTCCATTTATACACTAGTAAGAGAAGCCTTTTTTGTTTGTTTGTTATTGCTATACGGCTTTCCAGTAGAAGATGCAGCAGAAACCAAAATCCCACATGATTAATCACAAGGTGGCTGGTGGGAAAGTTCTGTTTACATTATGTTGTACACATTGGTGTCCTGGAGGTGTAATGGTCTACAGTCTACATGGTGAAGGCCAAGTGATTTGCCTTGTTTTAAGCCATGAAGTGCGTTCAAGTACTAAACAAGGATATTTGTATACTTGCAAAGAAAAGAAATACTCTGATGAAATATAAACCATAAGTAGACAGTTAAACAATATTGTATGAAAAAGACCAGAGCAGAACACATACCTGGCAAAGTAAAACTTGAAATGGCAAAGCACTACTGTACTACTGGCTGTTGTGTTTTCCATTTCAGATTACGTTGTTCGGCATCTAATATAAATTTCTAGGCCAATAGAACTTTATCTTCGTTCACTCATGAACATAGAGGTTGATCTCGAATGCAGCAAATAGAGCTTTATCTTTGTTCATTCATGAGCATAGGTTGGTTTTTTTATAACTTTCCATCATCTTTGTGAACCAGTATTCAAGCCTCCTATCATGGTCTTTCCCTCTCTTGGGTTAAATTCTAATTGCAAATTGCAATGTAACCCAAATTTGAAGGGAGACAAGGGAAAGCATAATTTTTAGGAAGAAAACCAAAATTGGAAGTGAAAGCATCTGCAGTGTTGAAGCCTTTAAGCCAGTTTGCTTCCGGCAAACTATCCATCACTTTGAGCAGGAAAATTTGTAGAACAAGAGCTTCCCATACTTAATCTCAATGGAAATAAAAGAGTTTTGACAACGCATTATCTAAGAAAGCATGTACTATCACACTTTGCTAACAGTATTTCCAGATTCCTGTTATGATATGAGTCATGAATTAATCAGGTTGAATATGATGTTCCATTTTTCAACTGCCTGGCAATTTGAGTCATTTGGTACTTTCATTGAGACATTGAGTGCCCTAATATTAATTTTTTGATATTTTCTGGGTGTCTTGAGCATAAAATAGCTCTTAATTTGTGGAATTAGTTTTGTAATTTTAATGATTTATGTAACCTGATAGCACACAAATGAATGGAAAATGTAAGCAGAAAAGTTGCCTGTTGGTTCATGGACTAGGAAGATGATTTCTCTGCTCATTCTTTTTAAATGAATTTTAGAGTGGTAAAAGATAAAAAAATGTAGACAGTAGACCTGGCTGGGAATTTTTTTCCCTGACACTTTTTCAGCTTATTGAATAATTATACCTTTCCATATTATGATCATGCTTCTGTGCATATCTGAATACAGAGAATAACTTCACATTGTTGAGCATTTTGATTGTTAACTTCGAGCAGTGTTCTTGGTGAAACTGTGACTAAGCATGTTCTATTCTATCCAAAACAAGTAGATAAATAGCTTTATGAACACCGTGTTTATCGTTGAAAGGGTAAATTACACTTATCTCTCTTGAGATTTCAGACAATTATAAAGACTTTTCTTGTAATTTTAATAATTATACAAATCTCGCTTATTTTTGAAACTTTTATGAAGATTCTCCTATTGTTAGACTATTTAACAGAATTTGCTAATACCAGACTAATGTCATAGGTTATAATACTTAAAATGGCAAAATTACCCATTAGTTACCTTACCTATACAAATGAGAAATTTTACTCATTTCTCCTGAGATTTTAAATTTTTTTTATTAAAGACTCATGCATACTTTAGAATTATTTAATAAAATCATTAAATTTCATGCAATATTAAATAAAACTCTTAAATTGTTAAGATATTATTAAATCATTTTATGGAAAAAAAACTTAATTTTTATTGATTAAATACTTAAAAATAAACAATCTTTCTAAAATTAATGTTAGATAACATCTTACTAATTTAATATAAGGCTTATTTCACACTACATAAACAACATAGAATTTATTGTTTTAAGTAATGCATTTATTATTTGATTTTTTTTAAAAGTTGAAATAAATGAATTTATTTTTTCCTGACAATTTGCATTACTTACTCGTATGTAAAAAAATTATTATTTTATCTTTTCTCATCATATATTATTCTCAAACTTTAATTTTTATTTTTGAGTTATTAAACTTCTAATCGATGCATATTTAAAAAAAACATAAATTAATATTTGATACATTATTAAAAAATAAATATAAAATTAAAAAAATCTAATCACCTCGCAATAAATTAAACGCTTTGTCAACATCAGTAATTAAGGATCTCTCCTCCTTGTAGGTGCAAGCAATAGAAGGAATATCATTCCAATCAGGAAAGCAGGAGTTCTTCCCTTAATGATATATGGAAATATCTAATTTTTTTCATTCAAGGTTATGGAAGTTTAGAAAAGTCTTCTGTCAAGGTAGCTTTAGTTTATAGGGAATGAGTGATTAAGAAATCATTTCAAAATAATAAATAATTTAAATAACTTATTATTTCTTTCATCTTAAATTAAAATTAATTTTTACTTGAATGGAAAAATTATTTGAAAATAATAAAATACTCAATTAATTTGTTATGTATGATACTTAAAATCTATTTTTCTATCTTTATTTATCTCATTTAAACTATTTTTATTAAATTAAATATTAAAATTAATTTCTCACCTTTATTAATGTTTGAATTCTTATTTTATTTTTTGTTTATAAAAGTTTAAAAACTTGTTGTGGGAAAAAAAATAGAGTCAAGAAATTACATTTATATTTTAAAAAGTTATGAAAAATAAATAATAATTTCATATATAATTAATAGGATTAAATTTAGTGCATTTAAGGTTAAAATTAAGGAGAATTTTTTTGAGGTCCCCTGATATTAAGATTTTATAAGATAAAGGACATGACTCAGAGAAATTTTGCCCAACTCAGAGAAATTTCGCTCCGATTTAGAGAAATTTTAATTTTCACAGAGAAATTTCTTTGATTTCACAGAAAAATTTTGAAATTTATTTGTGATCATACCAAAGAAATTTTGAAAATTTTCTAAGTTGAGGTTGAAATTTCTCTAAATTGGATGAATTTATCTGAGTTGGGCAAAATTTCTCTGAGTCGAATTTTATTTGTGAAAATGTTAAGGGACCTTAGCTAATAAAAAAAAAAAAAAATCGTGAACCTCTCCTACTACACAAAATTAGAGAGAGATGTTTTATTAATTTTCTCTAAAATTAACATTGGTAATAAATGAGTTTGGTTTTATCGTCAGAAATCTAAACAGAGGTAAGATTTTTTTTACTTCTATATTTATTTTTTATTTTTTTAATCATTTAAGAAATATTAACTTGCGTTTTTTTTAATATGTATCGACTAAAAATTTAAATTAAAATTAAAATTTGAGAATAATATATGATTGAGAAAAGATAAAAAAATAATTTTTTTACATATGAATAAATAAGTAATGTAAATTGCTAGAAAAAAAAAAATCATCTATTTCAACTATAAAAGAAAATTAAAATAATAAATGCATTACTTAAAATGATACATTTTACGTTGTTTATCTAGTGTAAAATAAGTCTTATATTAAATTATTAGGATGTTATCTAACATTAATTTTGGAGAAATTATTTATTTTTAAGTATTTTATCAATAAAAATTATTTTTTTTCCTATTAGATGTTTTAATGATGTCTTAACAATTGAAGGGTTTTATAATATTGCATGAAATTTAAGAATTGTAATAAATAATACTAAAATATATTTGGATTTTTCATAATATATATGCAAAACCTTAGGAGAGGTAGGTGTAATTTACTCACGTTGACAATGAATGAGTTGGTTTATGAGTATTTTTGTCTTTTTATGTACAAATCAAAGGGTAATATGGTTATTTTCACACTCAACTAACACTGTTTGTACGAATTTAACAGATTGAGAGAATCATAATAATAGTTTCAAAGGTAAGGAATGTTAGTATAATTATTGAAATCAGATGAGAAGTTTCTATAATTGTTAGAAATCTCAGGGAGTAAGTGTGATTTACCCTTATTTAAATGTTTATAAAAATTGATTTACATCCACGCCCACATCTTTGCTTTGCCCAAATTTCAGTCTAAAATGAGTAAAATTAGCCATGAACTTGTGTGCATGTGTCAATCCAATCTGATTTAGCCGGACTTTTATCCCCAAAACATGAAAAATTATAGCTTACTCAAGTGTGTTTGGTTTGAGTTTTTTGGATTAAGTTTTTTGAAAATTAATTTTTTTGATTTTCGTGTTTTTTTGTTTTTAGTGAATATTTTTTAAATTTTAATTTTTTTTTTACTTTTTTAGATGCACCTTACTTAGATGTATCTAAAAAATAAAAAATTTGTGAAAAAATATTTTAAAAAATTAATAAATATATAAAAATACAAAAAATATACTGAATTCTTGTATTTTTTTTTTTTTATATTTTTGGTATTTAGTGAATTTTTAAAAGATTTTTTTTATAATTTTTTTACTTTTTAGGTGTATTTATGTTAGGTGTGTCTAAAAAGTAAAAAAATTGCTTAAAATATTAAAAAAATTCAGTAAAAACAAAAAAACACGAAAAATAAGAAAGTAGAATTTTCTGAAAAGTGTTTTTTAAAAAATAGAAACAAGAAAGTAGAATTCTCCAACATGTATTTTATTGGCTAAAATAGTGAGTTCTACTATTTCTTTGTCTCCTATAAGGAGACAATATGACAAATGTCATAATTTGTGTGGCGTCGAGTAATATGTCTAGACCTCACCAAATAACTTTTTCCGAAACATAGCTCTGGTAAATATAAATGTGCCACATTACATCACTTACATTTATTGTTAGAGCCCAAAATGGTCACAAAATTTGACTCAGCAAACTGTTTTGTATGCATGCCAATTGTGTTATCATCACCTTCTCTTGGTACAGATCAGCTCAAATGGCAGAGTCAGCATGAAATTAACATGAGTAACTGTGAAATAGGGTTAGGACACAAGCACAAATTGGCATGATCTTCATCTCCTGCATATATAAACCATTATAAGGTCCATTCCTAAGCAACAAGCCTTCTTGAGAGTGGGATATCGAGAATTTTATTCAAAAAATGAAGCTTTTTCGCACTAGGGCAATGCCGGTGCTGTTGTTTGTGGTGGTAATGGTAGGTTTGGTGGAGCAAGGGAAGGGCCAGAATTGTGGTAGCACTTTCTTTTCGGCGCTTGTTCAGCTAATACCTTGCAGGGCAGCGGTTGCCCCGTTTAGCCCCATTCCACCAAATGAGGCATGCTGTACTGCCATCAAATCTCTCGGCCAGCCTTGTTTGTGTGTCCTTATCAATGGCCCTCCAATCACTGGCGTTGATCGCAACATGGCATTGCAGCTCCCAGAGAAGTGCGTTGCTAACTTCGAACCATGTAAATCTCTCTCTCTCTCTCTCTCTCTCTCGGTTGTTTGAGATGTTCCAAAAAGGCCATCTTTTTGGTCAAATAAGCCAAAAAAATGAAGAAAAACCTATTTGTCATCAATTAAAAAAAAGTGAAAACTATGCAATTTCTCAAAAGTATCAATTTTTTTTATAATATATGAAAAAAAGTTGAAAAAGGCAATCAAACCAAAAAAGTCACCAAGAAAAGCCAACCCCAAAAGGTATGGACTGCCAAAAGTTAGTAGATTAGGTTTTATCTCCATTTATACCGAAGTTGATCAATATAGTTTGAAAATAGTTCTTGTTGCAAGTACTTCATATCTTGAACAAACATTCATGAATAAAAGACATCAGTATTGCCATTAAACCATGCCAAATTCCTATGATTCTGATCTCAAGCAAGAGTCTAAAAGCATGACTTTTATTTTTTTTTTCCATGCAGGTGGTATTGGGAAGTAAAAGTACAGGAAGAACAGATCATCCGGGGAAATACTTGCGAATAAAAAGCGTACTAAGAGATGTAGGAAGCCTTTCATGTTATGTACTGCCTCCGTGCTGCTAATAATTATTAGTAGGAAATGTTGAAACTAAAATGTGCCAAATCCTTTAGATTTGGGGCTTTTGATATTTGAGTTGTTCTTGCTTTGTCTTTATTTTTATGTTCTCCTCATGATACGCTAAAATTGATTCCATTATACCAAAATAAAATAAAATAATAATAAATTAAATAAATTTTCATAATTATATTTGTGTAGAAGTGATAGAAAGACACATGCACTGATTCATTATTGAGCACATCTTTGTCAATTTTTGTTAAGTGTTGGTGCAAGTACTTCCCTACTCTTATTTCCAAAGTAGAGAAAAAAAAAAAAAATGTAAAGAAGGAAAACAATGCATGCCCCTTCCAAAGGCACTATGAGAGGTGTTTGTTTATTCTTTAAGCGGGTCTCTAGGTCTTATTTTAGCAGAAGTCTCATGAATTTAATTGTCTCTTTTTTAAATGTCACCATTTGCAAACAAAATTTCAGGAAATTCCAACTGAAATTCAAGAAAGCTATAAAGATATATAGTTGAAATTCAAGAATTAATAAAGTAGAGTAAACTAACAAGGAGCCATTTTAGACACCGCATCAGACATTCTTATTTGAGAAAATTATAAAAAAAGATTTAGCTTGTCTCCAGTTGAAAGTTAAATTGGACTAGACAGTTGAGATCTCTGACCGGTAAGAGTTGTTAAACGAAAGACTCTTACTGGTAAGAATTTTTGAAAACATGGCATAGTTGAATTTTTTCAAAAATTCTGACCAGTAAGAGTCTTCCGTTTAATGACTCTTATCGGACCTTAACTGTTTGGCCCAATTGAAATTTCAACTAGAGACAAGTTATTCCCTATAAAAAAACTCTTAGGATTTGACTTTTGTAACTGTTGGGGGGAGTGGAGTGCAAGCTGATCTTGAGATTTGCAAGGAAATAATTCCACTTCTTTATTTTTCACATGCTCTTGAATGAAATGATAGCGAGTGTCAATATGCTTACTTCTTTTATGATAAACTAGATTATTTGCCAATGCAATTGCTGAGCGATTATCAACATAGATCTCAGTGGGTTTTTCTTGTGGAAATCCCAAATGCTTTAGCATGTTTCGTAACCATATTGCATGGTACACAGCTGAGTTGGCTGCAACATACTTAGCTTCGCAAGTCGATAATGTCACAATGGCTTGCTTCTTGGACGACCATGTGAAGGTTGTATCTCCCATAAAGAAAGTAAATCCCGTAGTACTTTTCCGTTCATCTAAGTCACGTCTCCAGTTGCTATCTGAGTAGCCAACAAGACTGAAATTATCAGTTGGTTTATAGAATAAACCATTATCGACTGTGCCTTTGATGTAGTAAAGAATCCTCTTTGCTGCATAAAGGTGTGATTGATCCGGTGTTTCCATATATCTGCTAATCAATTTTACTCCATAGAGTATGTCTGGCCTGTGCAAGTAAGATAGCGAAGACTTCCAACTAGGCTTTTGAAATAAGTTGGATCTACATCACCTGACTTTGTACCTTTTTTGAGCTCCATTCCACTGTCTACAGGAGTGTTCACTGGATTGCAATTTTTCATTCCATATCTCTTGAGAATTTCCTTGGCATAGTAACTTTGGGAAATAAAAATTTCATATTTTCTTTGTGCTACTTCAATGCCGAGAAAATAAGTCATCAATCCTATATCTGTCATTTCAAATTCTTAGACCATGCTTCTTTTAAAGTCAACATGGCTGGATTGTTTCCGGTGAAAATTAGATCATCAACATAAAGACAAGCAAGCAAGCAACATGCTTCCATCAGCTTCCTTCTTCAAATATAGTGCGTGCTCATATGGATATTTTTCAAGACCATTGTTATGAAAATACTGATCAATTCTAGTATTCCATGCATGTAGAGCTTGCTTTAATCCATAAAGTGCTTTCTTCAATTTGTACACTTTGTTTTCATGCCCATTTTGAACATACCCCGAAGGTTGTTCAATATAGATTTCCTCTTCAAGGAAACCATTAAGAAATGCAGATTTCACATCAAGTTGATAAATTTGCCACTTGTGCTGGGTAGCCAAAGAAATCATTAGCTTGATAGTCTCCAACCGAGCAACTGGAGCAAACACCTCTCCATAATCAATTCCAGCTCTTTGCTTGTAACCTTTTGCGATTAACCTTGCCTTATAGCGTTGCATTTCACCTTATGCATTCCTCTTTGTCTTGTATACCCATTTCACTCCAATAGGTTTGTGCCTCCCTGGTAGACTGGTAAGCTTCCATTTGTCATTTTTCTTAATGGCATGAATTTCTTCATCCATTGCTTTTTTCCATTTATTTTCTTGGATGGCTTTTGAGAAAGTAAGTGGATCACTATTTGCAAGTAGGCAGAACAAATTCAGATCTACTTCTTCTGTAGCTTCATATATCTCCTGCAAATTTCTCATTGGTCTTGGTTGTTTGAAAAAACTATCATCTGATGATGCAGCCGCTGATGATGATGATGCAGCACTTCTGTGAGAAACTGGCGATCTAGGTGCCGGTATTCTATGTGGAGGAGTTTGTGGCTCATCTTCTCTTGTGATTCCAACCGGAGCTTTTGATGTTTCATCTTCAAGAATGAGTTCTGTATCTGTAGACGTCCCTGAACGCATCCCGGGCGAGGAGTGCGAGTCCCCTCCATTACGGTTCGATATTGGGTCACTACAGTTCGAAGGACTCAAAATGTCACGGTTCTTAATCTTGAACCAAAGAGTCCAAATCCGGCAAATCGTTTTTGGAAAATAGATTTTTTGAAAGAAGTGCCAAACATGGACTGCTTTGCCAGATACAGAGTCGCCACCTAAATATTTTTAAAATGGGAAATTTAGGAAACCCTGACTCGGTGCCAAAGGCCACGTGTCCGTCATCACCAAAGTTGCCTCGGCTCGGGAACTTGGGTACGATTGGGGATGGTCACTTCGTGAGCACCCCCGCTCGCTCGGTCAAAGACCGGCCTCTACTAACCATGATATCTTATTTTGAAAACATTGTGAGTTCTTATTCCGGTTGTTAGCCTAGGTTACTATGTGATGCTCGCAGCAAACAAGTATAGACTGGGCCGCCTGAATTGGAACAAAACATTTCATGTTTGCTTGTTTGAAAATGGTTTGATGGTGCTACCCGCAGGCAGGCTAAGACGCGGATTTGCCACCCTCGGGTGGGCTTAGAAAACATGATTTTGCCACTATCTAGTGGGCTTAAAACAAACAATTGACGAATTGTCCCAATTCAAGTAACTCAGCCTTCACCCACAGGCATTCAAGCAGTTATATCACATAAGCACATAGCCTCATGGCAAGCATGCTATCATGGCAACACTCACACGCATGCAAGGATGCTAAAGCATAAAACTCACCGAGTACTCCAAGCCAAAACAAAAACTCATTAGAAATCATGCATGATCCTAATTATACAGAAAATGCCTAATGCAACGCATGCAATAATGCAACTATAGTAGGCTCGGCTATTCTAAACATGGCATGTGAAATGCTACAACTATCATGTACTCAATTTGGAATTGAAATACGAATGCAGTTTGTATGATACGCCGAGCCCGATGCGTGCAAAACAGATGAATGATGCAAAAATGCTGTCATACTGTATGCTAATTGAAATATGCCCTATATCTAACCATCATAAGCAGGTAAATAAAAGGGAGAAAGACGTGGGGTTGGAAGACATACATCACACTCACCCACACTTATTACAGTTTTGCCCTCGCGCAGAGGGTCCGAATAAATAATACAGTCCGAAATAAAAGAATAATACAGTCCGAAATATACAAATTCCTAATTAATTAACAAATTAAACTAAGAAAGCTTTAAACTGGCATGCAAGCCAGGGGCTGCCTTGCTTCTGATGAATGATGTATGTTGGGTTGCCTTTTTGGAAATCCACTGGGATGCCCCGATTAGCCTCTGTTTGCAATGTTCCTCGAAATGCGTGCCAGATTCTGAAAAGTTGCTGATTCTTTATTTTGCTGCAACAGAGAGCAGGGAAGGGGCATAGCAATGTATTTCACAAATATATGCATGCCTCGATCCTCGTGCCACCAATCACGCATCTCGATGCATGATGGCCGAGGAACCGATTTGCACAACTCAATATAGGGTGAATGCATATGAATGCTACAACAAAACCTAACTCCATCATGGATAATCCGGAGTGTCGGTGACTGGGGAATTGAGACTCGTTCCGTCACTCGGAGTACGAAACGTGCCTCATTTCCCGTGCCCGGGCTAACTCCTATCCCGAACACGATGCGATATGCATGATATGCATGAATGCGTAGCTAATATACAATCCTAGCATGCACGATGCTATGAAAATGAGATGCCTCGAAGTGCGTGCACACGGGCGCGCAAACCGAGGCGATGATCCTAAGGCATGAAATGGCACATGCGATGCAAATTAGACTTACACTAACATGAGTGGACCTCAGTCACACTCACATAAGAGGCCGTCGGATAAAAATGAAGTGCCTCGAAATGCGTGCCCGCGGGCGCGCAAACCGAGGCGATGCATACAGAATGTAAAATGTCATGGAAGTGATATGTAATGAGGTTAAAATGAGATGTCTCGAAGTGCGTGCCTGCGGGCACGCAAACCGAGAAAATGGCATACGAAATGCAATGATGCGAAAATGGCATACGGAATGCAGAATGGACTTATACCAACATGAGAGGACCTCAGCCACTCTCACACGGGAGGCCGTCGGATAAAAATGAGATGCCTCGGAATGCGTGCCCACGGGCGCGCAAACCGAGGCAATGCATTAAAGCAGGAAATGACATACACGATGCAAATTGGGCTTATACTAACATGAGAGAGCCTCAGCCGCACTCACATAAGAGGCCAGCGGATAAAAAAGAAGTGCCTCGAAATGCGTGCACACGGGCACGCAAACCAAGGCATGGATAAAGGCATGAAATGGCATGCAAATGCAATGATGGGCTTATACCAACATGAGAGGGCCTCAGCCACACTCACATAGGACGCCGGTGAATGAAAATGAAGTGCCTCGAAATGCGTGCACACGGGCACGCAAACCGAGGCATGGCCCTAAGGCACAAAAATGACATGCAAATGAGATATGACATATGGCATATGGAAAATGAAAATTTCAGCAG
This sequence comes from Camellia japonica, assembly GCA_030407325.1. NCBI lineage: Eukaryota > Viridiplantae > Streptophyta > Magnoliopsida > Ericales > Theaceae > Camellia > Camellia japonica. The sequence continues at coordinate 64,541,114 of JAPPVO010000029.1, forward strand.
TCAAAATGATGAAAAAACAGCCCCCGAATTATGGCAAAATTACACCCGATGTCCGAAATGCAATGTTATGCACCCGAAATGGCCTACAGCTATGCCAACCATGCGCAATATGGACATGACATGTAAAGAAAGATGCTAGGCAGCCCCTAAACTAGCATTTCTTCAGTATAAAGAATGTCCAAACAACAATCACAAGTATGGCAAAAATAGCATGCAAAAATGGGGGAAAAGAGGGGAACAATGAAACAAGTGATATGTGCAATGCTCAAACTGAAAAATACAGTTCTACAACATTAAATAGGAACCAAAAATATGCACATTTTCAGTGGGTGACATCCCCCAATTCAGTATGTAGATATGCTTAACATAGCATGCAAAATATGAGCCAAAAGAGAGCTATAACATGAGGTATCAAAAGGATGCATCAAACAGCCTTGGACCCTTAACAAAACATGACAAATGTGCCAAAATAAGACTCTTTCCTAGCCTGATGAAGACTCAAAAACAGAAGCATGGTGAGCTAGCAAGACATGCAAAAATAAGGGACTAAGGGGGGGTATAACATGAAGTACCAAAAGCATTCACCAAATAGCCTAAGACCCTTGACAAAACATGACAAATGGGCCAAAATAAGGCTCTCTTCAGGCCTGATGAAGGCTGAAATCAGAAGCCAAATAAGCTTAAAGAAGGCATGCAAAATGGGGCCAAAGAGAGGTACAAAGAGAGGCCATGCATGGAGGCCCCAAAAAAGATTGATCCCTTCTACAATGTTGTAGAGGGACCTAAAATAAGCTCAATCTCAGTTAATGGAATGCTCGAAATCAGACTTAAAATAGGCTAAAGAAACCATGCAATTTTACGGTAAATTGGAAGAATTACAAAACAAGTGCATGATAGAACCACCAAACATGGTTGAGCCCTTCTTCAATGTTGAAGAGGGGCTCAAAATAAGCACAATATCAGTTCATGAGATGCTCCAACTCAGATCACACATAGGCCAAATATTCAATGCAAAATATTGACATAGAAGATGCTATTGAAGCAAGTGTTCCATAGAGGGCTCAAACAGGGTTGAGCCCTTAATCAAAGATCAAAATGAGCTCCAAAGGGGACCACTTTCAGTAGGGGTCGAAGCTCAACACAATATGGAAATAGGGTTAAGAAAGGAAGCAAGAAAATGGTACAAAAGAGGGATTTGAGATTTACCCTTGAAGACAAGACTTTTGCTACCTCTTTGCTTGATGAAAGTTGCTTCTAAACCCCCCAAGAACTCCTCCTTGCTGCTAGAAATGAAGTGGTGTTGGTGGTGCTAGGAGATGATGAACAAATGAGGCCAAAACTTAAGGATTTTTTTGGAGGTTTTTGGAGAGATATCAATGTATATCCTTGAGAGATATTTTTCAACCCTTCTACAAGAGCTGGAAGGCCAGCTATATAGGCAAGAAAATCGGAGAAAAGGTGGGCAAAAGGTGCTTTAGTTGCAGGTGGCCGGCCAGCTAGATTTTCTGGCCGGCCAGCTAGTTAAAAAAAACTTCCGGGAAGAAGGCCGGCCGGTGGGTGCTAGGGAAGTCCAAATGTGGCCATTCAAGTGTCCAAATTGAAGCCCCGGAAGTTAGCTTTCCAATGGCGCAAACCTTGCATCAAAATTCCTCCTGTGGAAAACGTTATGCCCATTTTCGTGAAGCCGCGCAGATTTCGGTTCAACCGGAGTGATGCCTTACTTCAATCAACCATATCTCCTCCCCCCGAACTTGGACTTAGGAGATTCTTGAGTGAAAAATGAAGCCCCGGAAGTAAGCTTTCCAATGGTGGTGGCCTCATATTTTAATTCCTCTTGTGCAAAGAGTTACGCCCGTTTCGGTGAAGCCGCGCAGACTTTTCTCTTTCCCGGATCCACTTTCAAAGAGGTTCAAAAATGAAAAGAAGAATTACTGGCCAGCCGTAGTACATTAGGGTCCTCCCATGTGTGTACAACACAAATATGTGGTTTCGGCTCGAAGAAAATGGCCCTAGGGTATTCAACATTAGCCCGGAAGTGAGAAAAACAGGCGCCGGGGGGCGCCGGAAGAGCATAACAGGTTGCTGAGACAATTGCTAACCTCCCACCCTCCAGTGATCTTCCTGATGATAAAACAGAGGTACCTGCCAAAAATGAACAAAAACCGATGCAAAACGAATGCTCGGGGGCCAAACCGCGAGGTTCGGGGCCCGAAAACCGGCCGTTAAGCACCGAAAGTGATGTTTGGCCACGAAGTGGGTATCTAAGACCCCAGTGTCCCTCGTTATGATGAAACAGAGGTACCTGCCAAGAACCGGAGGAATCGGAGATGGTTGGGTGGTCCCGAACCGAGGCATACGGCCTGACGGCTCCGAAAACCGGGAACCGGGCTCCGAAATGGGCAAAATGGCCTACGGCCACGAAATGTGGCCCATGGCCACTGAGAGATGGTCTACGGGACCTCTCCCTCCCCTCAGGAAAGAAAACAGAGAAAACCGAGTCTGGTTCGCAAACCGAGGCAAGGCACAGAAGAGGGTTCGGAAGTCTGGAGGCAGGGCGCACGGCCGCGACTCTGAGACTTCTGAATGAGCACAATATGCAACATCACCGAGCGCTCAATCGGTGACGTCTGAGTCTTAAGGTCGGTCAAAAATGGGGTGTCTACAGTATCTTTAACAACTTCATCTTGATTCCAGTTCCAAGCTTCTTCTTTTTCAAATATCACATCTCTACTCATGATCACCTTTCTGGTAATGGGATTATACAACTTGTATCCCATTGTTCTGTCTCCATATTCGATAAGGATACATTTTTCTCCCTTATCATTGAGCTTGGTTTTTCTTGCTTCTAGAATCTTGGTGTACGCAACACACCCAAATATTCTGAGATGGTTGACACTTGACTTATGTGAACTCCAAGCTTCTTCTGGAGTCATAGAGTGAAGGCTTCTGGTTGGACATCTGTTCAATAGAAACACATCATATGATACGGCTTCAGCCCAAAATTGCTTGGGCAGTCCCTTTCCTTTCAACATGCTCCTTGCCATATCTAAGATTGTGCGATTCTTCCTTTCAGCAATACCATTCAGCTGTGGCGTATAGGATGGTGTTGTTTGATGCTTGATTCCATGCTCTTTGCAATAATTCTCGAAAACATCTAATGTATACTTTCCACCTTGATCTGATCACAATGTCTTGATGTAGTAGCCGTTTTATTTCTCTACAAAAGTTTTGAATTCTTTGAAGATACTGAACACCTCCGACTTTCTTTTAAGAAAATACACCTATGTCTTTCGGCTATAATCATCAATGAAGGTGAGAAAATATCTATGCTGTCCATTTGACATTGGCTTCAATGGACCACACACATCAGTGTGCACTAGCTCCAGCGGCTTTATTGCTCTCCACTTCACTTCTTTGGCAAAGCTAGTTCTGTTATGCTTGCCAAGAATGCAGCTTTCACAGACCTCATTAGTATGAGCAATATGAGGGAGCCCTTTCACTATATTCTTGCTTGACAACAGCTTCAAGCTTCCAAAGTTGAGATGTCCAAACCTCAAATGCCATAGCTAGTTGTCTTTGATGATGGCACTTAAACACTTCGCAGCATCATGTTGGATGTTCAATGCAAACATCCGATTCTTGGACATTCTCACTCGAGCAATCAAATTACCACGATTGTCTTTGATGGTAAGATGACAATCTTTCATGCTGATGTTGTATCCTTTCTCTAGGAGTTGTTCCATACTCAAAATGTTGTTCTTCATGGTAGGAACATAATAAACATTGGAGATGTAAGCATGATCTCCATTCTTGAGCTTGATCAGAATATTGCCTTTTCCTTTCACTAGAGTCTTTAAAGAATCACCAAATGAGACTTGTGCTTGTACAGTCTCGTCAAGCTCAACGAACAACTCTCTTTTACCACACATGTGATTATTGGCTCCCGAATCTAGATACCAAACATTGTTTTGGTTTTCAATGTCTCCATGGTAGACAAACAGGACTGTAGGTCCAACTTTGTTTGTTTCTTGCTCAGCAAAATTTGCTTGCTCTCCGGCTTCTGTTATTGCTCTACTTCAGCATTCATTGCTGTAATGCCCGAACTTGTGGCACTGGTAGCACTGAACATTGCTTTTGTCAACTCCTGTTCGGTTGTTGTAACCACCTCCTCTACCTCTTGCTCTTTCTCTTGGAGCAAAGTGTGGTTGACTTCTTCTTCTTCTGACTGGACCTCTTCTGCCGTTTCCTCGAAAACCAAAACTTCGGTTATTGTAACCACGACCTCTTCCTCGGCTTCTTTGTGATGTCCCCCTTGCTCGTTTCTGTTATCTTTGAAAGACAGCTTTGATTGAAGAGCTTGCTTTAGGGAACTTGTGGGAGTCTTCTTGTTGATCCTTTGTTCATGAATCTCAAGTGTGCCCATCAACTCATCGGTGGTCATGGCACTATGATCCTGGGACTCTTCTATTGCTACAACCACGTGCTCGAACTTGGGACTGAGTGATTGGAGAATCTTTTCTATCACTTGAAGAGATTCCATCTTCTCTCCATATATTCTCATCTGATTAACAATGGTCAATGTTCTGTTGAAGTACTCAGAAATTGACTCATTCTCATTCATGTGCAACATCTCAAATTTGCCACGTAACACCTGGAGTTGAACTTTGATCGTCTTTTCAATTCCACGGTGTGAGTTGCGAAGAATACTCCATGCCTCTTTAGAGGTTGCTGTTGCTGAAATCTTCTCAAAGCTTGACTCATCAATGCCTTGATAGAGTAGATATAAGGCCTTTTTATCTCTCTTCCTTGAATCTTTTAACGCCGTCTTCTGAGCTTCATCTAAATTTTCTTTATCTTCGAGAGTAGCTGGCTCGTCATATCCTCGATCCACTAACTGCCACAAATCTTGTAAGGCTAGTAGGACTTGCATTTGAATACTTCAATTTTCATAGTTCTCCTTGTTGAGTTTTGGAAACTGGGGCTAAAAGAAGTTGTTTGTGTTGGCCATTGGTCGTCTTTAAAAAATTATAAATTTTTAGGATGGAATTTGCAAATTTTGACCATACAGATGTGTTCAGAATATTCAAAATAGTTAGAAAGCACTATTGGATCACCAAAAACGGACTTCAAACGACTTAGATTAAGCCAAAATAAGTTGAACGGTTCAAATCGGTGAAATCTGGTGCGGCTGAGAAGCACCGGATAATTTATTCGGTACGGTCGGCGTTAGCGGCTCAGCAGCTGACGGCATGGCTTGGTCAGCGACTCTGGTCAACGCGGCTTAGACAGTGGCACGGCTCTAGTCAACGACCTGAGCTTGGCTTGGTCAACGCGGTTTGGTCAGCGGCTCAACTGACGTCAGCGGATGATGTCAGGTCGTGTGGTGCGTGCTTGCGCATGGGATCACGCGTCTTCTTCCTCTAGCAGCGCATGCGGCGCGTGAGCGCGTGGGCGTGCGTGAGAACGGCGTTAGTGGCGCGTGCGGAGGCGTCCGAGATCCATTTTCGACACGGTTTTTACGGTTGTGCTCATCTCATCGGGAGCTTTAAGCTGATGTGATCAAAAGTGGATTTCGACCACTTTGATTTTTGGGCAATTTTTGAAAAACACACTCTGTTTTTCTGAAAAAGCACAAACACTGGCTCTGATACCACTGTTGGGGGAGTGGAGTGCAAACCACTGTTGGTGATTCACAATGAGAGGATTAACACTGAACCAAACTTTACTTTACTCAAATAATTCTGAAAAAAATATAGAGCATGAACTACAATTTTCTCTCTTTTATTTTCTTTCTCCCACACTCTGAATTCTCAAAACACATAGCTATATATAGATAAAACTAACAATGTAAACGCATTGAATGCAACTACGGCTAGCAACCAACCATCCTGATTTCAGCCTCCATTTTTGACAAACAATTTTTATATCAAGATTACTTCACAACAGTAACAAAATAAATCCTAAAATTTTAGTGTTGTCAATTTAAATTTTAATATTTTGATTTGTTTTCAATGTAAGTCATTTGTTTATTTTTCGTTCAATAAAACCAATGAAAAAAAATAATATTTTGGTTATTAAATTCAACAAAAAATAAAAAATATTTTAGAAATTTTATATACATCTACATTAAATTTAATGGCTAAAATATAACTTTTTTGGTTGGTTTTACTTAAAGAAAATAGGCAAATAGTTTAGATTAAAAACAAATCAAAATATTAGGATTTAAATTGATAAAATTAAAATTTTAAAATTTATTTTATTATTAGGGTTAAATTTTAGATTTTTTTTTTGTAATTTTTCCATTTTATTTTTATGCTTTGTTTTGTATGGGGGTGTTTCAAAGTTTCTATAGTGCCATTTTATTAAACAAAAAAAGGGGTCAGAATTAAGGTCTAAATTCTCAATTTCAGGAGTTGCAACACTAGCCAATGGAACCCACAAAGCAATCATGGGTACGGTAAAAGATCAAATTCGTTTATTTAAAAAGAATACTGTGGTAAAATTTTGAATTGTTAAAAAATAATAGGTGGAACTGATAATTGGTTCAAATTGTTGGTTTGGTTTATTTTTATTAGTTGATTGGTTCGGTTTTCGGTTTTAAAACTTTGGTTATGGTTCGAAATTTTCATTCTAAATTGATAAATTCTAATTAATTTAATCAAACTAATTATTGTTAGTTTATTTATTAACATAAAATATATATATATATATATATATCATATTTATTATTATATAAAATTTCTAAAACTATAAAATCAAACCGAATCAAACCATTATTTATAGTTTAGTTCAGGCCTGGTTCTATAGATTTAATGGTTTGATAACAATTTCAAATTTTTTAGAGTCGAACCAATCCAATTTGTATACACAACGAGTAGAATTTTGGAGTGATCCAACGAAAACCAATTCATAATAGGTGGAGAATCAAACTTGAGTAGGTTAGAGACACTGACGCCCTCAAAAATTAACCCAATATATATATAACAATGACTTGCATTATTAAAAGAAAACATTGCATTATCTCATTCATCAGAGTTTTACGAAATGAAAACATTACATGTAACATCATAATAAATGCCCTACGGGCTTACATCTTGCCAAGCCAACACTTGGACACAAAATTATGAGTTCTAACTCAAATACAAATAAAGCCCTAGGCTTGAATGTTTACATGTAATTCAAATAAAAACAGATAACTAAAGACAAGGCGTCAAAGTCCAAATCCTTCCAAGCTAAGTCCTTGGAGGTAGCTTGTCACCTGAACCTGAAAATGATGTTCCCATATAGGGTGAGCCACAGCCCAGTAGAGACATACTAAACCAAATATAAGCATTGAAATAAGCAATAGCATTTAATAGATGGTTAACACAAAATGTCATTTTCACTTTCCATTATCTATTCAACTTTCCATTATTATCAACATGGCTCAGAACCTGGCCAAACTACAACAGTGAACTTTATATCATATTCACATACTTCCAATATCAACAAAACAAATGAGACACAGGCTCATATCAAAACACTTCTATACTTCCAATATGATACACATTTTAGTGTTGTATCAATAACATGCAAAAACACTTCAATATCAATAAGCACACATAATAGTGATGCTAATGGAGTCCATCCCCTATCTCCTCCCAAACAAAATCCGGTTAAGAGGTCCATCCCCTATCTTCCCCTAACCGTGGAGTACATCCCCTATCTCCTCCCACACAATATGCATATGCAATGCTCAACTAATACATGTATGTAAACACATAACATATACATCTCACAATCAATACACATAATGTCTGTATTAATTCAACAGTCAACATTAATGACTCAACCAATGTGATTAGTTTCAGTTATCCCTAATCCACATGCAATGTCTACAACAATCATGACTATCCTCCACCGATAGCCCAAAACAGTTATCTCTAAACAGAAAATAACTAAATCAACAATTCAATAGGCATATGATTTAAATTAACCAACTACCCCATTTAATCAATAATTCCTCATATTTCGTGAATTCAACCATTATTCCCAATTTTCCTTAAATTAAACTTACAATTCAATTTAATACAACAACTAGGGTTTTTCCCAAAATTACCAAAATACCCCCAACATATTAAAATACCAAAACTTAGAACAAAACGTATACATTGGAGTAGGAAATCCCTACCTCGAAGAAATAACCCAAAAGAGAAGACGAAGATGATGACCCAAACTCCAAAGTGCTCCAAAACCCAAATTATTCAGATTAAACTGAAGCTCTCGACCCACTCTAACTTTTTAACAAAGGACCTAGGATAGAAATACACTCTAAGTAGATCAAACCTAAGAGAGAAGGTGTGTAGGAAGAGAGAGAGGACGGTTCTAGGGTTTTAGAATCAAAAGGGAGATGAAAAACTGATCCAGAAAGTCGGATCTCGGATTTATATAACAGTCGCCCCGCTCGAGCGTGGAAACCCCCGCTCGAGCGTCACTCACAGACTCCCGCTCGAGCGTCCAAACTCCCGCTTGAGCGGCGGATGCACACTCCCAGAAGTTTCTGCAGACAGGTCCCCGCTCGAGCGCCCAACTCCCCGCTCGAGTGTCACTCACAACCTCACGCTCGAGCGGCCAATCCCCCGCTCGAGCGTCCAACACTACACAGGAAATACTGGACGAGTGTATTCCCCGCTCGAGCGCCCAAACCCCCGCTCGAGCGGACAAGCCAAAACCTGGGCAACTATACTTGGTTCCTAAGCTTAACCAACCTGCACCAAATCTTCCCAACACAACCCAAGACTCAATAATAAAGAATTAAAGGACAACAACAACAATACACAATGCCTGGATCCACGGAACTTAAGTCCGGATACAACAATCTAAAGGAAAAAGACCGGGGTCGCTATAATATGGGACGAGTGTGGGATCTCTCGAATGGGGGTTCGAGTGGGCCCGACCATTAGAATTCTTGGTCTGGTTCCACGAGTGCAATATGAAACATAATAAGAGTCCAAATCTCGCAAATCAATAGAAAGTCTAAACCAAAGTGTCTCGGCTTGGAAATTTAGGTATGAGACGGGAAGGTTATGAATTAAGCACTCTCACTCACTCGATCAAAGATCGGCTTCTACTAATTCTAGATATGAGATTCATTACCAATATATGCTTATGTTCCGATTATTAATGCTAAAATTACTATGTGAGTAAACAAGTATATACCAAATCACTTACTTTGGAATGCTTTGATTTCATGCGTTCTAAAAAAGAGTTTGAAAAAGTACAACTCAAAAAAAAGATGATGTAGGACCTTAGTGCTTACCATCTCACCAAAACTTATAGGTCCAACAATTAGTATCAGAGTAAGGTCTCAAGTTCGACTCCCCTCGAGTGCTTGCTGTTTGCGGGCAGGTGTTGAGGAGGGATTGTTGGCCTGGTTTTAGACCAGCATCCTGCCGTGGTGGAGGTCCAGGGTATGGTCGACTTGTGGCTCTTAGTCTTGTATCCTTTAAGGGAATAAAGTTGCGCCTTCATGACTACTTATGGGTTTTGGTGAGATGGTAAGCGCTGAGGTCCTACAATTGGTATTAGAACTTGGGCTCTTGTTTTAAGATTTAGCAATCTTTGAGTATTCGACCCATGGTAACCAGTAGACCCCTTTGTTTGATGGTAGCAATTATAATCATTGGAAAGAAAAAGTAACTTTGTATTTTCAAGCTATTAATTATGTGCCGTTTTGGGAAGTTTTGTAAAAAGTCACGTTTTTGATCCAAGGGGAAAAAAGCTGGCAACCAAAAACGCAACAAAAATTCATTTGGAGAGAGAAAAAAAAACGCAAGTGTTGAAATTACAAATTGGGGCCTATAACAAAAAAGTAAAAAAGTAAATTTCTTATGTTGGGTAAGGGTATTTTGGTCATTTTAATTTGATTTGACACTATAAACAAATATTAAACCAAAGAGCCAAAACCCAGCTTTTTACCAAGTTCCCAAATCACTTTCCAAAAAAGCTAAAAAACTTGATAAAAAGCCAAAAGCCAGCTTTTTACCAACTTCCCAAAACACCCCTATGTTTTGTGGTTCATTATCACAAAAGATCCTAAAATCCCTATTAAATTAATAAATAATATTTGTGTGCCCAAAACTGAAGAAGAATATGATGAGTATGATTATAAACTGTTACAAGCTAATGTTAAGGCAAAACTCATTCTTGTTTGTAGACCCATAATCCACAGGTCCAACAATTGGTATCAGAGTAAAGTCTTAAGTCTGATTTCTGTAATGACCCAATTTTTTTTTTTAAATAGCCAGTGCATAATATAATTGAGCAAATTTTCGAATTTGATTGCTGTGTAAATTCTGTGCGAAAACAGTTCGGTTTTGTATTTTTTTAAAATAGTTCCTGATCTCAGAAAATTATGAACTTTTTTTATGTTGTTCACATACGAGTCTAGCACGTTAGATAAAAATTTCAGAATTTATTGATGAGTATTTATTTTATGAAAATTCACAGACTGAACGGTGTTTGGTGTAGTGCATAGCAGAATTTGAAATTGAGTTTTGGGTGTTTGGACCATGATTTGAGATAAATTAGTTCGGTTTATTTTGGTATATAATTGGACCATGTTTGACTTATGGGTGAGACCCATGATTTAGATTCAATTTAATTTGAATTTGTTTATGATTTATGTTTAATTATTTGGTCCCTTTTTATTATGTGATTGGTATGTTGTTATTATTTATTATATAGGATTATAATAAATATTTGATGGTTAATTTTATGGTGTGTGCCATATGGCGAAAAATTATATATGTTTATATATTAGAATAGAGATAAGATATTTGGTCAGATGGGTTGAGGATAGATTAAAAAAAAAAAAAGACGGTCAACATGATGATGGTTTTCGGATATAGAATAATATATGATGCTGATTATTATTTTTGATGGTGGAGGATACGGGAGAACACAATGATAAAAGGGAAGATAAGGTTTTGGGTGGAGAATAATTCGCTGGAGGTGAGGGACAGAGGGAGCTAAAAAGAGAGCCACACACAAAGGTAATAAAAAAATAAAGAAAATATCATCTCAATCTAGGTGCTCAAATCGGTGGAGTGGATTCCAAAGGTGGTGGAGAAAAAAAAAACAGATTTTTTTTTTAAGAAAGGATAAATTATTTTTAGAGTGTGTTTGGGTTAGAGGGAGAAAAGGTGGTGGGTCTATTATAAGTTGTTCAATGTTCAAAAGCTGATTGCTCACTCGGTGGGTCGATTAAAAAATATACACAAGCTATCTCTCTCTCTCTCTCAGGAGGCATGGGTAAAGAACATGGTTTTTGGGCTGAGCAAAACAATACACACAAACACGTAGAGATAACTCTCAGACTTTCTCTGGCACGAGCTTCTCTTGGGGGCAAAAAAAAGAGACACATATACACTGGTTCTCTCTCTCTCTCTCTCTCTCTCTTTTCCCCCATTCATTGATGCTCAATCTTTGAGCTTGAAATGAGAGTCTTTAGAATGAGATTTTACAAAAGTTTTGTAAATGAAAGTCGGAGAGCTCGTCATACTCTTCGTAGTGGTAGTCTCGGATTCTTGATTAGGCAAGATTTGCATTCCAGATCTGCTCTTCTTCATTATATGAGGTAGAGACTTTCTTTATATTTTTACATTAAAGTTATGTTAGGGTTATTTTAAGAAAATATGTCATTTTAAGAGGTATTGCATATATATATATATATAATTTTCAGATTTTTGTTTGGCAATTTTTGGAAGAAAAATTATGTTGAAATATTAAGAATGTTAGCATTTTGAGATTAATTTTGGAAAAATCAATTTGTGTTGTTAATTTTGTAAAAAAAAAAATCTGAAAATAAAATTTAAAGGTTGTATGATTGTATTTACATTATATTAAGATTAGATGATTTATTTTGAGAAATATAAAGTTGAATTATTTTTTTTATCTTTGATTTTGGAATTTATTTTTGAGAAAAATAAATTGATATTGAGGAATATTGTGTAAATTGTTAAGTTGGGATTACAAAGTTGTTTTAGGATTTAAAACTCTAAAAGTGTTATATTCATGATATTTTATGAAAGGTGATATGTTGATGATAAAAAATTGTTCATTTTTGTGAAAAAAAAAAAATGTGAAATGTGGACTTTTGAATTCACTGCCTTGAAAATGTTACTCTTGAGTATATTTCATAATTTTTGATATAAAGATCATGCGATTAATTAATTTTAGAAAAGTTTTGAAAATTGTTATTGGTAGAGAATTTGGGAAAAATATTACCTCTTTAAGTAGCTTGGTACAAAAAGATGGTTATGTTGAAATATGGTTATGTTTGAGGGATGATGCATGTGAAGTTAGGTTTGGTATTATAAATTTAAATTTTTTTGAATATAATAAACTTATTAATTTAGTGGATTAAATTAGTTTTGGTTAAAGGTTATATCCGTTATGGTTAAAAGTGTGTTATTTTTGATATAGTAGGATGGAAATGGTAATATTTAATAAGTATGGGATTTGGTGAAAATCATATTGATTATCTTGGTTGAGGTTAAACAAAAATTGATTGAAGGTTGTGTGTGAGTTAAAACAATTGGGAAATTAAGAAATAGTTTTAATATTTGGCGTATGCTAATAAGTTATAGATTTGTCTTGAAATGACTAAGTTGGAAGTTTGTTGATTTACATGTGATAAATACATGAACATTGACATTATTATATTATCTCTTGGGATTTTATCATGATATTACATCGACAGATATATGGAATTTGATCACAATGGAGTATTGTGTGGTGAAATTGAAATTGGAACTATTCTAATGCATTGTTACATATTGCATTACCATTTCATTTCATTTTTACCATGGATTTCGAATTCAATTGAAAACTATTGTTTTGAGAAAAAAATTATTTTTGGTGAAACAAGATCATTTTGAATTGTTTTGGGTAAATACGTTTATAAGTCTGGCTAGAGGGTGTAGTTTGATATTGGTTAAGTTGGCTTGAGTGTCCATGGTGAAAGACCAGAAACCGCGCGGATAGGTGTCGAGCCTTCTAGTTAATACTGGTAAAAATGACAGAATACAGGTGTCGAGTCTTCTAGTTAATATTAGTAAAAATGGCAAATTGGTAGTACTTGTATAGTCTATTTGTAGACATCAGTTTAGGGATTACTTGAGTCGTATTTACCATCTTGGAATTTTATTGAAATTGTTGGATTAATCTGTTTTCAAATTGGCATTGTGCATGAGATTTTCAAAAGATGAGAAAAATATTGTGAGCATGACATGGCATATGCATTCATCTCATAAGACTGTATAAAATGGATTTGATTTATTGTTTAATTATTTGATTCAATTGATAATAAGAAAATTGAATGAATTGAAAATGATGTCCTGTTGCTATCGAAAAATGTTTATTTATTTAAGTTAACTTGTTGTGGTTAATTAAATAAATTGGATTTAAGAGATTATATAATAAAAATCATATGGTTTTAACATGATATGATTTCACGTATATGTATGAGTATTTTGGTACCCGCATTATCTTCTAATGTTTTAATATGGGATTATTTGGTGAGCTAGTAGTTGCTCACCCCCTGCCTGTACACGTGTACAGGGAATGCTTTTTGGATTTGAAGATCAAACAATGATTTTTACCATTTCATAAGTATAATGTAGTGATGGATTGTACTACTTTATTTGTTATTTGGCTGAGTGCTATTTTTTTTTTTGTAAAGAGTAGTGTCATTTCTTTTATTGTAAGCCTCAGGGTATTTCTTTTATTTGTATGTAAATGTCATTGTTGTATAACGAGAGGGAAAATGTATATTTAATTATTCATCATTTTATCCAAGGATGAAATGTTATTTGTAAATGGACTTAATTAATGAATATTGGTAAGGTTATCCAAGTAATAAAATACGGGGAGATACAACATGGTATCAGAGCGAATCGGGTTTGAATACTTTGGCTCGTGGGAAGTGGTTTTGACCACAGTTGGGTTTACCTCGGGATTGTGAGTGACGTTTGCATTCTATGTGATAACATGCTTATGTGCTAAGATGTTTTATGTTTATGTGGGCATGGGGTTGTGTAGTGACCCAATTTTTTTTTTTTTTTTTTAAATAGCCAGTCCATAATTTAATTGAGCAAATTTTCGAATTTGAGTGCTGTGTAAATTCTATGCGAAAACAGTTCGGTTTTGTATTTTTTAAAAATAGTTTCTGATCTCAGAAAATTATGAAATTTTTATATGTTGTTCTCATATGAGTCTAGCACACTGGATAAAAATTTCAGAATTTAATGATGAGTATTTATTTTATGAAAATTCACGGACTGATTGGTGTTTAGTTTAATTTATAGCAAAATTTTGTTATTTAATTTTGAATGTTTAAATCATGATTTGGATAAATTTGTTGGGTCAATTTTGGTATATAATTGGACCATGTTTGGCTTATCAGTGAGACTCATGACTTAGATGTAATTTAATTTGAGTTTGTTAGTGCCTCATGTCTAACTGTTTGGTCCTTTTTAATTATGTGATTGGTAGTAACCACCTTGGGAGTTGTTAATGCAAATGTGTATATTTCGTAGTGTGCAAAATATTATATTTTGTGATGTACAAAAATATTATATTTTTTGGTGAGAAAAATTATGTTATTTTATAATTTATATTATAAAATTCTAAGGTATTATTAGAAAATTTTAAATAATACAATTATCAAAGTTTGATGACAACCCACGTGGGGCTGCCGTTCCCACGCCCTTTAATTGACTTGATTGCTATACTTTTTCTTTGGCTCTTCCTTTATTTGTTTTGAGTAGAGAGCTTCTGCTCTCTCTCTCTCTCCCCCCTCCTTCGTCTCCATTGTTGGCTCAACATTTGAGTTTCAAATGGGAGTCCTTATAGTGAGATTTTGCAAAAACTTTGTAAATAAAAGTCGGAGAGCTCGTCATGATCTTCGCAATGGTAGTCTCGAATTCATGACCGGGTAAGATTTGCCTTCCAGATCTGCTCTTCTTCATTATTTGAGGTAGGGACTTTCATATTTTTACATTAAAATTATGTTAGGGTTATTTTGAGAAAATATATCATTATAAGAGATATTACGTATATATATTTTTAGATTTTTGTTTGGTAATTTTTGGAAGAAAAATTATGTTGAAATATTAAGAATGTTGGCATTTTGAGATTGATTGGGAAAAATCATTTTGTGTTGATAATTTTGCAAAGAAATCCAAAAATAAAATTTAATAGTTATATGATTGTATTTACATCATATTATGATTAGATGATTTATTTTGAGAAATATAAAGTTGATTTTTTTTTTATATCTTTGATTTTGAATTTATTTTTGAGAAAAATAAATTAATGTTGAGGAATATGGAGTAAATGCTTAAGTAAGAATTATAGAGTTGTTTTGGGATTAAAAACTCTAAAAGTGTTATATTCATGATATTTTATAAAAGATGATATGTCGATGATTAAGTTGTGTTCATTTTTATGAAAATAAAAATGTGAAATGTGGACTTTCAAACTCATAACTTTGAAAATGTTACTATTGGGCATCTTTCATAATTTTTGATGTAAATATCATGTTAGTTTAGTAATTTTAGAAAAAAGTTGTGAAATTGTTATTGGTAGAGAATTTGATAAAAATATTACCTCTTTAAATAGCTTGGCATGAAAAATGGTTATGTTGAAATATAGTTATATTTGAGGGATGAGGCATGTGAAGTTAGGTTTGGTATTATTAATTTGAAATTTTTTAAATATAATAAATTACTAATGGGTGATTTACAGCCAAGTCCCGTTTTAGCAAATAATGGTCCATTAAGTTATAGTTCAAAAACTTTTAACCAGTAAGTCCCATAATCCATTCAAATGACGAAACTATCCTTATCAAATAAAAACATTAAACAGATGATTTACATCCATTGCTGTACTTCATTCACTCTCTTACTTTTACTCTTACTTTTACTCTTACTCTCTCTCTCTCTCTCTCTCTCTCTATCTCTCTCTCTTAGCCGAGAACACGCGAAGAGGTGGGAAGAAGTTCTGAGGAAGATGTTACCTGCCGGAGCTCCATTGCCTAACGAAGAACAGCTCGATTACTCCATCGCGATTGAGTACGATGGCCCTCCTGTGCCCTACCAGGTCCCCAAGGTCGATCCACTGGACGTCGATTCCATCTCCATTCGCACCTCTTCAATCGTTTCCGTTTCCGAATGCGTACCAGTTGTCCCTGTTGCTGTCCCGATCACTAAGCTTTCGAGGTTCAACAAATAAACTGACATCGTTCAAGAAGCCCTCAAATTCGGCTACTTCTCTCTCTCTCTCTCTCTACATATATGAACAGAGAGAGCTTCTCTCTGCGTGTGCGTCTCCATGTGTGTGATTTGGAGTCTCTGCAAAACTCCCACCAAATTATCGGAGATTAGTGCCTTCCAACGTGTAGGCTTTTTGTGTCTGAAACAGTAGAGGTATTTTATTTATTTATTTAATTTCACTTCTTGTTTTTCTATTAAAATATTAATTTTATTTGCTTAGTCTCTAAAACTTCTTAGTATTTAAGTCAGTTTATTTGTTTGGTGATTTATTTGAATCATCAGTGTGTTTAGTTTTATAATTTTAAAATTGAGAATATTATCAGTTTAAAATTGAAAAAATGATAATATTCTCAATTTTAATATTGAAAAAAATTGAAAATTTTCTCAATTTTACTAGATATTTTTGAAAAATTTCTCAATTTTTTTATGATTAAAATTGAGAATATTATAAACTGAGAATATTCTCAATTTCAAAACAGAGAATAATTTTAGTTTATAAAAACTAATAAATTTCTCAATTTTTTTTCTTAAAATATTGTCAATTTTAAGAATTTTTTTAATTTTTTTCATAATTAAAAATGAAAATATTATAAACTGAGAATGTTGAAATTAAAAACAAGAGAAGATGAGAGAGAAAGCTAGAGAGAGCAAGCCACTGATTTTGACCAATTCAAGAGACAGTGAGGATTTGATGCTTTCAATCAAAATTGCTTTTTGCCTTTTGCCTTTTGCCTTATATGTAGTAAATTTTTTGTATTTTCTCAATCACGTGATTGTTTGTAATTACATAGAAGTGGAGGTGCTGCCAAATGTTGGAGGAGAGAGTTGGGGAATAATAAATACTGGTAGTAATAATTAACGACTCTCTCCCGCTTATATTATATATATATATATATATAACTGTTTGGATTGAAGGGTAAAAATGTCTTCTTATTTATAAATAGGACTTATTGGTTCAAAAATTTTTAGATAGGACCTAAGCTATCACAAAATATGTAGATAGGACTTTTAGGTAATTAATCCCTTACTAATTTATTGGATTAAATTAGTTTTGGTTAAATGGTTATATCCGTTATGGTTAAAAGTGTGTAATTAAGATTATACCATAACTTTTGACATAGTAGAATGTAAATGGTAATATTTAATAAGTAGGGATTTCCTTTGAGTTATATATATGTTTTCGCAAGATCTAGATGATTTTCGAAATCATCTTTTGATTTGTTTTGAAAATTGATTGTTGATTCAAGAAGGTAAGAGATTTTTTTTGAAAGTGGGTTTACTTTCTTGTTCCTTTTAAAATAGAAATTGAGGGTTTTTGTAGTGACCCAATTTGTTTTTTTAAATAGCCAGTGCATAATTTAATTGAGCAAATTTTCGAATTTGAGTGCTGTGTAAATTCTGTGCAAAAACAGTCCGTGAATTTTCATAAAATAAATACTCATCATTTAATTCTAAAATTTTTATCCAACGTGCTAGACTCATATGGGAACAATATAAAAATTTCATAATTTTTTGAGATCGGGAACTATTTTTAAAAAATATAAAACAAATGGCTCTCTTAGTTACGCTACGCCCCGACCCAAGTCCCCACATCCGCTTTTCTCCGCCCGCGACCCTTGTTGGGTCTACTTTGATATGTAATTGGGCGATGTTTGGCTTATGAGTGAGAATTTAATTTAAGACCTATGATTTAGATTTAATTTAATTTGAGTTTGTTTAATTACTCATATTTAACTGTTTGGTCCTTTTTGATTATGTAATTGGTAGTAACTACCTTGGAAGTTGTTATTATTTATTATATCGGATAATAATAAATATTATTAGTTGATTTTATGGTGTGTACCATATGATAAAAAATTATATATTTTTGTAGTGAATAAAATGTGTGTATATTTCGTGGTGAGCAAAATATTGTATTTTGTGGTGTACAAAAATATTATATTTTGTGGTGAGAAAAATTATATCATTTTATAATTTATATTATAAATTCTGAGATATTATTACAAAAATTATATATATATATATTTTTGGGAAACAAACCCATGTGTGTGGCCCCCCTTTTGTCTCCTTGCCATCATTTCTTCTTCCTTTCCATTTCATTTTCATTTGTTTTGGCTTGGGTTGGCAGAGAGCTTGGCTCTCTTTCTCCCTCCCATGTACGTCTCTTTCTCTCTCTCTCTCTCTTTTTTATTTTCCTCCATTGATGCTTAATTTTTGAGCTTGAAATGGGAGTCTTTAGAGTGAGATTTTGGAAAAGTGTTGTAAATAAAAGTCGGAGTGCTCGTCGTGATCTTCGCAATGGTAGTCTCATATTCATGATCGGGAAAGATTTGCCTTCAAGATCTGCTCTTCTTCATTATTTGAGGTAGGGACTTTCTTCATATTTTTACATTAAAGTTATGTTATGGTTATTTTGAGAAAATATATCATTATAAGAGGTATTGCATATATATATATATATTTTTAGATTTTTGTTTGGTAATTTTTGGAAGAAAAATTAAGTTGAAATGTTAAGAATGTTGGCATTTTGAGATTGATTTGGAAAAATCATTTTGTGTTGATAATTTTGCAAAGAAATTTGAAAATAAAATTTAATAGTTGTATGGATTGTCTCTATATCATATTATGATTAAATGATTTATTTTGAGAAATATAAAGTTGAATTTTTTTTTATCTTTGATTTGGAATTTATTTTTGAGAAAAATTAATTAATGTTGAGGAATATAGAGTAAATGCTTAAGTAGGAATTATAGAATTGCTTTGGGATTAAAAACTCTAAAATGTTATATTCATGATATTTTATAAAAGATGATATGTTGATGATTAAATTGTGTTCAGTTTTATGAAAATAAAAATGTGAAATGTGGACTTTTAAACTCATAACCTTTAAAATGTTACTATTGGGTATATTTTATAATTTTTGATATAAATATCATGTTGGTTAAGTAATTTTAGAAAAAGTTGTGAAATTGTTATTGGTAGAGAATTTAGTAAAAATATTACCTCTTTAAGTAGCTTGGCATGAAAAATAGTTATGTTGAAATATAGTTATGTTTGAGGGATGAGGCATGTGAAGTTAGGTTTAGTATTATTAGTTTGGAAATTTTTGAAAATAATAAACTTATTAATTTAGTGGATTAAATTAGTTTTGGTTAAAAGGTTATACCCATTATGGTTAAAAGTGTGTTATTAAGATTATACCATAACGTTTGACATAGTAGGATGGAAAATGGTAATATTTAACAAGTAGGGATTTTCTTTGAGTTATATATTTATTTTTGCAAGATCTAGATGATTTTCGAAATCATCATTTAATTTGTTTTGAAAATTGATTGTTGATCCAAAAAGATGAGATATTTTTTTTGAAAGTGGGTTTACTTTCTTATTCCTTTTAAAATAGAAATTGAGGTTTTTAAACTATGAGGATTGAAGAGAGATGTTTTTGGTGACTTTCTTTTAATAAATGAAGATGAGTGGTTTTGGTGAGAAAACCTAAAAATTGGGGGTTTTTAAGAAAGACATTGATAATCTTTGAAGCTGTTGTTTTATTTATTTTGTGTGCCAAAATAAATGATGTTTGAAAAATTGTTTATTTGTTTACATATAAATGATGGTTTTTATGGAATATGAGAATTGTTGAAATTTAAGAAATTGTTGTTCAAAATATTGATATAGTCTTGAAGTGACTAAATGGTTGAGATTACTCTAAGTGTGGGAATTTTGTTGTCCCATGGATGAATTGGAATAAAAGTATTTATATTCATCTTGAGAAATTATATTGAAATGTGAAATGAGAAATGAGAATTTTGAACACAATGGGAATATTGTGTGGAAGTATTAAAAGTGGAAGAAATATTGCATTGTACTATTAATCATTGCATTGGCATATCAATTCATTTGATAATGATGAGCTTTGAAATTTGATTGAAAACTTTGCATTGAGAAAGGAATGTTGGGAAACAAGTTTTCATGAAATGATTTTGGGGTAAATATGGTGGTAAGTCTTGAAAGGTGGTGTAGATGATAGGTGTCGAGCCTTCCAGTTAATACTGGTAAAAATGACAGATTACAAGTGTCGAGCCTTCCAGTTAATACTGGTAAAAATGACAGATTTCAGGTGTCGAGCCTTCCAGTTAATACTGATAAAAATGACAAATTGGTAGTACTTGTATAGTCTATTTGCAGACACCAGCCTAGGGATTACCTGAGTTGTATTTACCATCTTGGAATTTTATTGAAATTGTTGGATTAATGTGTTTTCAAAATGGCATTGTGCGTAAGATTTTCAAAAGATAAGAAAAATATTTTGAGCATGACATGGCATTGCATTCATCTTATAAGACTGTCTAAAATGGATTTGATGAATTGTTTAATTATTTGAGTCAATTGATAAAGAGATAATTGAATGAATTGAAAAGGATGTCATGTTACTATTGAAACATGTTTATTTATTTAAGTTAACTTGTTGTGGCTAATTAAATAAATTGGATTTAAGAGATTATGAAATAAAATCATATGGTTTTGACATTAGATGATTTCACGTATATGTATGAGTATTTTGGTACCCGTATATCTTCTAATATTTTAATATGAGATTGCTTGGTGAGCTAGTGGTTGCTCACTTCTTGCCTGTACGTGTGTACAGGGAATATTTTTCGGATTTGAAGATCAAACAATGGGTTTTACCATTTCATAAGTGTAATGTAGTGATGGTTTTTACTACTTCATTTGTTATTTGGCTGAGTGCTATTTTTTTTTGTAAAGAGTAGTGTCCTCTCTTTTATTGTCAGCCTCAGGACATTTATTTTATTTGTATGTAAATGCCATTGTTGCATAATGAGAGGGACTATGTATATTTAATTATTCATCGTTTTATCCAAGGATGAAATGTTATTTGTAAATGGACTTAATTAATGAATATTGGTAAGTTTATTCGAGTAATAAAATACGGGGCATTATAGTTTTGAACTATGAGGATTGAAGAGAGATGTTTTTGGTGATTTTCTTTTAATAAATGAAGATGAGTGGTTTTTGTGAGAACACCTAGAAATTGGGAGTTTTTAAGAAAGAAGTTGACAATATTTGAAGATGTTGTTATATTTGTTTTGTGTGCCAAAATAAATGATGTTTGAAAAATTGTTTATTTGTTTATATATAAATGATGGTTTTCATGGAATATGAGAATTGTTGAAGTTTTGGAAATTGTTATTCAAAATGTTGATATAGTCTTGAAGTGACTAAATGGTTGAGATTACTCTAAGTGTGGGAATTATGTTGTCCCATGGATGAATTGGAATAAAAGTATTGATATTCATTTTAAGAAATTATATTGAATTAAGAAATGAGAATTTTGATCACAATGGGAATATTGTGTGGAAGTATTGAAAGTGGAAGAAATATTGCATTGTATTATTAATTATTGTATTGGCATATCAATTCATTTGATAATGATGAGCTTTGAAATTTGATTTGAAAACTTTACATTGAGAAAGGAATATTGGGAAACAAGTTTTCATGAAATGATTTTGGGGTAAATACGGTGGTAAGTCTTGAAAGGTGGTGTAGATGATAGGTGTCGAGCCTTCCAGTTAATACTGGTAAAAATGACAGATTGTAGGTGTCGAGCCTTCCAATTAATACTGGTAAAAATGACAAATTGGTAGTACTTGTATAGTCTATTTGCAGACACCAGCCTAGGTTTCACAACCCCATTCCGGCCCCAGTAGAATGGTGCCGTGATGGCCAGTAATCCGAGATTACCAAAGGCCAACTTACAAAAATTCACACAATCAGAGTATAAATATATGGGGCCTACATTTGCGGAAGCAAATTTAAATCTAAGTAGTCCATAAGAGCTGTGCATAGATCAAATGAAATGTCATACATTTCAACATGGTTTTATAACTTGGATACAAATAAAATAAAGTACATGTTACATCTTGATAAAAAGGCTTCTCAAGCCGACATATACAAAAGAAATGAGTTACAAACTAAGAAGCATAATCTTCAAGATAATACAAAACATGAATCAAAATATTTTGCACATAACATCTTAGACGTCACCGCCTTCTTAATCGTCACCTACATATATATAAAGAGATGGTGAGCTTGGATACTCAGTGAATGATATTAGTAATAAAGGTTTGAATGAATGATATCCGAGATCTTTATCAAAACAATACATATAGTAACTTGTACAAAACATGGGATAAATCAAGTTCATCAATCAAAGTCTTTCAAAGCTTCTTGGATGTTAATAACATCTACATAATACCAAAGAATGACATTTCGAACAAAACAAGGAAATAACCGTCTCGGAATCGAAGCACACCCGTTCACGACTGTCGGTGGCCGACCCGGAATCGGTTAGACAACCCACCCGGAAAACCGTCGGTGGCAAAATAAGGGAATAATCGACCCGGAATCGATTAGAGAAACCCACCCGTACAAGACCGTCGGTGGTAAGGGAGATATCTCAAACAAGGGTACTAGTTGCATTATAGTCCCCTAGCACTAAGAACTTTCCAAGAATGTCATCAAAACAAACATAATACTTGATACAAAAACTAGGGATAATCATTCATACTTGAACAAATACTTTTCCAAAACGGAACAAAGCAAAGCTTTTATCAAAACATTGTAGCATAGCTTTATTAAAAATACCACTCACATAGCTCTTCGGGTGTAGGGATTAAGGCAAGGATCTAAGACCTACAAATACATGGCAAAGTCCACTAAATGCATTTCAAGAAGACAAGAAAGAATGCTCAAAGATGGTTATGCAATGCATTCTTAAAAACAAGCTTTACATGAGTGAAAATGATCCCGGCAATTCTTTCCAAAACCAAGTCAAGACAAAGCAAAACATGTGTTGGGAGTTAAAACACTATTTTTCATCTAGGGAAAACATGCTGGGTACCAACCAGGTCTTGGAATGGATGCACAGAAATGATCTAGGCAAAAATGGCCTAGCTGGGTGCACTTAGGAAGTCTTGGCCGCGGTCCCACACCTCCTGGCCGAGGTGTGGTCTCCTAGGCCTAGGTGTGCGGCTGCCTGCCGAGATGTTACAAGGTGCCGGCAAGGGTGTACCATGGTCGGCCTAGGTGTGCAGTGGTTAGCCTAGGTGTGCATGTAAGATAGGCTAAGGTGCGAGTGATCATGCAAGGTAGGCCAAGGTGAGATACGATGCTTGGCCTAGGTGTGAGATCTAGGCAAGAGTGGTCTCAGTGACCACACTTAGGCAAATGAAGTCTGGAAATCTGGGTTTCCTCTTAAAGAACATGAAGAACATGAACATGAACATGAAGAACATGAATGCTAAAATCATAACTTCTTTATTCAAAATCTGAGATTTCATGAGATGAGTTCAAAAACATGGACCTGGGTACCCGTACTTGGAGATTTCATGAAAACAAACACAAAAACATGGATCTTGATACAAACTTTCGGATCAAAACATGATTTTTCTTCAAGAACACATGAATATCATTTTCTCTTTCTAAAACAAACTTTAAATCAATGCATGGCTCATGAATCATGCTGGATCATGCAACGTGATCATATATACATAAAGAATAACCAAAGTAGATCAAGATTCTAACCTCCAAATGCAAATCTAACGGTTCAAACTCTAAGGATCAAGCTTGGAATCTAGCTCTCTTACTCTAAGAACTTCTCTTCCTCTTCCTAAAGCTTCTCTCTCTTCAAAGGCAAGGATATGACAAATGATGTGGGTTTCTCATTGCTAGCTGGCTTAACCCTCTGCTGGGACATGTGGCAACGTTTGGTTGGGTTTCCTCAAAAGGTGACTGAATGACAAGACAAGAGCATGACAAGGGTGTACAACAAGTAAGGTGGTATGGGCACTCTGACAAGACAATGATCTCGGATTAGGACATAGGCTTCGGCAAGTAAGGTCTCAATGATCTCGGCTAGGAAGGATAACACTTGACCTAGCTGTGCCACACCTCGGCCTAGATGTGCCATACCTCGGTCTAGGTCATACCAGTCCCGGAACAAGATCGCTAGGTGCAAGGATCAAAGATCTAGGACGCCTAGATGATAACATCTCGGCCTAGATGATACACGTCTTGGCCTAGGTGATGCACATCTCGGCCTAGATGATGACATCTTGGCCAATATGCCTAGGTGACGGGGAAGGTCAACCAAGGATGTTCCAAGATGGTCCTAGGTGTAAGAGGTTCAAAGGTGTGACCTAGGCTTGAGATGACTTAGGCTTAACATGACCTAGGCTTAACACACCAAGCAAGGAACAAAGCATGCATATAATACTTAGGCAAAACATGTTAGCACAAAACAAAATAAGAACCTTTACCTAGGCAAAACGAATCAAAGTTTGCAGGTACAAACTTAACTAGGCAAAATCATATAAATGCATATGAGCATGACTAAGATAGAGTGAGGGTTGTTACACTAGGGATTACCTGAGTCGTATTTACCATCTTGGAAATTTTATTGAAATTGTTGGATTAATGTGTTTTCAAATTGGCATTGTGCATAAGATTTTCAAAAGATGAGAAAAATATTTTGAGCATGACATGACATATGCATTCATCTCATAAGAATGTATAAAATGGATTTGATGAATTGTTTAATTATTTGATTCAATTGAGAATTAGATAATTGAATGAATTAAAAAGGATGTCCTATTGCTATTAAAACATATTTATTTATTTATTTAAGTTAATTTGTTATGGTTAATTAAATAAATTGGATTTAAGAGATTATGTAATAAAATCATATGGTTTTGACATGATATGATTTCACATATATGTATGAGTATTTTGGTACCCGCATATCTTCTAATGTTTTAATATGAGATTGTTTGGCGAGCTAGAGGTTGCTCACCCTCTGCCTGTACATATGTACAGGGAATACTTTTCGGATTTGAAGATCAAACAATGGTTTTTACCATTTCATAAGTGTAATGTAGTGATAGATTGTACTACTTCATTTGTTGTTTGGATGAGTGCTATTTTTTTTGTAAAGAGTAGTGCCCTCTCTTTTATTGTAAGCCTCAGGGCATTTCTTTTATTTGTATGTAAATGTTATTGTTGTATAACGAGAGGGAATATATATATTTAATTATTTATCATTTCATCCAAGGATGAAATGTTATTTGTAAATGGACTTAATTAATGAATATTGGTAAGGTTATCCGAGTAATAAAATACGGGGCGTTATAGGTTGAGTCTCGAGGATGTTGTGTCGGTTCCAGAAATTTTCTTAGAAATCTTATTTGAAATGCGCCTGATCAACGTGATTTCTAATTAGAGGTCTAAAAGGATTTCTAGAACGACTAACCATTTTCGTAGTGGCAACTCGTTATTTGTTATGTGGTTATGTGATTTTATGCTACTTGATGTGCATATGTTGAGTTTCATGTTGGAACATGAGAATGTACCTTAGTGGGAGGTGTTGATGCTAAATGTTATGAATGGTACATGTATGGCGTTGCATGATTGTGAAATTGTTCTATTTACTTGGGTATGTATGGAGTTGTTCTTGAAACCTTGGGTTGTATACCCTTGTGTGTTTTTGGGAAAAAACATGGCCTCGACATGATAAAGATTGCGAATGGTGGTAAGGGGTGTATTTTCTAAGGGAGATTGACTGTTTGGAGATTTTGTTGTAAAATTTATAAGGTGCAAACTAAGTAAGGTTTAAAGATGAGATTTGAAATAGATAATATTCATAATTGTTGTTGCCTTTATTTATTTAATTGTTTTGTCCCTAGGTGTCAAGGAAGGGAGTGTCCAACACTCGTTGGTAATAGAATTATCTTAAAGGGAATGAGTTGTGTTTTGAATCATGGTTGTACTCAGGGTGGACCTTGTGAGTCACCTTAATACTAGTGTAGAGTTTGTGTTGTAACTTGGAGTAAATGTCTTAGAAATTGAGTTGAATTAGCTTTTAGCTTGAGGGCCATGTATAGTTTGGGTGTTTACCTAGTTGTGTTGAGTCTTGCTTAGACTTAAGGTATGTTGTTGAAACCATTTTGTAAACCCCACATCGAAGTGAAACCGTTAATGTTGATTTGTAGTCTTTGTTGATGGAAATCCTAACTCATTGTCCTCATTGATTTTATTTCGTTTGGGTTATGGGGTGTGGCATCACCCTAGTGTTGGTTAAGTGTTGTTTGTCTTGTGACAGTTGGCGGTCACTTTTTGAGTTGGTGGTTAGTGCTTTTGAAGAGGTATTGTTTCGTTTTGTTAAGGTCTCGGAGTAGTAATAGTTATTTTGGCCTTGGGGTGCATTGTGCATTAGGCGATGGGGATAGTTCGTTGAAGTTGGGTTATCACCAAAAATGTATGGTGTCTTGGTATTCTGAAGAGTTGTTTTGCCAAAATTCTTGTTATGCTTAAAGAATTAGATCATCTTTTGTTGTCATTGGGTTATCAATGTGGATAGAAGAACCACTTAATGATTTATACTAGTAAGGGTTTTTATAACCAATTATTGTGCGATTGTAATGGTTTGGTTTGTTACTGGTGTGACTTGTTGAGGGTCATGTTGTAGTCAAAGAAATTTTGTTGATGCATTAGTAAGTACCAGAGTGAGTTTGTGGGCGACTGTAGAATGTATTACATTACTTGAGTTTAATTTTGAAGACGAAACTTCTTTAAGGTGGGTAGGTTGTAATGACCCAATTTTTATTTTTTATTTTTTATTTTTAAATAGCCAGTGCATAATTTAATTGAGCAAATTTTTGAATTTGATTGCTATGTAAATTCTGTGCGAAAACAGTTCGGTTTTGTATTTTTTAAAAATAGTTCCCGATCTCAGAAAATTATGAACTTTTTTTATGTTGTTCACATACGAGTCTAGCACGTTAGGTAAAAATTTCAGAATTTATTGATGAGTATTTATTTTATGAAAATTCGCAGACTGATCGGTGTTCGGTCTAGTGTATAGCAAAATTTGAAATTGAGTTTTGGGTGTTTGGACCATGATTTGAGATAAATTAGTTGGGTTTATTTTGGTATATAATTGGACCATATTTGACTTATGGGTGAGATCCTTGATTTAGATTCAATTTAATTTGAATTTGTTTATGATTTATGTTTAATTATTTGGTCCCTTTTTATTATGCGATTGGTAAGTTGTTATTATTTATCATATATGATTATACTAAATATTTGATAGTTAATTTTATGGTGTGTACCATATGGCGAAAAATTATATATGTTTATATATTAGAAGAGAGATAAGATATTTGGTCAGATGGGTTGATGATAGATTAAAAAAAAAAAAAAGATGGTCAACATGATGATGGTTTTCGGATGTAGAATAATATATGATGATGATTATTATTTTTGATGTTGGAGGATACGGGAGAACACAATGATAAAAGGGAAGATAAGGTTTTGGGTGGAGAATAATTCGGTGGAGGTGAGGGACAGAGGGAGCTAAAAAGAGAGACAAACACAAAGGTAATAAAAAAAAAAGAAGAAAATATCATGTCAATCTAGGTGCTCAAATCGGTGGAGTGGGTTTAAAAGGTGGTGGAGAAAAAAAAAAAAAATTTTTTTTTTTGAGAAAGGATAAATTATTTTTAGAGTGTGTTTAGGTTAGAGGGAGAAAATGAGGTGGGTCTATTATAAGTTCTTCAATGTTCAAAAGCTGATTGCTCACTTGGTGGGTTGATTAAAAAATATACACAAGCTATCTCTCTCTCTCAGGAGGCATGGGCAGAGAACATGGTTTTTGGGCTGGGCAAAACAATACACAAACACACAGAGATAGCTCTTAGACTTTCTCTAGCATGAGCTTCTCTTGGGGGCAAAAAAAAAAGACACATATACACTGGTACTCTCTCTCTCTCTCTCTCTCTCTCTTTTTTTTTTTTCCTCCCTCCACTAATGCTCAATCTTTGAGCTTGAAATGTGAGTATTTGGAGTGAGATTTTGCAAAAGTTTTGTAAATGAAAGTCGGAGAGCTCGTCGTACTCTTCGTAGTGGTAGTCTCGGATTCATGATCGGGCAAGATTTGCATTCCAAATTTGCTCTTCTTCATTATATGAGGTAGGGACTTTCTTCATATTTTTACATTAAAGCTATGTTAGGGTTATTTTGAGAAAATATGTCATTTTAAGCGGTATTGGATATATATATATATATATATATAATTTTCAGATTTTTGTTTGGCAATTTTTGGAAGAAAAATTATGTTGAAATGTTAAGAATGTTAGCATTTTGAGATTGATTTTGAAAAAATTATTTTATGCTGTTAATTTTGTAAAAAAAAAAAATCCAAAAAAAAAATTTAAAGGTTGTATGATTGTATTTACATCATATTATGATTAGATGATTTATTTTGAGAAATATAAAGTTGAATTATTTTTTTTATCTTTGATTTTGGAATTTATTTTTGAGAAAAATAAATTGATATTGAGGAATATTGTGTAAATTGTTAAGTTGGGATTATAGAGTTATTTTAGGATTAAAAACTCTAAAAGTGTTATATTCATGATATTTTATGAAAGGTGATATGTTGATGATAAAGTTGTGTTTATTTTTGTGAAAAAAAAAAAAAAAGTGAAATGTGGACTTTTGAACTCAGTACCTTGAAAATGTTACTTTTGAGCATATTTCATAATTTTTGATATAAAGATCATGTGATTAATTAATTTTAGAAAAGTTGTGAAAATTGTTATTGGTAAAGAATTTGGAAAAAATATTACCTCTTTCAATAGCTTGGTACAAAAAGATGGTTATGTTGAAATATGGTTATGTTTGAGGGATGAGACATGTGAAGTTAGGTTTGGTATTATAAATTTGAAAATTTTTGAATATAATAAACTTACTAATTTAGTGGATTAAATTAGTTTTGGTTAAAAGGTTATATCCGTTATGGTTAAAAGTATGTTATTAAGATTATACTATAATTTTTGATATAGTAGGATGGAAATGGTAATATTTAATAAGTATGAGATTTGGTGAAAATCATATCGGTTATCTTGGTTGAGGTTAAACAAAAATTGATTGAAGGTTTTGTGTGAGTTAAAACAATTGA
This sequence comes from Camellia japonica, assembly GCA_030407325.1. NCBI lineage: Eukaryota > Viridiplantae > Streptophyta > Magnoliopsida > Ericales > Theaceae > Camellia > Camellia japonica. Next base: position 64,570,466 of record JAPPVO010000029.1, read on the forward strand.
GAAATTAATAAAAAGTTTTAATATTTGGCATATGCTAATAGGTTATAGATTTGTCTTGAAATGACTAAGTTGGAAGTTTGTTGATTTACATGTGGTAAATACATGAACATTGACATTATTATATTATCTCTTGGAATTGTATCATGATATTACATTGACAAAGATATGGAATTTGATCATAATGGAGCATTGTGTGGTGGAATTGAAATTGGAACTATTCTAATGCATTGTTACATATTGCATTGCCATTCAATTTCATTGTTACTATGGATTTCGAATTCAATTGAAAACTATTGTTTTGAGAAAGGAATTGTTTTTAGTGAAACAAGATCATTTTGAATTATTTTGGGTAAATACGTTGGTAAGTCCGGCTTGGGGGTGTACTTTGATATTGGTTAAGTTGGCCTGAGTGTCCATGGTGAAAGACCAGAAACCGCGCAAATAGGTGTCGAGTCTTCCAGTTAATACTGGTAAAAATGACAGATTATAGGTGTCGAGTCTTCCAATTAATACTGGTAAAAATGACAAATTGGTAATACTTGTGTAGTCTACTTGCAGACACCACCCTAGGGATTACCTAAGTCGTATTTACCATCTTAGAATTTTATTGAAATTGTTGGATTAATGTGTTTTCAAATTGGCATTGTGCATAAGATTTTCAAAAGATGAGAAAAATATTTTGAGCATGATATGGCATATGCATTCATCTCATAAGACTGTATAAAATGGATTTGATTCATTGTTTAATTATTTGATTCAATTGATAATGAGATAATTGAATGAATTGAAAAGGATGTCCTGTTAATATTAAAAAATGTTTATTTATTTAAGTTAACTTGTTGTGGTTAATTAAATAAATTGGATTTAAGAGATTATGTAATAAAAATCATATGGTTTTGATATGATATGATTTCACGTATATGTATGAGTATTTTAGTACTCGCATTATCTTCTAATGTTTTAATATGAGATTGTTTGGTGAGCTAGTGGTTGTTCACCCCTTGCCTGTACATGTGTACAGGGAATGCTTTTCAGATTTGAATATCAAACAATGGTTTTTAACATTTCATAAGTGTAATGTAGTGATGGATTGTACTACTTCATCTGTTGTTTGGCCGTGTGCTATTTTTTTTTGTAAAGAGTAGTGAACTCTCTTTTATTGTAAGCCTCATGGCATTTCTTTATTTGTATGTAAATGTCATTGTTGTATAATGAGAGAAAATATGTATATTTAATTATTCATCATTTCATCCAAGGATAAAATGTTATTTGTAAATGGACTTAATTAATGAATATTGGTAAGGTTATCCAAGTAATAAAATATGGGGCGATACAACATGGTATCAGAGCGAACCGGATTTGAACACCTTGGCTCGTAGGAAGTGGTGTTGACCATAGTTGGGTTTATCTCGGGATTGTGAGCGACGTTTGCATTCTATGTGATAACATGCTTATGTGCTAAGATGTTATATATTTATGTGGGCATGGGGTTGTGTAGTGACCCAATTTTTTTTTTTTTTAAATAGCTAGTGTATAATTTAATTGAGCAAATTTTCGAATTTGAGTGCTGTGTAAATTCTATGCGAAAACAGTTCAGTTTTTTATTTTTTAAAAATAGTTCCCGATCTCAGAAAATTATGACATTTTTATATGTTGTTCCCATATGAGTCTAGCACGTTGGATAAAAATTTCAGAGTTTAATGATGAGTATTTATTTTATGAAAATTCACGGACTGATTGGTGTTCAGTTTAATTTATAGCAGAATTTTGTTATTTAATTTTGAATGTTTAAATCATGATTTGGATAAATTTGTTGGGTCAATTTTGGTATATAATTGGACCATGTTTGGCTTATCGGTGAGACCCATGACTTAGATTTAATTTAATTTGAGTTTGTTTAGTAACTCATGTCTAACTGTTTGGTCCTTTTTAATTATGTGATTGGTGGTAACCACATTGAGAGTTGTTAATGAAAATGTGTATATTTCATAGTGAGCAAAATATTATATTTTGTGGTGTAGAAAAATATTATATTTTTTGGTGAGAAAAATTATGTTATTTTATAATTTATATTATAAAATTCTGAGGTATTATTAGAAAAGTTTAAATAATACAATTATCAAAGTTTGATGACAACCCACGTGGGGCTGCCGTTCCCACGCCCTTGAATTGACTTGATTGCTATACTTTTTCTTTGGCTCTTCCTGGAGCATTTTTCCCCTGGAGCATTTTCAAATATATAAATTGCACCACAAGATTTAAAAGATAAGTTTATGTAATCTCTTCATTTCTATTGTGACTTAAAAAAATATCCAATCATAATACAAGTCATCATGAAAAATATAATTTAAAAAATGCAATCATATCAAGTTATGCATTTGTTAACGGGTACACAATCAAATTTTTAGAATTTTTTTTTTAGAATGTACCATATATTAGGTCACATAAAAAATATTACATTTAATTAATATACTACATTAAAATCAAATGTGATTCAATAAAGATAATCAAGCTAATGACAAAATCACATTTAAAAAAAAAAAATTGCATACAAGATATGACATAGCAATTGATTATTTTCAGGCAATATTTATTTTGAGACATGATCTAAATAATTAACCATGTAATCATGGTTGTCTGAATCGTACGATTCGCGATACAATTCATACGATTCGATACAATTTTTTCATAAAACTATTCGAATCGAGTATTTGGATCGTAAATTTAAAGGAATCGTGCGATTCGAAGTAAGAATCGTAAGAATCGATGTGAATCGCTAATACTTATGATACTCACGATTCAAATTTCTAAATTTTTTTTCTCCTGCCCAGATCTGTTAAACGACATCGTTTGACCTCTTTAATTCAAACAAAAAAAAAAAAAAGAAAAAGAAAAAGAAAAAGGAAAAAAGAAAAAGGAATGATAAATAGAAGAAATCATTCAAAGAACAGGTGAAAAACTCAAGCTAGGGCTTGATTGAGAGACAGACAAATCAAAGAAATAAGACAAACCTGTTCAAAAAAGAGGATTTTCGAATGTGTCAGTGACAAATATGAAGGTATGCAAAGAAATAGCTTGGAATTGTCTTCTTCTATCCAGTATCGGTCTCACTGCTCAGTCTTCTCTCTCTCTCTCTCCTCTTTCTCGGTACTCAAAAAATCAATATTTGGGTTAGCTTTTCTTTACCATAAAGTCTCCTTGTGGAGTCTTCTTGTGGGTGAGAAAACATTAAAATAATGAGTATTTGTTTAATGTTGCTGTAAGGCTCCACACCACTATCCTCCTTTAATATATATATATATATATAAAATATATAATATTTTGTATACATTATATATTTGTCCTTATTTGATTAATTTTGATTTTTTATGTATTCCTTATTCACTATTAATGGTTCTCACTTGTCATTATTGTCTAGTTTATTATTTTCTTGTGTGTGAATTTTTTTATTTTATTTTAAAATTTTGTAGATATTCTTGTGAATCAACAGTGATGAAAAAGTCAAAAAAAGTGGCTGACCCAACATGGGAACATTATACAAAAGTTACAGAACAAAAATAAGGCAGACTGCAATTGAAATGCAAAAATATAAACTTTTGAAGCTTCCTCTTAAATCAATGAAACAATGATGCATGAAATTTATATTAGATTGTTATTTTTTTTTTTCATTTTAAGCACTATATTTGTGATTTTATATGTATCTAAATATGTATATATATTTTTTTATAAAAAAAATAGTGTTGTGAATATTACGATTCATGATTCGATTTGATTCGATTCACGATTCAATTTTTTAGAAATACGATTCACGATTCGATTCGTGATTTGACAACCATGCATGTAATAGTAATATTCTACTCCATTATGTATTTCACGTGACATGCATGGTGTTATTTTTATGCATAATGTAATCGTGTATTCAAGAGAGTAGAAAGTTTATCATCAAATGAGATATTTTGGAAACCAACTTTTAACGATGCCGCCTATACTAATTATTTATTTTTGTTGCTGAATATTGCATGATTACTGTTCATCCGAGAAGATGTGGTGAATATTGTCTCCGGTTATACATTTTGAACATCCACTGTCCGAGTACCATTTTTTCTACCGAATTTATCCTTGAAGTACCTACAAAACAAATCAAGTATTTGATTTTGATACCCAAACATTTTTGGGTTCGTGACTGTTAGTTTCAGAATTACTTGATTTTGGAATCCATTTCATTTTTGTTCTATGTAGTGGGTGTTTGGGAAGTGGGTTTTTGTGTAGGTTTTTTTAGTTATAAGATTTTATTGGAGAAACTTTTTTTGGTGTTTGGGAAGATAGTTGGGTTTTTTTGTGGTTGGATGTGATGTTTGTGAGAGAAAAAGTGAAATGATTATCGGGTTGGATGTGATATTTTGTTTGGATTTGTTTTTTTTTTTTTTTTGTAAAAAGTTTGTCTTTTAGTGAAAAAAATCAAAAAAAACCCAAGACACAAACTTCCCAAACACCACCGTAATCTTTGTTAAATTGACATGATGAAATTGAGTGACCATTCTCATTACAATAATGACACATAATGTTAGGATTACTAAATCGTGATGCTTTAACAAATAAATTTTTATAAAAAATTTATTTCTGGTGGAGTTTGTACCCAATACTCGCTTTATCACAAATACATCCTTGATTTTCGAGTAATTTATTTAAATTTTATTTCCCTTGTGTGAATTTAAAAATTATTTTGTTTAAATCTTTTATATTTTCTTTTAAAGAATTATTTTCAATTTTTAAATCATTTGAAGAATTTTTGAGAAAATCATTTGCCTTTTTTAAATCATTTAGTTTCTTTTTCAAAATAGGAGATTCTTTCGATTTTAAAATATCATTTTCTTCTTTTATTTTTTAAAAATCTTTTTGCAATATTTCAATTTTAACATTCTCTTTCTTTAATTCGTCCACATTATTAGATGAAGAGGTGACTAATTTTTTTAACACTTTATTTTTATCACAAACTTTTCTAAATTCATCATGCAATTCTTCAAAAGCACTTTAAAGTTCTTTAAATGTTATCTCATCCTGAGTAGTTTCTTTATCTTTAAGAGCAATAAGACAGAGGTTGGTGACTTCATCATCACTAGCTTCATCATTAGAGATATCATCATCACTTTCTTCATCATTAGAGATATCATCATCACTTTCTTCCCAAACTACTTTAATTTTCTTTTTGCTTCTATTCATCATTTGAAGTTCATGGGTCATGAGATACCCCAAAAGCTCATCAATACTTAATCTTGTTAAATTCTAAAGATTTTGTAGGCGAAAGGTAGAAAATAGAGCCAAAGGTCACTTTCAATGAATAGTGTTATGCTAATTTTTCTTCCAAACTTAACGAATTTCAAATGTTACACAGTAGCTTGCATAGTAACTTTTCTATTAAAATATTTGATTGCATAGTAAAATTTCTTTAAATAATAATTATAACAAATACATCATACAAATATTTTAATAGGAAAGTGATTGTGCACTCTTTGTTTTTACGAGAGTTGTTTTGATAAATTATTAAGTTACTGTGCATTTCACTATTCATCGAAAATGACTGATGGCTTATAATTCAAACATCACCTACCATTTTTGAAGAAGAAAAAGAAAACGTACCCATGCTCCTCAGGTTGAGCGTGCTCGAGCTGCAGCGTCTCCTAAGTCAAGAAGAGGAGTGTTCTTCTCCCAACATGAAGAATTTTTGGTATAAATAGAAGTATTTTAGTTGGAGAAAAATTAATGAAGCGTAGAAGAGATTTGTGGGAGATAATAGCAGAGGTCTCTCTCCAAGAGAGAATGAGAGAGGTATGAATTGAGTGAGGATGTAAGATTCCCTCATCCTCTTGTATCTCTATATATTCTTTGTTGTTGTATTATTTCTAGCTTCAGGGGATGTAGGCATCTCAGTGAGGAGATGTAGACTATGATGGATTTTGGGCATGGCAGGATTGGTAGCAGTTTTTGCTGTGGATCACCTCACATGGGTTGAGGATGTGATTTGTTGGATATCACCCCATGGGAGAAGTGATTCGTTCAGCTCCATGAAAGAAGCGGTGCACGTGGATAAAAAAAGTCAAGAATGGTGATACCAAATTCGGCAAGGAATGGTACACGTGGACAGTTGTCAGAGGAGCTGGATTTGGTACTGCAAATATGGAGTGCTTTGTAGGATAGTGTCGGCCAACCTTCTTCTTTCCTTGGTGTATAAATAGAGAAGTCGAATGGTAAGCGCTGAAGTCCAACAAATGGTATCAGAGCTTGGTGAAGGAAAAATAGAGTGTTTTTTGAATGAACCCGAAATCAAGCTGCTCAAAATTGGATTTTGAGCATACTAGAAGGTGCATCTCGACGAGCGAAATCTAAACTTAGGCCAAAAATCCCTGCCCGCAGTTATACGCAGCAGCAGCATTCCTACTGGGGGAATCGAACTTGAGACCTTTCTTTGATACCAATTGTTGGACCTCAATGCTTACCATTTAGCTTCTCTATTTATACACCAAGGAAGGAAGAAGGTTGGTTGATACTATCTCACAAATCACTCCAGAATTGCTGTACCAAATTCAGCTCGTTTGACAACTGCCTGCGTGCGCCTGTAGACACCCCATTTTGACCGGCCCTAAGACTTGGGCACTTTATTTTGACCACCCTCACCAAAAACATCAAATTGAAATGTTAAATTCCAAACCTCACCCATTTTGGCCATCACTCGTATTTTTGTTAATTTGTAGTGTTTTATAATTTTATGTGCGTGTATTAAATTAGGTGTGTGCATATATTTTAAGTGTGTTTTATAATTGAACTATTTTTAAAACAAAACAAAAGAAAAAAAAGTAAACAAAAGAAAAGTGAAAACAAAAAAATATATATATAATAAAAAAAAAATAAAAAAAATATAATCAAAAAATAAAAGGAAAAAAATAAAAAAGAAATAATGTATTGTGAGTGGGGTTTTGAAAATATGAATATGATGATGAAGGGAGTGGTTGAGGAGTTGAAAAACAAAGAAAAAAACAAAACATTTTCGGTGGAGGGTGGGACATTTGAATGATGATGCTCGGCGGTGGGTGAGAAAGAATAATGAAAAGCAAAAAAAGGGAAAGACCCACCTCTACGACCCATACACACAATCATCACATACAGCACATGGGGAGGGACTCACGATTGAGAGAGAGACACACATGGAGGAGGAGGAGAGGCATCTAATCTCTCTCTCTCTTGAATAAAAAAGACTCACTGATGAAGAGAAGAGAAGAGGCTCGGCAATGGATGGGTAGAGGGGAGATAAAAAAATAAAAGGAGACACAACACAGGAGGACAGAGAAGGGGGACTCAGAGGCAGGCACATGAAAGATAGAGAGAATTGACTCCTCTCTCTCAGAGGGAGCTTGAGACTCAACACATACAGATTTCGGGGGGAGAGGGGCTTCATAGAGGGGGAACACACGGGGCAAAGGAGGAGAAGAGGACCAACCTCTCTCTCTCTTTTCTCTCTCACCTCACTGATCTCTAACAGATGCAAGCTTCACACCCATCTTCCTCACACTGAGGCACCACTGTAACACCAGCACACACCACCCACAGCTAACATACCCAGCCTCACTCTCCCTCTCAACATCTTTTTCTCTGTACCAAGACACACCCACCTTGACACAACACACACTCAGGCACCACCCACGGTATAGACCATGCACACACATGCACCCTCCTCTCTCTAAACCACCGACCCACCAGCCACACCACCACCGATCATCCTCACAAACACACAACACCATGACCTCACAAACACAAAACACCATCACCACCGGCAGCACACACCATCACACAACCTCACTCCCTCTCTCTCTTCTCCCTAACCCACCCAACTCTCTCTCTCTCTAAACCACCAACACACACAACACACCATCACACCCTCACCACCTCTCTCACATGCACGGCACAAACCCAGCAGCTTCATCACACCATCTCACTCTCTCTCTCTCGGCTAACATACCCAGCACACACATGCATATCACCACCATCCATCCATGCATATCACCATACTAACCTCTCCCTCACTCGGCACCACTCTCTCTTCTCCCTCTCCCCGATCACATAGCTCCCATATCACCCACGGCCTGCACACACGCACGGCAGCAGCCCATCCACGGCCACACACCCAGCACACACTCGAACTCTCTCTCTACTCACACACCCATCGCACACCACCTTGCATGACCCACGGCAACCCACGGCAGTAGCCCACCCAAACCCAGCATCCACAGACCAGCCACCCCACCACCGCTGCCACACACCCAGCACACACGGGCTCTCTCCTTCTCTCTCTAACACACCCATGCACCACCCATCACTCACCTCACCTCAACCATGCACACCCACAGACCCACCATGCACGGCCCTCACCTCTCTCTCTCTCTACCGTGGCTATCCTAACACACACCCACTCCACTGCCATGCCCCGATCACCAAACCCAGCAGCACACCAACACTCACCATACACCTAGCTCTCTTCTCTCTCTAGGATGAACCCACATGCACAACACACCCACACACATGCACTGATACACGGCACCATGCACACAAACCCAACTCACTCTCACACTCTCCCTCTTTCTCTCTCTCTCTCTCTCTCGGCTTAGATAGAGAAAAGGTGGTAAGTGGGTGTCTAGAGAGAAAGGGTGGTGAGATGAGAGGAATGTGTGTGAGGAGGGAAATTTAACTTTTTGGACTTGGGCCAATTCTGCTATGGTCTTACATATGCTTAGTAGATCAAGGTGAACAGACCTCTTTGGGCTTGTAAGTGGAGTAATTTTGGGCTGAGCCCTCCATTGAAGATGAGTACGTGGGCTAGATTGGATTGAAGACACATAGATTTTTGATAATTGATGAGTGGTCGGGGGTTTTTAAAAACTTTTATTTTATTTTTTTTTATTTTATTATCTTGAGTGTTTTGTGAGATTTTACTTTATTTTATTATTCCCTCATCTTTTATTCGGATCTGTAATAATTCAAGTATTGTAATAATTCCCCGCCCCGCTTCTTTCTATCCCATTCTTTTATCGCTTTCCCTAACTGTGTGTATGTATATATCTGACATGTCATGCATATCCCTGCTTTACATCCATGATCCATGCATAAGATTTGGCTAAATTTGCATCTTTATGCTTCAATTGATTTTCCCATGATTCTGTGTGCTATCGGATGTTTTAAGATGATTCACATGTCATATTCTAGAAGCCAAATCTTTAGTGCATTTCATGAGTGAATTGCATTAGGATTCTGTATATAAGATCATGCATATTTTACTAACTTTTGTTTTGTAGTCGTTCGAGGGACGTCGGTCAATCTGTGAGTTTTTATGCTTTAGCATCTTATTTGTGTGTGATTTTCTTATTATGTTTAGCATCCTACCATGTGGCTATTTGCTTAAGTGATATAACTGTATGAATGTCTGTGGATGAAGGCTTGTTGTTTGAATTGGAATAATTCAATAAATGTACGTTTTAAGCCCACTTTGTCAAGTGGCAAATTCAAACCCTTTTCGACAAACAAACATGAAATTGAATTGTTCCAATTTGAGCAAACTAGTCTATACTTGTATGCTTCACATAATAAATTTTAGGATTTACTAAAATAATCAGAACATGAACATATAAAGAAAATAAAAGTCATATCATGGTTTAGTAGAGGCCGATCTTTTGATCGGGCGAGTGGGGGTGCTCATTATTGACCTTCCCCTCTCATACCTGAGGTTCCGAGCCAAGCATCCTTGGTTACGACGAACAGTGGCCTTTGGCACCGAGTCATGGGTTTCCTAATTTCCCAAAATATTAGGTGGCGACTCTGAGTTCTGATGACGCAGTCCATTTTTGACAAAATTGCAATAAAATGGATTTTCAATAAAAGTTGCCAAATCTGGACTCTCATCTACATTTCACATTGCACTCGTGAGACATTGAGATCAAAGAGATCTCGGGAGTCCGAACTGTTTAACGCGCGCGGGTACCCCCCGGGCATGTTACAGCGCCGTACCTCGCCGAATTCAGTGCTGCCATTCCTGACTTTTTCATCTGTGTGCACCGCTCCTCACAGGGAGCTGAACAGATCACACCAAAACCTATAGGTAGTAGTGAAGGCGCAACTTTGAGGTTGTTTAGGATGATATATATAAGTGCATTTTTTGACTTTTTGGCTAAAAAAATAAGGGAAAAAAAAATGATTATTTGGGATAACTTTGTAGACACCCTATTTTGACCGGCCCTAAAACTTGGGCACTTTCTTTTGATTACCCGATGATGAAAATAAGAATATGCTGTCTCATAAAATTCTCAGTAAAAAGATGGAATGCAAACTTTAATCCCAGCCTTACACCTATTTTTGCCAAATTATTTTAGATCCATTCTCCATTTTCTTTTCCTTTATTATGTATTATATATATACATATATATATATATATATTATGTTATATTATTATATAATATTTTATTAAATTTATTCAGTACCGTGGTTTCACCTACGCACTCTACTTTTGTATATATATATATATATTAAATATTTTATATATTATTATATTCTATGAGGATACTATTCCTGTAATGACCCAATATTTTTTTTTGCCAAATGAAAAGATAGTCAGATGGGTTTGGTGGAAAATAGAACATATGATGATAGATTATGAGTGGGATATATCATAGGATGATGATATTTTCACTGGGGTGGTAAGTGGGTTATTTATTTTAATTAAAGATATCATAAAAGAGAGAAGTGAGTGGTTACACACAACAGCAGCATGTGGATGCTTTTATCATGAAAGGGGGACACACGGTGTTCTACCATCAAAACCCACTGATACTTAATATATATAAAGTTGCTTTACAGCTGCAATTGTAGTCTTACTTTCGATGCTCTTCCTCTCAACGGGTTGGTATTTGAGAGTCATAGAGGACAGAACATGACAAGGAAGAAGATGAGTTTGGGCCAATAATGAAGTTCGAGGAGGTGATTAAAATAAAGAGGAGGTGCTGGAGTGGGGTTAAGAAAAAATAAAGAATATTTTTGGAGAGAGAAGTAGTGTGCATGAGGGGAGATGAAAGATAACACTCAGGAACTAAACAATTCATCTCTCTCTGCACTGCTGTGTGGATTCAACTCTTTCTCAGATATTCATTTACATATATCATCATGGCTCCAGTAGCAGCAACAGCACCTGCAGATTCGGTAAAGCCTAGAGATGTTTGTTTTGTGGGTGTTGCACGTACACCAATGGGTGGATTTCTTGGTTCTCTTTCACCTTTACCAGCCACTAAGCTTGGATCCATAGCTATTGGCACGACTCCATCGATTTCCCTTGGACCCACTCATTATCATCCCTGCCTTGCCCCCCCTAGTTTTGAAGATTATTCTGAGCCTCTCCCTCTTTGCATCTATCTGTGCTGCTGGAGATAGTGCAGCATGCCATAGGAGTTGTACTTCAACAATGATGGGTTTGCTGTTAAGAGACTGCAAAGTGGTGTGAACAGGCTTGCGGATCTTGTTGGGGTTACTCTTGGTCCGAAGGGCCGGAATGTTGTTCTAGAGAGTAAGTATGGCTCCCCAAAAATTGTTAATGAGGGGGTGACTGTGGCTGGAGAGGTTGAATGAGAAGATCCAGTAGAGAACATTGGTGCTAAATTGGTTAGACAAGCAGCTGCCAGGACCAACGACTTGGCTGGAGATGGGACAACCACATCTATTGTTCTTGCGCGAGGTCTTATCACCGAGGGTGTAAAGGTGGTAGCAGCTGGTGCAAACCTTGTTCTGATTACCAGAGGAATTGAGAAAACAACAAAAGCTTTGGTTGAAGTGCTTAAGCTAATGTCTAAAGAGGTTGAAGACAGTGAACTAGCAGATGTGGCTGCCGTTAGTTCACGTGGGTGCGCCTCAGTTATGCATGTAGATTGTGATGCTTTGAGGCTAAAGCAAGTTGAGGCATGATGATAATAGCATATGGACTGCCCGAGGATATCCCTTATCTTTATATATATTATATATATATATATATATATATATTTTTGAGTTGATTTGAAATTTTCCATCCAATTAGGAACATTGTTACTACAATAGAGGGCCACCACGTGGGCGTGGTTGTTAATAGGCCACCCATGCTAACTGGTTGATTGCGTGTTGCTGCCTCTTGTGGTGATTCAAAATTGGTTTGGTTTTTGAATGGCTCGGGTGGGCCCGAAGCACGTGGGTTTACATGAGGTGAGGTTTGAGGAATCATATTGAAAGTCGGAGGGCTTGTCGTGATTTTCACAATGATGATCTCGGATACATAATCGGGTGATGTCTGCATTTTCAGATTAACTCTTCTTCTAGCTTGAGGTAGGGATTCCTACTCATTCTTATGTGTTTTAACATAAATGTTGAGTTATTTGTATAGATGGTTTGATTTGGGAAGTTAGGGTTTGAGATGTATAATGTTGAAAAGAGGGGTTTTGTTCAATTGACTCATACCTATGTGTTTTGGGTTTAAAATAGAGATTATTGATATTTTTGATAATATTTGAGCCTTTGGGTCAATATTGAGAAAAAGGGAGAAAATACAATGTTTGGGTATATTCGGGTCATTAGTGTAATTAATGACAATTATTATGGAAATATGAAATTGAGCTAGAAATAATGAAATTGACTCATTATGAGATAGAATGGTGAAGTTGGATTCATTAATCACTCACCTTTGAAATGTTGGTAATTTATCTGTTGATGCATTTATTATCTGTTTAGAAATAATTGCTTTGGGCTATGATGTAGGATAGTCTTGATTGTTGCAGACAATGCATGATGATTAGGCAAACTAAAACTAATCAATTGAAATGTCATCGAATATGACGGTTGTGATAATACATCGAATTTGTGTATTAAATGAACATGTATATGATAACGTTTATATACATCGTGTTGTGTGGGAGAAGATAGGGGATGTACTCCACGGTTTAAGGGAAGATAGGGGATGGACTCTTAAACCGGATGTTGTTTGGGAGGAGATATGGGATGTACTCCATTGATACAGCAAATAAGTGTATCTATTTAAGTATTGATATAGCAAATCTGTATATCATATATGAAGTATGGAAGTGTTTTGTTAGAGATTGATACAACAAATACGTGTATCTATTGTGAAGTACGAAATGTTTAATTTGAGTCTTTATCTCAATTGAAATGGAAGTACTGTTGATATGAGATGTAACCTCACTTAAAGTGTATGGCCAGGTTCTGAGCCAGAATCATGAATTAAGAAATGGAAATTGTTATGAAATATGGACACATTTGTCATGTAATAGAAATGGATTATGAATGGAATTATGTAAGTTAAACATTTATCGGATGCTCACGTTTTAGTTATTGCTCATATTATGTTTAGCATATCTCTACTGGTCTGTTGGCTCACCCTATACGAGAATATCATTTTCAGGTGCAGGTGAGATGTTACCTCCAAGGCAATAGCATGGATGGACTCTCGGGAAGCAAGAGTTTCCTAGTTATGTTTTATGTGTGCATGAATGTTATTTGTAAAGCCAAGGGCTTAAGATGTAATGAGTGAGACTCAATTTGTGTAACCAAGCAATGTCTTGGAAAGATGAAAGCCTATATGGCATTTAATTGCTTGTTAAACAGTGAACTCTGATATATGAAAGTATGTTGTTTCTCATATTTATTCCGCATATGAGCTATCTTTATTGTAATATTTTGGGGGTGTTACAATTCCCCCTTTGAAAAATTCACTACACTCTCATTGTGTGCTTTGTTGTTTTAGAGCCGCTTTGGTCAAATTATGTTACATATTTGGCCTGCTAAAATTTATTTTATCAGTCCATTTATTTTGTTATTTTATAAGTTAAATACTTTTGTGTGTTTTTACATATTTTTTTGGGTATTTGTACATATATTTATGCTAATTATACATTTAATATATTATAATATTATAAAGTTATTATGCACCTTTTGAAAATTCACTCCTCCACCGTTTGAAGTTTTGTTTGTTTGTGAGCTTATATTGCCTATAAAAGAGGCGGGTGATTGAGAGATCCGGGGGAGGTTGAGAGAATTAAAAAAGAGAATCAAAGAGAAAAAAGAAGTGGTGCGAGAGAGTTTGAGAGAAAAAGAATCAGAAAGAAGGAAAATTATTTTTTGAGAGAGAGAGGGAAAATAAAATATTTTCTTAGATATTTTTATTTCCATTTCATCAATACACCATTCAAAAAACAATCACCAAAGCTGTAATTCCAAATTTTGGATTGAGAATTGAGAACACATTCCACAGACTTGAGGGTAATCAAAAGAAAGTTTGTGAATCAGAAAATTCATCATTTCCCCGAAAGGTGAGTTTTCGCAAACTTTCATTTAATTTAAAAATGTGATATAATTTGTTTAAATACTTCATTTACTGCTTTTCGTAATTCTTTTCTTCTTCTTCTTTTTTTTTTTTTATCGTTTTAGGCTGCACCACTCATATATCTGCTGTAAATTACTTTTTATATAATTGTTTTACCATTAATGGGAAGGCTGCACCACCCACATCTCTGTTGTAAATTAATTTTTTTTATATAATTATTTTACCATTATAATGGGAAGGTTGCACCACCCACATATTTTTTGTAATTTATTTATTTTTATATAACTGTTTTACTGCTTTAACGGGAAGGCTGTACCACCCACATATCTGTTATAATTTAAATATTATATATAAACTGTTGTAATTTATTACTTTAAATAATTTATCCCACCAGATGAATAGTAACCTTCGGTGGTGAATAGTAACCTCGACAATGAATAGTACCTCCGGTGATGAATAGTAACTGCGAACGAAAAATGCCCGATAAGATGAATAACGATCAAAAAGGGTGAATAGTAATTATCGTGGTGAATAGTACTATCGGCAATGAATAGTGCCCCGGGATGAATAGTGCTCCCGCAAAATAAGTTTCCCTAGGCGGTACGGAGCAATCCTCCCACGTCATGCAGAATATTTTCCGGCAATCCCCAAAGTACATCAAGTTTCTTTATTTTTATTTTTTTATTATTTTGAGAGTTTGTGACGTTTTTATTTTGTTATAATATTCCCTTGTCTCTCTTATTTGGTTTGTAATAATCTATTCAAAGTATTGTAATAATTCCCCGCCCGAATCTTTCTATCCCGTTCTTCTACTTGCTTTCTTTATCTGTGAATATGCATCATATTTCGTCTTTCATTATATCTATGCTTTGCATTCATGTTTCATGCATTTTGATTCGGCTAATTTTGCATTTGTAGATTTAATCAATTTCTATGTGATTATGTGCGCTACCTCATGTTCTTGAGATGATTCACATGTCATATCTTAGAAGCCGAATCTTTAGTTGCATCTCATGAGTGAATTGTATTAGGATTTTGTATATAAGATCATGTATATTTTACTGACTTTGTTTTGTAGCTTGTTTGCGGGTCGTCAAACATGTAAGTTTTTATGCTTTAGCATCCCGTTTGTGTGTGTTTTTCTTACTATGTTTAGCATTCTACCATGAGGCTATTTACTTATGTGATATAACTCTATGAATGCCAGTGGATGGAGGTTGTGTCGCTTAATTTGGAATGATGTTGATTTTCATGTTTGTAAGCTCAATTTATTTGGGTTGTACATCTTCAAAACTCTTTCAAAACTACATGAAATCAAGTTGTTCCAAAGTGGGTGATATAGTCTATACTTGTATATTTCACATAGTAAATTTTAGGATTTATTAAATAATCAGAACATGAACATATAAAGAAAATAAAAGTCATATCATGGTTTAGTAGAGGCCGATCTTTTGATCGGGTGAGCGGGGGTGCTCAATTAATGACCTTCCCCCTTCATACCTAAGGTTTCGAGCCAAGCATCTTTGGTTACGACGAATAGTGGCCTTAGCACGAGTCATGGGTTTTCTAATTTTTCCAAAAATATTAGGTGGCGACTCTGAGATCTGATGATGCAGTCCATTTTTGAAAAAATTGCAATAAAATTGATTTCAATAAAAGTTGCCAAATCTGGACTCTCATCTATGTTTCACATTGCACTAGTGAGACTAGATCAAAGAAATCGAGGGTCCGAACTGTTTAATGCGCGCGGGTACCCCCCGGGTATGTTACAGTTTCTGGCGACTCTACTGAGGATTTTATGAAACCTTGACTCGAACTCCATGATATGACTTTTATTTTCAATTATATGTTTATTGCATTGCATGCATTGGTGCACTTAAAGTCCCTATGTTGCCCATATATTGGTGGGGGCACAGGCACACTTTTTGTGACACTATAGCTATCTCTACGTTACTTTGGAAGCCTTGTGTTATAACCTTTTGTGATCTGAAGGTTCTCAGACTTTGAAGAGAGGCTATGTTGACTCTTCTGATTTTCTAAAGATCTTCATTGGTTATGACCCAAATGACTCTTTGGTAATGTCACATTGACTTTAACCCTTAAAGTAAAGCCAACCTTGTACATATAGTGAGCTATGGTACCTTTCAAAATTAGGATAGGATACTCTCCAATTTCTAGGATGTATGATACCGCTTGTTTGAATAGTGAACCCTAGATTATTTCAAAAGCTAGGACAGGATAACCTTACCCTCCATAGGGGTGTTTGTAGACACCCCATTTTTGACCGACCTTAAGACTCAGACGTCACCGATTGAGCGCTCGGTGATGTTGCATATCGTGCTCGTTCAGAAGTCTCAGAGTCGCAGCCGTGCGCCCTGCCTCCGGACTTCCGAACCCTCTTCTGTGCCTTGCCTCGGTTTGCGAACCAGACTCGGTTTTCTCTGTTTTCTTTCCTGAAGGGAGGGAGAGGTCTCGTAGACCATCTCTTAGTGGCCGTGGGCTACATTTCGTGGCCGTAGGCCATTTTGCCCATTTCGGAGCCCGGTTCCCGATTTTCGGAGCCGTCAGGCCGTGTGCCTCGGTTCGGGACCGTCTAACCATCTCCGATTCCTCCGGTTTTCAGCATGCATCTTATTTACTCCCTTTCGAGGGACACTGGGGTCTTAGATACCCACTTCGTGGCCAAACACCACTTTCGGTGCTTAACAGCCTATTTTCGGGACCCCGAACTGCGTGTTTTGGTCCCCGAGCATTCGTTTTGCATCGGTTTTCGTTCATTTTTGGCAGGTACCTCTGTTTTATCACCAGGAAGATCACTGGAGGGTGGGAGGCTAGTAATTGTCTCAGAAAGCAGTTATGCTCTTCCGGCGCCCCCCGGCGCCCCGTTTTTCTCACTTCCGGGCTAATGTTGAACACCCTAGGGCCATTTTCTTCAAGCCAAAACCACATATTTGTGTTGTACACACATGGGAGGACCCTAAAAACACATGGCCGGCCAGTAATTGTTTTGTCCATTTTGAACCCTCTTTGAAAAGTGGCTTGTTGTTTCTCCTGTTTCAGAGTTGCCAATTTCCAACCACAGGGTCTTGTTCAGCACACATGGGAGGCCACCAATGTGTGGTGGCCGGCCAGCAAATCTTGGTTTCATTTTTACCCCTTGGCCGGCCGGCCATAGGGGGTGGCCGGCCGGCCACCTGAAACAAAAATACATGGCCGGCCATGCTCTTTGGGATGTGTTCCTTACAGCTGCACAGCTGTTTCCCCCAGAAAATATCTGTATCCGGGGGATATTTTGGGAGGGAAAGCTTGGGTGCATTTCCCTCCACCTTTACACCCCTCCTTTTGTCCATATAAGGCAGCCAAGAACTGGTCCCAAGGGTTAGAAAAATTGCTCTCAAGGATACACACCCATATCCATCTATATCTCTCTCAAACTCTCAAGTTTGCTTCCATTTCTTCATCATCATCTAGCACCACCATCACCACTCCATTTCCAGCAGCAAGGAAGGGTTCTTGAGAGGCTTAGAAGCAACTTTCCTCAAGCCAAGAGGAAGCAAAAGTGAGGTCTTCAAGGGTAAGTCTCAATCCCTCTCTTTTGTAGCATTTTCTTGCTTCATTTCTTAAGCCTACTTGCTCACTGTTTTGGGCTCCGACCTTAACTGAAATTAGGTCTATTTTGAGCCATTCTTGATGTTTGTTCAAGGGCTCAACCCTGTTTGAGCCCTCCATCTTGCACTTGTTTCAATATCCTCTTATATGCCATTATTTTGCATTGAATATTTGGCCTATGTGTGATCTGAATTGGAGCATCTCATGAACTGATATTGTACTTATTTTGAGGCCCTCTCCAACATTGAAGAAGGGCTCAACCTTTTTTTCATGCTCCATATGCCACTTGCTTTAAATCCATGTTTTACCCTTGTTTTTGCATGCTTTTTCTAGCCTAGGAGTGATCTGTTTTCGAGCATAATGTAAACTGTGAGTGGGCCTATTTTGAGCCCCTCTTCAACATTGAAGAAGGGCTCAACCCTTTTTGGCCTCTCTATCATGCACTTGCTTCATAATCTCTCATATTTACCGTAAAGTTGCATGATTTGTTTGACCTACATGTAGTCTGTTTTGGAGCATGCCATGAACTGTGAGTGAGCTTATTTTATGTCCCTCTATAACATTTTAGAAGGGATCGACCTTGTTGGGGGTCCCTATGTTATACTTGTCTTTATATCCCTCTTTGGCCCCCATTTTTGCATGCTTTTTTTGGCTTATCTAGCTTCTGTTTTCGGCCATCATCAGAACTGGAAAGAGTCATATTTTGATCTTCTTGTCATATTTCATTAAGAGTATTTTCTGGTTTGATGAATGTTTGGGGTACCTCATGTTATAGCCTTGTGTATCCTAGATCTTGCATGGCATTTTTAGCATGTTTGCATACTGAGTTGGGGGATGTCATCTACTGTAAATGTTCATATTTTTGATCCCTCATCAGTGTTTTAGAAGGGTATTTTTCCATTTGGGCATCGCATGTATCACTTGCTTCAATACCCCTCTCTTGGCCCGTATTTTTGCATGCTATTGTTGCCCTACCTATGCTTGCTATTTAGCCCTTTTGTGACTGAAAAATGCTTGTCTTGGGGCTTCCTTGCTACTATATTTTCATTCCATGTCCATATTGTGCATGCATTGCATGGCTGTAGGCCATTTCGGGCGCCTAATATCGCATTTCGGGACCATTCCGTGCAGTTGGTGTCATTTCCCCACCTTTCGGGACTGTTTTGCATCATTTGTAAGTGCTGAAATTCCATTTGCACGTTTGCATATCATTTCCATGTTATTTCATGCCTTTATGTTATTGCCTCGGTTTGCGCGCCCGTGTGCACGCATTTCGAGGCATCTCATTTTCGTCCGACGGCCTCTTATATGAGTGTGGCTGAGGCTCTCTCATGTTAGTATAAGTCCAATTTACATTTGGAGCGCCATTTCATGCATTATGTTATTTTCTCGGTTTGCGTGCCCGTGTGCGCGCATTTTGAGGCACTTCATTCTCATCGAACGGCCTCCCGTGTGAGTGTAGCTGAGGCTCTCTCGTGTTGGTATAAGTCCATCTTGCATCGCATATCTCATTTTAGTCCTGTTGCATTCCGTATGCCATATTCTCGGTATGCGTGCCCGTGGGCACGCATTTCGAGACATCTCATTTTAGTCCCATTGCATATCATTTCCATGCCATTTCATGCCTTACGGCCATCGCCTCGGTTTGCGCGCCCGTGTGCACTCATTTCGAGGTGCTTCATTTTCATTCGTCGGCCTCTTATGTGAGTGTGGCTGAGGTCCACTCGTGTTAGTGTAAGTCCAATTTGCATTGCGTATGCCATTTCATGCCTTAGGATCATCGCCTCGGTTTGCGTGTCCGCGTGCACGTATTTCGAGACATCTCATTTTCATAGCATTGTATATGTTAGGATTGCATATTAGCTGCATTTCATGCATGTCATGCATGTTGCATCGTGTTCGGGATAGAAGTTAGCCCGGGCACGGGAAACGAGGCGCGTTTCGTACTCCGAGTGACGGAACGGGTCTTAATTCCCAAGTCACCGACACTCCGGATTACCCATGATGAAGTTAGGTTTTGTTGTAGCATTCATCTGCATTCATCCTATATTGAGTTATGCAATCCGATTCCTCGGCCATCATGCATCGAGATGCGTGATTGGTGGCACGAGGATCGAGGCATGCATATATTTGTGAAATACATTGCTATGCCCCTTTCCTGCTCTCTGTTGCAGCAAAATCAAGAATCAACAGTCTTTCAAGGCTTGGCACGCGGTTCGAGGAACATTGCAAACAGAGGCTAATTGGGGCATCCCAGTGGATTTCTGCGCAAGGCAGCCCAGCATACATCATTCATCAGAATTGGGGCAGCCCCTGGCTTGCATGCCAGTTTACAGTTTTTCTTAGATTAATTTGTTAATTAATTAGGAATTTGTTAATTAATTAGGGATCTGTATATTTCGGACTGTATTATTCTTTCATTTCGGACTGTATTATTATTTATTCGGACCCTCTACGCGAGGGCATAATTGTAATAAGTGTGGGTGAGTGTGATGTATGTCTTCCAACCCCACGTCTTTCTTCCCTTTTATTTACCCGCTTATGATGGTTAGATATAGGGTATATTTCAATTAGCATACAGTATGACAGCATGTTTGCATCATTCATCTGTTTTGCACGCACCGGGCTCGGCGCATCATACAAACTGCATTTGTATTTCAATTCCGAATTGAATACGTGTTAGCTGTAGCATTCCATATGCCATGTTTAGAATAGCCGAGCCTGCTATAGTTGCATTATTGCATGCGTTGCATTAGGCATTTCTGTATAATTAGGATCATGCATGATTTCTAATCAGTTTCTGTTTTTAGCTTGGAGTACTCGGTGAGTTTTATGCTTTAGCATCCTTGCATGCGTGTGAGTGCTGCCATGAATAGCATGCTTGCCATGAGGCTATGTGCTTATGTGATATAACTGCCTTGAATGCCTGTGGGTGGAGGTTGTGTTACTTGAATTGGGACAATGTGTTGACTGTTTGTTTTAAGCCCACTAGACAGTGGCAAAGTCATGTTTTCTAAGCCCACCCGAGGGTGGCAAATCCGCGTCTTAGCCTACCTGCGGGTAGCACCATCAAACCATTTTCAAACAAACAAACATGAAATGTTTTGTTCCAATTCAGGCGACTTAGTCTATACTTGTTTGCTGCGAGCATCACATAGTAACCTAGGCTAATAACCGGAATAAGAACTCACAATGTTTTCAAAAACAGATATCATGGTTAGTAGAGGCCGGTCTTTGACCGGGCGGGTGGGGGTGCTCACGAAGTGACCTTCCCCAATCGTAACCAAGTTCCCGAGCCGAGGCAACTTTGGTGATGACGGACACGTGGTCTTTGGCACCGAGTCAGGGTTTCCTAAATTTCCCATAAAAAAAAAACATTTAGGTGGCGACTCTGTATCTGGCAAAGCAGTCCATGTTTGGCACTTCTTTCAAAAAATCTATTTTCAAAACGATTTGCCGGATTTGGACTCTTTGGTTCAGATTACGAATTGTGACACGAAATCGAGTCCGAACTGTAGCGAGGCCCCCCCCCCCCGCGGGCTTGTTTACAGTGTTTGTTCTCTTTCCTACTATGTGTTATGTGCAATGTATTGAATCTATACAGGGGTTCTCAAATTCGAATGAGTGGTTCAGGCATTTTAGTTTGTGGGCTTCAGTGTGTTTTTAGTGAGGGCATAATTGGAAGTTTTGTTTTGTTTCTGTAATTGGGAAGTGACCACCTGTTGATTGCATGGGCTTTATTTTGAATATTGTGGATGGCCCACATGTTGACTGGCAATTTGAGGATGGTTTTATTCTGAGTTCTGAATGGAGTATTGAGTCTAAGTTTGATTCCACCAAGTTTGTAGAGTTGGGATCAGACTCGAGTCATTCTAGTGAGTCAGAGTCTGTTGATTTTGATAGTGCTAACCTAGACATTTCTGTCCCGTCTAGGTCTTCTTTGTCATTTTCTTTTGAGTCTGTTGTCAAAAGTCTGTTGTCATTGCTGAGTCATAGTCTCTTTTTAATAAACAAAAAAAAAAAAAAAATGCCATAGAGTCTGCCTACTTCTCTGTGCCTTTAAATCATAGCATTGGCCAAAGTTTTTCAAAACATTTTCCAAAACTTTAATAAAAATAAAGAGGAAGAATTTCCTCGGGATTTGTAAATTTTGATCAATTGAGAGGAGGAGAGGTGTGCTAAGCCTTTGATGAATAAAATCATTTATGTTAATGTGGATACTGAGAAGGATCCTGGCTTGGTCCAAATTGGTTCTATCTTGTCTTCGTAAGAGTACGGGTGATTAGTCACTTTGTGAAAAGATTTCAAAAACTGTTTTTGTGTGGTCCTATGAAGACATGCTTGGAAGTGATTATATAGCATAGGATTCCTCTTGATTTGAGGTCCGATCTCCTTAGCTCCTTAGCTTTTAAACCGTTATTCGAAGTGTTCAATAATCAACCAAAAGTGTGAGACTTGCATAGCAGAAATGGAAACAACCCTTGAACTAGGGGCAATGATGTGATTCAAATGGAGGTAGCCCTTGAACTAGGGGCAATAAGGTACTACCCTTGAGAGGCTCGCTGGGATGAAAATCCAGAAGGGTGACCCAGGCAAAAGTTAGAGCACAAAAAAAAAAAAAAAAAAAATGAAAATCTCGCAAGGTTGAAAACCCAAAAGGGCAGCTTTGGCAAAAGTTAGAGCATAAAAGGGGAGTGTCAATACCCGAGGGAACCTTAACCGGAACTATGTAGGGCCTATGATTCAAATTGGAAACAACCCTTGAACTAGGGGCAAGAAGGTCGGATGTGGTTTAGATTGGAAGCAGCCCTTGAACTAGGGGCAATGAGATTGGATGTGAGCAAAGAGTTAAAAATGGATCGTTTCCCAATGAAGATTGCCCAGAAAGGCAAAACCCATAATTTGAGAGAAGAAAGACAATTGAGTTCTTATCCACTACACTAGGGACAAATTCAGGCCCAATTAGCCTAGTCCCTATATCATCATATCTATTGGTCAAGTGTAGTAGTCGTTTATAGATGGCCTAGAGATTTCACAACCAATCAACATGGACAAGTTAAAACAAAAGTACCATTCTTGAGAGGCTCGCTGGGCTAAAAACCCGGAAGGACTACCCAGGCAAAAGTTAGAGCAGAAAAAAATCAAAAAAAAAAAAAAGAAAGTTAAAAACCAAAAAAAAAAAAAAAATGAAAAAAATGAAAAAAGAGAAAAGTTTGCAAGGTTGAAAACCTGAAAGGGCGGCTTTGGCAAAGTTAGAGCACAAAAGGAGAGTGTTAATACGCGAGTGACCCTTAGCCGGAACTACGTTGGCCTGATTCCTATATTTAGGATACGTAGGTAGCTTCATCTTGAAATTCGGCCCTAATAATTTTTCAACTCATTTATTTTGTCCATGTTTGATTGGTGTATCTTTCGTTGATTTGGTTGTCCTATCTGTGTTTGATTGGTGTATCTTCGTTCTGCTCAGTTCAGTTGGTTCAATTGAACTTGGTTTGGTTCGGTTCGGTTCGGTTCGGCAGTTCGATTTGGTCTAGTTCCGCTCGGCTTCATTTGGTTCGGATCAGCTTGGTTTGGTTATCACCATTGATTATCTGGTTCGGGGCTATGCATCCCAATGGTTGATTCCATGTTGGTTGGGTAGTGGCCATTTGCAAAAATAGGTTTTGATTATTTTGAATGAAGTTGACTGATTTTTCTCAAAAATTATTCCATTTTTTGCAAAACCAGACCATTCTTTGGATTTAAAAAAGGAAAAATTTTCAGTGCTCACAACTTAGCTTACATGATTTCAAAATAGTAAATGGAATAAGTATACTAATCTAACTCTCATGTTGATCAAAACATTTTTACAAAAAAATCAAGAAAAAAAAAGTCAAGGTATGAACTAGGGGCTTAGTCGAGTTAGAGATTTTGTCTTCCCACCGCTTGAGTTAACTATTCATCGTCGGAAGTTGGTATTCATCCGGCGGGGTTCGATTCCAACCTTTTGGTCGGCCCACCAGTGTCAATTTCAACCCATCATGACAAACTGCAGAATCGCTTAGGCTTAATAGTTATGTTTCAAAGTCTTGTTTTTTTTAAGTTCCTTTCATACTAGTCAGTGTATATAAGTGTGTTTGGATCGTTTTGCTTCATTTTTCTTTCGTTAAGTCATTCTTTGATTTAGGTCAGTATAGGTTAATATAGAATCAATGTCCAATTCAGAGTTCAAAACTTAATCATTCTCAAATTCAATTAAAATTGTTTTCAAACTCAAAGTGATATGCCAATCACACCATTGATGTGCAAACACGAAACTTAATTTTATTGCAGTCAGGAGATGACATCCTCGATTATAGAGACAAAACCCAGAAAAACACAAAAAAAAAAAAAGAGTTGAAGCTGTACTTGCCCACTCCAAAAACAAAACAAACACAGAAAAAAAAAACACAAAAAAAAAAACAACAAAAACATAAACATAAAAGTAAAAGAGAGTAGCATTTTCTCAATTTTTCGTCAGCAACTCGGCGGTGAAGATTACAACCAGCATCATTTGCACACAGCTTCGCTGCCTGACTTTACCATCAGCTACCTCGCTTCATCTTTACTCCTTCGAAGCTCTTGAAGACTCTGCCTCGGTTTTGGCAGAGCTTCCGAAGGAGATTATTCCTTGCTGGCCATCAAATTGGTTGTGGGAAGAAACTCCGAATCGAGCCACAGAGGTGGCCTGTCGTTTCAGCTCTTTGTTCTGCTTTTTCAGTGCACTAATTTCTACTCAAGCGTCTTTGTACATACATTGGGGGAGGGGAGTTGTGCATTAACTGATGTACCTTACACGTCCTGTTTTGCAGTCGATGGGACAAGTTGGAGACCGCAGTCACGGTCTCCACACATGACCTCAGCGTATACGAGTTTGCTTTGATGTCAGACTGTGTCGCCATTATTTGTTCAACTGACATCGTTGGAAAGCTGAAAACATGGGAAGGATGAAGAGCTCGTGGTTGAGGTTTAGGGGAGTCGGAATCGGTCATCTCTATCGTGGACTCATTTAAGTCTGGAAAAAGAGTGAGAGAACCGTGTGAAGAGGCCATGGCAGAGGAGAGTAATGCAAAAGAAAGAGGTTGATGATAGAGAAAGTTTGTAGGCCTGCCTCTCTTTCGTAGGCCTCAATTTAAGAAGAGAGCGAAGAAGAAGAAGAAGAAGAAGAAGAAGAAGAATAAGACAAAGAGGATAAACATTGGGATAAGGCGTTAAAGAATTGGGGTAGCCTGTCAGTCAGGCGCTGCAATTGTTGAAATCGCACGCCAGACATGACACTCGAAGAAGATGAAGGGAGAGAGAGTAAGACAAAAACAAAGAGAGAGGCGGGAAAGTTGTATATGTATATATGTGTGTATATGTATTGTACATCTATGTATTATATATATTTGTTTGAATATTTGGTCACAAGATATTTGGTCACAAGAGTGGCTTGGTTCAATGGTTCGGCTTAGTGGTTAAGGATTAAGAGCCTGAGCTTGAGTTCAGAGGTTCGAGCCCCTATGGCGACGAGTGTTTCTTTTGTTTTGTTTTGGTTTTATATATATGTCTCGTACACCTGCTTATTATATATATTTGTTTGAATTTTTTTGTCACAAGTGTGGCTTGGTTCAGTGGTTTGGCTCAGTGGTTGAGGACTTAAGATCAGAGGGTCGAACCCTCGTGTCCTTGCATTTTGTTGTTTTCCTTTCTTTTTGTGTGTTTTGCGTACGCACGCTGTCATATACCGTATATATCTATGTAGATATCCGTATATGCTTGTGTATATGTCCATATGTATCTGTGTGTGTTTTGTTTGTATATGTATATATGTATATTTGGATATGAATATATGTATACCATATGTACATATCTGTGTGTATTTTATCTATATATAAATATATGTATACTGTATGTACATATCTATGTGTATTTTGTCTGTATATGTATATATGTATATCGTATGTACATATCTGTATGTATTTTGTTTGTATATGGTATATGTATAGGGTATTTGGTTCGAACTTACAATTCCTCCTTTCATTCTGTGCATCTATCGCACAATAATCTCACTTCGAGCATCTACCGTACAAATTTCAATTCAACCGCACTATCTTGCGTATCATAATGTTTTGTGCATTTTCATCCAATCGCACTATCTTATGCACTCCTGGGGTCTAGGAGACCTTAAATCCTCTAGAGGTGCAATTCCTTTGGTGTTTGTCGTGCCCGAACGACTTCAGGCGGTCTGGTATAGCCACTTGCATGTGTTTGCAGTGAGTTCCTAGGAGACCAACTACGATGGTGGAAACTAGAGTTTGAATGGCGATGCCTAGAACGCAAAGGTTTGGAATTTTTGAGACTAAAGTCTAGTTTAAATACCCAGGGGTGTATCCCCGGCTTGAAATTTGTATGGTAGCCCTATAGGTTGAGGTAGCGTGTATGCGCCTCAATTCTAGATACTAAATCAACCTAGTCTGTCACCCCGTTGGAGAATAAGGAAAGTTGTGAATATGATCAGGAAGAAAAGCGGCATCAGTGGCTTCTATATGTAGAGGTTATCCCTTGTCATTCTACCATACCTTCTTCCCCTCGCGTGAGACGTGTTTGGATTTCGAATCCACCTTTGCTCCTTTCACGTGAAACGTGTTAGGTTGTGACATTTACCTAGTTAAAACCTTCCCCCTTTCCGTATGAGATACGGTTAGGTATGCTTGTTGGTTACACCACCTTTGCTCATTTCACGTGAAATGCGTTAGGATTGCAAGTCTACTTGGTTAAAACCTTCCCCCTTTCCGTATGAGATACGGTTAGGTATGCTTGTTGGTTACACCACATTTTCACCTTTCACGTGAAACGTGTTAGGATTTGTGTTCACTTGGTTAAAACCTTTCCCTCTTCGTATGAGATACGGCCAAGAACATCTGTTGGTTACACCACTATTCCTTCACTCGCCTGAAACGAGTTTGGATCTCAAGTTCACTATTCCTCTACTCGTGTAAGACGCATTTGGATCTCAAGTTCACTATTCCTCTACTCGTGTGAAACGCGTTTGGATTTTGAGTTCACTATTCCTTCTCTCGTGTAAGACGCGTTAGGATTGTAAACCGGTTAAAAATAGAAGGTGCGCTTGTCTATTTACACCACCCTTTCTCCTCTCGCGTGAGACGTGTTAGGATTGCAAATCGGTTAAAAATAGCAGGTGAGCCTGTCTATTTACACCCCTCCTCCTCTCGTGTGAGACGCGTTAGGATTACAAATCAGTTAAAAACAGCAGGTGAGCCTGTCTGTTTACACCATCCCTCCGCCTCTTGCATGAGAGCGTTAGGATTGCAAAATCGGTTAAAAATAGCAGGTGAGCCTGTCTGTTTACACCACTCCTCATTCTCTCGCGTTCGATGCGTTAGGATTGTAAATCGATTAAAAACAGCAGGTGAGCCTGTTTGTTTACACCACCCCTCATCCTCTCACGTGAGACGCGTTAGGTTGTTGATTTACTCGGTTAAAAACATCAGGTGCGCCTGTTGTTTACACCGTCTTTCCTTCTTTCACATGAGACGTGTTAGGTTGTTGATTCACTTGGTTAAAAACATCAGGTGCGCCTGTTGTTTACAGCATCTTTCCTCCTTTCGCGTGAGACGCGTTAGGTTTAGTTAAAAACATCAGGTGCGCCTGATGTTTACACTATCCTTCCTCCTTTCGCTTGAGACGCATTAGGTTGTTGTTTTACTCGGTTAAAAACATCAGGGGCGCCTGATGTTTACACCATCCTTCCCCCTTTCGCATGAGATGCGTTAGGTTGTTAATTTACTCGGTTAAAAACATCAGGTGCACCTCATGTTTACACCGTCCTTCCTTTTTTTCACGTGAGACGCGTTAGGTTGTTGTTTTACTCGGTTAAAAATATCAGGTGCGCCTGATGTTTACACCATCCTTCCTCCTTTCGCGTGAGACGCGTTAGGTTGTTGTTTTACTCGGTTAAAAAGATCAGGTGCGCCTGATGCTTACACCATCCTTCATTCTTTCACGTCAGACGCGTTAGGTTGTTGTTTTACTCGGTTAAAAACATCAGGTGTGCCTAATGTTTACACCATCCTTCCTTCTTTCGCGTGAGACGCGTTAGGTTGTTGATTTACTTGGTTAAAAACATCAGGTGCGCCTGATGTTTACACCATCCTTCCTCCTTTCGCGTGAGACGTGTTAGGCTGTTGTTTTACTCGATTAAAAACATTAGGTGTGCCTGATGTTCACACCATCCTTCCTTCTTTTGCGTGAGACGTGTTAGGTTGTTGATTTACTCAGTTAAAAAATCTGGTACGCCTGATGTTTACACCATCCTTCCTCCTTTCGCATGAGACGCGTTAGGTTGTTGATTTACTCGGTTAAAAACATCAGGTGCGCCTGATGTTTACACCATCCTTTCTCTTTTCGCGTGAGACACATTAGTTTGTTGTTTTACTCTGTTAAAAACATCAGGTGCGCCTGATGTTTACACCATCCTTCTTCGTGTGAGATGCGTTAGGTTGTTGATTTACTCAGTTAAAAACATCAGGTGCGCCTGATGTTTACACCATCAGTCCTCATTTCGCGTGAGACGCGTTAGGTTGTTGTTTTACTCGGTTACAAACATTAGGTGCACCTGATGTTCACACCATCTTTTCTCCTTTCGTGTGAGACGCGTTAGGTTGTTGATTTACTCAGTTAAAAACATTAGGTGCGCCTGGTGTTCATACAATCTTTCCTCCTTTCGCATGAGACGCGTTAGGTTGTTGATTTACTCGGTTTAAAAAAAGAAAAAAAGAAAAGAAAACCATCAGGTGCGCCTGATGTTCACACCGTCTTTCCTTCTTTCATGTGAGACGTGTTTGGATTTCAAGTTCATCACTTATGTTGTGGCACATTTGTATGCGATGCACTCCCCCTCTTTCATTTGTGCGGTATGCACATTTGTATGCGATGCACCTCCTTATTTCATTTGTGCGGTATGCACATTTGTATACGATGCACCTCCTTATTTCATTTGTGCGGTATGCATGTTTGTATGCGATGCACCCCCCCTCTTTCATTTGTGCGGTATGCACATTTGTATACGATGCACCCCCTCATTTCATTTTGTGCGGTATGCACATTTGTATGCGATGCACCCCTTCTTTCATTTGTGCGGTATGCACATTTGTATGCGATGCACCTCCTTCTTTCATTTGTGCGGTATGCACATTTGTATGCGATGCACCCTATTTTATTTCATATCATTTGCATGAGGCTTGCCTCACTATATATTACATCTTGCATTGTACACATCATGCGTTTCCAAAATAAAAGAAGAAAAAGAAAAAAAATCGACTTTCACTTGCATTAGCATATCATTTGCATAGTTACATGTTGCATCACTTGGCTACAATCTATTCACATCACCATTTGACACAGTTTATGCTGGCTCCCACTTTTTGGGTTGTAAAAACCACTCGTTTGTACTGGCTCTTTTTCGGGATGACGAAACTATCCCTTTCTCGGGTTGGCAGTCCAAACCATTATTGGTTAATACCTCCATTTTCTTGGGTTGTTGGTTAAGACTATCCCTTGGTTAATACCTTCCTTGTTTTAGGACCATTCAGCGGATACATTTCGTTCTCTTATGTAGATGTATTCGGGTTATATCCCTTGTTATGCTTCATATTACTTGTTGTATTGCATTAGTCATGCACTTTTTCAAAAAAGACAAAAAAAGAAAAGAAAAGAGAGTTCAATTTTCAATTGCATATCATTTGCATTCCCTGAACTACGCTGGTTTGATTCCTTGCAAAAGGACATGTAGGCAACCCTCGAGTTCAACCATTTGCATTGCATCTTGTTTGTTTGCTTAAGTCTTGCGGCTTTGTCAAAAGGGTTTGTTTGAGCTTTGACATTCACTCACGTCATGAAATGACTTCAAGCTTTGTCAAAGAGGGGTAACTGTAGACACCCCATTTTGACCGGCCCTAAGAATTGGGCACTTTCTTTTGATTACTCGATGATGAAAATAAGAATATGCTATCTCACAAAATTCTCAGTGAAAAGATGGAATGTAAACTTTAATCCCAGCCTTACACCTATTTTTGCCAAGTTATTTTAGACCCATTCTCTATTTTCTTTTCCTTTATTATGTATTTTGTATATATATATATATATTATGTTATATTATTATATAATATTTTATTAAATTTATTCGGTACCGTGATTTGACCCACGCACCATACTTTTGTATATATATATATTAAATATTTTATATATTATTATATTATATAAGGATACTATTCCCCCTTTGAAAAATTCACTACACTCTCATTGTGTGCTTTTTTGTTTTAGACCCGCTTTGGTCAAATTATGTTACATATTTGGCCTGCTAAAATTTATTTTATCAGTCCATTTATTTTGTAATTTTATAATTTAAATGCTTTTGTGTGTTTTTACATATTTTTTTGGGTATTTGTACATATATTTATGCTAATTATACATTTTATATATTATAATATTATAAAGTTATTATGCACCTTTTGAAAATTCACTCTTCCACCATTTGAAGTTTTGTTTGTTTGTGAGCTTATATTGCCTGTAACAGAGACAGGTGATTGAGAGATTTTTTTTTGGGGGGAGGGGGCTGAGAGAATTAAGAAAGAGAATAATAGAGAAAAAAAGAAGTGGTGCGAGAGAGTTTGAGAGAAAAAGAATCAGAAAGAAGGAAAATTATTTTTTGAGAGAGAAAGGGAAAATAAAATATTTTCTTAGATATTTTTATTTCCATTTCATCAATACACCATTCGAAAAACAACCACTAAAGCTGTAATTCCAAATTTTGGACTGAGAATTGAGAACACATTCCACAGACTTGAGGGTAATCAAAAGAAAGATTGTGAATCAGAAAATTCATCATTTCCCCGAAAGGTGAGTTTTCGCAAACTTTCATTTAATTTAAAAATGTGATATAATTTGTTTAAATACTTCATTTATTGCTTTTCGTAACTTTTTTTTTTTTTTATTGCTTTAAGCTGCACCACCTATATATCTGCTATAAATTACTTTTTATATAATTGTTTTACCATTAATGGGAAGGCTGCACCACCCACATCTCTGTTGTACATTACTTTTTTTTATTATATAATTGTTTTACCATTATAATGGGAAGGCTGCACTACCCACATATTTGTTGTAATTTATTTATTTTTATATAACTGTTTTAGTGCTTTAACGGGAAGGCTGCACCACCCACATATCTGCTGTAATTTAAATATTGTATATAAACTATTGTGATTTATTACTTTAAATAATTTATCCTACCGGATGAATAGTAACCTCCGGCGGTGAATAGTAACCTCGACGATGAGTAGTACCTCCAACGATGAATAGTAACTGCGAACGAAAAATGCCCGATAAGATGAATGATGATAAAAAAGGGTGAATAATAATTATTGTGGTGAATAGTACAATGGACAATGAATAGTGCCCCGGGATGAATAGTGCTCCTGCAAAATAAGTTTCCCCAGGCGGAACAGAGCAGTCCTCCCGCGTCAAGCAGAATATTTTCCGGCAATCCCCAAAGCATATCAAGTTTCTTTATTTTTATTTTTTTATTATTTTGAGAGTTTGTGAGGTTTTTATTTTGTTGTAATATTCCCTTCTCTCTCTCTTATTTAGTTTGTAATAATCTATTCAAAGTATTGTAATAATTCCCTGCGCCACATCTTTCTATCCCATTTTTCTACTTGCTTTCTTTATCTGTGAGTATGCATCATATTTCATCTTTCATTATATCCATGCTTTGCATCCATGTTTCATGCATCTTGATTCGGCTAATTTTGCATTTTTGGATTTAATCAATTCCTATGTGATTATGTGCGCTACCTCATGTTCTTGAGATGATTCACATGTCATATCTTAGAAGCCGAATCTTTAGTTGCATCTCATGAGTGAATTGTATTAGGAATTTGTATATAAGATCATGCATATTTTACTGACTTTATTTTGTAGCTTGTTTGCGGGTCGTCAAACATGTAAGTTTTTATGCTTTAGCATCCCGTTTGTGTGTGTTTTTCTTACTATGTTTAGCATTCTACCATGAGGCTATTTGCTTATGTGATATAACTCTATGAATTCCAGTGGATGGAGGTTGTGTCGCTTAATTTGGAATGATGTTGATTTTCATGTTTGTAAGCTCAATTTATTTGGGTTGTACATCTTCAAAACTCTTTCAAAACTACATGAAATCAAGTTGTTCCAAAGTGGGTGACATAGTCTATACTTGTATGTTTCACATAGTAAATTTTAGGATTTATTAAATAATCAGAACATGAACATATAAAGAAAATAAAAGTCATATAATGGTTTAGTAGAGGCCGATCTTTTGATCGGGTGATCAAGGGTGCTCAATTAATGACCTTTCCCCTTCATACCTAAGGTTCTGAGCCAAGCATCCTTGGTTACGACGAATAGTGGCCTTAGCACGAGTCATGGGTTTTCTAATTTTTCCAAAAATATTAGGTGGCGACTCTGAGATCTAATGACGCAGTCCATTTTTGAAAAAATTGCAATAAAATGGATTTCAATAAAAGTTGTCAAATCTAGACTCTCATCTACGTTTCACATTGCACTAGTGAGACTAGATCAAAGAAATCGAGGGTTCGAATTGTTTACGCACGCGGGTACCCCCCAGACATGTTACAAACTTTTTGACTTTTTACGAAAAAATGTGCATTATAATATTGTAACAAATACCAAAATTACCGTATTACCCCCATGCGTACTGATAGTGACAAACGTGAAAAGCCAATATGGATTGCTTTTTCATTGCGTGGTGGGCATGGATACTTTAGAAGATATATATATATATATATATTTATATATTTACACGTTTCCTGTTCACACGTGAAGTTTAGGTTGTACTTGTTCACTTCAATTTGTGGCTACAAATTTAGCTTTTACTTTTTCTTTTCACCTGCCTGTGCAAATTTTTTATTTTTATTTTTTTTCTTTCTAATTATTTTGATTATGTAAGAAATTTAAAAATACAATTACAATTTATTAATTTTTATAATTTTTATTTTTTTGTAACTATTTTGATTTTGTAAAAAATGTAATGTGTGTACGAAATTGAATGTTGTTGATTATTGCAATATTTTTTTTAGTTGTTGCGAATTTGGTACAACAAATTATTTTCTTATAATTAATGATATAATAATACAATCACTTTCAACAATATACATCACTGTTACACAACATACAATGAATATAACACCCTCCACAGCAACAAATGCGTCAGCCTTAAACGTGCCCTTACTATCGCAGTGCGTATGTAATATTCGCTCTTATAGTTGCCATATGGGGATTTGAGTCCCCTGGCTCCATGATATCGCCAACCTGGGTGTATTCGGGTTGGTCGGGCATTTGCTGCGCAATGTACTCGTTGTCGTTTGGGAGATTGTGCGTGATCGTGTTAGATTGACTGTTCCGGCGTATGAAGTTATGTAAAGCCATCGATGCACATACGAAGGGCACTTAATCGAAAATTTTTATCTTCGGCATATTTCGCAATGCTCCTCACCTCGACTTCCAAGCGCCGAATGTCCGCTCGATACAATTACACAAGGATGAATGTGCCTTGTTAAACCGTTCGTACTTGTTCTATGGTATTCGGTTACGATGGGCATTTTGGTGATATCGATACCCCTTCTACGGGGCTAGATATCCTGTCTTGTTACTGTACCTGCTATTGACCAAGTAGTATTTGCCTGCAAATGTAGAACAATAAAACTTATAAATATGAAATGGTATTTTTTTGAAATCGTATAACAACTTTTCACTTTCGTTTTTACTTTTTCCCTTCATATATTATTGATAAACTCTTGTTTACTAACTTATGCTAATAATTGAAATACAAAAATGGCAGTAACCCTTCACATAGTAAAAATATTCTATTAATTTAATGATGAGATTCCTTGGCAATTTCAAACTTTAAATCGTATGTGGAACCAAATAAAAAATGTATTGTTCGTACTTGTCTACCCTCTATTTGTTTTTTGTTAGCACATACTCCTATATTTTTGTAGTTCTTATTTGAAAATTGATATAATCTGGTTTTTATTGTACCAAAAAACCTTTTGTTACCATCACCTTTGTGATTAATTTTTTACATTTTGTCAAGTTCATTGTCAAGCGGGAATTTGTTACTGGGTGCGGGGTGTGGTAATCGATGTTTAGGCTCGGTTGTGACATAGTGCAACACGCTGCTGTCGTGCATGCTCCCGTCCTAACCAGCGGACACAAACGTGAAGCACAAATCAAAGTCACAAACGACAATAATATTTTGCGTTGGCACTCCTTTTTGGCCATAGTATGAAGAGGGGTATTCGTTGGAGACACGGGCTATAATGTGCGTGCCGTCCAGTGCCCCAATGTAGTCCTAAACAAGTAAAAATTGCGAAATGTAATTTTTTAATGCATATTTTATGAATGACTTCGTCGCACAAAAATTTATACACAACGTCACCTTGAATGGCCGGTACTGCTGCTTGGAGCATAAATGTGGATGGCCCCCTTGTTGGACTTGATCGGGCGCAAGACTCCTAGTATGAATTGATGTAAATGGTATCATAACTTGCAAAACCTTGTGAAAATGGCGTGACAATATCTCATTTGAGTGTTGGAACCGTTCTTGTAAATTTCTCCATGAAATTCCTTGCAAAATAGAAATAAAAATTGCTAACTTCTCTTTGAGCAACACTCCATGCTCCCGCTGTGGCACTGTCCACCCAAAATCATGCAGAGCGTCACACAACAACAAGAACACTACTTGGGGCATACTGACTGCATCTTCAAATCGGCCCTGGTGGCCATTAAACAACTCATACACCCATAATTGTCCAGACAAGATTGATGTATTTCGCGGGACTTTGTAGTAATTGTTGTAATAATACGTTGCCGTAATGTTCCATGCTTCTACCCAGTTGTGGTCAGTTTCTACCACCATTTCCCGCGCAATTTCATCGATTGCTTCCTGTAACGGTGCATTTTCGTAGATGTTACTAGGACTGGCTACATCTGCCATGTTACTTATACGAAGCTCAAAGGTTGAGCAACAATGGAGGAAGAGAGAGAGAGAGAGAGAGAGAGAGAGAGAGAGAGAGAGAGAGAAGGCCTTTGCCAAATGCAAACAAAAATGAAAGGAAAAACCTAAAGTGAAGGAAACGATGGGCAAGGATAATAACATGACAGCCCCACGTGGGTTGCCTTGCCAAGGATTTGAATTCCCAAAATAATAGAATAAAATTTTTGTACTAATATGAATTTTTTTTTTTTTATGTTAATTCTGAAATGATATAATTTTTCTCACCACAAAATATAATATTTTTGTATACTACAATAATATTTTGTTCACTTCGAAATATACACATTTTCATTCACTACAATGATATATAATTTTTTTCACCATATGGTACACACCATAAATTGAATTGAACACCAATCAGTCCATGAATTTTCATAAAAGAAATATACATCATTAAATTCTGTAATTTTTATTGAAAATGATTTTGAAAAACATAGTAAATATTCATCATTATTTTGAAAATTATTTTTATCGGAAATTATGTTCAAATTTTTAAATTCGGAAACTATTTTGAACCAAAAAAATTACAGACTGTTTTCGCATAGAAATTACACAGTAGTTCAAATCTGAAAAATTCCCATTTTGTGTATGGTTCAAATAAATTAAAAAATTATTCAAAAAAAAAAAAGTTACATCCAAACCATAATCATGATTATGTTTAAACTGATTTGGTCCAACTTTGAAATCCGAAATTTGTTTTTTGACTTATCTGGTCCAACTCATGATTGTGGTTTTTTACACGCCATTTTAATCACATGGTGAGAACAAAAATTGGTATTGAGTTTTTTAACAAGTTGTGTTTTACAAAAAAAAATTGATTATGTTTTTCAAATCTATTTCACCAAATAACTTGCATATGCTGTGTTTGTAGTCATGAAACCATTTTGCTTTGTGTGTCATTAACATTTGTGTAAATGTAAAAAAACAATTGGCTCTTTTTCCCTGCGAAATTGTCAACAACTTCAATTGAGAAATATGGTCCCTGTATGAATTGATAGGAAACAAAGTTAAAACATTATACTAATAAAATTAACCAAAATCCAATAACAAAACACAAATATTTGTCAACGTCACAGAATTTATGGAGGAAAAAAAAAAGTAATGAAAAAAATTCAGCATAACTTTGTTTGAGTTTTTTTAAACTGCAGGAACTATGAGGTGGAACAACTCCTCAACACCAGCCCCCCATTCCAGATCCATGCGTTGGGCTGGATGGGCCCCCCTGAAATCTAAGACTACTTGATTCGAAGCAAACTAATTACCATGTCGTCCATGGGAAGCTGCAACAATATGGCTTGATTTGCTGGGTTGTTCATTAGGGAAATAGCGAATGGTATGAGCGGGTCATCCGGGCCAAGACTGTTTAGAGAGTACAACCTTTCCAGGCACTTGCCAATCACCTCCTGCGTTGAATTTTCGTAATCATGATGCACTTGGACCTCGAGTTGTTGTGATTTTACTGAGGACGCAAGGTTTTCCATGCTGCTGGCCAACTTCGAAGCTCCCTCATTCTGTCCTTTTTTTCACTGCCCTTGATTGCTTCCTTCGAATTTCCGTTTCGTCGGTCTAGCCATTGGAGTCTGTTCCACAGACGCGTCACAGTCCTCAATTGTGTGCTCACTGTTGGCGGTAAGCTAGAAAGATGGCAGCCCACTCCTGTCCTTGCAATTTTCTTCATCCATAGGGGAAGGCACGTCATCCATTGCGACTGGGTCGAAATCAGTGCTAGGTGTCCATGTAAAATTTCCTGTTGTCGTGGTGTAGCTTACTTTTCATGCTCCTTTCGGATATTGCTAGCCCTACAGTTCGAACTCCCATGGTTCTGAATCTGATTTCACAAGTGCAATGTGAAACAGTGGAAATAAAAAAAGAGTCCAAATTCGACAATTTTTTTGGAAAATCGATTTGAATAAAAAATGCGAAAAATGGACTGCATTACTAGATTTTAGAGTCACCACGTAAATAATTTTGGGAAATTTAGGAAACCCGAGACTTGTGATAAAGGCCATTAGTCCGTCATCACCAAAGTGTCTCGGCTCGGGAACTTAGGTACAAGAGGGGAAGGTCATGGATTGAGCACCTCACTCGCCGGATCAAAGATCGGCCTCTACTAATCATGATGTGTTTTTTATTTACATTATATGCTCTTGTTCCGGTTATTAGACTAACATTACTATGTGACGCACATAAGTATAGACTAATTTGCAAAAGTTAGAATGCTTTGATTTCATATTTGTTTGAAAATTGTTATGGATACTCGTCACTTGAAAAGGTGAGTTTGTACATTAATCAATTTGTCCCAATTTAAGCAATTAGCCTTTACCCACTGGCATTCAAATAGGTATATCATTTAAGCACTTAGCCTCATGGAATCATGCTTGATATGGCAACACAAGCATTCGATGCAAGATGCCAAAACTCAAAACTGCTCACCCAGTACTCCGAACAAAAACAAAGAAAAATGATTAGAAACATGCATGCTCCTAACTAATGCAATATGACTAATGTGACACATACAAGTATGCAATTAATAGGCTCGGCTATGAGCATGGTATATGATTACAATTCAAGACATACGATAAAGCATGTATTCACGAATTTTGACATTGGGTTAGTATGATAAGCCAAACCCTAATGCGTGCGAGACGATGGATGTGAATCATAATAATGCTAATTTAAAAAATGACGTTCTATACTAACCATCGTAAGCAGGTAAATAAAGGGAGAAAGACATGGGGTTGGAAGACATATACGCTATTACATATTGGCCCTTGTGCAACAGGGTGCGAATCAATGTCCGAGAGTCCAAATTAAACTAATTATTACAAAACCAAGTGAATGAATAAGTAACAAACTATCTAAGCTATAATTAACTAACTAGCTAATTTGTTACAACAAATTAAGCTAACTATTTAACAAATCATTGCCACAACAATATTAATTACGATAATAATAATTACAACAATATTGACATCCTTAATTTACAATTTACAATGGAAGCACAAGAATGGCATGCTCGTAGCGGTTTCAGAAGTAACTCTGTCTGCCTTCCTTGGAATCTGTCCTGTTTCACCTTCAGTCACTGCCCTCTCCTTCTGCAAACACACTGCCTTACCAAAACATTGATGGCTAGCCGGCCCCCAATGAAGCACGGCTAGGCCCAAATAAGGCCGGCCATGCCTTAATTTTATGCAAAATCCTATTTTTGTACTCTGAAGTGAAAACAGTGCAAATAGAGTTATTTTGAACTCTGTTTGTCCCTTCTACTCTTCTCTCTCATGGTAAGCCTCAAGAGAAGAACGCCGTCATTTCCAAAACCATCAATGAGCAAATTGATTGCTTGTTGAGTTAGGGCATGATTTTGGACAAAAATTAATGAATGCAATGAATCAATAACCACCCTTCCCTCATATCATGGAGTAAGCTCAAAGAGGGAGGTAGGAACATTTCAAGGCTCATCGAAACATCATGAATTGATGTAAGACAATCCTTGACACAATAGACTCGGCATAACATCTGGCCAAGCCCAAGTAATATAACTCATTTTCTTTATGTGGGTTGGTTTATTTTAGCAATTTTTTAGACCTTTCCATTCTTTAGTCCATTTGTCCAAGATAATGATTAAGTCTTTGTAGACGCCCCCGAACGTCCCAGGAGAAATCCCATTTTGTTCATGGGCTTACTACAGTTCGGACTCAAATGTCACGGTTCTGAATCTAATCCCGCAAAGTGCAATGCGAGACCGATAAATCACCAAAGAGTCCAAATCCGACAAATCGTTTTGAAAAATAGATTTTTAGAAAGAAGTGCCAAACATGGACTGCTTTGCCAGATACAAAGTCGCCACCTAAATATTTTGTTTTAGGGGAATTTAGGAAACCCTGACTCGTGCCTAAGGCCATGTGTCCGTCATCACCAAAGTTGCCTCGGCTCAGGAACTTGGGTACGATTAGAGAAGGTCATCTCATGAGCACCCCCGCTCGCCCGATCAAAGATCGGCCACTACTAAGCATGATATCTTGTTTTTGAAAACACATGTGCTCTTATTCTGGTTTATTAGCCTAGAATTACTATGTGATGCGCACATCATACATGTATAGACTGGATTGCCTAAGTTGGAACAAAGCATCGCATATCCGTTTGTTTTGAAAATGGATTGAAGTTTGCTACTCGCAAGTAGGCTAAAACACGGGTTTTGACGAATTATTCCAACTCAAGCAACCCAACCTTCACCCACAGGCATTCAGGGTGTTTTATCACATAAGCATATAGCCTCATGGTAAGCATGCTATCATGGCAGTCACTCACACACATGCAAGGGTGCTAAAGCATAAATACTTACCGAGTACTCCAAGCCAAAGAAAGAAGCTAATTAGAAATCATGCATGAATCCTAACTATGCTGAAATGCCTAATGCAACACATGCAAAAATGCAACTAAGATAGGCTCGGCTATTCTAAAATGGCATATGAATGTACAACTGATACACGTATTCAACTCAGAATTGAAATACAATGCAGTTAGTATGATGCGCCGAGCCCGGTGCATGCAAGACAGATAAATGGATGCAAACATGCGAGCATAAGTATGCTAATTGAAATGTGCCCTAAAACTAACCATCATAAGCTGGTAATAAAAGGGAGAAAGACGTGGGTTGGAAGACATGCATCCACACACACGCACACTTATTACAACATTACCCTCTCTCGGAGGGTCCGAATGAATAGTACAGAATAAACTAGCTAATCTAAGCTAATTAAACTAATTATTACACAACACATTAATTAATTAACGAATTAACTAAGTAAGTAAGGAAACTAGCATGCAATTAAACAAAATGGACTGCCTCAGCTCTGTTCCGAATGATAGGATGCATGCATGCTCAAGTCGCCTTGTCGGAAATCCATCGCGATGCCCCGATTTGCCTCTGTTTGCAACTGGTCCCAGAACACTGTACAAAGCTCCAGAAGGCTGCTGACCAGTTTTTGTTGCTGGTTTCCGGTTTGTTGCAACAGAGAGCGAGAAAGGGGCATGGCAAAGTATTTTCAACATATGTGTGCATGACCACTCTCCCCATCATTGCACAAGCTCCAAAGAGTGTAGTCCTCGATCCTCGTGCCACCAATCACGTACCTCGATGCATGATGGCCGAGGAGTTGGATTGCATGAATCGATGTAAAATGAATGCACATATAAACACAACAAGGCCTAAACTCCATCATGGGTAATCCGGAATGTCGGCGACCGAGAATCGAGGCACGTTTCGTCACTTGGAGTACGAAACGTCCCTCGTTTCCCATGTTTGGACTAAACCCTACTCCAAACACAATGCAAACATACATGGCATGCATGAATGCAACTCTAACATGCAACCTAAACATAATGCCACTAAATGAAGCAAACATGCAAATGATGATATGCAAACATGCTACTAGCATACACAATGCTATGAAATAATCAATGGCATACTCAATGCACATGAAAACTATATGGCATACGCAATGCACACATGAAGACTAACAATGAAACATGACAAGGCATACACAATGCATGTCAATCATGCAACAACATGGACTAAATGGCATATACAATGCAAGATGGACTTAAACCAAGATAGGTGAGCCTCAGCCACACCCAAATCAGTGGCCAAACATGATGAAATTAAGGCAACAACACTTATGCAAACATGCACAATGCAAGGGACCAAACCTAAGGCACAAAGTGCAACTCTACTAAGGCATGGCAAGGGATTAAATATGGCATACAATCACACATTTTCCAGCTCTGAAATACATGCAAGATGGCTCCAAATCATGCAAACACCTCACACAATGCATACTAGATGGCCCAATACCGAAACTAGTGAAGTGCATTACACTAGAGGCATGCAAAGCAATGCTCAAATGACCAAACCAGCCCCAAACAGTCCCTATGCAGCCCAAAATAGTAGGAAATGGACTAAAATGATGGCTCGAAAGGCATGGAAATGAAGCTCATGCAATGGTCCATAAATGAGATATTTATGCACGACTCTCAAACACATTTAAAGAGTGGAAAACATGGGAATATGGCACAAGTATAGGCTCTGAAATGACATGCTCAATGACCCCAAAACATGAAAACACCACCATTCAAGCATGCAAGAAGCTTCAAAACTCAAAGCTAGGCATGGGCATTAC
Source organism: Camellia japonica (assembly GCA_030407325.1). Classification (NCBI taxonomy): domain Eukaryota; kingdom Viridiplantae; phylum Streptophyta; class Magnoliopsida; order Ericales; family Theaceae; genus Camellia; species Camellia japonica. The sequence goes on from JAPPVO010000029.1 coordinate 64,611,780, forward strand.
ACTACAAGCACGCATAGGAAGCATCATTCGACCAAGAGGCCTAAAAACAGAGATAAGGCAGTCCAAAACATGCACAAAATCTGTTTAAGGCATGGCCAAAAAGTGCTAGAATCAAAGGCCAAAATAGCATGCAATGTAAGCTAGTAAAGAGGATTTACACTACAAGCATATGAGGCATTCAAGAGGTCACTAAACCAGCAAAATTCAGAGGTATGACATGCCAAATAAAGCCCAAAAACTCCTGAAACATAGTCAATGCATGCAAGAATGGCATGCTCCTTTGATAAGCTATGAAGAGGGTTGTTCTACACATGCAAGATGGACACCCAATATGGCAAACAAACTCTGGACAGGGCCTATGCAGGTCCTAAAACTCACCAAAAATGGCCTGAAACATGGCTTGGAAGCATGCAAATAAGGGCTCTTGTTTTAGGCCAAAATATGCTAGAAAACAAAACAAGGAGGAGAGAGGGTCACCCCTCTCTCATTTTGGCACTCAAAACAGCATGCTAGCCACTGAAAATCCACTGGATTTCAGTGGCTAGAAGGCCAAACAAAGGTCAATGCAAAGGTCAATGCAAAGGCCCTAATGCATGGTTCAAAATAAGGCAAAATGAAGTATGCAAGGGGGTAGATGACCCCCAACAGAAAAATGATCTTAAAAAGACATATTAAGGACCTCAAAATAAGACTTTTTTTAGTTTACACCAAAAGCTCAAATATGCTTGCAAGTATGGCTAAAAGATGGAGCAAAATAAACCTTAAAAGAGGGAATAGTGTGTTACCCTTGTAGCTTCAGCAAAACCAGCAGCTTCTTGGACCAAAAACCAACTCTTTGAGACCTCTCAAGACCCTCCAAGAACCTTAGATCAATGGTGGAGGTGTGTGGCTATGAGGTGTGGTGTTAAAGGCCAAGAACAAACACCCTTTCTAAGCCTAGAATGTAGAGATATAGAGAGATATATGTGCTTTTCCTTAGACAAATTTTTTTCAACCTCTCTAAAGGAGAGGGAGGCCCTCTCTTATAGAGAAACAAGAGGGTTCAAGTTCTCGGAGAAGCCAGAGCAAAAGGTTCCAGCTTCTTGGAGAAGCTAGAGCAAAGGTTCAAAAGGTTCAAGCTTCCTCAAGAAGCTAAAACGAAGGTTCAAAAGGTTCAAGCTTCCTCAAGAAGCTAAAGTAAGGGTTCAAAAGGTTCAAGCTTCCTCAAGAAGCTAAAACGAAGGTTCAAAATGTTCAAGCTTCCTTAAGGAGCTAAAACGAAGGTTCAAAAGGTTCAAGCTTCCTCAAGAAGCTAAATCAAGGGTTCAAAAGGTTCAAGCTTCCTCAAGAAGCTAAAACGAAGGTTCAAAATGTTCAAGCTTCCTTAAGAAGCTAAAATGAAGGTTCAAAATGTTCAAGCTTCCTTAAGGAGCTAAAACGAAGGTTCAAAAGGTTCAAGCTTCCTCAAGAAGCTAAAGCAAGGGTTCAAAAGGTTCAAGCTTTCTCAAGAAGCTAAAATGAAGGTTCAAAATGTTCAAGCTCTCCAAAAACCGTGCCAAACGGAGAAAGTTAAGCGGTCTCGAATCGAGGTGTACGGCCGACGACTCTGAAAACCGAAAACTGGTCTCCAAACGGGAAAAGTGGTCTACGACCACGAAAAGTAGCCTACGGCCACTGAGAGATGGTCTACGAGACCTCTCCCTCCCTTCGGGAAGAGAAAACAAGACCTGGTTCACAAACCAAGGTAAGGCACAAAAGGGTCCCGAGGTCCGAGGGTAAGGCTCTTAGCCGAAACTCCGAAACCTCAGAACGAGTACAACATGCACTATCACTGAGCGCTCAATCGATGACGTCTGAGTCTTAAGGTCGGTCAAAAATGGGGTGTCTACAGTATTACGTCCACTAAATGAGAAGCTGTAGACGTCCCCGAACGTCCCGGGAGGGAAATCCCCCGTTTTGTTCAATTGGGCTCACTACAGTTCAGGACTCAATATCACGGTCCTGTATCTAATCTCACAGAGTGCAATGCACGACCGATGAATCATCAAAGAGTCCAAATCTGGCAAATCGTTTTTGAAAACAGATTTTTCGAAAGAAGTGCCAAACATGGACTGCTTTGCCAGATACAGAGTCGCCACCTAAATATTTTATTTTGGGGGAATTTAGGAAACCCTGACTCGTTGCCTAAGGCCACGTGTCCGTCATCACCAAAGTTGCCTCGGCTCGGGAACTTGGGTACGATTGGGGAAGGTCAGCTATGAGCACCCCCTCTCGCCCGATCCGAAGATCGGCCTCTACTAACCACGATATCTAGTTTTGAAAACATTATGTGCTCTTATTCCGGTTAGTTAGCTAGAATTACTATGTGATGCGCACAGCAAAACAAGTATAGACTAGATCGCCTAATTTGGAACAAAGCATTGCATATCCGTTTGTTTGGAAATGCTTTGAAATTTGCTACTCGCAAGTAGGCTAAATACGGATTTCAATGAATTATCCCAATTCAAGTAATCCAACCTTCACCCACAGGCATTCAGGCAGTTATAACATAAGCATATAGCCACATGGTAAGCATGCTGTCATGTTAACATTCACACTCATGTGAGATGCTGAAGCATAAATACTTACATTGTACTCCGAGCCAAAACAAGAACATGTTAGCAATCAATGTATGATCCAAGTCCATGTTAAGTGGCTAATGCAACGCATACAGAATGTCACTAGAATAGGCTCGGCTAATCTAAGGATGACATGTGATGTAATAACCTGACCCTCATAGGTGCTTGTGATATGTTTTAGTCCTCTGTTCTGTGCTGTCAAATGCTTAATGTGAAACTGTATGAGAAATTAAGTTTAAGTATATATGTTTTATGACTTAATGCCTTCTGAATCGAACGTTATCAGTTGAGTAAGAAAAGTATCTGTCACTCTTAGAACGTTAAAACAGAAATTGAGGGCCTTAGAGGCTTAATAAGTCGAAATTGATTATACATTTGGGATCAGCATAATTTTTAAGTAATATTAAGCATTTCTGTGAAATTTCAATTTTCGGATGTGTAAACGATTGATTTTCATCTTATTCTCTCTTTATGGCAATATATATATGTGTGTTCTTGGTCATTTGGGAAAAACCATGAAATTCCTAACTCAAACCTAAGGGTTGAAGGGTAGAGAGAGAAGATCCTCAAGAAGGTTGGGAATTGGACTCAAGGTATGTAAATTGGGAATTGTCTTGGATAGAAATTGTTGGTAAATAGAATTGTGGTCTTAATATGGGGTATTCATGGGTTGTGTATGGAGTAAATTGGGGAGATGTGTGGAGATAGTTTGATTTGGAGGTTCTTTGCTTTCTATTCCTTAAGTTTGCATGATCATACTTAGTTATGGATTTGGATGATCTTCTTGTAAACAATTCACCATGTTTATGGACTTGAATTGCACTTTGATACATATGTGTTATGAATTCTTTGGACATGAATTATGTGTTTAGAATCTAGTTTATGATTGATCAACCTATGTTTTCTCTTAAATCACATGATATTTGAAGTATAATTTGAGCATTTAAAGATCCATTTTGAAGCTCCTTGATACCATCAAAAAGTTCCATTTTTGAAGAATTTCGAATAGGTTTTTGGCAGATTCGCCGCACGTGCGGGGATCACTGTCGCACGTGCGGCATTTGGGGCAATTTTGGGCGATGCACACTGCTAAAACCGCACGTGCGGAGCATCACTGCCGCATGTGCGGGAGGAGTTGCCGCACGTGCGGGGCTCACAGCCGCACGTGCGGCCCAAGGAAAAAATGTTGGGATGCTTCTTTTGACCTGTTTAACCCTCTAAGATGTGTGAAATGATCATTTAAAATTGTTATAATGTGCCTTTGTTTACTAGAAGTTATTGACAAAAACATGTATACGAATGGAAGAAAATCTTGAACTAACTTGTGGGTTCTATGTGTGTGTAGGACACACTCCGGAAGGAAGTCGCATTCAGCCACCACACAGTGAGTAATAGTACTTTAATGTACCTCTAATCAATAATTATTATTGTTGACGTTGTGACCTCGTTGGAGGTATTATGTTGACATGAAATTATTCCTCACATTATGAAATTATGGAAACATTGAAAGAGGTTATGAAGTTATGAACGCTACGTGTGAAACCTTGTGAATTACGGAAAGCATCAAAAGAGTTGCAAAGTTGTGAAACTATGAGGCCATGGGGCCATTTGTGAACTATGAACTTATGCGGCCAAGGGCCATTTGTGAATTAATAAGTTATGAGGCCAAGGGCCGATATGTGAAATATGAATTTGTGAACTTGTGAACTTGTGAACTTGTGAAGCCAAAGGGCCGAAGGCCATTACGATAAGTTATGAATTTATGAAACCCAATTCCTCAGGCCAAGGGCCAAATTGTGAAATTGTGAACCAACAAAGTTGACCTACAAAGCTATACAGAAGCTGACTAATTACATAGTTATTGCATTATTCTTGTTTTACATGCATGTAAGTACTATTGATCACTGAGCTTGGCTCACCCTATGTTATGTCTATTTCTGTAGGTAACCAATTAGGAGGTCGATCTTAACTCAGCACCGTCACATTTTTGTCAGCCTAAGCACAGCCAAGCTTTGGGTCGGAACCGTACTTTGTGGAGTTTGTCAGACTATAGCTTACACTCTAGCTATTGGCTTAGGTTGTTATGTACATAATATTTTTGTTATATGCCCATCCTTGGGCCTGGATCTGTATATGCATGTATATAACTAGCTCTCGAGTGTATCTCTTTTGGTTTACTCGTCCTATGAGATGACTGTGATCTCGGCACAATTTAGTAGCTCAATGGTTGTCATATTTTCTGTTTTATATTACTTATTGTTGTTGCTTCCGGTCAGGCCCCTATAATATATCAGGTTAAGTGTCGTTTTCTGCAAAGGTCATGCCCAAACTTTTAGGGGCAAGGTTGGGGCGTGACATGTGAAATGCACAGATAGCATGTATTCCAGTTAGATTTGAAATACTTATGCAGTTAGCATGATGCGCCGAGCCCGGTGCATGCAAGACAAATGAATAAATGCACGCATGCATAGCATAAAGTATGCTAATTGAAATATGCCTTAAATCTAACCATTATAAGCAGTTAAATAAAAGGGAGAAAGAAAATGGGGTTGGAAGACATGCACACACGTACGCACACTTATTACAATTGTGCCCTCGCTCGGAGGGTCCGAAAGAATAATACAGGCCACCTAATTAACTAACTCACAAGCTAATTAATTATTACAGAACCAAATGAATAACTAGCTACAACTAATTATTACACAACTTAATTAATTAACAAATTAATTAACTGATTAATGAATGACAACAAGCAAGCAGGGAAAGCAGTAAACGGTGCTATTCCAGCTCTGTTTGAAGAAGGGAGGCACGCATGCTCGCTTCGGTTCCTCGCCTCAAAACGCCTTCCGGTTGCTCTTTAGAGGCTCTGTTTGCAGGGTGTCTTTCAGTGCTTGTTGCTGAAACTTACCAAAACACTGCAGGGGAAGTCAACAGTGGCCTGCCGGCCATGGAGGGAGATTTGCTAGCCAAGAATGGTCCATTGCCGGCCAAGGGTGGCACACTGCCGGCCATCAGTGGCAGGCTGCCGGCCGCTGGTGTGCTGTGACACCAAACTGCAACGAAGCACAAAATAGAGAAAAGAGAGGGTTTCCCAAGGACATGTACGCACCATGGCACTCCAAATCACCTCAAAACATTAAGGGAGAGGCCAAGTCGGATCCACGACCATCAATCACGCATCCCGATGCATGATGGCCAAAGATCCAACTTGTGCAAATCAATATGAAAATGAATGCACAAATAAAGCAAGTAAAGCCTAGAACGCTATCATGAATCATCAAGAGCTTCGGCGACCGAGAATTGAGACGCGTTCCATCACTTGAAGTATGAAACGCCCCACGTTCCTCATACTCGGATTAATACTTAATCCAAGCAATGCAACACATAAGCATGGCAAACATGCAACATGATCTAAGTGTGCAAACATGCAACTAACCCAAGCATGCAACAAGCGTATAAGCATGATGTGAGGTGACGACCTTGGACAACATGACAAAATGCAACATGAACATGTGAGCATGCGGGTTATGCAAAGCTAAACAAGTATGCGACAACATACGAAATGAAACAAGTATGCAACAACATGGTAAGATGGGCTTACACCAAAGATGGCTGGCTCTCAACTAGGTCCAAATTAGTAGCCAAAGTGATGGATTGATGGCATGAAAAGCATAGAAAGACAAGGCAAGCATGCATGCCAAATGGCTCAAGTATTAAGGCACAAAGAGGACAACTCTGAAGCACACTTAAGGAGCAACAAACATGGATATATGACAATGAGGTAAGCTCTGAAATACCATGTAAATTGATGCCAAATTAACTCAACAATGCAAGCATAGCATGTTATGATGCTCAAGGCTGAAAGTAAGCAAAGGGACTTAAGCCATGGCCATACAAGGCAAGCCCCAAAGGGCCAAGGGGACCTAAAACAGTCCTAGGGCAGGCCCAAACAAGACCAAAATCAAGCTCAAAGCTAGCCAACAAAGGCTAGAACACAAGGCCAAAAGCATGGAGCATGCAAGGCTATAAAGAGGCAATGCACTACACCTATGAGAACCAATCATGGCATGACTTGGACAACCAAAAACAGAGTTACATCATGGCATATTAGGACCCAAAATGCACTGAAATGATGAGCCAAAGGCTTAGGCTAAGTGGCATGCACAAAAGTCCACTCTTGAGGCATAAAGCACAAGCTATACAAAGCATTCAAGGCATGTCAAATGCAAGTGTATGACAACATTTCATGGACTGAAATAGCATGTGGAATGAGGGCAAGGCATGCAAACATCACATGTATGACATGATAGAGGCCTCAAAACCCAAGACTAGCCTAAGCATTTACACTATAGCTATACAAAGCATGAGTGATATGGTCATGGCAGCCCAAAACAGTCCTAGAACACTTCAAAATAAGCATAAAATCAAGTTTGAGCAAAGCCAAAATATGCTAGTATGATGAGTCAAAACATCATGCACAAAAGGCTAGTAAACAAGATTTGTTCTACACCTATATGGAGCATGCAAAGGATGATCAAACCAACTATGGATAGGGTCATAACATGCCAAATGATGACCAAATACATGCTGAAATGTAAACAAAACAAGCTAAAATGGCATGGCATGGCATGGAGCAAATGAAGCTAGTTTAGGGGATTTACATTACAAGTGCATCAAGCAAACATGGAGTAACAAAACCAACCTAAAACAGATTCATGGCATGGTAAAACATCACCAAAAATGGACTGAAATGGACTCAACAAAGACTATGCACACATGCTACTTTGATGAGCTATAAATGGAGTTACATTACACATGCTAGATGTAAGCAATACATGACCAAACTAGCCTTGGACAGGACCAAGGCAGGTCCTAGAAGTCACAAAAAGAGGCCTGGACCAAGCCTCAAAAATGCATAGAGGGATGGTCCTTTGGAAGGCCAAAAATGCAAGCAAAGAGGAATACAAAGAGAGGGGACTACCCCCTTTGATTTAGGACCTCAAAACCACACCTCTACCACTAAAAATCCACTGGATTTCAGTGGTAGGAAGGCCAAACCAAGGCTAGCTCGGAGGCTTCAAGATATGGCTTAAAACAAGGCCAAACAAAGCATGCAAGGGGGCTACACACCCCAAACAGCAAAATGACCTTAACCAAACATAAAAAGCACTTAAAAAAAGACTTTTTCCAGTTATAAGCAAAGCCTAAATCAATATGCAAAGAGGGCTAAAGCAAGGTGCAAGAAAGTGCAAAAATGGGGGAAATGCTTACCCTTGAAGACCCTCTTTGAAACCAGCAATTTCAGGGGATGGAAGCTTGCTTTTAGACCTCAAGAAGACCTCCCAAGAAGCTTGATTCAATGGTGGTAGTGTATCTCTATGTGTTGTAGTGTAAAAGTGCAAGGAAATCCAACTTCAAGGCACAAAACACAAGCAATATAGAGAGAAAGGGAGTTTTTGCTCTTCAAAAACTCAGAACCCTGTCTAAGGAAGAAGCCTCTTCCTTATATAGAGGAATGAAAAGCCAAAGCTTCTTCAAGAAGCTTTGCAAGGCCTTCATCCCTCCATACACGTGTATGGAGGGGAGCAAACAAAAATCCAGCTGGCTCAAAAGATTTGGAGGAAAACCAGCTGAGATAGGGGGGGTGCCGGCCATCAGTAATGGCCGGCAGTGGCACACTGATGGCCGGCAGGGCTTCATCAGTGGCCGTCAGGAACAAAGCCATGGCCGGCAGTGCCATGCCATGGCCGGCAGTGCACCAGGAGGGGCACTCTGAAAGGACCAAATCAGGGTCCAAAAATGAGGCAGAAAGGATACAAGGTCCGGGAAACTCGAACCGGTGATGTTCCGCCGCGACAGTCGAGTGCTGGGCGAGCAATCGAACCTGTTGTTGGGTGTACCTACAAGCACAACCAAGTCTTGAGGACGGTCAAAAATGGCGTGTCTACAGTTGCCCGTCTTTGACAGAACTCGGAAGTCATGAAATGACGTGAGTGAATGTCAAAGCCCAGAGGCGACCCATTTTTGACAAGGCCGAAGACTTGGACAAACAAAATATAGATGCAGTTGGTTGAACCCGCAGGCTGCCTACGTATCCCTTTGCAAGGAATCAAACCAGCGTAGTTCAGGGGCAGGATGCAAAATGATATGCAGGAAGACTTTGATAATTGGACTTATACGCCACGCGAAGCCGGTTTGAAAGTTGGACTTATACGCTACGCGAAGCCGGTTTGAAAGTTGGACTTATGCAAAAAAGGAATTGCACCTTTAGAGGATTTAAAGTCTCCTAGACCCGAGAGGGCACAGGACAGTGCGAGTGATACAAAAATACAATGTGCACAAGAAAGTGCGATGCAGAGTGGATGCACAAAACAGTGCTAAGAAGATGCACAAAATAGTGCTATACAGGTGCACAAGACAGTGCGATGCAATGCACTAACAAGTACAGGTAAAGTGCGCAAGATAGCGCGATGATAAACTGCACAAAACAGTGCGATGCGCAAGAAAGCGCGAGTGTAAACTACACAAAACAGTGCGATGCGGCTTAGATGCACAAAACAGTGCGATGCGCAAAATAGCGCGAATGAGATATGATGCACAAGGCAGTGCGATGCGCAAAATAGCGCGATTGAGATGTGATGCACAAGACAGTGCGATGCGCAAAATAGCGTGATTGAATGCACAAGACAGTGCGATGCACAAAATAGTGCGATTGAATGCATGCAAAATGCAATGAGATGCACAAAAAAACGCGAATGTAAACTGCACAAAACAGTGCGATTGAGGTGCGCAAAATAGCGCGAATGAATGCAATGCACAAGACAGTGCGATACGCTAAACAGTGCGATTGATTTGAAATGCACAAGACAGTGCGATACGCTAAACAGCGTGATTGATATGCAATGCACAAAATAGTGCGATACGCTAAACAGCGCGAATGATTTGAAATGCACTAAACAGTGCGATACGCTAAACAACGCGATTGATTTGAAATGCACTAAACAGTGCGATACGCTAAACAGCGCGATTGATATACAATGCACAAAATAGTGCGATACGCTAAACAGCGCGAATGATTTGAAATGCACTAAACAGTGCGATACGCTAAACAGCGCGATTGATATGCAATGCACAAAATAGTGCGAGTGAGATACAAAGTGTAAGTGCACAAGACAGTGCGAGTGAGATATAATCCACAAGAAAGTGTGAGGAAGGTGGACAAAAAGAGTGCGATAAAATGCATTTTCTATGCAAGTATGGGGGCATTTCCTATGCAACATGGAAAACATATTCTATGTAATATTGAAGACACATTCCATGCATGAGACAAGCATATTCTATGCAACATTGAAAGCAAGCATATTCTATGCATGAATCATAACGATGCGCGGCACGCCTCCAACAGATAGTATATGAAAGTGCACATTCTATGCAATAGAGGGGCATCAAACATGTACTTTGGTGCCTCCGATTTACCTCTCAGAGGGCTTTGCAACACGCTCAGCTCAAAAGGGGACACCCTGTTTATATTAGAGAGAGATAACATCTGCTGCTGCTTTAATTGCCATTCTGACTTGAAGCAGGCTTAAGCTTGGGGTCGAGATACACTCATACTTCGGAGTAGTGACAAGGCCTCAAGAGGTACATCCGGAGTACAATCACAGAATTTGCTGAAGGTGAAACACACTCAGATGCTTCGATTTTCCCTCTTTTCTTTTGCTTTGCAGTCCGGAACCTATATAGCTTCAGATAGATCCTGATTTTACTGTTCTCACATGACCTGGGTTGAACCCTGCAGTTTTCGAAAGAACAAATTCCTTTTTTGCACAAATGTGGAGAATGACACAGCACTCTGAGCACACAACAAATCATTTTTGAAATTGAGAAAATGAGTTCTCAACCGGGTATTGGGCCTACAACTGAACACAGCAAAAAAGACTCAATAACATAAAACAAAAAGGTAAACAACCTAAACACATCGAGATACACTCGGAACGACTCAAAGCAAGAATCGAGACAAACAAAACAAAAGACATGACACACAGACGTGTTACAAAGATGAGAGACCTCTCGGTGCACGAGGAGCCAGTTTCTTCGGGTATTGCTTCCCACCCTTCCTCATTTGTGATTCTCACATCACTCTGGCACTCGATCTCTATTTTTCTGAAAAAAGCCCTTTTCTCACTTTTTCTCTCATCGCATATCTCTCTATTCTTTAATCTCTCATTTTTCATCCCTCCCCAGGGTGATTGATGGATGAATAGGAAATTGTGGGTTCATGCCCAACACTGTTAGCTCGCAGCTATTTCCTCCGGTGACGTTTAGTCGTTGCTCCGGATAAGGGAGTGGAGTATCTTGATCCATTCCAATCCGTGCTTCGCACTTGGTTTGATACCTCGTTGCTTGGAGGGTGAGAGAGCTGAGAGAGCTTTCAGCCCTTTACTGACAAGTGTGTTGATAAAGGGGAAAAGACAGGAAGCCTGACTCAACTGTACCCCTAGTTCATCATTTTGACCATTTTTTTTGTTTTGGCTTTCTACTAAAACAATTTTGACCAATATGAGAGTTAGATTAACATACTTGTTCAATTTTTGATTTGAAAATCATGCAAGTTAGGTTATGAGCACTGAAAAGTTTCCTTTGGGTCCAAGAAAAAGGTTCAGTTTTGGAAAAAAAATGGAATAATTTTCAAGAGAATTAGTCAACTTCAGTAAAAATTCTCAAAAACTATTTTTGCAAACGGCCACTGCTCAACGAGCATGGAACCTACTCTTGAGATGCACGACCTCGGACCTATAACAATGGAAAATTGCCCCTTGTCTGAAGGACACTGCATGGCAACAGAAAGTTGCCCCTTGTTTGAATGACGCCGCAGCATATTGAATGGCAACAGAAAGTTGCCCCTTGTTTGGATGATGCCGCAGCGCTTTGTAATCAGTCCTCAGGGTGACGATCACAACCGAACTCTCGGATACAGAGAAGGCAAAGATGACCAGAACCATCACATGGATACAGTCGAATTTGAAGTGTTTTACGGCTGGACTTCAGAATGAAGTTGCCTACGTATCCCAAAAATGGGAATCAAGCCTTACGTAGTTCGGGGTTAAGGTACACTCGGGTATTTAACCTCTCATTTTGTGCTCTAACTTTTGCCAAGGCCGCCCTTCCGGGTTTTCAACCTTGCGAGCTTTGTTTTTCTTTTTCTTTTCAATTTTTTTTTCATTTTTTTTCTTTTCTTTTCAATTCATTTCTTTTTTTTTTCTTTTTCATTCTCTTCCCCTCTTTTTTTGTTCTTTTCTTTTTTTCTCTTTTTTTTTGTTTCTTTTTTCTTGCTCTAACTTTTGCCTGGGTCACCCTTCCGGGTTTTCGGCCCAGCGAGCCTCTCAAGGGTAAAAGTGTAGCTTTGTCCATGTCAAATGGTTCTAGGATCTTGAGGCCATCTGATTCCAAGAGAACGGCTGCTGTTTGCTGATGATGTTGGAGTCCATCCAATGGGGGTTGAATTTGCCCCTAGTGTTGTGGATAGGAACTCAGTTGTCCTTCAGCAATACTTCTTCTTTCCTCCCTTCTGGGGTTTGGCATTCTTGCCGATCTTCATCTTTGATTGGCGGAATGATCTATCTTTGGCTCTTCGAGCACATCTGACAGTTTCTGCCCCTAGTTCCAGGGGTATTTCTGTTCCAGCTTTGCAAGCTTCTTTTGATAACACCTGATCTTCTTGATCAGACTTTTCTTGCCCCTAGTTCGTGGGCTGCTTCAAATCTGGCCAGACAGGCCTGACATTGCGGTTGACTGTTGAACACTTTGAATTAAGGTCCAAGGTTTTGAAAGCAAGGGGTCGAGTCTCGAGGCTGAGAGCGATCCTAAGCTGCACAATCTCAAGAGCGATTCCACACAGGTCTTCGCAAGACTGCACAAAATATTTTTTGAAATCTTTTAAGAAAGTGATTAATCGCTCGCGCTGAAAACAGTGTGGAGCCAATCTGGATCAAGCCAGGATCCTTCCCAGTACTCACATTAACAAACATGATCTCAATCATTAAGGGCTTAGCATGCCTCTCTTTCTCTCAATTAATCAAATTTTTGCAAATCCTGAGGAATTCTTTCCTTTTCGTTTTCATCAGAGTGTTCAAAAGGTTTTGAAAAACTTAGGTCAATGCAATGAGTTCGAGGCACAGAAAAGTAGGCGAAAAGCACTGCTATTTCATTCAGAACTTCTGGCACAACTGGCACAAGGCAGAAGCGAATACAAGAATATGAAAATTACTGCTGTTCCATTCAAAAACTGTTGGCACAACTGGCTCCAAGGCAGAAACAGACTCAAAAGAAAGCGAAAAGACAAACACAAAACAAGCAAGTATGTCCGAGGTAACGCCCCCGGAATCACTCGACTCCTATACAACAGGACTGACTCGATACAACAAGACAGACCCGACTGACTCAGTATGAAAAGACTGACTCAATACAAAATGACAAGACTGACCCAATACCCAAGTCAGAAAGCATAAAAAAACTAGCATTTGCAAAATGCTCAAAACAATTCGTGCCATACGCCACGTCCGGAGTAAACTGGGCGCCGCCCGCAGGTGGTTCATCCTCCGATCATATCATATTATCCCCCACAAGTTCACTGATCCATTGCCGACAGACTTTGCAGGACCCGGCGTGACGATGACCTTGTTGTCAATCAGATCTTGTATTTCATGGCGAAGACGGTAACAACTATCAGTGACGTGGCCGACTTGTTGATGGAAGGCACAGTACTTGGCCGGATCATGGAAGGGGGGAAGTTTATCTGGCAGTGGCCACAGCTCTAGGGGTTTCAGATCCCCCTTTCTAATCAGGACCCTCAAGGCCGCTGACAGAGACATGTACAGTGGGGTAAACACCCTCTGGCCCCGAGGTGGGTGTTTTGAGGTTTGTGGCTTTTTGCTGGATGCACCAGCAAAGGGATTGACAGGCGCTGACTGGGTTTGCTGATCTCTTCTGAGCATGGGATTAGAGCCAAAAGGAACATTCCTGGTACAACGGCCTTTTTCCCGGCTTGCCTCTTGATTCAAACTGCCCCTAGTTTGAGTGGCAAAACGTCATCCACAGTTTTTGCAACAACTGCAAGGACTTGCTCTTTGTTCAGTCCCTCGGCTTTCAAAGCCTCAATATCCCACTGAAGGTGTTCATAGGGACCAATGTCTACCCCTACCTTGTTCTTACAACTTGCCTCCACTTTGCCAAGGGATTGGCCTTCTTCCAATGCAGCCCGTCCCAAGGTTGTGGAGCCTTTAGACATGAACTCCCTGGTACGTGATGTGGTCGATGATGGGGCCAAAACCCCAAAGGCTAAATCTAGTTCTTTGAAGATCTTCGATCATTCTCATCAGCTCAGAAGTAGTGGGTTCATGGGTTTGAGATAATTGGGGTTCGGATGCACCCATCATGCATAAGTCCATGCTTTCTGGGATAAACACCTCAGGCTTGGGTAGATGGATTGGGGTGATGTATATACTGGGGTCGTAAGGGACGGCCAGTGTATGGATTAGATTGAGATGTGGATGAGGTACTTGGTCATTTGGGTCTAAAGGTGGAGCTATTGTCCGGTTGTCGATGAGATTTTGGACCTCGTGACGAAGGCGGTAGCAACGGTCGGTGCCATAACCGCGCTGCTGATGGTACACACAGTACTTGGAGGGGTTATGTCTGGTTGGGAGTGGGTCAGGCAGAGGTTGAGGATCGAGGGGTTTGAGATACCCTCTTTCCATCAAGACTTTTAGTGCGCTAGTCAGGCTCATATAGAGAGGGGTGAAAGTTCTACCCTGAGCTCGGGCTGGGCCGGCGGTTTGTAGGCTTGGATTGGCAAAAGGGTTGACTGTGGCGACTGTATTGATTTCTGCGGGTTTGGGAATAGCGCTACTACCAGCATTGGCACTCCCTGAAATCACCCTTCTTGTCGTTTCACTTGTTCTGGGAATGATCCCACTGTTGAACGCATTCTTGATCTGAACCCCCAGTTCATGTAAACTTTTGAAAGTGAATAGCGGAGCGACTATCAACTTTTGCAACATATCATGCTCGAGGTTTCACACCATCATCTGCACTTGATCCCTTTCAGAAGGGCGACGATCTGTCATTTGTGCTGCCTTTGCTCTCCACCTCGCAACGAATTCCACAAAAGGCTCTGTTGGGTTCTGGCGAGTTGCTTCAAGCTCTTGGATGGTCATTTCAACTTGGGTATTGTAGGAATACTGATCGACAAAGGCCTCAACCAGTTCTTCCCAGTTTTAATTCATTGTATCCTCCAACTTGGCATACCAAGTGGCTGCTACACCCGACAGGGTTCTTCCACAAAAGGGTTGACTGTGGCGATTGTATTGATTTCTGCGGGTTTGGGAATAGCGCTACTACCAGCATTGGCACTCCCTGAAATCACCCTTCTTGTCGTTTCACTTGTTCTGGGAATGATCCCACTGTTGAACGCATTCTTGATCTGAACCCCCAGTTCATGTAAACTTTTGAAAGTGAATAGCGGAGCGACTATCAACTTTTGCAACATATCATGCTCGAGGTTTCACACCATCATCTGCACTTGATCCCTTTCAGAAGGGCGACGATCTGTCATTTGTGCTGCCTTTGCTCTCCACCTCGCAACGAATTCCACAAAAGGCTCTGTTGGGTTCTGGCGAGTTGCTTCAAGCTCTTGGATGGTCATTTCAACTTGGGTATTGTAGGAATACTGATCGACAAAGGCCTTAACCAGTTCTTCCCAGTTTTGCTTCATTGTATCCTCCAACTTGGCATACCAAGTGGCTGCTACACCCGACAGGGTTCTTCCATACAGAGAGAGTTTCTGTGGCTTAGTCAGACCCATCGGCTTCAGGACATCCAAGAAAAGTCGGATATGTACCATTAGATCTCCAGACCCGTCGAAACGGTCAATATATGGCATTTTGAATCTGTCTGGGAGCCGTACGACAGCCTCGGTGTACCCATCCTTAATGTCGGGAATGGAGTTAAGGCCATGTGCCTTTTTGAATTGCTTCCCAATGTTTGCAATTTTCATTGCGGTCAGATCGAGCTCACTAACATCAAGGGGATAAAGCCTCTCATTAGGCTGCACCAAGGGTCTGAAAACTCGGGCTTGAGCTAACCCTTCTCGAGGATCTGGACCCTGCAAATCTTCAGCTGGCGGAAGTGGGTCAAAGTTCGACTGGGGTCCCAAAGCTGGATATGAGGCAGATGCCCCAGATGGGTGCTGCGTTTCAATACTGGTCTCAGCCTACATGGCATTTCCCCGATTTAACGCTGCTATCACAGCCACAAATTCTTCCGAACCTTGTGCCATTACGGTCTGCTGAGTCCGAACAAAGGAGATGTGACTGGCGACTGACGGATCAGATGAACCGGTGAGCCCTGACTGGCATTTCTTTGCCTTGCCTCAGCGAAAGAACACTGGTTGCCCTCGAATTGAATCTCTGACCTAACAAAGTCTGTCAGCACTAGTCCAATGTACCAGGGGGATAACGGAGCCTTCTGAAGCTATGGTTCCAGGACTACCATGCAAAAGAGAAAACAGACAGTATCTCAGCCTGATTTCACCTGAACAGATTTGAGCACAACTGAATGACTGTACTTTTTACTAAATTCTGCCCCAAAATTCTGCCTCAAGTCTGATACCCTCAGGTAAAACTGATCCCCCCAAAATACTGATGCCTTCAGGCTTGATACTCAGACTTGCAAACTGATACATGCATTCCCCTGTAGAGGCACACTTTAAGAGCACATAGCAAGCAAATGAGAGCCAAAACACCCCTATATTGGGGTAGGGTTTGCCTGTCCTATTTTGTCAGGAGCTAGGGTTTCATTACGCACGCAGCGGTTTCAAGCAACCTGTAATCGGGTAAGCAACCTGTTCTAGCTTTGGAATGGTCACTATGGATTCCGACTATGCACTAGGTTGAATGGTCAAAAAGGGTGCCCCGGTAAAACCGGGGTTTGTGTTCCCGTCGTGGCAGAGCCCGCAACCGGTCAGCCTTATGGCACGCTTCTCGAAGCGAACCTCCGGCAAACCGTTCAGGAATAGCATACGGCAAACATGGTGTCCTAGGCGCATCAATGCAAATGCAATGCAAAGAGACACATAAGCGAAATCAAAACAGGATATCATGAGTTCGAGTCAAGCTCTCTAACTCCCCAGCAGAGTCACCAGAAACTGTAGACGTCCCCGAACGTCCCGGGAGGGAAATCTCCCGTTTTGTTCAATTGGGCTCACTACAGTTCAGGACTCAATATCACGGTCCTGTATCTAATCTCACAGAGTGCAATGCAAGACCGATGAATCATCAAAGAGTCCAAATCTGACAAATCGTTTTTGAAAACAGATTTTTCGAAAGAAGTGTGCCAAACATGGACTGCTTTGCCAGATACAGAGTCGCCACCTAAATATTTTATTTTGGGGGAATTTTGGAATCCCTGACTCGTTGCCTAAGGCCACATGTCCGTCATCACCAAAGTTGCCTCGGCTTGGGAACTTGGGTACGATTGGGGAAGGTCAGCTATGAGCACCCCCTCTCGCCCGATCCGAAGATCGGCCTCTACTAACCACGATATCTAGTTTTGAAAACATTATGTGCTCTTATTCCGGTTAATTAGCTAGAATTACTATGTGATGCGTACAGCAAAACAAGTATAGACTAGATCGCCTAATTTGGAACAAAGCATTGCATATCCGTTTGTTTGGAAATGTTTTGAAATTTGCTACTCGCAAGTAGGCTAAAATACGGATTTCAATGAATTATCCCAATTCAAGTAATCCAACCTTCACCCACAGGCATTCAGGCAGTTATAACATAAGCATATAGCCACATGGTAAGCATGCTGTCATGGTAACATTCACACTCATGTGAGATGCTAAAGCATAAATACTTACATTATACTCCGAGCCAAAACAAGAACATGTTAGCAATCATGCATGATCCAAGTCCATGTTAAGTGGCTAATGCAACGCATACAGAATGTCACTAGAATAGGCTCGGCTAATCTAAGGATGACATGTGAAATGCACAGATAGCATGTATTCCAGTTAGATTTGAAATACTTATGCAGTTAGCATGATGCGCCGAGCCCGGTGCATGCAAGACAAATGAATGAATGCACGCATGCATAGCATAAGGTATGCTAATTGATATATGCCTTAAATCTAACCATTATAAGCAGTTAAATAAAAGGGAGAAAGAAAATGGGGTTGGAAGACATGCACACACGCACGCACACTTATTACAATTGTGCCCTCGCTCGGAGGGTTCGAAAGAATAATACAGGCCACCTAATTAACTAACTCACAAGCTAATTAATTATTACAGAACCAAATGAATAACTAGCTACAACTAATTATTACACAACTTAATTAATTAACAAATTAATTAACTGATTAATGAATGACAACAAGCAAGCAGGGAAAGCAGTAAACGGTGCTATTCCAGCTCTGTTTGAAGAAGGGAGGAACGCATGCTCGCTTCGGTTCCTCGCCTCGAAACGCCTTCCGGTTGCTCTTTAGAGGCTCTGTTTGCAGGGTGTCTTTCAGTGCTTGTTGCTGAAACTTACCAAAACACTGTAGGGGAAGTCACCAGTGGCCTGCCGGCCAAGAATGGTCCATTGCCGGCCAAGGGTGGCACACTGCCGGCCATCAGTGGCAGGCTGCCGGCCACTGGTGTGCTGTGACACCAAACTGCAACGAAGCACAAAATAGAGAAAATGGAGGGTTTCCCAAGGACATGTACGCACCATGGCACTCCAAATCACCTCAAAACATCAAGGGAGAGGCCAAGTCGGATCCACGACCATCAATCATGCATCCCGATGCATGATGGCCAAAGATCCAACTTGTGCAAATCAATATGAAAATGAATGCACAAATAAAGCAAGTAAAGCCTAGAACTCTATCATGAATCATCAAGAGCTTCGGCGACCGAGAATTGAGACGCGTTCCATCACTTGAAGTATGAAACGCCCCTCGTTCCTCATGCTCGGATTAATACTTAATCCAAGCAATGCAACACATAAGCATGGCAAACATGCAACATGATCTAAGTGTGCAAACATGCAACTAACCCAAGCATGCAACAAGCGTATAAGCATGATGTGAGGTGACAACCTTGGACAACATGACAAAATGCAACATGAACATGTGAGCATGCGGGGTATGCAAAGCTAAACAAGTATGCGACAACATGGTAAGATGGGCTTACACCAAAGATGGACGGCTCTCAACTAGGTCCAAATTAGTAGCCAAAGTGATGGATTGATGGCATGAAAAGCATGGAAAGGCAAGGCAAGCATGCATGCCAAATGGCTCAAGTATTAAGGCACAAAGAGGACAACTCTTAAGCACACTTAAGGAGCAACAAACATGGATATATGACAATGAGGTAAGCTCTGAAATACCATGTAAATTGATGCCAAATCAACTCAACAATGCAAGCATAGCATGTTATGATGCTCAAGGCTCAAAGTAAGCAAAGGGACTTAAGCCATGGCCATACAAGGCAAGCCCCAAAGGGCCAAGGGGACCTAAAACAGTCCTAGGGCAGGCCCAAACAAGACCAAAATCAAGCTCAAAGCTAGCCAACAAAGGCTAGAACACAAGGCTAAAAGCATGGAGCATGCAAGGCTTTAAAGAGGCAATGCACTACACCTATGAGAACCAATCATGGCATGACTTGGACAACCAAAAACAGAGTTACATCATGGTATATTAGGACCCAAAATGCACTGAAATGATGAGCCAAAGGCTTAGGCTAAGTGGCATGCACAAAAGTCCACTCTTGAGGCATAAAGCACAAGCTATACAAAGCATTCAAGGCATGTCAAATGCAAGTGTATGACAACATTTCATGGACTGAAATAGCATGTGGAATGAGGGCAAGGCATGCAAACATCACATGTATGACATGATAGAGGCCTCAAAACCCAAGACTAGCCTAAGCATTTACACTATAGCTATACAAAGCATGAGTGATATGGTCATGGCAGCCCAAAACAGTCCTAGAACACTTCAAAATAAGCATAAAATCAAGTTTGAGCAAAGCCAAAATATGCTAGTATGATGAGTCAAAACATCATGCACAAAAGGCTAGTAAACAAGATTTGTTCTACACCTATATGGAGCATGCAAAGGATGATCAAACCAACTATGGATAGGGTCATAACATGCCAAATGATGACCAAATACATGCTGAAATGTGAACCAAACAAGCTAAAATGGCATGGCATGGCATGGAGCAAATGAAGCTAGTTTAGGGGATTTACATTACAAGTGCATCAAGCAAACATGGAGTAACAAAACCAACCCAAAACAGATTCATGGCATGGTAAAACATCACCAAAAATGGACTGAAATGGACTCAACAAAGACTATGCACACATGCTACTTTGATGAGCTATAAATGGAGTTACATTACACATGCTAGATGTAAGCAATACATGACCAAACCAGCCTTGGACAGGGCCAAGGCAGGTCCTAGAAGTCACAAAAAGAGGCCTGGACCAAGCCTCAAAAATGCATAGAGGGATGGTCCTTTGGAAGGCCAAAAATGCAAGCAAAGAGGAATACAAAGAGAGGGGACTACCCCCTTGATTTAGGACCTCAAAACCACACCTCTACCACTAAAAATCCACTGGATTTCAGTGGTAGGAAGGCCAAACCAAGGCTAGCTCGGAGGCTCAAATATGGCTTAAAACAAAGCCAAACAAAGCATGCAAGGGGGCTACACACCCCAAACAGCAAAATGACCTTAACTAAACTTAAAAAGAACTTAAAAACAAGACTTTTTCCAGTTATAAGCAAAGCCTAAATCAATATGCAAAGAGGGCTAAAGCAAGGTGCAAGAAAGTGCAAAAATGGGGAAAATGCTCACCCTTGAAGACCCTCTTTGAAACCAGCAATTTCAGGGGGTGGAAGCTTGCTTTCAGACCTCAAGAAGACCTCCCAAGAAGCTTGATTCAATGGTGGTGGTGTATCTCTATGTGTTGTAGTGTAAAAGTGCAAGGAAATCCAACTTCAAGGCACAAAACACAAGCAATATAGAGAGAAAGGGAGTTTTTGCTCTTCAAAAACTCAGAACCCTGTCTAAGGAAGAAGCCTCTTCCTTATATAGAGGAATGAAAAGCCAAAGCTTCTTCAAGAAGCTTTGCAAGGCCTTCATCCCTCCATACACGTGTATGGAGGGGAGCAAACAAAAATCCAGCTGGCTCAAAAGATCTGGAGGAAAACCAGCTGAGATATGGGGGGTGCCGGCCATCTGTAATGGCCGACAGTGGCACACTGATGGCTGGCAGGGCTTCATCAGTGGCCGGCAGGAACAAAGCCATGGCCGGCAGTGCACCAGGAGGGCCACTCTGAAAGGACCAAATCAGGGTCCAAAAATGAGGCAGAAAGGATACAAGGTTCGGGAAACTCGAACCGGTGACGTTCCGCCGCGACAGTCGAGTGCTGGGCGAGCAATCGAACCAGTTGTTGGGAGTACCTACTTGCACAACCAAGTCTTGAGGACGGTAAAAAATGGGGTGTCTATAGAAGCATGTCAAATGGGAAGTGATTCTCAACATGAAAAAGAGACCATGCCGTTGACAATGAACCTCCGTACAGATTAAGCCATTAAGCGTAGATCTCTAGTTCATGTTTTGAATAACCATCAACCGGTTGAAACAACTCTCAAATGAAAGAAATGGATGATAGGTTGCTTCTTAAAATGAGGCTCTTAATATGGAAATTAAACAAAGAAACGCCAAGAACAACATACAACAAGCTATATATGCGAACTTATGAGACAACAAGAAAACTAATCAAAGCATGAACTAATTAAATGACCTAGGACAACCCTAAAACAACCTTTAGTGGGTGAAAAATAGTGGCTCAAAGTGCATGAAAAGAGCCCAAAAAACTAAACAATAAGGAAAGAAAATAAGGCTAGTAAGCAAGAACAAGGAGGGGTGGCTAACCCATCCACTTTTGAAACCTCAAAGCATGATTTTTAGCCTATTTTAAACTCTAAAAATCAATTTAGAAAACAAAGTAAAGGGTGTAAAAACAAGGGTTTGAGCTATAAGTAAAGGTGTAAGAAAGAGTGTTAACTCTCTCTATCCTTTGGTAGCTATCCAAACCCAAGCTTAGACACTTGAAATAGATTCAAGCTAGCACAAAAACACAAAAAATAGATAACAAGAGATAGCAAAGAGAACAAGAGAAGAGATAGTAAGCTTATAACTCTCGAGAAGGTAAGCTCTTTGTTGTGAATCAAACTAGGGCCAAACACACTCTCAAGATTGAATTGTGATGCTCAAGGTTCAACCAAGGTTCCAAGGCTAAGGTGTGAAGGTCTATATGGTGTATGGATATAGGTTAAAGGTAGTAAGCTTGCTCAAAGGTTGCTTGCACAAGAAGAAGGAGCTCTCAAGAAGGTGTATAAGCTTTTTTGAAATTCTTTAACCCTTAAAACAGAGATACAACTTCGTTTTTTATAGAATTTGAGCAAATGAGGTCATAAATATCTTCAAAAATAGACAGCTGGCGGGCTCCCGCCCAGAATAGTGTTTCTTGCTACCAAGGCACGGCTGGCTCCCAATGAGGCACGGCCGGACCTCAATGTGATCCCCTGTCTCTTCGCTTCAGAGTCAACATAAGGTGGCAAAATGTGTAAAAATGGATTTCTGAGGTACAAACAGTGGAAATATGGAAGGTTTGAGATTGTTTCGGAGCTTAAACATAGCCCCTTCGTTGAGACCTTGAACCACGCACAACACCACTTTCATCATCGAGTGTACCGGGCAAAGCACTCAAGCCTTGCGGGCGGTAAAAAATAAGGTGTCTACAGTTGCCCCTTTTTGACAGAACTCAAAGTCATAAAGTTATGTGAGTGAATGTCAAAGCCCAGAGACGACGCATTTGACGGGACCGCAAGGCTTGGGCAAGAAATCAAGACATAAATGCAAAGATTGAACTCAAGGGCAAAATGCAAAATGATATGCAGAAAACAACTTATAATCATGCAATGAAACACCAATGAAACAATGCAATGAAACATTTGAATGTAAATGAAGCGATTAAACAACGCTACAATCTAAACAAGAATGCAATGTTTGAATGAAAATGTAAATCATAGCAAAATAAACCCCGCTGTGTCTCACACGGAAATAAGTGAATAAACAGGCACGTCTCATGTGGAAAGGACAAAGAAAGCACAAACCAAACTACGTCTCATGTAAGGAAAAAACAGACCTAACTACACCTCACGTAGGAAGGGTGGAAAAGATAGAAGCCAGACTACGTCGCATGTACAGTGGGCAAAACGCTCTATGCCAAACCACGTCTCACACAGAGAGGGCGGAGGGTGGTGTAAACCCTAGGTGGACCTGACGTTTTAACTGAGTAACTCGAGATTTTAACCCATCTCATGCGAAAAGAGAAAAAACAGTGTAAACAAACAAGCGTACTGGCCATTTTTAACCAAAGTAAACAATCCTCACGCGTCACATGCGAGAGGAGGGATGGTGGTGTGAACAACAGGTGCACCTGTTGTTTTTAACCGAGATAAACAATCCTCACGCGTCACATGTGAGAGGAGGAAAGGTGGTGTGAACACCAAGACACACCCAATGTTTTTAATCGAGGCAAACAATCCTCACGCGTCGCACGTAAGAGGAGGAAATGTGGTGTGAACAAACAGGCGCACCTGTTATTTTTAACTAGGGTAAACAATCCTAATGCGTCTTACGCGATAGGAGGAGAAGTGGTTTGAACAAACAGGCTGTAGACGTCCCCGAACGTCCCGGGAGGGAAAATCCTGTTTTGTTCAATTGGGGCTTACTACAGTTCAGACTCAAATGTCACGGTTCTGAATCTAATTCCACAAAGTGCAATGCGAGATCGATAAATCACCAAAGAGTCCAAATCCGGCAAATCATTTTGAAAAACAGATTTTTGGAAAGAAGTGCCAAACATGGACTGCTTTGCCAGATACAGAGTCCCCACCTAAATATTTTATTTTGGGGAAATTTAGGAAACCCTGACTCGTTTGCCTAAGGCCACGTGTCCGTCATCACTAAAGTTGCCTCGGCTTGGGAACTTGGGTACGATTGGGGAAGGTCATCTATGAGCACCCCCGCTCGCCCAATCAAAGATCGGCCTCTACTAACCATGATATCCAGTTTTGAAAACATTATGTGCTCTTGTTCCGGTTATTGGCCTAGAATTACTATGTGATGTACACAACACACAAGTATAGACTAGATCGCCTAACTTGGAACAAAGCATCGCATATCCATTTGTTTGGAAATGGTTTTGAATTTTGCTACTCGCAAGTAGGCTAAAACATGGATTTCGATGAATTATTCCAATTCAAGCAGTCCAACCTTCACCCACAGGCAACCAGGCAATTATATCACATAAGCAATTAGCCTCATGGCAAGCATGCTATCATGTTAACACTCGCATACATGCAAGATGCTAAAGCATAAAACACTCACAGTGTACTCTAAACCAAAACAAGAAACTAGTTAGAAATCATGCATGATCCTAGTTCATGTTAAAATGGCTAATGCATCGCAAGCAAAATGCAACTAGGATAGGCTCGGCTAACCTAAGAATGGCATGTGAAATGTGACAACTCGATACACATATTCAAGTTGGAATTGAAGTACAATGCAATTAGTATGATGCGCCGAGCCCGGTGCATGCAATACAAATGAATGAATGCAAACATGCATAGCATAAGGTATGCTAAATCAAATATGCCCTAAAACTAACCATCATAAGCGGTTAAATAAAAGGGAGAAAGAAGTGGGGGTGGAAGACATGCATCGCACACATGCACGCTCATTACACAATTGCGCCCTCTCGAGGGAGGGGCCGAAAGAATAATACAAATTAATTAACTAACAAGCTAATTAAATATTACACAACACTTAACTAATTAAACAAATTAATTAAGCTACTGAAAACAGTAAAGCAGCTTCGGGAAGAGGGAGGAATGCATGCATGCTTGGCTTCGCTCGGAAATCCATTGCCATACTCATGCTGCCTCTGTTTACAGTGCTCTATACCTCTGAAAGCTGCACAAGTCCCAAGGAAGCTCCAGAATCACTCCCTGAGCACTGTGGCATGTCACCGACCAAGGGATGAGGCCACCGGCCATGGAAATATAGTCACCGACCAAAAGTGAGACCATCGGCCAACAATACATAGCCGGCCGGCACTGAAGATGGCCGACCGGCCATCTATTCCTGCAAAATCCTGTTTTGCTGCAGCAGAGGACAGACAAGGCATGGCAATGCATTTTCAAAGCAATGTTTGCACGACCACCCTCCCTATCATGTTATGAACTCAAGGGAGTGTAGCCCTCGACCCTCGGGCCACCAATCACCCATTTCGATGCATGATGGCCAAAGAGGCCAAGTGTGCATTTTGATGTCAAATGAAATGCACACAAACACGCAATAGATCCTAACCTCTATCATGATTGATCAAGAGGCAAGGGATGCAAACATGCACAATGCTATGCAACCTAAACATGCAAGCAAACCAATGCAACATGAGCATGTGAACAAACATGCAAACATGCAAACATGTAACAACATGTGAGGTAAACATGTAACAACATGTTAGGCAACTTAACAAGAGATGCATGCCAAATGCAATACCACTTAAACATGCAACAACATGTTAATAAGCCAAGTATGCAACAACACACAAGGCAAGCATGCAACAACATGCAAAGGATGGACTTACACCAATATGGGCAGCTCTCAAATAAGCCCATATCAGTGGCCAAAATGCTAAAGGAAAAGGGGCAAATACACATAAAAACATGCATGCTAATGGACCCAACACTCAAGCATCAAAAGGCAACTTTTAAGTACACTTAAAAGGGAAGGAAAAGCATGCCAATGTGACAACATTACATGCTCTGAAATGGTGCTAAGAGTGATGCCAAATCACATAAACAAGTCAAGCATGTATGATTAAGGCTTAAGGCTTAAAACTAGGCAAGGAAATTGAACCAATGCTATACAAAACAAAGAGCATATGGCAAACGTAACGCAAGACAGTCCTAAATCATGACAAAGTGAGCCTAAAACATGCAATGACCAAAGCCAAAACAAGCTAACACGAAGGGGCAAAATCATGAGGCATGCAAGGCCATCAAAGAGGTGTTACACTACACCTAATACAACCGAACATGGCATGATTTAAGAAACCCAAAACAGAGTTATAACATGTCAAAATGAGCCCAAAAACCCACTTAGATGGCATCCCAATGACCTAAGCATGGTGGCATGCATAATGACACAATCATAAGGCATAAAACACATACTCTTCAAGGCATGGAATAAGTGATAAATGCAAGTATTCAAGCATACTATATGGACTGAAATAGCATTAAAAGTGATGCCAAACCACTGAAATGATCCAAGTAGAGCATGCTAGAGGATTCAACACCCAAAGCCTATAAGCTAGATTGCATGGTAGCTATACAAAGCAAGTCACATGTGACCCAAGCAACCAAAATCAGACCTTAAGCATGGTAAAACAAAGCTAAAAGCTTCATGAAGCTAAGCCAAAACATGTAAGCATGGTGGTCTATACACACGGTGCATGTTGAGGCAAATAAGGGGATTACAAGACAAGTGTATGAAGCATACAAGGCATGTCTAAACCAACTCAAAACAGTACTATATATAGCAAAACAACCACAAATACCAGCTAAGACATGGCCAACATGAACTTAACAAAGGTGCTTAGATATGAGGCAAATATGACAAGTATTGAAGACAACAAGGAGAGGGGATGGCCCTCTCCTTCTTAGGACCTCAAAACACCATCCCCACCATTGAAATTTCAATGGTGAGAAGGCCAATACAAGGTGGTCCCGGAGCTCACAAAGAAGGGCACAAAAAGAGGCCAAACAAGGCCTAAGAGGGGGTAAACAACCCCAAACACCAAAGTGATCTTAAACAACTACTTTAAGAACTTAAAAACAGAACTTTTATCAGTTATAAGTTAAGCTTAAAAACAGATGCAAGATAGGCTAAAAGCTTGTACAAAAATGGGGAATAAAAGGGTAAGTTTCTCACCTTTGAAGAACCTCTTCAAGAACCCCACTCCAGCACCTTCCTTGGATCAAAACCAGTCCAAGAACCCTAACAACAACTCCTTAGAGCCTCAGCAATCAAGGATGGTGTAATGCTAGGTGTTTGTGTGCAATAGTGTGAATAAAAGTCACTTTAGAGCACAAAACGCACACACAAAGGCAAAGAGAGGGAATTATAGAGATAGATAGATACAAACTTCCTAACCCTAATTTCCAGAACCTCTAAGAAGAGAGGAGGAGCTCCATTCTTATAGAATTCCAATTCTAAAGCTTCTAAGAGAAGCTAAGGAATGGAAGCAAATCCCTTCATACACGTGTATGGAGGGGGTGTAATGTGGATGCCAGCTGTGACAGCTGGCTTAAAATATCTGCCAAAAGCAGATGGAAATGGGTCGGCTGGAAAATATGGCCGATTGACCAACAAAAATAGCCGGCCGACCAAAAACAATGCCGACCGACCAACATCTTTGGCCGGTAGCAAGAAAACAGGGCCGGTGGCCTCAAGCCAAGGCCGGTGAGGTGTGGGGATGGCCAACAGGCCATTCCCTGCCCTCAGAAGCAAAAACACAGGTGTTTGGTGCACAACCAAGCACAAAACAAACAAGTCGAGAGGTCTTGAGGCAAGGCGCGCGACCAAAACCTCCGAGAACTCAAGACGAACACGAACATGGATGATCACCGAGTGTTAACGGTGACGTCCAAATCTTGAGGACGGTCAAAAATGGGGTGTCTACACAGGTGCACATGTTGTTTTTAACCGATTTGGACAATCCTAACGCGTCTCACGCGAGAGGAGGAGGATGGTGTGAACACCGCGCACACCCGATGTTTTTAACCGAGATAAACAATCCTTACGCGTTGCACGCGAGAGGAGGAGATCAGAATAATGCATAAGTAGGCAAATTCAGAAGTAGGCAAACTCTGAAGTGAAATTATCTCATTCTCAGGAAAGCCTCGAAAATGAAGCCATAAGGCCCACGGAGATAACTCAAGTCAAGACACAACACATAAATGTGAATTAGAAGTAAACCCGGATTCTACACAGAGACGTAAAATCAAAACAATCAAAGCAATGTAGTAAAGTGAAAGCCAATTCGCCAATGTGTTGAAAATGGGCTTTTGAATACGACACACCACGTTTCAATTTGATTGTAAATGGATGATGATTTTACTGTGGCACGAATGATTTTGTCTGGAACTCCTCTGAATGAACCGTACATACAACAATCATTTATTTATGGAATAATAGAACAAATTATGATTTAGGCAAAACAATTTATAAACTACTGGAACAGTTTAAACAAATTAAAAATTTTAAACAAATCAAATCAAATTATGAGTTAAACAAATGAGTTTAAACAAAATGAATTAAGAATCAAATAAATCAAATTATGCATTCGCACAATAAAACAAAACAGAATGATCAAAATTCCTCTCTTTTCCTTCTCTTTTTCTTTTATATTTTTCAGCTCACTTTTTTCCTTTGCTTTTTCACTCTTTTTCTGTTGCTTTTGTTTATTTTTTCAGATTAAAACTCGATAATACAAGAAATAAAGTAAAATAAAAAAAGGACTAAATTCACACTGAGAGCCGGCCGAGCCTCGATAGTGGTAGGGGCAGTTTCGGGCATTCTGCGAGCCACAGTTGTTTTAAACCAACTCAACCCTTATTTTCTCACACATTCCATCTGAAACTCCCTCTCCTCTCTCTCTAACCTCCCTTTCTCTCTAGATTTCCTGTTTCCTTGAGTTATCCAACAACCCTTGCAATTTTTTCTTTGAAACCCCTTTCCCTCCTCTATATTTTGAACTGAAAAAATCTTGATTTAGTGGAGTTTGAATTTTTCCTTTGATTTCTCTCACATTTTCCCACACCTTTCTTGTTTTCCCCTTTGATTTTCCCCTCCTTTTTACTTTCTCTCCCCTAGGGTTTGGATTTTGGGGTTTTTACCCATTTTCACTCATCCCCTTACTTTTTCTTCACTTTTTTCACTTTCTCTCTATGACTAGTGATAAGGTTCCCATCCTAGACCCTGCCATTGGTATTGGAGCCGTCTTGGGTGCAGATATAGAGGCTGAGGATGTTCCCGCATTGCCTTACCTCATTGATAGGCCATTTGATGTGGCCACCTACTGACCATGTACACATGCTCCGTCCTCAGGTGGTATTTTGAGATGTGAGGGCCTCATTCCGGGGATAGATGAGGACATCGTACTGTGAGAGCCCGCGGAGCACTTGTCTGCCAATGCCTTCACGGTAAGCAACTTTCCCTTCGTTTTGTATATTTATTGAATCTCATAAGCAAACCACTTATTAATGCTACATACACTTCCTATTTACAGGTGATAGCTAGGAGGATTGGTGTCATGGCCCGAACCCGCCTCCAAGGGTTAAGGACATAACCGGCTAGTAATCATGAGATTACCTACAGCCTCAGACCAAACCAAACGTATTTTAACAGAGTTAATGGGGGCCAAACGGAATCAATTTAAAACTTTGTCCATAGAGCTGTGCTTACATGGCACATCATCACAAACCATATATATGCATATTAATAACTCACAACAAAATATGTACTACACAAGGTTCTGTACATATAGGATCATATGAGTCTAAGTCAACCCAAGAAAACTATATACAACATGTTCCAAGACTTCGCCCACATGAAAAAATAAAACAGAATGACAAAAGGCGAAGACGGGTCTCGTGCGTGAGACGCGAGGGCTGACTCTTCAAAACCCTTTGTTGTTCCTCACAGACTTCACTGGGGCTGGGTTTGGACTTCTCTTGGCTCACCTACAAACATATGAATGAGCGTGAGCGATAGCCCAGTGAATAATATCAAGTAAAGAAGTTATACAAACGATATGTAGAACAACATGCTTCAAACGGCCTTGGGCCCAACTCATATTTCTATTTAACATATATACACAATTTAGGTCAAGTGACTACGATTTCGAACCAACTGGCCTTGGGCCCATTCAAACTTTCATTTGTGTCAAAACGGCCTCTGGCCCCTTCATTCATGTCAGAACGGCCTCTGGCCCATTCATTCATGTCAGAACGGCCTCTGGCCCATTCATTCATGTCAAAACGCCCTCTGGCCCATTCTTTTATTCATATAAAACATTTGTCCATAATTCAAACTGGCAAACTCATAAGGCTTATAAGGAAATAAGCAATTGGACAAATGACAAGTTTCAAATATCGATATTACTCACAGTGATCGGTTGGTTGGTTTGCCCTGGAGCTCGACCCTACACATTCCATGAACACAAAAGGGTCACAACACTTCAATCCGTTCTAAATTCAC
This sequence comes from Camellia japonica, assembly GCA_030407325.1. Classification (NCBI taxonomy): domain Eukaryota; kingdom Viridiplantae; phylum Streptophyta; class Magnoliopsida; order Ericales; family Theaceae; genus Camellia; species Camellia japonica. The sequence goes on from JAPPVO010000029.1 coordinate 64,641,827, forward strand.
ATTTTCCTCTTTAGGCTTCATTCTTATCTCTTTAACCCAATTACAATGCTCAATGCATGCCTAAGAGTACTTAGAAGTGAAAGAGGACGGAAAACGAAACACAGAATGCATAAACAAAATTTCAGAAAATAGGGTCCCCGTTCGAGCGTGGACTTCCCCGCTCGAGCGGACCCATGAGGTCTGTAAAAGTGCTCGATGCATCAAAATTACGCTCGAGTGTGAAGTATGGCGCTCGAGCTGAAGGCCTGTTTATATAGCTCCCCGCTCGAGCGTGAAATTCCCTGCTCGAGCGAACATCCAAGTCTGCAAAAATACTGGGAGCACGAAATTTACGCTGGAGCAGCGGTTTCCCCGCTCGAGCGGACATCAAATTTTCTGGGTTTTCTAGCTAAGTTCTTGAGCTCAAATCCAGCATTCAAACCGATCCAACTTACAATTTATGGCTCAAACTTCAAATATATTTATGCTATCATGATACAAACACCCATTTACATCAATATGGAGCTCAATTTCATAAATCAAACACATGCATGTCCCAATTGACACCAAACTCATTTTCAACATGCAAATTCATGCATTCAATGCTTCTATTCTTATAGTTTGTACATGCTTGTGATGTATTACCCTTATTCTCAACCTAGATGATGCAAATGGTGATTTCAAACATGAGTTTTAACCAAAACTCTACATGAATCATATATTTCAAGCCCAAACATGCAAATTCAAAGCAATGACACACATGCATGCATATATTGACCTTCAATCCAACATGATCAACTTAATTCCATTTCAATTCTTACTCTTGATTACCCAACCAGCTTGAATACATACTTTACAACATTAAACTTATGAATTACTCACCAAGGAGCTTTAATCTTCACAAACTAAGGTTAATTCTTGAGCTAGCCTTCAATTTACTCAAGCTTCTTGAGCAAATCTTCAATTGTTTCTCTCCCTCTCTCTCTAGCCGGCCCTCTCTCTATTTTAGAGCTCAAGATCAGCCAAAATGCAACCAAGGAGGAGAATTGAGGGTGTAGTGCCCTTTTACAACAAATCCTACTAATTCAATTTAATAATAATAACTAATTGGGCATTAATTCAATAGTTTAATCAATTTAATCTGGTCCGAATCCATTTTTCAATTAAACTTCACCGTAGGCTCTAAAAATTATGCCAATCACAATGGCGCGGCCAATTTCGGTTTCGGTGGCCGATAGGGCCTTCAATTTAATTTCCAAAGCAGACAATCAAACAGATATTCCTACGGTGAACAGATAGAAATTCAAAACCACATATTTTCACATAATGGCACACAAAATCATATTAAACACATAATCATGCTCATATTAAGGACCAATTAGCATACTATAGAACGAAGATATTACAATTGGCAGCTATGGATCCATATCTAGCCCCCGGTGCTGGTATGAGAGGCTTCCCGTAGAGGTCCGCACATTGGTTGATGCTGCCGGCTTTGGGCCCTTCTGTTCAAGACTTATACAGATGAGGGCTGAGTCGCTGCTATACGGGGCCCTGGTAGAGAGATGGTGGGACACTATGGACTCGTTCCACTTCTCATCGATTGGGGAGCTAACTTTGACCCCGTATAATTTCTCGATGCTCATTGGCCTACGGGCCGGGGTTGGTGGCCTGATCCCATGTGATCCTGATATGACACAGTGGAGAGCCGTACAACATTAACTCCTTGGAGCGATCCTAGACACCACCAGTCACGGTATGGCGAGGTATAGTTGGTTCTTTGATCACTTCTCTGATTTTCAGCTTGCTACTCCAGATAAGGTTGCCTAGTACACCCACGGCTTCCTTATGTATCTCCTCGGTACTACCTTGTTTGTGAACAGGAAAAATATTGTGGGGTTATATCTTCTTGGGGCACTGGTGCACCTACCACAGGTGGCAGAGTATAACTGGGGTGGCGTCGGCCTGGCCACCTTGTGCTGCTATATGAGCTCCGTATCCCGTCGCAAGGCGGATTCACTTGGTGGCTGCTGGAGAGTTTGGAAGGTACACTTCACACTTACTCTTTCTGTGCAGCTTTACATTCTGTTCAATTTTGCATTTTCTGCTAATCTTTGCTTTGCATTTCTTGTGTGTTTGCTCATTTACTTCATCTATCTTTTTCTACTTGCAGCTATGGGTTTACACATATTTCACCTCTCTAGCTTTGGTCTCGGTGAGGCCGATTGAGTTGTCAGTACCTTGCTCATGGTACTACAACTCCCGATTCCACTTCATAGACCACTTCCCTTACTTTCGCGACACCATCACCGCGGATCAGGTAACAAAATACTAGTCTTTAACTTTTACATACTGTGTGCATACTACGCTGTTTCCATACTACGTTGTTTCCATACTATTGTTATTCATATTGCATTGTTTTCCACTACACTGTTTTCGCACTTCACTGTTATTGTTGTTTCCATACTGTGTTTCCATACTACTTAGATCCTTGACATCTCATATCTGCTTCCACAGGTTGACTGGCACCCCTGGGCGGGTATCCCTCAGGCAGCGAGGGCGACCTACGTTGCTGCATGGCACGCCTCTACCATGCGGATTCTGTTTGAGGGCCCCTTTGGCCGAGCTTATTACCTGGGGGAGAGGTTCATCCGCCAGACACGAGGGGTAGCAGATCTGGACATTCCACATCCTTATCCTCCCGGGATGAGGGTAGTGGATGATCTTCATGACGGTCCTCAGATCAACTTCCTGATGTTGGGAGAGGATGGTGATTGACATCATGAGCCCAGCGACTTTAGCGCTTTCTTGCAGACTCGGGTGATGGCGTCTTTACCTATGGCATGGCCCGTGCTATTCCAGAGGTTGTTGCTGCTGCTGCTAGAGGCGCTCCCATAGCCGCTCCCACTCCCAGGTTTCCTGTGATTCTGACTGAGGTCGTATACATACGGCCATATGGGTTGATTGAGCAGATCCCCCTTGAGCACATTGAGGAGAGAGATCGCAGATTGGTGATGGCTCTTGGAGTCGAGCAGATACACACTTCTTCCTGTTTTTGCCCATTGTGTTACTTTATGTTTTCACTGCCCTCTGTTATTTCTGTCCACTGTTCTCAAATCCTCTTCCCTTTTTGCAAGTACCTGCGACATATGCTGATTGACCGACTGCTTCTGATGGTGCGGAGGAGACAGACTGCTCTGGCCACTCATGGGATTGAGGTATGCTTTTGCTCCCTAGTTTATAGTCATGACAGTCTTGCTCATAACTTTATTTGTCTCTTCTGATATCTGTACTCTCTCTCTTTTTAGCTTGAGCCAGCACCAGTTGCACCTGCAGGACCTCCTCCAGCTAGGAGACGGAGACGAGGCCCATTGAGGGGCAGAGGAGGAGCTGACCGAGGGAGAGGAAGAGTGAGGTAGCGCTCACCTCCCGAGGAGTACACAACTTCTGAGGAGGAGGGGGAGGCGGTTGACATGCAGTCTAGCAGTCCCAGTGATGATAGCGATGCACCTCCTTCGCAGCCGAAGAGGAAGAGGGCGAGGATGGGTTGCTGATGATGATGATGATTTTCTGTTTTTTTTTTTGTTTTGTTTTGCTTTATAGTTAAAGACTAGCTTCAGATAGACCTTTTTGTTTTAAGGATTTTCTTTTGTTTTGTTGCTTTGTAAAATGGTGATCAAGGTTGGACCCGTTAGTTTATAAAAGACAAATTTTTAAATGATCTCCTTGCATAATATGTGATGAATGGCATGTGATGAATTGTGTAACCTTTGTATGGTAACTTCGCACAAGACTTAAAACAATGAATATCTACTCTTGCATTCATCCTTGAATCGGATAGCAACCCACAACCGAAAAAAATGTAAAATACAATTCGATAATAGGAAAACAAAATGAAAACAACTTGAAAATACTAAAAAACATTTGGTACAAACAAAACAAGACTTAAAACACAATCGTGGTACACCAGGACAAAGGCCAGCCTTTTCTGAAATTGCACTGATTTGGGTTCTCATTTAGACCCAGCTGGGCCTAAACATGAGGTCGGTCATTGCTGTCTAGCTATCATGCATTGCTCATTCTTAACCTCTATAAATGGTGCTCTTATGCTGTTTTTCTGGCAGAATAGCAAGTTTTTGGTATTTTGCTCTCAAGATGGAGACACTGTTCAACAATAGGCTCTGAGACTAGATAGCCACTTTGGACGGCCCGGAAAAGGTGAACTTTCATAGTTTCGGCCTAAACGCCCTTTTTTCTCTGAGCCGCACTTCTCTTTGCTTTCCATTCCTTCATGCCATTGTTTAATGTTGAAACCCGATCACTTATGTGTTTCACTTTGGATCATAGGAGATGTGTCCGCCACTTGAGGAATTTCGAGCTTTGATGGAGTCTCGGCACGACGAAGAAATCATGCCGCAGACCCGCTTTGGCTATGCCCAAGCTTTGGGACGGATGTGTGGGCTAACATTACACGAGGCTCGGTCTTTGGCGCATGATGGTGAGCTAGACATCCTCGGTTTAGTTCATTGATTTTCTGCTATTGGAGATAGGAGTGACCTTCTCTGGCGAGGCCACTGGCAATATGCTCTTTGTTTATGCCTTTTTGCACAATTCCTCCTTGCCTCTAGTTTCGGCGAAGCTAGCATCCAGTTGATTGAAGTGGCTCAATGTCTGAAAGAGGGTAAGAGTTGCATGGGTTTGACACTGGCCGAAACCTTGATGGGTTTGGATGCTTTCCGTCGGGGAGAGACTACCCGGTTGGTAGGGAGTCCGCTACTTCTCCAGGTATTATTTCCCACCCTGCTAATTTATGGTTCTCATATCACTCGACACTCAATCTCTGTTTTTCTCTCATAACGTCTTCTTTACGTTTCTCTCATTGTACACCTCTCTATTCTTTAATCTCTCTTATTTTTCATCCCTCCCCAGGTATGGTTGATGGATAAACTGCAAGTATGAACCCTTGCACCGAGTACTCGGCCCTGAGCTTACTTCCTTCGTCAACGGCTGGTCGATTTCCCCTCAGAGGGGTTATGGTGTGATTGGATGTGCAGCAAATCTGCAGCTGGCATAACTTGGCATTGTCTCTAGCTTAATTTGGCTGAGATGAGCTACAACATGTCCCAACAGCTGGGCTACAGTTGATTGGCCTCACATATTGCGTGTTCTATTTCCCCCTTCGATTCAAACGCTAGTTTGGCCATGATCAGACACGTCCAGATGAGGAGGTGGAATACCTAGCTTCATTTCCCATTTGTGGTTCGTACTTGCCTCGATACCTTACTGCCTGGAGGGGCAATGGAGCTTTTAGCCCCTGCCCCTAGCTTCAATTATGCCCTTTTTAACAAGTGTTTAGCTTATCTTGAAGACGAAGAACAAGTTGGGCCATCTTTAGTTGCGGAAACTTCTGCAAGTGCAAGTAGGAAACATAAAGCTACCTGACTTAGTTGTGCCCCTAGTTTTATTGCTTTGATATTTCTTTTCAAGTTTTATGATGTAAAAACAGCTTTGTTAAATCAAAGAGTTGGAGAATGTACTTGTGTTGAAATCAATAAAATTAAAATTGCGAGTACTGAAAATTTTCCTTTTGGTCCTAAAAATGGTCCAAGTTGTAAAATGGTAAAATTTTGAGAAAAATTAGCTTTTATTAAAACTTTTCAAAACAATTTTTGGGAATAATCGTTACCTTACACACGTGGAATCAACCCTCAAGACGTACAACCCTAAATCAAAAGATCATAACTGCCCTTGATTGCATACCACTACTGCTCTGCATTGGAACCAACTTTTTTTTCCCAAAATGAAGATCACAACCGAACTAACAGATGATGAACAAAGATGACCTGAACAGGAAAATGAATAGGACAGTTGAGTTGGAGATAGTTACGGCTGAACTTCAGGATGAAGTTGCCTATGTATCCCAAAGATAGGAATCAGGCCTTACGTAGTTCGATTCGGTTTCACTCGAGTATTAACTCTCTCCTTTTGTGCTCTAACTTTTGCCAAGGTTGTCCTTTAGGGTTTTCAACCTTGCAAGCTCAGTTTTTGTTTATTTCTAATTTTTCATGCTCTAACTTTTTCCTAGGTCACCCTTTTGGGTTTTCGGCCTAGTGAGCCTCTCAAGGGTAAAATTTCTTCAACGTGTCCATATTGATTGGCTGTGAGAACTGCAGGCCATCTAAATCCATGAGAATAACCGCCCCTCCTGACCAGATTGATTTGATGATGTAAGGACTAGTCCAATTGGGTCTGAACTTGCCCCTAGGGCATGGATGAGAGCCCGATTGTCTTTCAATACTATGTCTCCTTCTTGGAGGTTTTTGGACTTAACTTTCTTGTTAAAAGCCTTGGCAATTCAACGTTGGTAACCCTGGACGTGATATAAAGCCTTCAACTTTCTCCCATCAAACAACATTAACTCCTCAAACCTGCTCTGCTGCCAGTTTGCCTCCGCTATCTGACACTCAGCCATAACTCGCAGCGACGGCACTTCAATTACAATCGGTAGAACAACCTCCATCCTATAGATGAGAGAATAGGGGGTTGCCTGTAGATGTTCGGATTGAGGTTTTGTAGCCCCAGAGCACAAATGGCAATTTATCTGGCCAATCCCTGTAGGTTTCCACCATTTTCGGCAAGATATTATTGATATTTTTGTTCGCGGCCTCAACATCACCATTGGTCTGCGGTCTGTATGTTGAAGACTTGTGGAAAGCCACATTGTATTTCTCAAGCAGATCCAACACCTCTTTCTTGAAGTGCGAGCCATTATTTGAAATGATCTCGTTCGGGACTTCGTACTGGCAGATGATATTATTCTTGATGAACTTAGGCACATGCGACACCTTTAGCACAGAGTAGGATTGGGCCTCTACCCATTTGGTGAAGAAGTTGATCACTACCATGATGAATTCATGTTCGTTTGACCCCTTTGGCGTAACTATGCCGATAACATCTATCCCCTAAATAGAGAATGGCCATGGTGAAGTCATGTTGTAGAACTTCGATGGCGAAATGTTCATGCAATTGGCATGACTCTAGCATCTGTGGCAGCGCCGAACAAAACCAATACAATCCTTTGCCATGGTTGACCAGTAGTAGCCTTGTTTAAGGATTTTTCGGGCCAACATCACGCCATTTATGTGGGCTCTGCACTCTTCCCCATGAATGGCATCCATAAGACGTTTTGCTTCTTCTTCCTCAACACACAGTTTATGCATTCCCAAATAGCCTCTTTTGTACAACTTGCCTCTGCAGATGATAAATTGGACGGCCAAATGCTATATTTCCCTTTTATCCTTGGTGTTTTCCCCTAGCGGATACACCTCTTTTTCCAGGAAATTCCAAATATCGTAGTACCAGGGGTTCTTGTTTGAAGCCTCATCTATCCCGGCAATGGTCTCATAGGTCGGCGTGTTCTTCTGTTTAATAATGATTGGACACATCCTGACTCCCAACGGAATGTTTACCATAGAAGATAGAGTTACTAGTGCGTCAGCAAATCGATTGTTCTCCCTTAGCAGATGGGTAAACGTTAGTTTTTCAAACCTCGGAATTAACATATCCAAAGCCTGATGATAAACCTTCATTTTCTCTTCTTTAACCCGCCAATCTCCGTTGGCTTGAGACATAATTAAGTTCGAATCCCCGATGACGTCCAACCTTTTTGCCCCTAGTTCCAGGGCAGTTTCTAAATCAGCAATACATGCTTCATACTTTGCTTCGTTGTTAGATACTTTGAACCGGAGTTTGAAGGCTAAGGGTATATGGGAGTCATCGGATGCTATCAGCAACACACTGATCCCATGATTGTATTGATTGACTGCTCCATAAAAGTACATCGTCCATGTTTTTTGCTTTATTTGCAGAATATCTTCATCTAGGAAAAAGTACTCCACCGCTTCATCCCCCTCTACTGGGTGATCTGCCAGGAATTCCGCTACAGCTCTCCTTTTAACTGACTTGCATGTAACATATTTGGGATCAAATTCAGAGAGAAGAAGTAACCAACAGGCTAGCCTACCCGTAAGTGCTGCTTTCTCAAAGAGATATTTGTTGGGATCTAATCTCGAAACCAGAATTACTGAGTGAGCTAACAGGTAGTGCCTCAACTTCCGGGTAGCCCATACTAAGGCTAGGTAAGCTTTCTCAAGGGGAGTGTAACGGGTCTCGTAATCCAGCATTTTATTGCTCAAGTAGTAAACGGCTTTCTCCACTTTAGCCTCCGACTCCTGAGCTGACATACACCCCATGGTTGAATTCGTCGCTGACAGGCACAAAATCAACGGTTTTCTTGATTCTGGCGGTGATAACACAAGCGGATTCTGCTGGTACTGCTTGACCTGTTCAAAAGCAAACTGACAGCGATCATCCCATTGGAGTTTCTTTCCTTTCTTTAGGAGACCAAATAGTGATTCACAAGTCAAGGTTAGTTTTGAAATAAACCGCCTTAAGAATTGCACCTTACCCAGAAAGTCGCGCACCTCTTTTTCAATCCTTGATGGTGGCATTTCTAAGATGGCCTTGATTTTGGAAGGATCTACCTCAATTCCACTTTGTGTGATTAGGAATCCCAGCATTTTTCTTATTGTTACACAGAAGGTGCATTTTTGTGGGTTCAACCTCAATCTATACTCTCTGATCTGTTGAAAGAATTTCTATAGTGCGGTGTAGTGGCCCTCTTGTTCGTTTGACTTGACAATCATATCGTCCACATACACCTCAACCTCTTTGTGGATCATGTCATGCAGAATGGTAGTTACAGCCATTTGATAAGTGGCCCAGCATTCTTTAACCCAAACAGCATGAGTCGATAGCAGTAGGTGCCCCACGGAGTATTGAAAATGGTCTTCTCCTTATCCTTAGGTGCCATGAGAATCTGGTTATACTTGGAAAACCAATCCATAAATGATAACAGCGCGTGACCGGTGGTGAAGTCTACCAACTCGTCAATATGCGGCAGTGGAAAATCATCCTTCGGACTAGCCTTATTCAAATCCCTGAAGCCGATGCAGACCCTGATTCTGCCATCCTTTTTTGGAACTGGAACAATATTGGCCAACCATGTTGGATACTCAGATACAAACAAGAACCCTGCCTCAATATGTTTGGTAACTTCTTCCTTGATCTTCAAAGCCCAATCTGGGTGGACTCTGTGTAGCTTTTGCTTAACTAGTCGGGCCTTAGGGTCAAGAGGGATCCGGTGCTATACAATCTCAGGATTGATTCCAGGCATGTCTTCATAGGACCACGCTCTTTGAAATCTTTTAATAAAGTGATTAAACGCTCGCGTTCCTCCAAAGATAACGTGGACCTGATCTGGACCAAGCGAGGATCTTCCTCTGTACCCACGTTAATTGATACAATTTCATTTGTACAGGGTTTAACACGCCTTTCCTCCTCATGATCAACCAAATTTTTCAAAACCCAAGGAATTTCTTCCTCTTCGTTTAAGACAAAATTTTGAAAATCAAGATCAGCACAACAAACCAAAGGCACAGAAAAATAGGCAAAGTCCGCAGCATTCCCATTCAAAAAGTTTGGATCCTCGATTATAGTGGACTTAAAAGAAAAGCTAAAAGATGACCTGGACAAGACTTTGGTATCCGGGTTACCACTCCCAGAAGTACTAGACTCAGAGGAACTTGAATTTGACTTCGACTCCATAGACTTAATGGAATCAGATCCGAACTCACTATCCAATCCAGAATTACCGATGACGCCTTGCTCATACTTCTAGACCAGGCGTGGAGCCTCAGAGCATCCACGATAAGATTGGAGAAATTTGCTGCTGGGTTATTGATCATTGAGATAGTAAAACTATCCCCCAAGTTGATGGACTCAACTTCAATAGTAGAACTTATCAGTAGGTCAGCCAGTGCTTTTCCCAGCAACTCTTCCTCTTCAATGTCCAGACTTGTAGTCTTGCCTTGATCTGTGCTAGAGCTCAGGTTTGCTTGTTTATTCTCCTCTTCTGGTAACTGGTGTCCGAAGAAGATCTTAAGCCCTAGATACCTTGTTTTTGTTTCCTTGTCAAACTAGGGCTCTGGGAATCCACAAAAGGAGAAGTCTTCCCTTTGCCGGACAAAATGTCCATTCACGGTCCCCTGTATTGGTTTGTGGTCTGACTCGTACTGTCTCTCAGTCCTTTTTGCTTTCAACCTTCCTCGCAACTCCTCTCAATTTCTTTGCTAATCTATAGTAGTAGGTTTGTATCCCAGCCTGAAAACGTGGGGGTTGTGACTCATCTCCTTAACAACAGTACTTCCCTGCCTGCCACTTCTGCTCAATCCTGATCCAGGAATATACCCTTGTTTGTTCATCATGTAGATGGATTGTGCACTCATGTAGTTCCCATCACCCTCAGCCGTGATGGATTGGACCAGCCGGGCTTCTGCTAGAGAGAAGCCAAAAAGGAACACGTCCTCCTCTCTATATATGATTTCCAATAATGGCGCAGTGGTTCCCTGGGGAGGATGGATCACAGAATTACCGTACACAGTGGTAATCTCGCCTTTGAAGGGATACTTCACTAACTGATAGACTGTCGATGATACAACCCTCATTTGATGTAGCCAGGGCCTTCCCAGTAGTAGATTAAAAGTGGCCGGAACGTCCATGACAAGGAATTCCACCTCATGCTCAGATGGACCGATTAGGATATGGCTTTTGAACGTTTCCATAACATCCCGGCTGGTATTGTCATAAGACCGGACGGCTTGGGTCGTGGGCGTAAATTCGGCCGGCCTCAAACCGATGGCATAGGCAGTCCTCACTGGACATACATTGATTGCCAATCCGGCATCTACCAACACCACCAGAATCCATTTTTTTTTGACTTTCCAAGGTTACATATAAGGGTCAGTTGTGGTTGGTACCCTTAGGTGGTAACTCTTTATCTATAAATGATATCACCAGCGTAACGTCCTTAGATGTAACCAACAATACCAATTGGTCAACAGTGGTGTCGATAGGCAATTTGGTTTGGTTCATTGCCTCTAACAGTGCTTGTCTATGCTCCCGAGAAACCATTATCAGCCCTCAAATTGATATATCTACCTAAATCTTCTTGAGCTATTTCAAGACTAGGTTTGCTTCAACATCCATCTCTTTTTCTCTTTCAGCCTCTCTTCCAAAGGTCTCTGGCTGATCTAATGTTGCGGGTTTGAAGTACCGACCACTCTGGGTCATATGATTGATCTCGTCAGTATACCAGGTGTTATCTAGGTTATCAATTTTCCATCCTTCGTTAGTGTACTCATGACTTAGGTCGCTGTCTTCTTACCACTCTCCTGTAGTCATGGCTGGGCTAGCATCAGGTTCTATCTACAGCATGTTAACATCACGCACCCCATCATCATACCAATCTTCCTCCACTACAGTTTTGGTTTCTGAATCCCAATATTTTTTGAGCTTCCTCAACATCCTTTTCTAGTCGTTGGGCTCCCATTTGACATTTTTGGTAGTTTGGACATCACCCATTATTGTCTCAGGTTCTTCTTTATCTTTTCCTTTTCCTTGCTCCAGAGCTATCTTTGTCTGGATCTCTTTTATCTTTTCCTTTCAAAATTGTTCCTGTGCCTGTTCTTTTTAGTCAAAGGTGCAACCTCAGTCTTGCCACTAGCACTAATTTTCTCTTCCTTCCCAGTCTCTCTTATCTGTTCCTCCACATCTGACTTTTCCTCACTCAACCATCTATTGCTTGTTTCTGGCTGGCTCGGATCCCACCATTCCAGTTGTACACTGCTTGTATCATTTTTTTTCAAAGAAGTAGAGGTTGTCTAGATCCTTTTCCAGCTCGGCCAGGTCTTCTTCCAGTTCAACCAAGTCATTTAGACCCTATTCTGGCCAATCGTTCTGATTCTGCCCTAACTGGTTCTCCCTAATAGTATTAATGTTGGGAAAGTTCGGCAAGATCACTGGCTTTGGCTGATTGATGGCCACAATGTATAAACTAGGATCGTACTCCTCTGCGAGCGAGACCCCCTTTTCAATGACACAGGTATCGGACGACCCTGTCTTCAATACATTCTTCTCTTTCTCCATTTCTACTGCCATGGGCCTAGAATGGGTTTGTGGTGTTAGATCTATCATGCACATGTTTGTGCCTTCTAGAATAACCACCTCCGATTTTGGTAGGTGAGATGAGGTAATGTATGTGCTACGGTTGAAGGTGGGCGGTAGTGTATGGATGTGGTTAATGTTTCTGGGCGGGGAAATTTGGTTATGTGCAAGAAGTGGGTTGGTTGTTATGTTTGGTTTAGCGGGTGGGGCGATGACTTTGTTGTCGATGAGATCCTATATCTCATGATGTAAAGGGTAGCACAGGTTCGTGGCATGGCCATGTTGTTGGTGGAAGATGCAGTACTGGGTAGGGTCATGTTTAGGTGGCAATGGGTTCGGAAGTGGACGAGGATCGAGAGGCTTGAGATGTCCCTTTTCCATTAATAGTTTGAGGGTGCGGGTTGCGCTCATATGGAGGGGAGTAAAAACTCTTCAGTTTCGAGGTGGGCCGGTGTTTTGTGAAGGTTGTGAGGTTGTGGCAGTAGCAAAGGGATCAGCCAACTTGGCCGTTGAAACAACAGTACTGACATTCACAGGCTGTTGAATAGTGCTATTGCTAACATTGGTATTATGAGAGAATGGCTTTCTAGCAGATTCACTTGTTCTGTAGATGATACTCTTTTTGAATGCACTCCCAATCTAGACACCCAACTCATGTAAGGAAGCAAAGGTGGATAACGGTGCCATTATCATCCTCTGTAGCATATCTGGTTCAAGATCTAGACCACCAGCCAGACTTGTTTTCTTTGAACAGGTCTATTTGTCATTCAGGCTGCCTTGGCTCTCCACTGGGCGACAAAATCAATGAATGATTCTTTAGGGTTTTGGGTAGTAGCTTCTAGCTTAGTGATGGTTACCTCTATCTGGGTGTTATATGAATACTGGTTGACAAATGCCTCAGATAGCTCCTTCAAATTCTGCTTTGTTGAGTCTTCCAACTTAGCGTACCATATGGCCCCCACATCAAACAAGGTTCTCCCAAATAATGAGAGCTTTTACACCCGAGACAAACCTATGGGCCTCAATACGTCTGAAAACAACCGGACATGCACAATCGGATCCCCACTTCCATCGAATCTGTCGATATGGGGCATCTTAAATTTCTCCAGTAATCTGACCGAAGCCTCAGTGTACCCATCTTCGATACCCGAAATGGAGTTGAAGCCCTGGGATTTCTTCAATGCTTTCTCCAATCTAGCAATCTTGACCAAGGCTGGATCAATTTCATCGATATCAAAAGGAAAGATTCCTGCGGGGGGTTGAACCGGAGGCCTATAAGCCGGAGCTGGGGGAAACATTTCCTGAAGATTTGGGATTGGGGATTTTCTATTGGTGGGGGTAGATCCGGGTTTGGCTGAGCGGCCGGGATCAGATACACGGTTGATGCGGATGCCCTAGATGTACGTAATAGATCGGCGATAATTTTATCCTGTGCAGCCATCCTTTGGTTTATAGTATCCATGGTTCTCTAGAAAGCTGCCATCATGGCAGCAAATTCCTTCGCATTCTGTGCTGTGTTTTGTGCCATTGCTGGTCTGGGTGAACTAGATACTGGTGAATTGATTGAGTGAGAACAAATAGGTGTTTGCACAGTGCTTTGTACTGATGCTGCTGGCTGTCTGTTCCTTCTTCGTAGAGTAACTGGCAGAAGTGAGACTAGCACTGGCTGGCCACCAACAAGGTCTTGAGCTTTGCAAAGCCTACCAAAATGAGTCCACACAACTTGGGGAATATCTAGTATTTCTGGAGCTATGATGGTAAACTACCAAGCAAAAGAAAAGAAAAACCATCGATCAAAATCAGACTGCAACTTGGCCCAATTCACAGCAGATAAAACAGAACTGAAGAACCATAATCCCCACCGAACTCTGTTCTCAAACTCATACTAATTGAACCATCTTGTACAGTCAAAAACACATACCAAGTAAAAAAACCAAAACACCCCTATGAGGGGATAAGGTTACCCTGTCCTAGATTTTTGACATGATCTAGGCTGCACTATTTTAAGCAATGAGTTTCACAACATCCTGCAAATGGGTGGAATCCTGTCCTAAGTTGGAATAGTTTCTATAGCTTCACTATATGCAACTAGGTCAAATGGTGGAAAGGGTACCTCAGCAAGATTACCTAATATACCTCTCACACCTAACACTAAGAAGTGAAAAGATGATCAAGCGGTACAACGGTAGTCCAGATCCAAGGGTCGTGTTTCCAACATGGTAGAGCCCATGACCGGTTAGACTTTTGGGAAGCTTTTTGGGCAAGCCTTCGGCAAATCGTCTAGGAATAGCAGATGGAAAACATAGTGACTTAAAGTAACCATGCAAATGCAATGCAAAGAACATATAAGTGTAGATAAAATTTCACATCATGAGTTTCAAGTCAAGTTCTCTAAATCCCAGCAGAGTGGCCAGAAACTGTAGCTTGCTTTTCGTGCTCCTTTCGGATACGATTAGCCCTACAGTTCAGACTCCCGTGGTTCTGAATCTAATTTCACAAGTGCAATGTGAAACAGTGGAAACATAAAAAGAGTCCAAATCTGGCAATTCTTTTAGAAAATTGATTTGAATCAAAAATGCCAAAAATGAACTGCATTACCAGATTTCAGAGTCGCCACTTAAATATTTTTGGGAATTTAGGAAACCCGAGACTCGTGCCAAAGGCCATTAGTCCATCAGCATCAAATTGTCTCAGCTTGAGAACTTAGGTATGAGAGGGGAAGGTCATGAATTGAGCATCCTACTCGCCCGATCAAAGATCGACCTCTACTAATCATGATGTGTTTTTTTTTATTTACATTATATGCTCTTGTTTCGGTTATTAGACTAACATTACTATGTAACGCACATAAGTATGGACTAATTTGCAAAAGTTGGAACGCTTTGATTTTATGTTTGTTTGAAAATTGTTTTTGATACTTGTCCACTTGAAAATGTGAGTTTGTACATTAATCAATTTGTCCCAATTTAAGCAATTAGCCTTCACCTACCGGCATTCAAACAGGTATATCATTTAAGTACTTAGCCTGATGGAATCATGCTTGATATGGCAACAGAAACATTCAATGCAAGATGCTAAAACTCAAAATTGCTCACCTAGTACTCCGAGCCAAAACAAAGCAAAATGATTAGAAAACATGCATGCTCCTAACTAATGCACTATGACAAATGCGACACATACAAGTATGCAATTAATAGGTTCGGCTATGAGCATGGTATATGATTACAATTTAAGACATGCGATAAAGCACGCATTCAAGCAATGAATTCAAATTTTGACATTGTGTTAGTATGATGAGCCGAACCCTAATGCGTGCGAGACGATGGATGTTGTAGACCGCCTGAAACTCCGCTCCGCACGCGAGGGCGCGAATCGTTGTTCTTAGCTACTATAGTTCGGATTCATGTCACGGTTCTGAATCTAATCTCACAAAGTGCAATGTGAGATTGATAAATCACTAAAGAGTCCAAATCCAACAACTCGTTTTGAAAAATCGATTTTAATCAAAAAGCGCCAAACATGGATTGCTTTGCTAGATTTCAGAGTCGCCACCTAAATATTTTATTTTGGGAAAATTTAGGAAACCCTGACTCGTGCCTAAGGCCACGTGTCCGTCATCACCAAAGTTGCCTCGGCTCAGGAACTTGGGTACGAGAACGGAAGGTCACGCAATGAGCACCCCCACTCGCCTGATCAAAGGATCGGCCTTTACTATCACGATATGTTGTTTTTGAAAACACATGTGTTCTTATTCTGATTTATTAGCTAGCTTACTATGTGATGCGCACAGCATGCAAGTATAGACTCAATCACTCAAGTTGGAACAAAACATCTCATGTTTGTTTGTTTGAAAATGGTTTGGAGTTACTACTCGCAAGTAGGCTAAGACGTGGATTTTGCCACCCTCAAGTGGGCTTAGAAAACATGGTGATTTGCTACTTCAAGTGGGCTTAAAATGCGCATTTCAATGAATTGTTCAAATTCAAACAATGAAACCTTCATCCATAGGCATCCAAACAGTTATAGCAATTAAGCACATAGCCTCATGGCAAGCATGCTATCATGGCAACACTCACACTCATGCAAGGATGCAAAAGCATAAAAGCTCACCTAGTACTCCGAGCCAAAACAGAAGCTAGTTAGTAATCGATGTATGATCTTAGCTATGTCAACAATGCCTAATGCAACACATGCAAAAATGCAACTAAGATAGACTCGGCTATTCTAAGATGTCACGTGAATGCAACTTGATAACATGTATTCAAATAGGTATTGAAATACAATGCAGTTTGTATGATGAGCCGAGCCGGTGCATGCAAACAGGTGAATGGATGCATGCATGCGAAGCATAATTATGCTAATTGAAATATGTCCTAAAACTAACCACTGAAAGCGGATAAGTAAAAGGGAGAAATAAATGGGGGTTGGAAGACATGCATCACACACATGCACACATATTACAAAATTCGCCCTCTCGTCGGAGGGTTCGAATAATAAGCTAAGCTAGCTAAGCTAAGCTAAGCTAATTAGCTAATCTAATTAAACTAATTAGACTAATTATTACAAAACAAAATTATTTAACTACTCCTAGTTAACTAATTATTACAAAATGAATCAATTAATTAAATGCATTAACTAATTAATTACAACACTTTCATAAATGAAATAAAAGTTTATTCTAAGTTAACAAAAGCACTGAAATGGCCTCGTGACGAGGGATGCGCGCATGCTTGGTCGGTTTCGCTCGGAAATCCACTACCGTGCCTCATGTTGCCTCTGTTTGCACTCTTTTGAACTTCTGAAAATTGTACCAACTTCCAAGAAGCTTCTAATCCACCTTAGGACCATGTTGAGGGGTGGTCGGCCAAGAGGAGTGGCCATCGGCCAGAGTTTATGGCTATTGACCAATTTGATAGCCGATCGGCAGCATTTCATGGCCGGTCAGTAGCTGCTTCCTGCAAATTACTCCTTTTTGCTGTAACAGAGCACTAACAGAGACATGGCAGTGTATTTGCAAGAAAATATGTGTGCGACCACACTCCTTATCATGTCTAAAGCTCAAAGGAGTGTAGTGCTTGGCTCTCGAAACATCAATCACGCATCTCAATGCATGATGGCCAAAGAGGCCGGGTTGCACAAATCAATGTCAATGAATGCACACAAAATACCACATAAGACTCCATGAACCTCCACCTTATCATGCATGATCAAAGGTGTCGGTGACCTAAGGAATGAGGCACGTTTCATCACTTTGAGTATGAAACGTCCCTCGTTCCTTGCATTTGGATCAACATCCGATCCAAACACAATGCAATGCAATCAAACATGCAAACATAATGCAACATGCAACATGCAAATAACATGAGCATGCAACAACATGCTAACAACATGCAAATGTGACAACATGCAAACATAATGCAATGCAACAACATGCAAACAACAATGCAATGGCAAGGGCTGTGAAATGCAATACTCAATGGATCAAACCAACCCCAAACAAGCCTCATGCATGCCAAGACAATGGCCAAAATATGCTGAAAATGAAGTCCAAGAACAAATATAAGCTTGCATGCACATTGATTCACAAACAAGGCAATAATGCATAACCCTCAAAGGCACTCAAAGAGTGAAAGAAGTGGAACATGGCAATGCTACATGCTCTAAAATAACATTCCAAAAGATGCCAAATCATGCACATATGACAAATAAGGCATGCTAATAGGCTCAAAGCTTAAGGCTAGCAAAGGTACTCGTACCATGGCCACATCAAACAAGCCCCAAAGGGCCAAGATGATCCAAAACAGTCCCAAGGCAGGTCAAAACAATGCCAAAAACATGCTTGGACCTAGCCAACACAAGCTAAAATTAAAGGTGTGAAGCATGGAGCATACTAGGCCAACAAAGAGGATTACACTATAGCTACCAAAACCAAGCATGAGATGACTTCACCAACCCAAATAAGAGGTATGACATGTTAAATAATGACCAAAAACATGCTGGAATGGAATCAACACATGCTAGAAAGATGAGCCAAAACCTTAAGCATACAAGACTAGTTTGCAAGGATTACACTAGAAGTGTATTGAGCATGCAAGAGACAATGAAACCAACCCAAAAAAGAGTTATATCATGTTAGAATAAGGCCTTAAACATGTTAAGATAGAGCCAAAACATGCTAGAAATACATGCTCCTTTGCAAAGCTATAAGTAGGATTATACTACAAGTACAAGAAGCATGCAAGGGGTGACCAAGACAGCCAAAAACAGAGTTATGGCAGGTCTAGAAAGTCACAAAAAGAGATGGCTCAAAACAAGGCCAAACAAGGCACAAAGGGGGTAGACCACCCGAAACACAAACAAAGCCTTAAACAAATACCTTAAGCACTTAAAATGAGAACTTTTTTTAGTTGAAAGCAAGGCCTAAAACAGTATGCAAAGAGGGCCAAACACTTAGGCAAAACAAGGTTTTAAAAGGGGTAACAACTCACTCTTGAAGACCCACAGCCAAGCAGCACTTCTGAGCCAAAGAAAACAAACTTTGAGAGTCCAAACAAGGTCCTCTAGTACCTCAGCAACAAAACAATGGTGCTTTACAAGGTGTTGTAGTGCAAAAGTGAAGACAAAACACACTTTTTTTAAGCAATATATATAGAGAGAGAGAGGGAAATATAGAGAGATATAGATATATGTTTTGTATCTCCAATTTTCAGAACCTCTAGAAAGGGAGAGGGGCCATCCCTCTTATAGAAATTCAAGTCCTAAGCTTGTTGGACAAGCTAAAGGCTTGAATTCAATCCCTCCATACACGTGTATGGAGGATGAAATCTGTGCTCACCAGCTATCAGAGTTGGCACAACATTATCTACAAAAGCAAATAAAAAGGCCTCGGCCAAAAGATATGGCCGATCGGCCAAAAAGGGTGCCGACCGGCCAATAAATGTGTCAACCGACCACCACTTATGGCCGATGGTGAGAAGACATGGCCGATGGGCACAGGGCCTGGCCGATGAGTTGGAGGGCTAGCCAAAAGGCCATGCCCTTCCCTCAGGAACAAAACTAGAAGCTCTTGGTCCAACACCAAGTGCAAAACAGACAAGTTGAGAGTCTCCAAGACATGGCGCGCAGCTGAGACCTTCAGGAACTCAAAACGAACACGAGCATGGATGATCATTGAGTGTTCGAATGATGATGTCCAAGTCTTGAAGACGGTCAACAATGGGGTGTCTACAGTTGTCCCTCTTTGACAGAACTCGAAAGTCATAAGATGACGGGAGTGAATGTCAAAGCCCAGAGACGACCCATTTTTGACAAGACTGAAGACTTAGACAAACATGCAAGATAACAATAAGATGTGCCCGCAGGCAGGGGCAAGATGCAAATGACACGCACAATACCAAATCAAGCATTTTCTTGCTCAGGTATTAGATAGCCTTCTCCACTTTGTCTTCAGACTCCTGTGCAAGCATGCAGCCCATTGTAGTTTCAGTCACTGATAGGCACAGAATCAACGGTTTCCCCGGCTCAGGCGGTGACAACACAGGTAAGTTCTGTAAATATTGCTTGATCTGCTCGAAAGCAACTTGGCATCGGTCATCCCATTGGAACTTTTTTTCTTTCTTCAGGAGACCAAAGAGTGGTTCACAAGTCAAGGTTAATTTTGCAATAAACCGTCTTATGAATTGCACTTTACCCAGAAAGCCTCGCACCTCTTTTTCAGTCCTTGGTGGTGGCGTTTCTAAGATGGCCTTGATTTTGGAAGGATCGACCTCGATACCCCTTTATGTGATCAAAAACCCTAACATTTTTCCTGCTGTAACACTAAATGTACATTTCTGAGGATTTAGCCACAACCGATACTCTCTGATCCGTTGGAAGAATTTCTGCAAGGCGGTGTAGTGGCCCTCTCTTTCCTTGGACTTGACAATCATGTCGTCCACGTACACCTCAACCTCTTTATGGATTATATCATGCAAAATCATGGTCGCAGCCCATTGATACGTAGCCCCAGCATTCTTCAGCCCAAACGGCATCACCCTATAATAATAGGTTCCCCACGGGGTGGTGAAAGCGGTCTTCTCCCTGTCTTCGGGTGCCATCAAAATCTGATTGTAGCCTGAAAACCAATCCATGAACGAGAGCAGCGCATGCCCAGCAGTGAAGTCCACTAATTCGTCGATATGCGGCAGAGGAAAGTCGTCCTTCAGACTGGCTTTGTTCAAATCCCTGAAGTCCACACATACCTGAATTCTGCCATCCTTCTTTGGCACCGGAACTATATTGGCCAACCAAGTTGGGTATTCAGATACCAGCAGGAACCCTGCATCAATTTGTTTGGTGACCTCTTCTTTGATCTTCAGAGCCTAGTCCGAGCGGATCCTTCGGAGCTTCTGCTTAACAGGTCGAGCCTTTGGGTCAAGAGGGATCCGGTGCTGTACAATCTCAGGATCGATTCTAGGCATGTCTTCGTAGGACCACGCGAAAATATCTTTGAAATCTTTTAATAAAGTGACTAAGCGCTCGCGCTCCTCCGAAGACAACTTGGACCCGATTTGGACCAGCCGCGGGTCCTTCTCAGTACCAACATTAATTGTGGTGATTTCATCAACCAAGGGTTTAACAAACCTCTCCTGCTTTTGATCAAGCAAATATTGCAAAACCGGAGGAATTTCTTCCTCGTCGTTTTCATCAAAATTTTGAAAATCCTGATTAATGCAATAAATTAAAGGTACAGAAAAGCACTCGGAAGCCACAGCCGTACCATTCTCATTGATAACATCCAGTCCGCCTGATTTCTCTGTTACAATAGACTTAAAGGAAAAAGAAAAAGACGACCTGGACAGGATAGTGGCATCCAGGGTTATCACCCCCAAGAATACCAGATTCAAACTCAGACAAGCTAGAACTTGATTCTGACTGCACAGACTTAGTGGAATTAGATTTCGGCTCACTACCTGACCCGGTGCTGCTCGATAAAAAGCCCTCCTCGTATTACCAGACGAGGGAGGGTGCGATGGATGCATCCAGAATGTTTGAAGATGGGCTCACAGCCGCTTTATTCTCGATCATGGAGACTGAGAAGTTATCCCTCAAGCACTCCTGTACGATCTGAGGATCTGAGAGTAGACAAGCCAGTGTTACCCCCATTTCAATCTCTGTGCTCTCAGAATCCTCCTCCTTGCATTGCTCAGCCTCAGCTGGTGGGTCTATTTGCTTTTTGGCAACGTCATCCCCGGATAGTTGCAAGTCAAAGAAAATCTCAAATCCCGGCAAGCGTCGCCTCTCTGCATTTAGCTATGGCTCTAGGAAGCCGCAGAACGGGAAGTCTTCCCCCTCCCGGACAAAGCATCCGTTTAGGGTCCCTTGGATAGGTCGGTGCATCAACTCATAATGCTTCCCGGCCTGCTTGGCTTTGGCTCTTCCGGCCATCTCTTTCTCTTTCCTCGCCCAATCCTCTTTGGTAGGCAGATAACCTAGGCCAAAGGTATATGGGTTGTGCGACACTTCGGCCGATGCTGTAAACCCTTTCCAGCCACTTCGCTCTAATCTCATCCCGGGGATGTTCTGAAGCTTGTTCATAAGGTAGACAGACTATGCGCTGACGTATAGCCCCTTATCAACAGCTAGGATATTCTATAGAACCCGGGCCTCAGCTAGGGTGAACCTTGACAAAAACACATCCTCCGCGCCATGCTCAATCTCAAGAACTGGTGTAGAAACCTCAGGTGGCGGATGGATTGAAGAATTCCCAAAAACGATCGCCACCCCCTTTCCGTGGGGGTATTTAAGCATCTGGTGCATGGTGAAAGAGATAGCCTTCACCTAGTGTAGCCACGGCTGCCCCAGGAGTAAGTTGAAGGTTGCGGGAACGTCCAAGACATGAAAATCAATATCCTGTTGCCCTGGACCAACCTGAGTCTGAATCTGTACAGTCCCCATCACCTCTCGGCTGGTATTATCGTAAGCCTGTATCACCTGGGCAGTAGGCATAAAATCTGCGGGCTTCAACCCGATAGCATATGCCGTCCTCAACGGACATACGTTGATAGCAGATCCCGTGTCAACATGGACCACCGGTATCCATTTCTCTCTACACTCGACAGAGATATAGAGCGGTTTGTTATGATCTGAGCTCTCAGGCAGCAGTTCCTTGTCAGTAAAGGTCAACGTCGGGAAAGCTCCTCCCAGAAAAACCAGCCCTACCAGCTGTTCGGGCGTGGTGTCAATTGAAAGTTTCGCCTTGTCCATTGCAGAAAGGACAGCTTGCTTGTGAACTCTTGAGGCCATCAGCAGTCCCCAGATGGAGATGTCTGCTTGGATTTTCTTAAACTGTTTCAGTACAGCCTCCTCCTCGAGCAGTTTTTCCTTCTGCCTCTCCATTTCTTTGTCCTTTTCGGACGCCTCTAGTTGATCTAAGTGTGGGGGCTTGAAGTACCGCCCACTCCTTGTCATATGATCTTCCTCTTCAACATACCAGGTATCATCCGGTTGATTATGCCCCCAATCCTCATCAGTGTGGGTAAGATGTAAGTCGTCGTCTTCCCACCACATCCCATCGGCAACCGATAGACAGCTATCCGGTTCCGTTGCAACTATTCTTGTGCTCACAGCACGTTTCGTCCCCTCAGGGGCTTTGGCCTTTCTAGCCCTCTCTAGATCTTCGATCTTTTCCTGCTCAAACTGCTTCAGTGCTGCCTGTTGTTCAGTACTTTCTGTATTCAAACTACCCGGATCCCGAGCAAAATTCTTAACACCGGTGCTCTCCGGTGATTTCTCCTAATTCTCGGCCATTCTGGCCACTGTTGGTATTCCAGCTCCTGATTGCCCCTATTCTGGCTGAAGTTCTTCAACAACATCCGGCTAGTCACTGAACCACCCAGTATTCTCTGCTGAACCATCCAAGTCGAACCAGTTGATGTTCACATCCCCTGAGTCCTGCTTTTCAAAGAACTGCAGATTTGCAATGTCCTCTTCCAACTCTGCTAGGTCATCTAGCCCCTGACTAGGTCCATTCTCCTGAACCACACAGATCTCTGTCCCAACTGGCAACTCTACCCTAGGCTTAACCTGGTCTGTTGATGTGATATAACCACTCGGGTTGTATGCAAAGCTCCAAGACCCCTCGGGCTCTGAATCATCATTCCCATCTGCCCCCAAAGTCATCCATGTTCTATGTTCGGTAGTCACCACCACCGGTTTAGGTTAGGTTTGGGAGGTGCTCAACATGTACAAATCCATGCTGTCCAGGAAGAACACCTCCGGCTTGGGTAGGTAGGAAGGTGTGATATACATACTAGGGTCGTATGACACAACCCCAGTTTGGATCAGGTTGATGCGTTTAGGTGGTGGAGCTTGGTTATGTGGTGGGAGAGGGTTGGTTGTGACATTTGGTTTTTCTAGAGGTGCGATCACCTTATTGTCAACGAGATCCTAGATCTCGTGACGCAGTCTATAGCACTAGTCGGTGTCGTGACCATGCTGTTGGTGAAAGGCACAGTATTTAGCTGGGTTATGGGAGGGAGGAAGTTTGTCTGGTAATGGCCGCGGCTCTAGGGGCTTTAAATGCCCTTTCCTGATTAGAACCCCCAGAGCTTTGGACAGGGGCACGTATAGTGGGGTAAAGGTTCTTTGGCCTCGGGGTGGATATCTAGCTGTTTGTGAGCTGGTACCGGACGCACCGGTGAATGGTGTGGCTGTAAGTTTTTTTGGAGGGGTGGTGGTGACCATGCCCACATCGGAAGTTCTGGCAGCTGCAGCATTACTCATGCTTGCATTCGTACTGTGGGTAAATGCCCTCTTGGGCTGCTCTCTCTCGTGGTCAATCAGACCCTGTTTCATGGCGTCCTCAATCTGTACCCCGATCTCGTGTAAATCCACAAAGGTGGGAAGGGGTAAGATGATAATTTTTTGCATCATTTTGAGTTGGAGATTGCGCACAATCATCCGTATCTGATCCTTGTCGACTGGCCTGGTGTTCATCATAGAAGCTTTGGCCCTTCAACGGGTTGCAAAGTCAGAAAAGCCCTCTTTTGGCTCTTGTCTCGTTATCTCGAGATCAAAGGTTGTGATCTTGATCTGCGTATTGTAGGAGTATTGAGCTACAAAGCCCTTAGCCATCTCCTCCCAACTTCTCTTGACAGAGCCCTCCAGCTTTGCGTACCAAATAGTCGCAACACCTGATAGAGTCTGGCCGAAGAGGGAAAGCTTTTGCAATCTGGAGAGGCCCATTAGCCTTAGGATGTCCGAAAACAATCGTAGATGTACCATGGGGTCCCCAGAACCGTCAAAACGGTCTATGTGCGGCATCTTAAACTGGTCTGGCAAAGTCACCGCCGAATCGGTGTATCCATCCTCTATGTCGGGAATGGAATTCACATCTTGAGCCCTCTTAAATAGCTTTTCAAGCTTACTGACCTTTAGAAAGGTCGGGTCCATCTCAGATTCAAATGGTGTATCCGTTGAGAAGGCTGGTGTCTTTGAAATTTGCGGCAGAACTGGTGGCCGGCTTGCCTTGTTGGAATGTCCGTATCTTCCTGGACGTTTGCAGTCTCCCCGAGCATTGGAACTCTAGGTGGGGGAGGAGGTGGATGCGAAGCAGATGCTCCGGCTTGCTGTGGTTGTTGCTGCTGTTGAAGTCTGGCAATCAGTTCTGTTTGTTGAGCCACAATTTCTGCCTGGTGTACGACAAACTCTACCTGGCGGGCAGCATCCCATTGCATGGCTTGTAATAGTCTCTTGGAGTTGGCACATCATGTCCTCCATACTTGCCATAAGATGCTGGTCAAACTGAACAACAGGTATATCTCTCTCTTCGGCAGAAACGGAAACCTCAGCCTGACTACTCACTGGCGAGGTGGATAAGGACCACTGATCTGGTAACCGCTGTACTGATAAACTGCGCCTAACTGACCTCCGTCTAATGATCGGGGGTAATGAAAAGAACACTGGTTGTTCGTCTATCAGATCCTCGGATCAATGAAGTCTTCGACCTCTAACCCAGAGTGCGTGGGGAATATCTGCCTGGTCGGAAACAATTGTACTAAACTACCTTGTAAAAAGATAAATAAAGCATAATAAGGAAACAAACAACTAGAAAAACAGACAGCATAACGGCTTAAAGAAAGACAACACACAGTTGGCATTACAACACACTGTTGGCATTTGTAAGCTGAATACACTATTCTCAAACACTAATCACTGTTCCCAAATCATTACCTCAGATCTGATACCCTCAGGTAAAACTGATTCCCCAAATACTGATGCCCGCATGCCTGATACCCAGATTTGCAAACTGATACATGCATTCTTGTAGAGACACACTCTAAAAGCACATAGCAAGCAAGTGAGAGCCAAAACACCCCTATGGAGGGGAAGGGTTTCCCTGTCCTATCTTGTCAGGAGCTAGGGTTTCACTACGCACGCAGCGGTTTCAAACAACCTACAATCGGGTAAGCAACCTGTCCTAGTTTGGAATAGTCGCTATGAATTCTGATATGCACTAGGTCGAATGGTCAAAAAGGGTGCCTCGGTAACAACCGATGTTTGTGTTCCCATTGTGCCAGAGCCCGTAACCAGTTAGCCTTATGGCACGCAGCCTCCGGCAAACCGTTTAGGAATAGCAGACGGCAAACACGGTGTCCTAGGCGCACCAATGCAAATGCAATGCAAAGAGACACATAAGTGTAACCAAAACAAGATATCACGAGTTCGAGTCAAGTTCTCTAAATCCCCAGCAGAGTTGCCAGAAACTGTAGACTGCCCGAAACTCCACTCCGCACGCTAGGCCGCGAATTGTTGTTCTTAGCTACTACAATTCGGACTCATGTCGCGGTTCTGAATCTAATCTCACAAAGTGCAATGTAAGACTGATAAATCACCAAAGAGTCCAAATCTGACAAATCGTTTTCGAAATTCGATTTTAATCAAAAAGTGCCAAACATGGATTGCTTTGCCAGATTTTAGAGTCGCCACCTAAATATTTTATTTTGGAAAAATTAAGGAAACCCTGACTCGTGCCCAAGGCCACGTGTCCGTCATCACCAAAGTTGTCTCGGCTTGGGAACTTGGGTACGAAAGGGGAAGGTCATGCAATGAGCACCCCCGCTCACCTGATCAAAGGATCGGCCTTTACTATCATGATATGTTGTTTTAGAAAACACATGTGTTCTTATTCCGGTTTATTAGCTAGCTTACTATGTGATGTGCAAAGCATACAAGTATAGACTAAATCACTCAAGTTGGAACAAAACATCTCATGTTTGTTTGTTTGAAAATGGTTTGAAGTTGCTACTCGCAAGTAGGCTAAGACGCGGATTTTGCCACCCTCAAGTGGGCTTAGAAAACATGGTGATTTGCCACTTCAAGTGGGCTTAAAACGCGCATTTCAATGAATTATTCCAATTCAAGCAATGAAGCCTTCATCCACAAGCATCCAAACTGTTATAGTAGTTAAGCACATAGCCTCATGGCAAGCATGCTATCATGGCAACACCCACACTCATGTAAGGATGCTAAAGCATAAAAGCTCACCTAGTACTCCGAGTCAAAACAGAAGCTAGTTAGTAATCGATGCATGATCCTAGCTATGTCAACAATGTCTAATGCAACACATGCAAAAATGCAACTAAGATAGGCTCGGCTATTCTAAGATGTCACGTGAATGCAACTTGATAACATGTATTCAAATAGGTATTGAAATACAATGCAGTTTGTATGATGAGCCGAGCCGGTGCATGCAAACAGGTGAATGGATGCATGCATGCGAAGCATAATTATGCTAATTGAAATATGTCCTAAAACTAACCACTGAAAGCGGATAAGTAAAAGGGAGAAAGAAATGGGGGTTAGAAGACATGCATCACACACACGCACACATATTACAAAATTCGCCCTCTCGTCGGAGGGTCCGAATAATAAGCCAAGCTAGCTAAGCTAAGCTAATTAGCTAATCTAATTAAACTAATTAGAATAATTATTACAAAACAAAATTAATTAACTCCTCCTAGTTAACTAATTATTACAAAACAAATCAATTAATTAAATGTATTAACTAATTAATTACAACAATTTCATAAATGAAATAACAGTTTATTCTAAGTTAACAAAAGCACTGAAATGGCCTCGTGACAAGAGATGCGCGCATGCTCGGTCGGTTTTGCTCGGAAATCCACTACCGTGCCTCATGTTGCCTCTGTTTGCCCTCTTTTGAACTTTTGAAAATTGTACCAACTTCCAAGAAGCTTCTGATCCACCCTAGGACCATGTTGAGGGGTGGTCAGCCAAGAGGAGTGGCCATCGGCCAGAGTTTATGGCCATCGACCAATTTGATAGCTGATCGGCAGCATTTGATGGCCGGTCGGTAGCTGCTTCCTGCAAATTCCTCCTTTTTGCTGTAACAGAGCACTAACAGAGACATGGCAGTGTATTTGCAAGAAAATGTGTGTGTGACCATACTCCTTATCATGTCTAAAGCTCAAAGGAGTGTAGTGCTCGGCTCTTGAGCCATCGATCACGCATCTCAATGCATGATGGCCAAAGAGGCCGAGTTGCACAAATCAATGTCAATGAATGCACACAAAATACCACATAAGACTCCATGAACCTCCACCTTATCATGCATGATCAAAGGTGTCGGTGACCTAAGGAATGAGGCACATTTCATCACTTTGAGTATGAAACGTCCCTCGTTCCTTGTATTTGGATCAACATCCGATCCAAACACAATGCAAAGCAATCAAATATGCAAACATAATGCAACATGCAACATGCAAATAACATGAGCATGCAACAACATGCTAACAACATGCAAATGTGACAACATGCAATCATAATGCAATGCAACAACATGCAAACAACAATGCAATGGCAAGGGCTGTGAAATGCAATACTCAATGGACCAAACCAACCCTAAACAAGCCTCATGCATGCCAAGACAATGGCTAAAACATGCTGAAAATGAAGTCCAAGAACAAATATAAGCTTGCATGTACATTGATTCACAAATAAGGCAATAATGCATAACCCTCAAAGGCACTCAAAGAGTGAAAGAAGTGGAACATGTCAATTCTACATGCTCTGAAATAACATTCCAAAAGATGCCAAATCATGCACATATGACAAATAAGGCATGCTAATAGGCTCAAAGCTTAAGGCTAGCAAAGGGACTCGTACCATGGCCATATCTAACAAGCCCCAAAGGGCCAAGATGATCCAAAATAGTCCCAAGGCAGGTCAAAACAATGACAAAAACATGCTTGGACCTAGCCAACACAAGCTAAAATTAAAGGCGTGAAGCATGGAGCATACTAGGCCAACAAAGAGGATTACACTACAGCTACCAAAACCAAGCATGAGATGACTTCACCAACCCAAATCAGAGTTATGACATGTTAAATAATGACCAAAAATATGCTGGAATGGAATCAACATATGCTAGAAAGATGAGCCAAAACCTTAAGCATACAAGACTAGTTTGCAAGGATTACACTAGAAGTGTATTGAGCATGCAAGAGATAATCAAACCAACCCAAAACAGAGTTATATCATGTTAGAATAAGGCCTTAAACATGTTAAGATAGAGCCAAAACATGCTAGAAAGACATGTTCCTTTGCAAAGCTATAAGTAGGATTATACTACAAGTACAAGAAGCATGCAAGGGGTGACCAAGATAGCCAAAAACAGAGTTATGGCAGGTTTGAAAAGTCACAAAAATGAGCTCAAACAAAGCTTCAAGAAGATAGAAATGCATGCCCTTTTGGTTGGCCATCAACACAAGCCAACAAGAGAAGAGAAGGGGGGACAACCCCCTCCTATTTTGGGCTTCAAAACCACATTTCTACCACTGAAAATCCTCTGGATCTCAGTGGTGAAGAGGCCAAACAAAGGTGATTCAAAGGCCTAAAAGAGATGGCTCAAAATAAGGCCAAACAAGGCACAAAGGGGGTAGACCACCCCAAACACAAACAAAGCCTTAAACAAATACCTTAAGCACTTAAAATGAGAACTTTTTTTAGTTGAAAGCAAGGCCTAAAACAGTATGCAAAGAGGGCCAAACACTTAAACAAAACAAGGTTTTAAAAGGGGTAACAACTCACCCTTGAAGAACCACAGCAAACTAGCACTTCTGAGCCAAAGAAAACAAACTTTGAGAGTCGAAACAAGGTCCTCTAGTACCTCAGCAACAAAACAATGGTGCTTTACTAGGTGTTGTAGTGCAAAAGTGAAGACAAAACACACTTTTTTAAGCAATATAGAGAGAGAGAGAGAGAGAGAGAGAGAGGGAAATATAGAGAGATATAGATATATGTTTTGTATCTCCAATTTTTAGAACCTCTGGAAAGGGAGAGGGGCCATCCCTCTTATAGAAATTCAAGTCCTAAGCTTGTTGGACAAGCTAAAGGCTTGAATTCAATCCCTCCATACACGTGTATGGAGGATGAAATCTGTGCTCACCAGTTGTCACAGCTGGCACAAAAATATCTGCAAAAGAAAATAAAAAGGCCTCGGCCAAAAGATATGGCCGACCAGCCAAAAAGGGTGCCGACCGACCAATAAATGTGCCGATCGGCCACCACTTATGGCCGATGGCGAGAAGACATAGCCGATGGGCACAGGGCCTGGCCGATGAGTTGGAGGGCTAGCCAAAAGGCCATCCCCTTCCCTTAGAAACAAAGCCACAAGCTCTTGGTCCACAACCAAGTGCAAAACAGACAAGTTGAGAGTCTCCAAGACAAGGCGCGCAGCCGAGACCTTCAGGAACTCAAAACGAACACGAGCATGGATGATCATCGAGTGTTCGAACGATGACGTCCAAGTCTTGAGGACGGTAAAAAATGGAGTGTCTACAGATGCGAATCATAAAAATGATAATTTAAAAAATGACGTTCTATACTAACCATTGTAAGTAGGTAAATAAAAGGGAGAAAGACGTGGGGTTGGAAGACATACACGCTATTACATATTAGCCCTCGTGCAACAGGGTGTGAATTAATGTCTGAGAGTCCAAATTAAACTAATTATTACAAAACCAAGTGAATGAGTAAGTAACTAACGAGTCAAGCTATAATTAACTAACTAGCTAATTTATTACAACAAAATAAGCTAACTAGTTAATGAATCATTGCCACAACAATATGAATTACGAAGATAATAATTACAACAATATTGAAATCATTAATTTACAATTTACAATGGAAGCACAAGGATGGCATGCTCGTAGTGATTTCAAAAGTAACTCTGTCTGCCTTCCTTGGAATCTGTCCTGTTTCACCTTTAGTCACTGCCCTCTCCTTCTGTAAACACACTGCCTTACCAAACATTGATGGCTGGCCGGCCCCCAATGAAGCCTGGTTGGGCCCAAATAAGGCCGGCCGTGCCTTAATTTTATGTAAAATCCTGTTTTTGTGCTCTGAAGTGAAAACAGTGCAGATAGAGCTATTTTGAACTCTGTTTGTCCTTTCTATTCTTCTCTCTCATGGTGAGCCTCAAGAGAAGAATGAAGTCATTTCCAAAACCATCAATGTGCAAATTGATTGGTTGATGAGTTAGGGCATGATTTTGGACAAAAATTAATGAATGCAATGAATCAATAACCACCCCTCCCTTCTATCATGTAGTAAGCTCAAAGAGGGAGGTAGGAACGCTTCAAGGCTCATCGAAACATCACGAATTGATGTAAGACAACCCTTGACACAATAGACGACATAACGTCCGGCCGAGCCCAAGTAATATAACTCATTTTCTTTATGTGGGTTGGTTCATTTTAGCAATTTTTTAGATTCTTTAGTCCATTTGTCCAAGATAATGATTAAGTCCTCTAAAGATTACGTCCACTAAATGAGAAGCATGTCAAACGGGAAGTGATTCTCAACATGAAAAGGAGACCATGCCATTGATAATGAACCTCCGCAGAGATTAAGCCATTAAGCATAGATCTCTAGTTCATGTTTTGAATAATCGTCAATCGGTTGAAATAACTCTCAAATGAAAGAAATGGATAATAAGTTTCTTGTTAAAATGAGGCTCTTAAGATGGAAATTAAACAAAGAAACGCTAAGAACAACATACAACAAGCTATATATGCGAACTTATGAGACAACAAGAAAACTAATCAAAGCATGAACTAATTAAATAACCTAGGACAGCCCTAAAACAACCCTTAATGGGTGAAAAACAGTGGCTCAAAGTGCATGAAAAGAGCCCAAAAAGCTAAACAAGAAGGAAAGAAAATAAGGCTAGGAAGCAAGAACAAGGAGGGGTGGCTAACACGTCCACTTTTGAAATCTCAAAGCATGATTTTTAGCCTCTTTTAAACTTTAAAAATCAATTTAGATAGCAAAGAAAATGGTGTAAAAACAAGGGTTTGAGCTATAAGTGAAAGTGTAAGAAAGAGGGTTAACTCTCTCTATCCTTTGGTAGCTATCCAAACCCAAGCTTAGACACTTGAAATAGATTCAAGACAACACAAAAACACAAAAAATAGATAGCAAGAGATAGCAAAAAGAACAAGAGAAGAGATAGTAAGCTTATACCTCTCAAGAAGGTAAGCCCTTTGTTGTGAATCAAACTAGGTCCAAACACACTCTCAAGCTTGAATTGTGATGCTCAGGGCTCAACCAAGGTTTTAAGGCTAAGGTGTGAAGGTGTACGGATATAGGTTAAAGGTAGTAAGCTTGCTCAAAGGATGCTTGCATAAGAAGAAGGAGCTCTCAAGAAGGTGTATAAGCTTTTTTGAAATTCTTCAACCCTTAAAACAGAGATGCAACTTCGTTTTTATAGAATTTGAGTAAAAGAGGTCATAAATATCTTCAAAAATAGACAGCTGGCGGGCTCCTGCCCAGAACAGTGTTTCTTGCTACTAAGGCACGGGCTCCTAATGAGGCACGGCCAGGCCTCAATATGATCCCCTGTCTCTTTGCTTCAGACTCAGCATAGGGTGGCAAAATGTGTAAAAATGGGTTTCTGAGGTACAAACAGTGGGAATATGGAAGGTTTGGGATTGTTTCAGAGCTTAAACATAACCCTTTTGTTGAGACCTCGAACCATGCACAACACCACTTTCACCATTAAGTGTACCGGGCAAAGCGTTTGAGCCTTGCGGGCGGTCAACAATGGGGTGTCTACATGTGGCACCTTCGTACACCCTTCGCATAAGTTCCATGTGCTCCAACGGCTTCGTTTTGAACTTCACAACATTCTTGTCAATCTAAATAAAGAAACAAATACACACATGGAAGTAAATAATAATTGTTTCAGGAAAATATTAATGGCTATATCATATATTATTACATTATAGTTAGTAGATAGAGCTCAACAAGTTTATCCACTAACGTAAGCCAACTTACTGGTTGGACTCAAAACAAATAATTTATATCCCTCAACAACAAAGTGTAGTACAAGTGTAACAATTACCTCTTGTCTAAAGACAAACCATGAAGGTGATTAAAGAGTTGAAAGATCCAACAATTGGCTCACCTAACAGTTTTTACCACCAAACAATAATTTGAGTAATCAAATACCAATACTAATCCGAATTGAAGTTTGAAACTCATGTACCACCAAACAATAATGTGACTAATCAAATACCAATAATAATCCGAATTGAAGTTTGAAACTCATGTAAAACTAATTTGAATTTTAAAAACCTATTTCATTCAAATATTCCATAAACAAGAAAAAATGCACACTTCAAACTACATTTTGAAAACTTACATGTTGCCAATATCAGACCTTAAGACCTTTCATTCAAAAGGCTAATGGAACATTGATTTCGATCCTATTGCCTAATGAAGTCCACCTTGAAAATGTTGGGTAGAAGAGCTCCAGTTTATTTTTTTCTTTAAGAACAAAATGGTACTTTTAATTTTAATTTTTATTTTTATCTATATCATTATTATAAAAGAAAATAGTGGCCATTGAGCACTATTGTGGTTTTCGAATATGGTTAGTGAAGGTAGCCACAATTTTGTTGTTCAACTTCGTAGCATCAATATGAAACTAATAGTTGTTTCTAATTGCTGGTTCACCATACATAACGTACAAGTACCGTTAAGCAATAGTAGATGTTAAGTTGGTGAAATTTGGGCAAACAAGCTGCTATACAATCATTTGAATCAATATACTCTGGAATTAACCAAAAAATTACAAGCATGTCACCAATCAAACAAACAAATAAAAAATTAAAATCTAGGGACCATGTTCGGATATATATAGCACCTAAAGTGAAAAGAGTTCAGTAAATATTATACAAATAAAGTGTAGTTGTTTAGAAATAAGAACTTTCTACTTTGGAAAATATCCCAAGAATACTAAAATCCTGATTCAATAAACCACATTCTAAGAGTTGATATTATTGATGGGCTCATCACAGTTTCTGCGAAAATATTAATAAGGTTTTATACCTATAGTTGAAGCCACTTTATGCACATTAAAAACATCTTCAAAAATTTAAAAAATGCCTATGGAATTGTGCTTCTAAGAAAATTTGTTGTCAAACTTCTAAGAAAAATAACAATAATAGTGCATGATTCAACCTAAAGTGCAGATAGTTTGACATGGAATTGTGCTTCTAAGAAAAAATCAAGACTTGGAAACGTTACTTTCTCATATTTGGCCCACCATTCGTCTGATGCTTGTATTAACCCAGTTTCTTCGTTGTAACTTATGCCGGTTGGGCTGTGCCTTGTGTCCATAAGGCGTGCCCACGATTGCCAGTCCTTTTTCAGCAAGTTGTACTTGTTTTGGAGTTGTTTCACCTTATAGAACCTACCCGTACGGTCCTGGAAGGCCTTAGACACAGCCCTGTAGTCGTGTATTGTCATCATATGGACACAACCCTTGTAACCAGATTTCAACTCCTTGAAAACAAGTTCCAAGAATAGCCTGACTGCGTCCAAGTCCCAAATTGCTTTGTGCACATATGCGGAATGTGGGTGCACCTGATTACTGCCCTGCATATGCAAATTTTTTGACGGTGTAAATAGTGTTTAGGATTGATCCATGTGGCTACAACATTGGAGCAATAGTTGTGGCATGCGTGCATCATATAATGTAAAACGTAACATACACATTCATAACATGGGGACATGAAGGAGAAGCAAATAATAGTTGAGTGAACAAGAGAAGATTGCATTCTCATCGTACGAAACTAGCATACTACACATTGTACTAGTAGGAAAACAAATAAAGTATCACGTGGCAAATACATACAACCTACGAACCAAAACAAATCATGTACGAAAGAACAAAATTACAATGACAACACACAAGACGAACGTCACAATTTGTAGGAGATGCAAAGAGTGTTGCAGGTTGATGATGTCAACCCTTAATTGGAGGACCATGTCCTTAAGTGAATGCTGAGTGTCAGGCATGGATGTTTGGCCATATTCGTCACACCAGCCAATCCAAGAACGACATGGCTGAATAGACACATGTATTAGTGTAGTTCTAAAACATGTAAATGGACTTGTGCATGTGAATACTCACCACTGCATGAGGGCATTGGTAGTAGGCATGACCTGTAACGCCCCGTATTTTATTACTTGGATAACCTTATCAATATTCATTAATAAAGTCCATTTACAAATAACATTTCATTCTTGGATGAAATGATGAATAATTAAATATACATATTCTCTCTCATTATATAACAATGACATTTACATACAAATAAAATAAATGCCCTAAGGCTTACAATAAAAGGGAGGACACTATTCTTTACAAAACAAATAGCACTCAGCCAAATAACAAATGAAGCAGTACAATCCATCACTACATTACACTTATGAAATGGTAAAAACTATTGTTTGATCTTCAAATCCGAAAAGCATTCCCTATACACACGTATAGGCAGGGGGTGAGCAACCACTAGCTCACCAAGCAATCTCATATTAAAACATTAGAAGATATGCGGGTACCAAAATACTCATACATATACGTGAAATCATATCATGTCAAAACCATATGATTTTATTACATAATCTCTTAAATCTAATTTATTTAATTAACCACAACAAGTTAACTTAAATAAATAAACATGTTTCAATAGCAACAAGACATCCTTTTCAATTCATTCAATTATCTCATTATCAATTGAATCAAATAATTAAACAATTTATCAAATCCATTTTATACAGTCTTATGAGATGAATGCATATGCCATGTCATGCTCAAAATATTTTTCTCATCTTTTAAAAATCTTACGCACAATGCGATTTTGAAAACACACTAATCCAACAATTTCAATAAAATTTCAAGATGGTAAATACGACTCAGGTAATCCCTAAGCTGGTGTCTGCAAGTAGACTATACAAGTACTACCAATTTGTCATTTTGACCAATATTAACTGGAATGCTCGACACCTGTAATTGGTCATTTTTACCAGTATTAACTGGAAGGCTCGACACCTATAATCTGTCATTTTTACCAATATTAATTGGAAGGCTCAACACCTATGATCTACACCACTTTTCAAGACATACCACCGTATTTACCCCAAAATCATTTCATGAAAACTTGTTTCCCAACATTCCTTTCTCAATGCAAAGTTTTCAAATCAAATTTCAAAGCTTGTCATTATCAAATGAATTGATATGCCAATGCAATGATTAATAATACAATGCAATATTTCTTCCACTTTCAATACTTCTACACAATATTCCCATTGTGATCAAAATTCTCATTTCTCATTTTAATATAATTTTTCAAGATGAATATAAATACTTTTATTCCAATTCATCCATGCGACAACATAATTCCTACACTTACAGTAATCTCAACCATTTAGTCACTTCAAGACTATATCAACATTTTGAACAATAATTTCCAAAACTTCAACAGTTCTCATATTCCATGAAAACCATCATTTATATGTAAACAAGAAACAATTTTTCAAACATCATTTATTTTGGCACACAAAATAAATATAACAACATCTTCAAAGATTATCAATATCTTTCTTAAAAACCCCCAATTTCTAGGTTTTCTCACCAAAACCACTCATCTTCATTTATTGAAAGAAAGTCACCAAAAACATCTCTTCAATCCTCATAGTTCAAAATCCTCAATTTCTATTTTAAAAGTAACAAGAAAGTAAACCCATTTTTAAAAAAAATCTCTCATCTTCTTGAATCAACAATTAATTTTCAAAACAAATCAAAGGATGATTTCGAAAATCATCTAGATCTTGCAAAAACATATATATAACTCAAATGAAATCCCTACTTATTAAATATTATCATTTCCATCCTACTATATTAAAAGTTATGGTATAATCTCCATAACACACTTTTAATCATAAAGGATACAAAATATTAACCAAACTAATTTAATCCATCAATTAGTAAGCTCATTATATTCACAAATTTTTAAAATAAATTATATCAAACCTAACTTAACATGTCTCATCTTTTAAACACAATCATATTTCATGCCAAGCTACTTAAATAGTTCATTTTTCTCTCAAATCTCTACAAATAACAATTTCCACAACTTTTCTAAAATTAACTAATTAACATGATATTTACATAAAAAATTATGAAATATGCCCAAGAGTAACATTTTCAAGGTTATGAGTTCAAAAGTCCATATTTCACATTTTTCATTTTCACAAAAAAATGAACACAACTTAACCATCAACATATCATCTTCCATAAAGTTTCATGAATATAATACTTTTAAAGTTTTTAATCCCAAAACAACTCTATAATTCCAACTTAACAATCTACATAATATTCCTCGACATCTATTTATTTTTCTTAAAAATAAATTTCAAATCAAAGATAAAAAAAAATATTTCAATTTTATATTTCTCAAAATAAATCATCTAATCATAATATGATGTAAATACAATCATACAACCTTTAAATTTTATTTCTGGATTTTTTTTACAAAATTAACAACACAAAATGATTTTTTCAAAATCAATCTCAAAATGCCAACATTCTTAACATTCCATCATAATTTTTCTTCCAAAAATTACCAAACAAAAATCTGAAAATTATATATATATATATATATATGTAATACCCCTTAAAATGACATATTCTCTCAAACTAATCCTAACATAGCTTTAATGTAAAAATAAAGAAAGTCCCTACCTCAAATATGAAGAAAAGCTAATCCGAAAATGCAAACATCACTCGATCATGGATCCGAGATCACCATTGCGAAGATACGACAAGCTCTCCGACTTTCATGTACAACACTTTGGCAAAATCTCACTCTAAAGACTCTCATTTCAAGCTCAAAGATTGAGCATCAATGGAGAAATAAAGTGGGGGAGAGAGAGAGAGAGAGAGAGAGAGAGAGAGAGAAAGAGAGAGAGAGAGACATTGAAAGAGAGAGAGAGAGAGTTGATCTCTCTACTCAGCCAAAGCAAAGAGGAAAATGAAGAATGAAAAAGGGAAAGGAGGTGAAATGATGGCAAGAACAAAAATGGGGGCCACCCACATGGGTTTGTTTCCCAAAGCTTGATTTTTCTCTAAAAATATAATTTTTATAATAATACCTCAAACTTTTATAATATAAATTGTAAAATGATATAATTTTTCTCACCACAAAATATAATATTTTTGTACACCACAAAATATAATATTTTGATCACTACGAAATATAATATTTTGATCACTATGAAATTATACACATTTTCATTCTTTTTAAAATATATAATTTTTCGCCATATGGTACACACCATAAAATCAACTATCAAATATTTATTATAATGCTATATAATAAATAATAACAACTCCTAAGGCGGTTACTACCAATCACCTAATTTAAAAGGACCAAACAGTTAAACATGAGTCATTAAACAAACTCAAATTAAATTAAATCTGAATCATGGGTCTCACCCATAAGTCAAACATAGTCCAATTATATACCAAAATAGTCCTAACAAATTTATCTAAAATCCTGGTCCGAACATCCAAACCTCAATTTCAAATTCTGCTATAAATTAAACTGAACACCAATCAGTCCGTGAATTTTTATAAAATAAATACTCATCATTTAATTCTGAAAATTTTATCCAACGTGCTAGACTTATATGAGAACAACATATAAAATGTTCATAATTTTCTGAGATCGGGAACTATTTTTAAAAAATACAAAGCCGAATTGTTTTTACACAAAATTTACACAACAATCAAATTCAAAAATTTGCTCAATTAAATTATGCACTGGCTATTAAAAAAAAATTCTAGATCATTACACGACCCAGATTTCTTGAAGATCTTGAAATCTTCAGAACATACATCCCAAAGCCACAGGCACAGAAGGGCGTTGTACGCGTTGACATAGCAGAGGACACAAACGAAGCCATCATCTGTTTTGGGAACAACCATAGATGAAAGCAATGAAATGACAAAATGGACATGGTTTACAAGTTCTCTTATAGATTAATTTTGCCTTGTGTGGACGTAAATTCTGTGTGCAATTATTTGGGAAACCATGCATTCGTGCATCCCCTCATACCAACCTTATTGTTGCATCACATTTCATCAACCTAACA
The DNA here is from genome assembly GCA_030407325.1 of Camellia japonica. NCBI lineage: Eukaryota > Viridiplantae > Streptophyta > Magnoliopsida > Ericales > Theaceae > Camellia > Camellia japonica. Next base: position 64,680,377 of record JAPPVO010000029.1, read on the forward strand.
AATGCATTATCATGTGTTTCATCATTTTTATGTCCAATTTGCATGCATTGTCAGAAGAAAATGACAATGGTTTCCCTCATGTGTGTGACATTAATTTGTTAATTTACTTTATTTCTTTATAATACTTTACTCTTGCCATAATAGGAATTTTCAAACAAAGAGTTTCAAGTGGCACCAGTATTTTGATCTTTTTGTAAAGTGTGTGTGTGAGATTTCATAGGTAATAAAATGTTATTGTTTTTAGTGGAACAGTTTTGATTTCTTAATTTCCTATACTTTTCTATTACTACCAAAAATGGAAATAATTTACATATTTTCATAAACAAGAATGTATAAATATAATCTAATAATTGTTAAACATTAGTTTTAACTAGTGTTTTTGGGTATTATTTAGGGTGAAAAGTGTTTTGCAAAGCATGAAAACACTTGAAATTTTTTTTCCTTTCAACAAAACAGTCTGTCAAATTTTGAAAATCACAATTCAAATCCTCATTTTGTGATATGTTGTATGAATTAATGATGTAATTAATCTAATCGATTGCATTTCCTGCACAGTTCTTGTACCAAAATTGGACAAACCAGGTCTTCTACACTAATGACTTGCAGGCACATTGTAGGATACCCTAGTTGAAAACCAGGAAGAAGTAAGACAGTAGCAGTCAAAAACAAAAGCAATAAAATTGTGTTTTTCAATTGAGAAATAAAGACCGTATCAGTACATTGGTTTTTTGGCAAGGAAGATCTTAATTGAAGATAGTAAAAACACTTACATTCATAATGTTAAGCACACACTTGTTTTGAAGATGCACAAACAAAATGGAACTCATTATTTTCTTGCATATTTCAGTTTGTAATTGTTTGTATCGTAAATCAAAATTAACAGATTTGTTTTACCAACACAAATCACTATAGTCATGCGGAAATGTAAAATAGGTAAAAAAATAAAAATAAAACAAACTTCTCAAATTTGAATGTGGTATGTAAACAGAATCCAACTCTGTCACAAAATCCTTAATTGCAAAATAAACTGTGATTTGTTCTTTGTATTTTCAGACTCATGTGAAACTATAAATCTACACAATTTACGTAGTTGTAAAAATAATCAATCAAACCAACAAAGAAGGAGGTAAGAGGAGACACAACAAAACAGAGATAGTGAGGAACGACAAAAAAGATGTACAAGCCATAATAATGCAAACAATTTTGATACATCTGCCAATGGCAATATCCGAAGTGTGGAATCGAAAACAAAGGTAAACAATTTCTGCAAATTGGGGAATCATACGATTTTGTAGACATGGGAAAAATTATTAGAGTGCAAGACATGTTACCTTCTATTGTGGGGGGTATGGGCCAAAATGGTGAAGATCTGGTAAGCGGTGGTGCGAATCTGGATGCTGGCAGTTCCTTCCCGTCTGCTACTGGTCTGACGCGCTTGCGTGGTGGGATGGCTTACGTGATGCTGTAAGGAGAGGTTGTGATGGAGCTTCGGCAATCGATTGTGTGACTGTGACAGACTGTCGGCGTCTTGAAGGAGGAATGTTCACGCGTGTGTGTGGAGATGGAGAGGAGTTGTTGAGGGGAGAAGCCGAATAATTTTGAGGTGTATTTTTACGAATCCCTAGCTGTCAATTTGTGTTATCTTGGAGAAAGGGACAAAATAATGGGCCTTTCAGTCTTTTTCCCCTCTATCTTAGATTCTTTTTTTTTCTTGTTGAAAAATGTGAATGGTATTAACTTTTTTTTTTTTCTTTTTTAGTGACATTTTGGCATTTTGTCTTTTTTAAACTATGCCAAACACCTACTTTATTTCCTTAAACGGTACAACGCCAAGCGCCACAAGTTGACTACGACTCGGCCTTACCTCGGGCCTTTAACATAGTAAGATGCTGGCCTAAACCTAGGCCAACAATCCCTCCCAAGCATCTACCCGCAAGCAGCATGCTCACCAAGGGAATCAAACTTGAGATCTTACTTTGATACCAATTGTTAGACCTGTATGTTATGGGCTTGTAGATACCCCATTTTGGTCGACCTTAAGACTTAGGTGCTTTTTTTCCGAACACTAGATGATGAAAATTGAAATATGTTATTTTATGAATTTCTCAGCAGAAAAATTGGATTTAAACTTTAATCCCAACCTTCTCAAGTTTTGGCCAAATTGTTTTAAACTAGTAAAATATATTTTATTAGCTAATTAATTTATAATATTTTACAGTTTTACATAATTTTATGTGTTTGTATATATTTTGGATATTTTTATATAAATTAATATAAATTATACATCTTAGATATTTTATATATTATACATATTAGAAAATAAAATAAATAAAAAATTGATATCAACCCTCGGTTGACCGATATTCAAGCAAGTAAATGCATATATATTATATTATATTATATAAATTAAAAATTAAAAAATAATAAAATAGGTCTGCAGTCACCCTGTTTTGTCGCCTCAATTCAACATATATATATATATATATATGTATATATATGTATAATATTATATTAGATATTTATATTATTATATTATTTTATGTTTATTTGTTTGTAGCTAGTTTTACCTATATAAGGCATGCAGAAGCTGAGAGCTGGGAGGCTGAGAAAAAGAAAAAAAAGAAAAGAAAAGAAAGGAAGAAAACAAAAAAAAAAAAAAAAAAAGAGAGAGAGAATTTGTTTTCAACAAATTTTAGGGGAGATGAATTGATTTTCAAAAATCCAAATTTGTTTTAATCAACCTTTCTATCCACTAATATACACCATCCACAACTTCATTAAAACTAAAATTTGAAACGTCTGGCTGAGATTCTAAAGTATACACTATAATCGTGAGGGTGTAAAGAAGAAAGTTTGATAATCTGAATATTCACCATTTCCAAGGTGAATTTTTGCAATATTTTCATTTATTTTCTTGTACTTTCTTTACTGTTTTAAATATGTGATATTTAGATTGTGAAAATGGAAGGCTGAGTCTCTATTCCTTAGATTTCTTCTTATTTATTTTCTCATATTTTCTTTACTGTTTTAAATATGTGATATTTACTTTATTGCCTTAAATATGTGATATTTATTGTTGTACATAAATTGTTGTAATTTATTGTTTTAAATAAATTGTTGTAATTTATCGCTTTAAATAAATTGTTGTAATTTATTATTTTAAATAAACTGGTGTAATTTATTACTTTAAATAAATTGTTGTAATTTATCGCTTTAAATGGTTCGTCAAAACCACCTAATTTGTTAAAAATGTGATCCCGACGGATGAATAGTGACCGGCGATGAATAGTAACCTCCAATAGTGAATAGTAATCCCAACGATGAACAGTGCCTCCATCAATGAATAGTAATCGTGGATGAAAAAATGCCCAATAAGATGAGTAATGACAAAAAAGGGTGAATAATACTGTCAGCGGTAAATAGAACCACCAGATGAATAGAGCTTTCGCCATATGTGTTTTCCCTGGCGAAACAAAGCAGTCACCCAACAGTGGGCAGAACAATTTATGGCAGATAAATAGTGACCACTGGATGTATAGTAACCGGCGAATGAATAGTTACTTTTTAATTTTTTTTTATCTTATTCATGTGCTTTGGTAGATTCGGTTTGTGTTGTAATAATCTTCAATTCCACATCTTTTATTTGGTTTTGTAATAATTTCCAGCCCCCGCTTCTTTCTACCCCTTTCTATATATGTCTTCCAACTTCATTTCTTTCTATTCCCTTTATTTACTTGCTTTTCATATTTTGTACATAGCATCATTTTTTTTATTTTTAATTTTCATCATATCCATGCTTTGCATCTATATTTCATGCATTTAGACTCGGCTCATTTGCACTTGTAAATCTAATTAATTCTTATGTGATTTTGTGTGCTACCTCATGTCTTGAGATGACTCACATGTCATGTTTTAGTAGCTGAATCTCTAGTTACATTTTGTGTATATATTGCATTAGGAATTTGTATATAAGATCATGCATATTTCCTAACTTTGTTTTGCAACTGTTCACGGGATGCCGATAAATATGTCAGTTTTGGTGCTTTAACATTGCATTTGTGTGTATGTTTTATTATATCAAGTATCTTACCATGTGGCTATGTGCTTATTTGATATAACTCTATGAATGTCAGTGGATGAAGTTTGTGTTATTTAATTTGGAATAAAATTCATTTTCATGATTGCACTATTCAAAACCTTTTCAAAATAATGAAATCAAATTGTTCCAACATGGACGACATAGTCTATATTTGTTTGCTTCACATAGTAAATTTTAGAACTTATTAAATAATCGAAATATGAACATATAAAGTTAATAAAAATCATATCATGGTTTAATAAACGCCGATCTTTTGATCGGGTGAGCAGGGTTACTCAATTAATGACCTTTCTTCTTCATACCTAAGGTTCTGAGCCAAGCATCCTTGGTTACGACGAACAATGGCCTTGGCACGAGTCACGATTTTCCTAATTTTCTCAAAATATTAGGTGGCGACTTTAAGATCTGGTGATGTAGTCAATTTATGGCAAATAATTTGTAGTAAAATGGATTCTCTATAAAAGTTATCAAATTTGGACTCTCATCTATGTTTCATATTGCACTCGTGAGACTAGATCGAAGATAATCGAGGGTCTGAATTGTTAACGCGCGCAGGTACCCCCCGGGCATGTTACAATTTCTGGTGACTCTACTGGGGACATTAAGAAATCTTGACTTGAACTTCATGATATGTTTTTTTTTTTTTTTTTCAAATTATATGTTTATTGCATTGTATGGATTGGTGCGCCTAAGTCTCGTGCTCATCACTTGTTATCCTAGATGGCTATCCGACTTCGGGCGGATAAACGGACATAGGCTCTAATATGGTAGAAGCACAAGCCTTCGAATCAGGATCACCATGTATTGCTTGATCCGCTAGATTGGGTAAGTATATCAGTGTCTTGCTGAGGTACCTTCTTTGACCAAGACTGACCTAGTGCATATAGTAAGCTCTAGTAACTTCCAAAATTAGGACATGATGCTACCCCATTTTAGGATGTATGATGCCATTTGTTTGAATAGTGAAACCCTAGATCATTTCAAAGCTAGAACAAGATAACCCTACCCTCCATAGTGGTTGTTCTCTTTCTTGCTATGGGATTTAAGGTTCTCAAAATTCTGAGAAGTGGTTCAGGCATTTCATTTTGAGGGATTGAATTCAGTGTTTCAGCATGTTATATAATGATCTGTTGAGCCGGAATGCTATCGAAATTCTGATTGGGATTTCTATTTTTTGTTTTTGCTAGGTGGTTGTCACACTATAGCTTCAGAGTGGTCCGATATTCCCCAAGTTCTGTAAGACTCACACTAGTAGACTGTTCAAAGTACCCTTCCTTTACTAGCTAGATCATCCCCACTCAATTCACCAGAATGAGTGATGGCTCAAAAACCAGAGAATATAGCAAACATGTTTTTGTCCCTTCAGCGAAGCATGGATGTTATTGCCAATCTGGGGTGTCCACTACCCAACCACCTTCGGTGACTCATATAATTCCAAATCCACTTCCACCAATTAAGGAACTTCCTGAACTCAACTTACCAGAAGACCTGAGGGTTCTCGTGCAATCGTTGGGAGGACCTTTTCCTCTTCCACAACCAATGAGAGGGCTCTTCCCACTGGAAATGAATGAGTTTGACCCGACTATGCTAAAACTAGCCAAGTTGGAAAAAATGTTCAAAAAATCACAAGGGAGCAAATATGTTCCAAACATCGAGGATGGGCTCACGGAAACAATTGTGAGGTTGCTTGAGCGGTTCAAAATGCCGCACATAAATAGATTTGATGGGGTTGGCAACCCTATGGTTCATATTTGCCTCTTCTTAGACATTTTGAGGCCTATGGGCCTATCTCGGGCTCAAAAGCTTTCCTTGTTTGGAAGAACTCTGTCAGGAGTGGCTGTTATCCGGTATGCCAAGTTGGAGGACTTAGTAAAGCAAGTTTGGGAGAAATTAATTGAGGATTTCATCACCTAGTATTCTTACAACACCTAGATTGAGGTAACCACCCGGGAGCTAGAGGCGACCCGACAAGAGCCCAACGAGAGCTTCATGGTGTTTATCACCAGGTGGAGAGCAAAGGCAGCCATGATGACAAACCGACCCTTGGAAAAAGATCAAGTCCACATGGTTGTCAAATATCTGTATGGAAGATTACTACAGAAAATGATAGTTCTCCCATTCTTCAACTTCAAGGAACTCCAAGAGATTGGGGTTCAAACTGAGGATGCTATCAAACAGGGAATCATTACAGAAGGAAATAAGCTCGTGAGAAAGATATTCAATTGTAGTTCCAACGTTGCTCCCAGTAGTAGCACAACTGCCAATTCTATACCTTCAAAAGTGAGCATAGTCTTTGCCACGACTGCCAAACCAACCAATCCCTTTGCCAATACTGGCCCACAAATATCTAATTCCACCCGAACCCCTGAAGAACTTTTCATCCTCTCCATATGTCTTTTACCTGCGCCATGGAAATCCTAGTAGAAAAGGGACACCTCAAGCTCCTTGACACCCCTAGCTTCAATGGTGGATATATCGATTGGGGTCAAAATGCATCCGATCCTCATAGAGTAGATGATGGCCACAATAAAAGAAGTTAAAGATGAAAATCCTTGGTATCATGACATTTTGGAAAATGGCCTACGCCCACAAGGGGCAACTGCTAAGGATAAGGTGTCAACGTTGGATTGCCAAGGCATTTAGAAAAAAATCAAATCCCAAAATCTGAGAGAAGAAGGTTTAATGCTACAAGACGATTAACTCCTATCTAAGACCTAGGGGCCAATTCAGACCCAATTAGAGGGGTCTGTACATCATCAAATTTATCTGGTCAGGAAGAACAACCATTCTCATGGATTTAGATGGCCTATAGATCTCACAACCAATCAACATAGACAAGCTATAAAGGTACTATCCTTGAGAGGCTCGCTAGGTCAAAAACCTAAAAGGGCAGGCCAAGCAAAAGTCATAGCAAAAAGACAAATAAAAAAATGAAAAATGAAAAAATTTCAAAGAGAAAAATGATTAAAAAAAAAATGAAAAAAATAAAAAAAGCTCGCAAGGTTGAAAACCTAGAAGGGTGACTTTGGCAAAAATTAGAGCACAAAAGGAGAGTGTTAATACCTGAGTGAGCCTTACCCGTTGAACTACATAAAGCTTGATTCCTATCTTTGGGATACGTAAGCAACTTCATTCTAAAGTTCGACTTTAACCATTTTCAATTCACTCATCCCGTCCATATTTGATTGCTGTATTTTTACTTGACTCGGCTGCCTTGTCCATATTCAATTGAATATCTTTATTCGGTTCAATTGTCCTATCTCTTCTTTATGGCAGATTCAGTTGCAAGACAAATCAAGCTCGGATTATTTTGTGCATCTCAAAGGTTGATTCCATGTTGGTCGGGTAGTGGCCATTTGCAAAAATAGATTTTGAGGATTTTTAGTGAAGTTGACTAATTTTCTCAAAAATTATTCCATTTTTTGAAAATTAGACCATTTCTTGGACTCACAAAGGAAAATTTTTAGTGCTCATAGATTGACTTACATGATTTCAGAATAGAGAGTGGAACAAACATGTTAATCTAACTCCTATGTTGGTCAAAACCTTTTTACTAGAAAAATAAAAAAAAGCAGTCAAAGCAATGAATTAGGGGTATAGTCGAGTTAGGAATTCTTTCTTCTCTTTGCACTCTTGAGTCTCATGTTTGTATTTCAGCTGGGTAGCTAATATTTTAGTTAACAGTCCAAGTTTTAGTTGACTTTAGGTGTGTTTCCTGATTATTTTAGCCGGTCAGCCACTTGTTTAGTCGGCCGGCCAATTTTTTGGCCAGTTCATCAGTTTGTTCTGCTGGGCGGTCCTGAATCAGCTGGCCCATCAATTTTTGGCTGGTTGGACAACAAATCAGTCGGCTGACTAATCAGTTACCCGAATGGCCAATTTCAATATGAATCTAGAATGAAAACCGTAAAATTTTCGTAGGCTTAATGGGTTGTGCTTCATAGTCATGTTTTGAGTGTCTGTAGACACCCCATTTTTGACCGTCCTCAAGACTTGGACGTCACTGTTTGAACACTCGGTGATCATCCTTGTTTGTGTTTGTCCTGAGTTCCCGGAGGTCCCGGCCACGCGCCTTGCCTCAGGATCTCTCGGCTCGACTGTTTTGTGTTTGGTTTTGCACCAAACACTTGTGTTTTGCCTTTGAGGGGCAGGGAATGGCTTCTTGACCATCCCCACACATCACCGGCCATGGCTTGAGGCCACCGGCCATTGTTTTGTTGCCACTGGCCAAATGCTTGGCCGATCGGCACTCTTGTAGTCGACCGACCATCTATTTTGGTCAAATTGCATTTTTGGCCGGCCGACCACTGTGCATCTGCTTTTGCAGATATTTTTATGCCAGCTGTGCTAGCTGGCATACTGTAGACACCCCATTTTTGACCGTCCTCAAGACTTGGACGTCACCGTTGGAACACTCGGTGATTATCCATGTTTGTGTTCGTTTGGAGATTCCCGGAGTTCTAGGCTCGCGCGCCGCGCCTCAGGACCTCCGGACTCGACCGTTTGTGTTTGGTTTTGCACCAAACACTTGTGTTTTGCCTTGAAAGGGCAAGGAATGCTTTGTGAGGCATCCCTACACACCACCGGCTGGGGCTAGAGGCCACCGGCTGGCTAGAGTTGCCATCGGCATTATATTATGCCGGTCGGCACTATTTTGTGCCGGTCGGCACTCTTTTTGGCAAAATGACCATTTTGCCCAGCCGGCTACTTTACAGCTGCTTTCTGAGATATTTTTAGACAGCTGTTTAGCTCTTGTTTCCCCTCCATACACGTGTATGGAGGGATGAGCTTGCTTAGGGGCTAAGCTTGTAAGCTTTTTGCCTATAAGAGGGAAGGCTCTTCCCTTTGCTCAAGGGTTACAAAATCTGAGAGCTTTAGACATTGTTAGAGAGTGAGAGCTCTGGTTCTTTTAGGGTTAGAATAGATATACACTCCATCTCTCTCTTTCTCTTTGGAATCTAGGTGTTTTGTGCCTTACTATTGCACACAAACACCTAGTGTCTCACCTTATCCTTGCAACTGAGGTCCTAAGGGCTGTTTTTTTAGTGTTCTTGACTGGTTTGGAGCTCAAGGACCCATCCACTCCAACCTTTGTGAAGGTGGTCTTCAAAGGTAACAAAACTACCCTTTTTCCCCCATTTTTGCACTCTATTTTTACTTGCTTTAAAGTAGTTTTTGAGCTTAGTGTTTGGCACATAAAAGTTCTGTTTTTTGACCCTCTTCATTGTATATTAAGAGTGTTTAGTGGTTTGGGTAGGTTTGACCACCTTTAGGCCTTGAAAAGGCCACTTTCTGTGCTATTTTGCAAGAGATCCGAGACTTTGGTGATAGGATCTCTTCACCACTGAAATCTTGAGGGATTTCAGTGGTGAAGAGCATGCCTTGAAGTCTCAAGAAGGAGAGGGCCACCCCCTCTCCTTGATGTCCTTGAAAAGGGCAAGTTTTGCTTCCTTATGTAACTTCATGCTTGAGTGTGTGTTGAGCATGTTTGACTTGTTTTCCATGCTTATATTGCCATGTTATAACATGATTTCAAGTTAGTTTAGGTCTCTTATGCATGCCTAGCATAGTTGCCTTGTAATGTCTCTTTGATGCCTTACATGCCTAGGTTGTATGCTTTAGCTTCGAGCATGTTTTAGGCTTGCACTTGTGAAGCTTGTATGCTTATTTTGCCATGATCTAGCTCTGTCCATAGCCCTTTGGGTCGATCTCATCATGCATTACATAGCCCCTTTGCATTTGGCTCGTTGGCCTTAGGAGTATGCATGTGTAGTATACCATGCTTGCACTATTTTCAATGATTTGGAACCATTTAGCATGGTATTTCAGACCTTGTAGTGTACTTGTATGCATGCTTTAATTGCTTCTCTAATGCTTTAAAAGCTTGTGTTGAATGCTCCATGTTTTGGTCATGTTGTATGCCTTTGTGTTTGAGCCCCTTAGATGCCATCTAGATGCTCCTTAGGCTTTGTTTAGGTCTGCTTGTGACCTGTTTTGAGTCCCTTTAGCTTTGTGAGGCTTGGTAGACTTGGCCTTAGTTTAAGCCTTCATGGCTTGTTTCAAGACTTGGACCATTTGTTGCATGCTTTGGCTTGCTTTGTTGCATGATTTGGCATCATATTTTGCATGATTTTCAGAGCTTTATATGCATGTCAATTGTCCATGTTTAACTCACTTCAAGTGTGCTCGCATGTTATTGTTATGCTTAAGTGTTGGTACCTTAACATGTGTATGTGTGCATGTGTGTTTGGCCCTCATAATTTAGCATTGTGGCTACTGATTTTGGGCCTTTGTTAGAGTTGCCTAATTCATGTGTAAGTCCATCCCCCATTGGTTTGCATGCTTGCTTGTGTGCCTTGCATAAGTGCATCACATTGTTCATTTTGCATGATAGATAACATGCTTAGGGTTGCATCGCATTTGCATGCATGTTCAGCCTTTTGAAATGAAGTATGATAGAGGTTTGAGCACCCTTGTTTGCTTGTTTGCATTGCATGCATTTGAAATCAAAGTTGCATTCTTGGTTCTTAGGGCCATCATGCATGGAAATGCGCGATTGGTGGTCCGGGAATCGAGGCTCATGCCCCCTCGAGTCAATAACATGATAAGGGGTGTGTTTAGTGCATACATGCTTTGAATCACATTGCCATGCAAGTTGTTTCCCTCTGCTGCTATGAGTTGCAGGTTCTGCAGGAATTAAGTGCCAGCCGGCACTATTTAGTGCCGACCGGCAGTCAACAAACAGCCGATTGCTTATTTCAGTGCCGATGAGCTTATTCTACTGCCGGTGGTGTTGTACCTCAGCCGGTGGTACTCCCCAGTACCTTGAGAGGCACTCTTGGGACTTTGGTGATTTTCTGAGGAGGATAGCAGGGAAACAGAGGCACACTTGCATGACAGTGCGATTCCGAGTCCATTCCGAGCGCGCGCTGCATTTGGGCCCTCCTCCCGAGGCATTTACTGTTTTGATTAGATTAATTATTTGTCTAATTAATTTAGTGAATTTGTAATAATTAATTAGCTTGCGTAGTTAATTATTTGTATTATTATTTTGGTCCCTCCGAGTGAGGGCAAAAATGTAATAAGTGTGGGTGCGTGGGCATGTATGTCTTCCAACCTCCACTTCTTTCTATCCCTTTTATTTACCTGCTTACAATGGTAGATTAGGGCATATTTGATTAGCATACCTTATGCAATGCATGTGTGCATTCATGCATTCGTTTACATGCACCGGGCTCGGTACATCATACAAACCGCATTGCAATTTTCAAATCCAAATTGAATACGTGCTATTCGCACATTTCATATGCCATGTTTAGGGTTAGCCGAGCCTACTCTAGATTGCATCTATGTCTGTGTTGCATTAGCCACTTAACATGAACTAGGTCATGCATGTTCGCTAACTAGTTTACTGTTTTGGCACGGAGTACGATGTAAGTATTTACGCTTTAGCATACCGCATGCGTGTGAATGTCGCCATGACAGTATGCTTACCATGCGGCTAAGTGCTTATGTGATAAAATGCTTGAATGCCTGTGGGTGGAGGTTGGATTGCTTGAGTTGGGAAAACTCATTGAAATCCGTGTTTTAGCCTACTTGCGAGTAGCAAATTCCAAAGCATTTTCAAAACGAACGGATATGCAATGTTTGTTTCCAAATTAGGCAATCTAGTCTATACTTTTTGTGCTGTGCGCATAACATAGTAATTCTAGGTTAATAACTGGAATAAGAACATGTAATGTTTTCAAAATCTGATATCACGGTTAGTAGAGGCCGGTCTTCGGACCGGGCGAAAGGGGGTGCTCATAGCTGACCTTCCCCGATCGTACCCAAGCTCCCGAGCCAAGTCACTTTGGTGATGACGGACATGTGGCCTTCGGCACCGAGTCAGGGTTTCCTAAATTTCCCATTTTAAAATATTTAGGTGGCGACTCTGTAATCTGGCAAAGCAGTCCATGTTTGGCACTACTTTTCAAAAATCTGTTTTCTCAAACGATTTGCCGGATTTGGACTCTTTGGTTCAAGATTTAGAACCGCGACAAACAAAAGGAGAGTCCGAACTGTAGCCGAGGTCCCCTGCGGACGTGCTACACATACACATTTGCTCCCCTCCATACACGTGTATGGAGGGATCTCCTTCTTGACTAGCTTACTTGAGAAGCTTTGCAAGAGGGATTGTCTATAAGAGGGAGCCTCTTCTCCCTCCATCTCTATATCTCTCTCTTTTTGCCTTAAGTGTGTGTTTGGTCTTATTATTGCACACAAACACCCACCATTACACCTTACCTTGGCTACTGAGGTGCTAGGGAGCTGTTCTTGAAGTTCTTGACTGGTTTTGAGCTCAAAGAACCAGCTGGAGCATTGTTTGTGAAGGAGGTCTACAAGGGTAACAATCTTACCCCTTTTCCCCCATTTTTGCATAGCTTTTTAACCTATCTTGCAGCTGTTTTTAGACTTTGTATATAACTAATAAAAGTTTTGTTTTTACTTGCTTAAAATAGTTGTTTAAGAGTGTTTTGTTGTTTGGGGTTGTTTCACCCCTCTTAGGGCTTGTTTAGCCACATTTTGTGCTATTTTGGTTGAGCTCCGGGACCACCTTGTTTGGGCCTCCTCACCACTGAAATCTTGAGGGATTTCAGTGGTGAGGATGGTGCCTTAAGGTCCTAAGAAGGAGAGGGCCACCCCCTCTCATTGTTGTCTTCAATAATGGCCTTTTAAGCCTCATGTGTGAGCATCTAATTTAGGTTCATGTTGGCCATGTCCTAACTATTTTTTTATGCTTATCTTGCCATGATATAGCATTGTTGTGAGTTGGTTTAGACACACCTTGCATGTCTTGCATACTTGTCTTGTAATGCCATGTTTTAGCCTTAACATGCCTTGTGCTTTGAGCCTTGTTTCTAACATGTTTTTGGCTTAGCCTTGTGAAGCTTTTATGCTTGTTTTAGCATGCCAAGGGTCTATTTTTGGTCATTTGGGTTGTCCATGCTTTGCTTTGTATAGCTACCATGTAACCTCTTTTGTATGCCTTAAGCATTGACCCCTCTAGCATGCCATCCTTGCATCATTTCAGTGGTTTGGAACCACTTGTCATGTCATTTTAGTCCTCATGATATGCTCGTATGCTTGCATTTGATGCCCCTTTCGTGCTTTAAAAGGTTGGTGTTTCTTGCTCCATGTTTGTGCCATTGGGTATGCCTCTAGGATTAGATCATTTAGATGCCATCTAAGTGGTTCTTGGGGCTTACTTTTGCATGATTTAGGACTGTTTTAGTTCATTTTGCTCATTTGCTTCATATGTCATATGGCCATGGTTTAAGTCCTTGGGCTTGGTGGCATGCCTAGCTTGCATTGTAGATTGGTTTGGCACCTTCTCTAACATGATTTTCAGAGCTTATAATGCATGCCATTTGTCCATGTGTGCATCCTCTTAAGTGTGCTTGAGAGTTGTTTCTATATGCCTAAGTGTTGGTCCTTGTGTGCATGCATGTTTGCATGTCATTTTGCCTTCATTCTTGGGCATGTTGGCCACTGTTTTGGGCTTAGTACAGAGCTGCCTAAATTAGTTTAAGTCTATAGTTCGCATGTTATTGCATGCTCACCTTGTGTGTTGTTGCATACTTGTGTGTTGTCACATGTTTAGGTTGTTTAACATGTTTGCTCCATGTGTTGTGGCATGATTGAATGAAGTCACATGCTTGCTTGCATGCTTGAATATCTCCATTGTATTTGGCATACTTATTGGTTAGCATGATTGTCACATGCCTTGTATGCTTGTTCGCATTGCTCATGTTGCATACTAGCTCATATGTCTAGGTTGCATTGCATTGACATGCATGCTTAGCCTCTTGAATTGAGTATGATAGAGGTTGAGCTCCTTGTTTGTTTATGTGCATTCCATTTAAAATCAAAATGCATAACTTGGTTTCTTGGGCCATCACGCATCGAAATGCGCGATTGGTGGTGCGAGAACCGAGAACCATGTCCCTTTGAGTCATAAACATGATAAGGGATGTGTTGGTGCACACATTTGCTTGGAATGTATTGCTATGCCTGGTTTTGCCCTCTGCTGCTGTCAAAACAGGATTCTGCAGGAAGATTTGGCCGGCCGGCCATCTTTAGTGCCGATCGACCAACAATTTGTGGCCAATATCTTAACCAGTGGCCAGTGATCATTTCCTTTGGCCGGTGACCATTTCCTTTGGCCGGTGGCATCCCATAGGGTTCATAGAGTGCACCTTGGGATTTGTGCAATGATCAGAGGAATAGAGCAGGGAAAACAGAGGCAACTTGTGCATAACAGTAGACTTCCGAGCGGAGCCAAGCACGCATTGCATTGGGCCCTCTTCCCGAGGCTGTTTACTGTTTTTATTAGATTAGTTAATTTGCTTAACTAGTTTAATTGGTCTGTAATATTTAATTAGCTTGTAGGTTAGTTAAATCTGTATTATTCTTTTGGTCCCTCCGAGCGAGGGAAAATTTGTAATAAGTGTGGGTGCGTGTGTGTATGTCTTCCAACCCCCGCTTCTTTCTCCCTTTTACTTACCTGCTTTTGATGGTTAGTATTAGGACATGTTTAATTTAGCATGCTTATGCTATGCATGCCTGCATCATTCATCAGTATTGCATGCACCGGGCTCGGCGCATCATGCTAACAGCATAGCATTCCAAATCTAACTTGAATACGTGCTACTTGTTGCATCCCACATGCCATCCTAGGATTAGCCGAGTCTATTCTAGTGACATTCTGCATGCGTTGCATTAGCCACTTAACATGGACTTGGATCATGCATGATTGCTAACATGTTCTTTGTTTTGGCTCGGAGTACGATGAAAGTATTCATGCTTTAGCATCTTGCATGAGTGTGAATGTTAACATGACAACATGCTTACCATGTGGCTAGATGCTTATTTGATTAACTGCCTGAATGCCTGTGGGTGAAGGTTGGATTGTTTGAGTTGGAACAACTCATTGAAATCTGTATTTTAGCCTACTTGCGAGTAGCAAATTTCAAACCATCTTTCAAACGAGCGGATATGCAATGCTTTTTTTCCAAATTAGGCGATCTAGTCTATCCTTTTGTGTTGTGCGCATCACATAGTAAATTTAGGCTAATAACCGGAATAAGAGCACATAACGTTTTCAAAACAAGATATCATGGTTAGTAGAGGCCGATCTTCGGATCGGGCGAGAGGGGGTGCTCATAGCTGACCTTTCCCAATCGTACCCAAGTTCCCGAACCAAGGCAACTTTGGTGATGACGGACACGTGGCCTTAGGCAAACGAGTCAGGGTTTCCTAAATTCCCCCATTAAAAAAATATTTAGGTGGCGACTCTGTATCTGGCAAAGCAGTCCATGTTTGGCACTTCTTTTCTAAAAATCTGTTTTCTCAAAACGATTTGTCGGATTTGGACTCTTTGGTTCAGATTAGGAACCGTGACAAATCGAGTCCGAACTGTAGCACTGAGGCCCTCACCCGGGGCGCGTCTACAGTGTCTTTCATTCCAGCAAGTGTCAATTGCTCTGTGTTGTTTTTGCTTGGTTTTTCTTTCATTAAGTTGTGTTTTTTGATTGATGGTCAGTTAAGGGTTCAATGTCTAGTTTAGAACTAACTGAAATGCAACCATTCTTAATTTCAAATTCAAAACAAATGGTTTTCATGCTCAAGTGCCATTCATGCTATTTAGATGTGCAAAACAAACTCTTTTTTATTTATATTAGGGATCAACCCCGATCAAAAGTTTACAAAAGAGAGTTGAAGCTATAAGTGCCCATTCCCAAGCAAAAATACACAGAAAGGAGAAAGACAACAAAAAAGGAAAAAAAATAGGGAACAAAAAATGGAGAAATTTTCTTGGATCACCGGTGGTAGCCTGGTGATTACAAACTGTTTTTATTTGCAGGCAACTTCGTCTCTTAACTCTACCGTTAGCTGCCTCGCTTCATCTTCACTCTTAGAAAGCCTTTAAAGACTCTGCCTCGGCATTGGCAGAGATTCTGAAAGAAATTACTCCCCACCGGTTGTCAAATGAGGAGTAGGAAGGAACTCCGAATTAGGCCACAGAGGTCGCCTGTCATTTCAGCTCCTTGTTTTGTTTTTTCAAATTGCTAATCTCTTCTTAAGCGTCCTTGTATATATGTTGGAGCAGAGAGAGCTGGGCATTTAACCGATGCACTTTACTTGTCCTACCCAGCAACCGGTAGGACAAATTGGAGATCGCGGTTACGGTCTCCACGCAAGACTTCAATGTGTAGTGATTGGCATTGAGATCAGATTGCGCTGCCATTATTTGCTTGGCTGACAATGCTGGAAAGTTGAGAATGGGGCAGGGGCAAGGGCACTTTGTTGAGGCTTAGAGGAGCTGGTAATCTTGATTGGAGAATCGTTAAGGTCTGGGAAGAGAGTGAGAGGATGGTGTGAAGAGGCCATGTCAGGGGAGAATAATGTCAAGAAGAGAGGTAGCAAAGTAATGGTAGAGAGAGTTGGTTTTGCAACTTTCTGCTCTGTCTGTCTCGCAAGCCTTGTTTAAGAAGAGAATGGAGGAAGAAAAAGCCAAAGGAAAGGGATTGCCGAGGCAATCTTTGACAATGGAAGTTAATCCAGCTGTTATCGGTTAGGCGCACTATGATTGTTAAAATCGCGCGCCAGACGTGACATTTGAAGGAAACGACGAAGAGCGAGAGAGAGACAAAAACAGGAGAGGAGAGAGATATGTATATGATATGTATATGATATGTATATATTTTGCATATGTATATGTATATGTATGTGTATGTATCTGTATATGTATATAGTTTGTCTATGTACGTATATATAATATAATATGTATGTGTACGTAGTACATATTTTGTATATTGTTTGTACGTATACGTACATATGGTATGTGTAAAAATACAAACAAAATACAAAAAAAGGAGGAAGGAAAAAATTGTATATTTGTGTTTGGGTTCTACCACACTTCAATTGTAATCTTAGAAAAAAAATAAATCAATCAATGTTGGGAACTTGATATTTTCCCCTCCATAAGGTGTTTCTCTAGAACACCACTTCCTAAAATGTTTCCTACAAAACATTGCTTCCCGAAATAAATAAGACCCATACATTGAGTTCCAAAATCTTTTTCAAAATTTAGTGTTTGAAATAACATCACCTTTTTCAAAACAAAGTCACCCTGGCGCCATTTCCAGCTGCTATCATGCATCTATCGCACGATCAAACCGCTATCGTGCATCTATCGCATGATCAAACCTCTATCGTGTACCTATCGCACGATCAAACCGATATCGTGTATCTATCATACAATCCAACCATTCTCGTGCATCTATCGCACCATCCAGCTGCTATCGTGCATCTATCACACGATCGTACCATTTTTGATGCATTTATCGCACAATGCAACCCTTCTTGTGCGTCTACCATACAATCCATTGCATGATCACGCCATTCATATGCATCGATCTTACGATCACATCATTGATGTGCCTTGATTGTATAATCAAACTATTCATGTACATCTATCACACAATGCAATCGATCTCGTGTATCTATCGCACAATCCAATCGTCTTCGTGCATCTATCACACGATTGCATTGTTCTTGTGCATCTATCGCATGATCCAATCGCTCTCGTGTATCTATTGCACAATTTAATTGCTCTTGTGTATTTATCGCATGATTGCATCATTCTTGTGCATCCATTGCCCAATTTAATCACTCTCGTGCATCTATCGCATGATCACACTGTTACTGTGCGTTTATTGCACAATCTGACCGCTCTCGTGTATCTATGGCATGATCGCACAGTTCTTGTGCATCCATCACCTAATCTGACCACTTTCGTGTATCTATCGCATGATCTCATCATTCTTATGCATCCATCGTACAATCCGACCGCCCTCGTGTATCTATCTCACTGCACCATTATTGTGCATCTATTGCACCAGAATACTGTTCTTGTGCAATAATCACACAATCACACTGCATGTTGCATCTATCGCATCACAATGCAAAGCATGTTCAGTATTTGCATTTCAGTCATTCATGTAGAAAGCATGTTTACTTATCTTGTGTTATATCACTCATGTAGAAAGCATGTTTGGGGAACATTCTGTACTGTATTTGCATCAATTAGCATGCATCTTGTTGTTAACATGAGGTTTGTTTTATTGCTAGCATTGTATCGCACAAATCATGGGTTTTCAAAACAACTGGCTTCACGAAGTGTGTAAGTCCAACTTTTAATTGCATTTTTGAGCATATCATTTGCATTCTGCCCCTGAACTATGCTGGTTTAATTCCTTGCAGAGGGATACGTAGGCAACCCTCAGGTTCAACCAATTGTATCGGCATTTTGTTTGTTTGCCTAAGTCTTACGGCCTTGTCAAAAGGGTCATCTTTGGGCTTTGATATTCACTGACATTATGAAATAACTTTGAGCTTTGTCAAAGAGGGGCAACTGTAGACACCCCATTTTGATCGACCCTAAGACTTATGCGTTTTCTTCCGAACACCTGATGATGAAAATTGAAATATGCTATTTTGTGAATTTCTCAGCAAAAAAATTGAATTTTATCTTTAATCCCAACCTTCATCCGTTTTGGCTAAATTATTTTAGACTAGTAAAATATATTTTATTAGATGGTTAATTTATAATATTCTATAATTTTACATAATTTTATGTGTTTGTATATATTTAGGAAATTTTTATATAAATTAATAAAAATTATAAATCTTAGATATTTTATATATTATAAAATAACATAAATAAAAAATTGATATCGGTTTACTCTTGGCTGCCGACATCCAAGCAACTAAACACACACACACACACACACACAAACACACACACACATATCTATATTATAATATTTAGATATTTTATATTATATATCTATTATATAAATTAAAAAATAAAAAATAATAAAACAGGTCGACAGTTGACTTGTTTTGCTACCATAATTCAACATATATATATATATATATGTATAATATTATATTAGATATTTATATTATTATATTATTCTATATTTGTTTGTTTGTAGCTAGTTTTTGCCTATATAAGACAAGCAGAAGCTGAGAGCTAGGAGGATGAGGAAAAAAAGAAGAAATAAAAGAAAGGAAGAAAAGAAAAAAAAAAGGAAGAGAATTTGTTTTCAACAAATTTTTGGGGAAAAGAATTGGTTTTCAAAAATCCAAATTTGTTTTAATCAACATTTCTATCCACTAATATACACCATCCCCAACTTCATTAAAACTAAAATTTGAAACATCTGGTTGAGATTCCAAGCATACACCATAACCATGAGGGTGTAAAGAAGAAAGTTTGATAATCCAAAAATTCACCATTTCCAAGGTGAATTTTTGCAATCTTCTCATTTATTTTCTTGTACTTTCTTTACTGTTTTAAATACATAATTTTTAGATTGTGGAAGTGGAAGGCTAAGCCTCAATTTCTTAGATTTCTTCTCATTTATTTTCTTGTATTTTCTTTGTTGTTTTAAATTTTTGAAATTTACTGTTGTACATAAGCTGTTATAATTTATTGCTTTAAATAAACTGTTGTAATTTATTACTTTAAATAAACTATTGTAATTTACTGCTTTAAATGGTTAGTCAAAATCACCTAATTTGTTAAAAATGTGATATTGCCGGATGAATAGTGACTGGTGGTGAATATTAACCTCCAGCGGTGAATAGCAATGTCAACGATGAATAAACCTCCAACGATGAATAGTAACCGTGGATAAAAATATAGCGACCCCGGTCTTTTCCCATTCGATGTTTGTATCCGGACTTAGGTTCCGTAGATTCTATCTTTGTGTAATGGTTGTTGTCGTCTTATATCTTCTTATTTGGAGTTATAAGATGTGTTGGGCGGGTTTGGAACAGGTTGGTTGAGCTTAGGAACCAAAACTAGTTGCCCAGATTTTGGCTTGTCCGCTCGAGCGGGGAGTTTGACGCTCGAGCGAGGACTTGTTGTTGCTTGTCCGCTCGAGCGGGTGTTTTGGCGCTCGAGCGGGAAAAACACCCATCCAGTATTTCTTGTACAGGGTTGGACGCTCGAGCGGGAGTTGGGCCGCTCGAGCGGGAGTGTGTGAGTGCCGCTCGAGCGGGTATTTGGACGCTCGAGCGGG
Organism: Camellia japonica; assembly: GCA_030407325.1. NCBI lineage: Eukaryota > Viridiplantae > Streptophyta > Magnoliopsida > Ericales > Theaceae > Camellia > Camellia japonica. The sequence continues at coordinate 64,700,612 of JAPPVO010000029.1, forward strand.
GACCTGGTTTGTCGAGATGCTGGGAGTGTGCATCCGCCGCTCGAGCGTGGGATTGTCCGCTCGAGCGGGAGTCTGGGAGTGTCCGCTCGAGCGGGAGTTTGTCCGCTCGAGCGGGGAGGCCGAGTATAAAATCGTGTTTTGGCGTTTTGAAGCAGTTTTTCATCTCCTTTTCAGATTCTAAACCCTAAGTTCTGAGTTTTCTCTCTCCCAACTCACCTTCTCTCCTATGTTTGATCTAGTTAGGGTGTGTTTTTACCCTAGTTGCTTTACAAATAAGATAGAGGAGAGTGAGGGCCTTTATTTAATCTGAGCAATTGTTGGTTTGGAGCACTTTCAAGTTTTGGGCATCATCTTCATCTTCTCCTTTTTGAGTTATTTCTTCGAGGTAGGGATTTCCTACTCCATTTATACGCTTTAATCCTAAGTGGTGGTATTTTGGTATGTGGGAGTAGTTTGGTAATTTTGGGAGAAACCTTAGGGTTTTGTCATAGATTAATTTATGTAATTAATTTAAAGGAAGATTGTGGAATTTAGTTTAATTCATGGAATTGGGGAAATTTAGTGAATTGATGATATAGTTGGGTAGTTTAAATACTTACCTATGAGAATGTCGAATTTACATTCACTGTTATATTTATTTCTTGTTTAGAAATAACTGTTTTGGGCTATCGGTGGAGGATAGCCATTGATTGTTGTAGACCTTGCATGCGGCTTAGGTATAACTGAAATTGAGTCAATTGTTTGACTGTTGAGTTAATACAGAACATTTGTGTATTAATTATGTGTTGTATATGGCAAGTATTGATTATGTTGCATATGCATTTGGTTTTGGAGGAGATAGGGGATGAACTCCACGGTTTAGGGGAAGATAGGGGATGGACCTCTAAACCGAACTTTTTGGGAGGAGATAGGGGATGGACTCCAGTAGCATCACTTATGTGTGTGCTTAATTATAATAGAAATATTTCTATTTGTTGTTGATATGATACATCACCACCATGTGTATCAGTTGGGAAGTAAGGAAGTGAATTTGATTGAGATTGGTATAACACCAGCATGTGTGTTTATTATGTTATGAGAAAGGTTTAACCTGATTTGTTATCCTTGTTGAGTTGTTTGGCCAGGTTCTGAGCCATGACTGTATAAATGGAAAGTAAAAGGTGTCATAGACCATGTGTCATAGACAACGTAGGCATTTGTGTCGATGAATTGTAAATTGATTATCTTGTGTTAACCATGTATCGGGTGCTACTGCTTTAGTTAATTCTTATGCTTGGTTTAGTATTTCTCTACTGGGCTGTGGCTCACCCTTTATGGGAACTTCATTTTCAGGTTCAAGTGGTTCACTACCTCCAAAGACTTAGCTTGTGAGGATTTGGACTTGAAGACTTGTTTTATTTGTTTTAGTTGTTTTATTTGAATTATGTAAACATTCAAGCCCAGGGCTTTATTTGTTTTGAGTTAGAACTCATGAAATTGTGTCCAAGTGTTGGCTTGGCAAGATGTAAGCCCGTAGGGCATTTATTTGATGTTTTATTTCGTAATACTCTGATGATTTAAATAATATAATGTTTTCTTTTAATAATGCATGCCTTGTTTTATATTTAATGGGTTAAATTTTGAGGGCGTTACAACTTGGTATCAGAGCGTACCGGGTTTGAATACTTTGAGTACGTGGGAAGTGATTAGTATCACAATGGGTTCATCTCGTTTGATAGAGACTTAGTATAATGATTACATGCTTATATGATAACATGTTTATGTGATTATGTGGGTATGGAATGTAGTTTCTAGATATTGATTGGATCCTTGAGTCTCTGAAAGTCTTGTTGGAAAGGCACTTGATCAATGTTGTTTCCAACCGGAACTTTAGTGGCGCCTCGGGACTATCATTACCCGGGAATGAAATTCGTAAGTGCTTATGTGATTATGTGCTTACGTGGAGTGAATTACTGTTGTCCAATGCATTAGGACGTGAGTGTTTAGCTTCGGCACATTTATTAATGTGCTAACGTCTTTGTTTCCTTTATTAGGATGTCAGGGCGAGGACGAGGTCGTGGTAGGCGTGGTAGGCAGGCCAGGCAGGAAGTGCCTATACCGGAGGAAATTCCGGCAGTTCAGGAGGGTGTTGGCCAGGCCAATGTGGCCGAGCCAGTAGGACAGCAGTTTATGGGCGCTTTGGCCCAAGGGATAGCCGGGGCATTTCAGGCGTCAGTTGACATTCTGAGGGCTGCGAATCCAGCCCAGGCTGTTGTTGCTGCAGATACAGGACCTTCTTTTCTGAAGAGGGAATTCTTCCGGTCTCACCCGGACGAATTTTTAGGTGATCCTAGCGAGCCGCTTAAGGCAGACGAATGGCTCGAACAGACAACGAAAACGTTTGAGATGCTTGGCATCGAAGACGAGGGGTTGAAGGTGACCTTGGCATCTTTCCAGCTGAAGGGGGATGCGGGTCAGTGGTGGAAGTTCATTAAGGGTCGTATTGGAGGTACTTGGAAGGCTTTTGTTGATGCTTTTCAGGAGAAGTTGAGAGATCAGAGATTTCCCCATCTTGAGCAGAACAGTTTATCAGTGGCCGAGTTTGAGGCTGCATTCACTAGTTTGTCCAGGTTTGCACCTGAGTTGGTGGCGACTGAGGAACGCCGTTGCATTGAGTTTTGAGAAGAAGTTGAGGCGTGGCCTCATGCTGAGAGTTGTCGGATCTATGATTAGGGATTTTGGGCGATTGGTTGATGCACAGCAGCCCATACCGAGACTATGATGCAGGAAGAGGGGGAAGGCAGAAAGGCTCCAAGAGGAGTCAGGATGGCCAGAGTGATGGCAGGAGGCAGAGAGGTTTCACTCCTCCTCAGCAGCCTCAGAGTAGTTTTTCTAGATCCACTTTTCCAGTGCCGAGTGCTAGTTCTGGGAAAGGCAGTCAGGGAGACATTACCTGTTTCAAGTGTGGCCAGCTGGGTCACAAGTCTCCAGTTTGTCCTCAGAGGGGAGGAGTTCAGAGAGCAGCATCTTCTTCGGCTCGATCTCAGAGCCAGAGTCAGGGTAGAGGCCAGCCGCTCTCGTGTTATCAGTGCGGTCAGCCAGGGCACATGAAGAGGTTTTGCCCGCAGTTGAGTGGCACACCTGGTGCATCTGGTTCGAGGCAGACTCAGAGTCAGCTGCCTGCTCAGTCAGTTCAGGCCTCGAGGGCCAATCAGGGGGCTTCTTCGTCCCAGTCTGTGCAGCAGTCTTATGCTCCGAGGGGTGAGCAGGTTGATCAGAGGTCATCTGGGCGCGTGTATGCTGTTACCGCGCAGGATCTTGTGCCAGCTCCATCTGTGGTTAGAGGTACCTTCTTGTTTTGCAACTCGGTTGCTAACGTTTTGATTGATACGGGTGCATCTCATTCCTTTGTGTCTGCTGCATTTGCATCCATTTTGGAGTTGGAGTTAGCTCAGTTAGCATCTCCTATTTGTGTAGTGTCACCTCTTGGGGGTGAATTGATTTTGAAACAAGGTGTTAGGGGTTGTGATATAGAGGTCGATGATCATAGAATCCCTTTCTCTTTTGTAGTTATGCCCATGAAGGGCTTTGATGTTATTTTGGGTATGGACTGGTTGTCGTCATACCGGGCAGTTATTGATTGCTACCGTCAGAGGGTCACTTGTTGTACCGTGAACGGGGAGTGTTTTCGTTTTCTGGGGACCGGGTTGGTAGTGTTTTGCCACCGGGTTATGATCCGCGAGGGCGGAGTGAGCTTAGTGGTCTACTTGCTAGTCTTTCGATTAGTGAGGGTGATGAGACCCAGATTGTGTTGCCGAGGGTGGTTTGTGAGTATTCGGACGTTTTTCCCGAGGATCTTGTTAGTTTGCCACCTCAGCGAGAGATTGAGTTCTCTATTGATTTAGTGCCCGGCACGGCGCCAATTTCTATGGCACCTTACGTTTTGCCCCAGCCGAGTTAGTTGAGTTGAAGATTCAACTCCAGGAGTTGCTAGATAAGGGCTATATCCGTCCTAGTGTTTCGCCGTGGGGAGCACCGGCCCTCTTGCTAAGAAGAAAGGTGGTGCTTTGAGATTGTGTATTGATTACAGGAAATTGAATCGGGCTACGGTTAAGAATAAGTATCCTATGCCCCGTATTGATGATTTGTTTGACCAGTTGAAGGGTTCCCGTTGTTTCTCTAAGATAGATTTGAGATCGGGTTATCATCAGTTGAGAGTCAGGGAGGGGATATTCCGAAGACGGCATTCCGTACGCGGTATGGCCACTATGAGTTTTCTGGTGATGCCGTTTGGGCTCACCAATGCAACCGGCAGTGTTTATGGATTTGATGAACCGGATCTTCCGGGAATTCTTGGATCGTTTTGTGGTCGTCTTCGTGGACGACATTCTGATTTATTCACCTTCGAGGGAGGAGCACGAGGAACACTTGAGAGTGGTGCTTGAGTTACTTAGAGCCCATAAGCTTTATGCTAAGTTCGGGAAGTGTGAGTTCTGGCTAGAAGAGGTGAAGTTCTTAGGCCATGTAGTTTCTGGGAAGGGGTGTCTGTTGATACATCCAAGACTGAGGCAGTGCAAGATTGGGCACAGCCTAAGAGTGTGTTTGAGATCCGCAGTTTTCTGGGATTAGCTGGGTATTACCGACGGTTTGTGAAAGATTTCTCCAGGTTAGCTTCACCGTTGACTAGATTGACTCGGAAGGGAGTCAAATTTGTATGGAGTGAGACTTGTGAAAAGTCGTTTCAGGAGTTGAAAGTTAGACTGACCACCGCTCCAGTTTTGATTATTCCGGAGAGAGGGTTGGGTTATGCAGTCTATTGTGATGCCTCACGAGACGGTCTGGGTTGTGTGTTAATGCAAGAGGGAAAAGTGGTTGCCTATGGCTCACGTCAGTTGAAAATTCATGAGAAGAATTACCCTACGCATGATTTAGAGTTAGCAGCTGTGATATTTGCCTTGAAGATTTGGAGGCACTATCTTTATGGTGAGAAATTCGAGGTATTCTCGGATCATAAGAGTCTGAAATATCTGTTTACACAGAAAGACTTGAATTTGAGGCAGAGGAGGTGGATGGAGTTCATTGAGGATTATGACTTCGAGTTGCACTATCATCCGGGGAAGGCCAATGTTGTGGCCGATGCCCTTAGTAGGAAATCTGTTGGTGACTTAGCTAGTATAGCCATCCGGGAGTGGGAGATGTTGGGTGCAGTTGGGGAGTTTGATTTGCATCTGGGCGAATCCGTTAGAGGCTGCGGCCTTGTTTTCTGTTGTTGCACAGCCTACACTTGTGACTCGAGTGTTAGAGGCTCAGAGGGGTGATCTTGAGGTAGAATCTCTCCGAGAAAGATTTCCATTGGGAAGGTTGAGAAGGGTTTGACGGTGTATCCCGACCTGAGTGTGAGATACCGAGACCGTCTGTTTGTGCCGGAGTCTTGCCGAGAGGAGGTACTCCGAGAGTTTCATCATTCGCGCCTTGCGGTGCATCCGGGAGGTACTAAGATGTATCAGGATTTGGGCGCCAGTTTTGGTGGCGGGGTATGAAGAGAGATGTGGCAGCTTTCGTATCTAGGTGCCTTACTTGTCAGCAAGTGAAGGCCGAGCATCAGAGGCCAGCGGGTTTGTTGCAACCCTTGCCTATTGCCGAGTGGAAGTGGGAGCATGTCACTATGGACTTCGTTGTGGGTCTTCCGAGGACTCAGCGGGGTAGTGATGCTATTTGGGTGGTTGTAGACCGGTTGACTAAGTCGGCGCACTTCATTCCTATGCGTGTTAGAGATTCGGTAGATCATCTTGCCGACTTATATATCCGGGACATAGTGAGGTTGCACGGGGTCCCAGTGACGATCGTCTCAGATAGAGATCCTCGTTTTACTACTAGGTTGTGGCAGAGTTTGCAGAGTGCCTTAGGCACTAAGTTGACCTTTAGCACGGCTTATCATCCTCAGACTGACGGGCAGTCCGAGCGTACTATTCAGATCCTTGAGGATATGCTTCGGGGTTGTGTTCTCGACTTTAGTGGGTCGTGGGAGAGGCACTTGCCTTTGGTGGAGTTTGCCTACAACAACAGTTTCCAGTCTAGTATTGGTATGGCACCGTTTGAGGCCTTGTATGGCCGACCGTGTAGATCTCCAGTTTGTTGGGCCGAGGTGGGTGATGCACCTCTGTTGGGTCCGGAGTTGGTGAGGGAAACAACGGAGAAAGTTGAGCTTATCCGTAAGAGGCTTGTTACAGCACAGAGTCGTCAGAAATCTTATGCCGACCGTAGGAGGAGACCTTTGGTATTCGAGGTGGGTGATCATGTCTTTTTGAAGATATCACCTAGGCGGGGTTTAATGAGGTTTGGGAAGAGCGGGAAGTTGTCCCCTCGATTTATTGGGCCTTTTGAGATCCTTGAGAGAATTGGCGAGGCTGCCTATCGTTTAGCTTTGCCACCGCAGTTATCCGGAGTTCATGACGTGTTTCATGTGAGTATGCTTCGGAAGTATGAGCCGGATCCATCGCATGTACTGGATTGGACTGACTTAGTTGTTGATGAGGATGTCTCGTATGAGGAGAGACCAGTTCGGGTCTTGGATAGGCGGGATCAAGTTTTGCGAGGCAAAACCATCCCTTTGGTGAAAGTTTTGTGGAAACATCACGGAGTGGAGGAAGCCACTTGGGAACGTGAGTTGGAAGTCCGTGAGAAATATCCGGATATGTTTATTGAGTTGTAATCTTGTATTTAGATTATATAATATTGTTCAACTTAAGAGCTTTATATATATGTCTTAACTTGGAAAACATGGAGAATGTTTGGGTTTAATGTTAACATTTGCACTTGCCTTTTTATGGAAGTGGAGTATAACATTTACATATTGAATAATGATATGGAAATTGTTAACATTGAAAGGAATAATGCATAATATTGATGCAAGTTGAATATATGTTGATTTATACATATTGTGAGATGCCTCTTGATAAGAGATGAAGTGACCGGTATTGGGTCAAGTTGTTGTTTATTGTTTTATAATATCATTGGGAATTGAGAAAAACTTGTTTTTACAAACTCATGCTTAATTTCGGGGACGAAATTCTTTTAAGGGGGGGAGGTTATACCGACCCCGGTCTTTTCCCATTCGATGTTTGTATCCGGACTTAGGTTCCGTAGATTCTATCTTTGTGTAATGGTTGTTGTCGTCTTATATCTTCTTATTTGGAGTTATAGGATGTGTTGGGCGGGTTTGGAACAGGTTGGTTGAGCTTAGGAACCAAAACTAGTTGCCCAGATTTGGCTTGTCCGCTCGAGCGGGGAGTTTGATGCTCGAGCGGGGACTTGTTGTTGCTTGTCCGCTCGAGCGGGGTTTTTGGCGCTCGAGCGGAAAAACACCCATCCAGTATTTCTTGTGCAGGGTTGGACGCTCGAGCGGGAGTTGGGCCGCTCGAGCGGGAGTGTGTGAGTGCCGCTCGAGCGGGATTTGGACGCTCGAGCGGGGACCTGGTTTGTCGAGATGCTGGGAGTGTGCATCCGCCGCTCGAGCGTGGGATTGTCCGCTCGAGCGGGAGTCTGGAGTGTCCGCTCGAGCGGGAGTTTGTCCGCTCGAGCGGGGAGGCCGAGTATAAAATCGTGTTTTGGCGTTTTGAAGCAGTTTTTCATCTCCTTTTCAGATTCTAAACCCTAAGTTCGAGTTTTCTCTCTCCCAACTCACCTTCTCTCCTAGGTTTGATCTAGTTAGGGTGTGTTTTTACCCTAGTTGCTTTACAAATAAGATAGAGGAGAGTGAGGGCTTTCATTTAATCTGAGCAATTGTTAGTTTGGAGCACTTTCAAGTTTTGAGCATCATCTTCATCTTCTCCTTTTTGAGTTATTTCTTCGAGGTAGGGATTTCCTACTCCATTTATACGTTTTAATCCTAAGTGGTGGTATTTTGGTATGTGGGGGTAGTTTGGTAATTTTGGGAGAAACCTTAGGGTTTTGTCATAGATTAATTTATATAATTAATTTAAAGGAAGATTGTGGAATTTAGTTTAATTCATGGAATTGGGGAAATTTAGTGAATTGATGATATAGTTGGGTAGTTTAAATACTTACCTATGAGAATGTTGAATTTACATTCATTGTTATATTTATTTCTTGTTTAGAAATAACTGTTTTGGGCTATCGGTGGAGGATAGCCATTGATTGTTGTAGACCTTGCATGCCGGCTTAGGTATAACTGAAATTGAGTCAATTGTTTGACTGTTGAGTTAATACAGAACATTCGTGTATTAATTATGTGTTGTATATGGCAAGTATTGATTATGTTGCATATGCATTTGGTTTTGGAGGAGATAGGGGATGAACTCCACGGTTTAGGGGAAGATAGGGGATGGACCTCTAAACCGAACTTTTGGGGAGAGATAGGGGATGGACTCCAGTAGCATCACTTATGTGTGTGCTTAATTATAATAGAAATATTTCTATTTGTTGTTGATATGATACATCACCACCATGTGTATCAGTTGGGAAGTAAGGAAGTGAATTTGATTGAGATTGGTATAACACCAGCATGTGTGTTTATTATGTTATGAGAAAGGTTTAACCTGATTTGTTATCCTTGTTGAGTTGTTTGGCCAGGTTCTGAGCCATGACTGTATAAATGGAAAGTAAAAGGTGTCATAGACCATGTGTCATAGACAACGTAGGCATTTGTGTCGATGAATTGTAAGATCATGCATATTTTTGTGTATGTATTGCATTAGGATTTTGTATATAAGATCATGCATATTTCCTAACTTTGTTTTGCAGCTATTCGCGGGACATCAGTAAATATGTGAGTTTTTTATGCTTTAGCATCCCATTTGTGTATATTGGATATAACGCTATGGCATTGGGTGAAGGATGTGTTATTTAATTTGGAATAAAATTGCTTTTCATGATTGCACTATTCAAAACCGTTTCGAAATAATGAAATCAAATTGTTCCAACATGGACGACACAACCTATATTTGTTTGCTTCACATAGTAAATTTTAGGATTTGTTAACTAACCGGAATATGAACATATAAAGTTAATAAAAATCATATCATGGTTTAATAAAGGCCGATCTTTTGATCGGGTGAGTGGGAGTACTCAATTAATGACCTTCTCCCTCATCATTGGTTATGACGAGCAGTAGCCTTGGCATGAGTCATGAATTTCTTAATTTTTCTAAAATATTAGGTGGCGACTCTAAGATTTGGTGATGTAGCCCATTTCTGGCAAAGAATTTGTAATAAAATGGATTTTCTATAAAAGTTGCCAAATCTGGACTCTCATCTATATTTGACATTGCCCTCATGAGATTAGATTGAAGATAATCGAGGGTCTGAACTGTTAACGTGCGCGGGCATCCCCAGGGCGTGTTACAGGGCCCACACACAAGAATGAATTTGGTCTTAGCATTAACCTGATATTCTTCTTCATTTTTGGGCACACTAATATTGTCTACTAACTTGGTAGGGATTTTAGGGTCTTTTATGATAATGAGCTACAAAACATAATTAGTAGCTTGAAGATACAAAGTCATCTATCTAATGATTATAATTGCTACCATCAAACAAAGGGGGCCTACTGGTTGCCATGGATCGAAAATTCAAAGATTGTTAAATCTCAAAATAAGAGCCCAAGCTTTGATACCAATTGTTATTAGGCAACCCAAGAAGAGGGTGAATTGGGTTATTAAAATTATTTTCACAATATTAAATACAATAGTCAAAATATTCGACTTTTAACAAATAAAAAATAGAGCAATAATAATCAATAAAAAAGTGAAAGAGATAGGGAAAGAAAATCAAACACAGTGATTTATACTGGTTTGACACGCCAGGCTTACATTCACTCTCCAAATACCCTTCTCGGGAATTTTTTCACTATTCTTCAAATAGTAATGCACCACTAGCTTCACTGGTGCTAGTGAACCTATACAACAAGTGACCAATCCCGATCACTCTAAGTAGTTTAGAATTCGGTACCTAGTTACACTTAACCCAAGTGATTTTATCCTGAAAAAGTACTCACACAAAAAAAAGAAAAGAAAAAAAAGCCCTCTCTTTTACAAGAATAATAAGAGTAAGGGACAGAAAACTCTTTTACAATTTTGCTCAAACTCTCAATTGATTTTTCAAAACATTTCAATTAAGAGCAAAGGGTGCATAGTGACTTGCATTGTACCTTATTTATTGAAATATTTGAATACACAGTGACCTCTCTATTAAAATATTTGTATGCATAGTAAAATCTATTTAAATAGCATTTATAAGAAATATATCATACAATATATATTTTAACAGATAATATTTTGTGTCAAAGAATATAAAATATGTATATTAAAAAATCATAATTTATTCCATAATATTTTAGACATCATCAAAATCAAACCATATGATTAACAAATGAGTCAACATGCATAGAAGTCAATATCATCCCAACTTAAGCAAAATAACCTCCATCCGCTGACATCCAAAGAGATATATCAAGTAAGCAAGTAGTTACATGGTAAGAATGCTAGACATGGTAAGAAAAACACACATAATCGAGATGCAAAGATGAAAGAAACTCACCTAGTATTTCTCCTCACCAAGCCAAGCAAAAAGGGTTAGGAAAATATGCATGATCCTAAATGCAAAGAAACTAATGCAACATATACACAAAAAAATGCAGCTAAAGACTTGACTACTAATCATATGATATACGAACCATATCAAGACATGAAATAATGCACATAATCACATAAGAAATAAAGAAATGAAAGATAAAATGATCCAAACTTTATGCATAAAAAATGGATGCAAAAAATGGAAGAATGATGAAGTAAAGAAAACATGATGCAAAGATAGGGAAAACTATAAATAAAAGGGATAGAGAAGAAAGAGATGAGTGCATAAGCATCTATATTAAGGAAAGCAAAATGATAAGAATAATGAAACTAACTGTATTAACAAATCTACAAAATCAAAACACTAGAGAAGCTATCAAGTAACACAAGATATCAGAAAATGATCATAAAATCAAACAACTAAATGGAAATAAGTCAAATCCATCATTCTCACCATGGAAAAGATGAGATGATGGTCTTCCTCAATCACCAATGGATATACAAAATAACATAATGATCATTGAAGCAAAACAAGGAGAGGGACTAAAATGAGAACTACCATGCTCATCATATAGAAAGGGATGAGATGATAGATTTCTTTGATCATCAAAAATATAGGAAATCAATGATGATCATAGAAGAAAAATAAGGAAATGAACTAAGATAAGAACCACCATACTCATTATAGAAGAAATGATGGGATGATATACTTCTTTGATCATAAAAAATATATAAAACCAATTATGATCATAAAAGAAACTCACAAGAAATGAAACTAAAATGAGAAGCAAATAAAAGAAATGAGTAAAAATCTACATAATCTTTCATGAAAAGGAGCAAATAGATGCTCAAATTCATGTCAACAGTGAATAAGAGAGTAGATTGCAAAATCATATCTAGGTAGAAGCCATGTTTGGCTTCCAAGAAAACAGAGAGAAAATGAGAGAAAGTGAGAGAAAATGGAAGAATAAGGAATCTACATATTTTTAATCACCAATTTAAACCCATGGATCACCCAATTAATCCCACAAGACAATCCTAAAAGCTCATTAGAATATAAGAAAGGTTTGATTTATGAAAATTAAACTTGTTTGGATGATGAGAAAATTAGTGAGAAAGTGATGGAAAATGAAAGAAAATAAGGAAAACAAGAGAATGATCAAAACAAGCTATAGGGTAGGACTAGAACCCTCTATACAAGTCCAAATATAATCTAAATTACCAAAGAAAATTAGAATATGGGGTGTTTGAGAGGTGAGAAATTAATAGAGAAAATGTAAGAAAAACTAGAATTCAAGTAATCCAATCAATCCTGTAGAGGGGAGGCTAATCCCCTTCACTATCCACAAGGCCTAGTCACATATTAAACTACTAAATTTAGAATTTCAGAGTGTTTGATAAGAGAGAAAATGAGAGAAAATAGAAGAGAAAGTGCAAAGAAAGTTTCAAGAGATTACCTCAAGTGTAAGAAAAGCTCTTTGATTGGCAATCTTTACTCTAGGCACCCTCAAGTCTTCAAATCCTTCTTTGAATCTCCAGCAAGAAACCTTTAATCCATGGCTTCAATGGTGCATGTATAGGTGTATGTATATATATATAGAGAGAAATTAAAGAATTCAAAGTTTGGAGTATATGGGTATCTCTAGACTCATCCAATTTTTCTCTCTTATTTCTCTTGAAAGAGTGGTGTTTATATAGGCCAAGAGGTTGTTTGGTCTACAATTCGAGCAAGAATTGTGGCAGTGGCACCTCCACATGCATAGGGGACCATCTCTTTGAAAATACTCTCTCTCTTGTCAATTTTGTTTGACTAGCCAAAATATTGTCGGCTAGCCATAAATTGGCCGCTAGTCATAAAATTGTATGGCTAGACCTTATTTTGTACGACTAGGCCAATTTTGAGGAGAAACCAAAAGGTTTTTCTAGGAAATTCTCCTCTTTTCCACTCATTCCCACTTTGTCCTTGCTCGGTTATCGAAATTCACAACATTTTGATTTGAAAGATGAGCTTGAACGTCATGAAACTGATTTGATTTAAGCATGATTAAAAACATTTTGAAAAATGGCTCTAATGGTCTAAAAACATTTAGCCAAAATGAGTGAAAGGTTGGGATCTGCTTTAAGATTGAGCTTTGTGCTGAAGAAATCAAAGGATTATGCATTCTGATTTCTTATTATATAGTGGTTAAAGTAAAGGCGCCCAAGTCTTAGGGCCGGTCAAAATAGGGTGTCTACAATGAGTTTGTAATACTTTTCCGTATATGTGGCCTGGTTGTATATGGAGCTGACAAAGATGAGAGACAAGAGAAATAGACATAGGACAAAGACTTGGTCCGTGTGGCCCAAGACTTAACTCTATAAGCAATTTACATTTGGTGTATTTATGATTTAGAGGGTTTTTCACCTACTGCCAATTGACTTTATGGTGGATGCTTTCAAAGTTTTAACATATATTGAAACTAGGTCTCTTTGGCCTTACGAGCAAAGTATATCTGTCTTGAATATGTTTTTCTTGTCTTTCATCTCTCTATCACTTCTATATGTGATCAATCTGCATGTGTGAGGACAGTAAGAGACTTATCTTGTAGCGATCCCGGTTTTGCCACTTCACTAAGTATGTCAGGGATTGAGCTGCCCGGTCAGCTCGCGGGGGTCCAGGAGGCAGCGTCCTGGTGGGGTTGAGGGGCATCGCCCCCGAAGCAAAAATGCAAAATGCATTAGAAGTTGCTTGTCCACTCGAGCGGTCATTTATGCGCTTGAGCAGAGAATGTTTGGTTCCAGAAGTTTGACCTGTCTACAAAAGTACTGGAAAAGTGTATTTGACGCTCGAGCGGGGCTTTCCACACTTGAGCAGACCATGTTATATCAGTTCGTGAATCTGATATTTCAGATCACTTTTGTATATCTCTCTCTCTCTAAAAACCATTTCCTCTCCCTTCTCTCTACATTTCCCTATGCCAAATTGGATCAAAACCTTGATTTCTCAAGATCCATTAGAGTTCTACCATAGGTTCTTCATCAAAGTTGGTTAACTTCTCGAGGGCTTCGTTGTGTGCGGTGAAGATTGAGTTTCGACACCGTTGATTTTGGGGGTTTCATCTCATTTCTTCTTCAAAACTTGAGGTAGGGATTTTTTTAGAGTTATATATATATTTTTGCAAGATCTACATGATTTTTGAAATCATCTTTCGATAGCTTTGAAAATTGATTGTTGATTCAAGAAGTTGAGCGATTTTGAAAGTGGGTTTGTCTCTTGTTCTTTTAAAATGATCTTATGGGTTTTGATCTTCGTTGATTGAAGAAAAGATGATTTTGGAAAGTTTTCTTTCAAAAGATTTAAGTTGTATTGTTTTGGTGAGAAAACCTAGAATTTGGGATATTTTTTTTTTAAAGAAGACAGAAAATCCATGAATGATATTGTTATATTTATTTTGTGTGTCAAAATAAATGAATGTTTGGGAAATTTCTTATTTATATTTATATAAATGATGAATTTTAGGGAATATGAGAATTGTTGTTCATTTTGGAAATTATTGTTCAAAACCTTGAAATAGCCTCGAAATAACTAATTGTTGATGATACTTGAGAAGAGGGAATAGTGTTATTCCTTGGATGATGAATTGGAATAAAAATATTTATATTCATCTTGTGAAATTGGCATATCAATTCATTTAATTATATTAAATTTTGAAAGTTGATTTGAAAACTTGCATTGAGAAAAGAATGTTGAGAAACAAGTTTTCATGGAATGATTTTGGGGTAAATACGTTGGTAAGTCTTGATAGGTGGTGTAGATGATATTGAATAAGTTGGCCTGAGAGTCCAAGGTAAAAGACTGAAAACTTGCGCGGATAGGTGTCGAGCCTTCGGGTTAATACCGGTAAAAATGACAATTTGGTAGTACTTGTATAGTCTACTTGCAGACACTGACCTAGGGATTTCCAGAGTCGTATTTACCGCCCTTGAAATAAATTGTTAAGTTTTGAACAATTGAAATTGCGTGATATCATTGAGCATGATGGTTTTCAAAAGATGAAAAATGTGATTTATCTTCAAAAAGGACATAGCATGACATGTGCATTTCATCTCTTGTGACTTGTATAAAATGTATATACTTTGTTAAGAATTTCCTATAGGCTTTATGCTCACCCTACGGGATTTTTGTGCAGGAAAAGATATGGTGATCCCACCCAACTAGGGACGTGGAAGTATGTGTGTTGGGAGTACAATGCTCTCATTTTGCTATGACTCTATGTGTAAGCCAAGGGCTGTGTTTGTGTGAGTTTGAATAACCGTTTTGTGTAACCAGGCTCAAGCCTTAGAAACTTGTAAACCCTTGGGGGTATTGATTTGTTTATTTACTTGTTGTTGGATTAATGTATTGTTGCATGAAGAACTATTGTATCATGTAATGTAAGTTTAGAGATTTATATTCAGTTTTCCTTGAAAAAGCCATGATTGTTGTATTATCATTTGGGCTAGAAATTTTGGGTGTTACATATCTCATATCAGTTGTCTAAGCCACCTATACTTTTTTAATATAATCTAAGGACCTCTTCATCTAATGTCAATTAATTTTAAGCTTTGGTCCTGGTTCGATCTACAATTCTAGGCAAGATAATTCATGATCTATACCATCTTGTCTAGTTTAATAATAGCAATAATAAAAAGATTATACCAATATATATGAAAGCATTCTAAAAAATTCAAAAGCATATAGACAAATTTCATAATAATCTCCAAACTAACTTTTATAAAGGGTATAAAGAAACATTAAAAACTAAGTACTACATAAATTTAATTTTCAATAATATGAAAAAATTCTACACATTTACAAGCATACATAAAAATTTCATAATAATCTCCAAACTAAATTTTATATGTTAGATTATTAGAGAGAGGAAAAATATAAACTCTGTATATATGAATGTGATAATAAACAAGGTACAAGAAGCTCCTATATATAGGAGATTATACGCAAGCTAAATATGGAAGGTGAATTAATCAACCAATCAACCAATATAATACAATATATGTACACACTAATAGCCCCTGCAAACTTAAGGTGGAAATACATCAACTAACATGAGTTTGGAAACAAAGTCACTGAAATGACCGAGAGGATGAGCCTTGGTGAAGATATCAGTAGGCTGATTAGGAGAAGCAATAGAATGGAGATGAACTGTGCCATGAGTAACATGCTGACGAATAAAATGATAGTCGATCTCAATATGTTTAGTGCGATCATGGAAGACATTATTATGAGCAATTTGAATGGAATTTTGATTGTCACAATAAAGAGAAATAACTTCAGTATAAGATACATCCATGTCGATAAGAAGCCATTGGAGCCAGAGAAGTTCCTGGGTAGTATCTGTAAGAGCTCGATATTCAGCCTCAGTACTAGAACGAGCAATGAAAGTTTGTTTCTTACTACGCCAAGAAATAAGAGAATCCCCGAGGAAGAAGCATAAACCAGTAGTGGAACGACGATCAGTAGGATTCCCAGTCTAATTAGCATCAAAATAAGCTTGAAGCTTAAGAGAGGAGAGAGCAAAATAGTGAAGACCATGAAACAGAATGCCCTTGAGATAGCGAAGAATGCGAAGTAGGGCATCATAATGAGGCGTGCGAGGAGCGAACATATATTGACTGACAATGTGGACATCATATGCAATATCGGGATGAGTAACTGTAAGACAGATAAGGCTTCTTACCAACTTTTAGTAGAGTGTAGCATCAGAGAGAAAAGTGCTATCTAGAGGAGTAAGGTGAGTCTAAGGATCAATCAGAGTGGAAGTAATCTTGCAATCTGTAAGTGCAGCTCAAGCGAGAAAATTAGATGCATATTTGGCTTGAGAGAGATAATAATTAGTCGAGTCATAAGAGATTTCAAGACCCAAGAAATAATTGAGAGAACCAAGATCTTTCATCTCAAGGTGGCGCTTAAGAAACTACTTGAGGCTAAGAATACCAGCCTCATCATCACCTGTGATAATCATATGATCCACATAAAGAAAAAGAAGAGTGGTGCTATGAGCAGTGGTCTAAATAAATAAAATAGAGTCATAGAAGCTGGAGGTGTAACCAAAGTCATGAATAGTGACACTGAACTTGGCAAACCAAGTATGGGAGCCTGCTTGAGTATATATAAGGCACGCTGCAGTTTGCAGACTTGATGTGCTGGAATAGTAGACCCAAGAGGGGGTTGCATATAGACCTCCTCAATAAGATCACCATTGAGGAAGGCATTTTTCACATCCATCTGAAAAATACCCCAATGACGAGTAGTAGCAACAATAATCAAACTATGGACATAAGTGAGGCGAGCAACAGGAGCAATAGTCTTCTCATAATCAATACCATATTCTTGAGTGAAGCCCAGGGCAACTAGACGAGCTTTGTATCATTCAATAGATCCATCAGAATGGGTCTTGATTTTATAAACCCATTTACAACCAATCGTAGTCTTGCCAGAGGGAAGGTCAGCAACATCCCAAGTATGAGTTTTGTCTAATGCATGTAGTTCATCAGTCATAGCTTGCTACCAAAGAGGGTTACAACAAGCCTTATGATAGGAGGTAGTGTCACGCCTCATATTTTATTACTCAGATAACATTAGCAATATTCATTAATTAAGTCCATTTACAAATGACAATTCATCTTTTGATGAATTAATGAATAAATAAATATACATGTTCCCTCTCATTACACAGTAGTGTCATTTACATACAAATAAAAGAAATGCCCTGAGGCTTACATCCATATTACATACAAGAAAAATACTGATCTCTGAACTACAAGTATATCTTACTACCTCAAAATAAAATCAAAAGATTGCAGAAGAAGAAAATTCCATGTCCTGATATTTGAAATCTTTAATTACCTGAAATGTTTAATGTGGGATGAGCACTAATGCCTGTAGCTCGGCTTTTCGCGCTCCCTTTCGAAAGAATGAATAGCCCTTACAATTCGGATTCCACTTGTGTTGGTTCTGATTCTGATTTCACAAGTGCAATGTGAAACAGTGGAAACACAAAAAGAGTCCAAATTCAGCAATTTCTTTTGGAAAATCGATGTTTGAATCAACTGCCAAAAATGGACTACTTTGCCAGATTTCAGAGTCGCCACCTAAATATTTATTTTTGGGAAATTTAGGAAACCCATGACTCGTGCCAAAGGCCATTAGTCCGTCGTTACCAAAGTGTCTTGGTTTGGAAACTTAGGTATGAGAGGGGAAGGTCAATAATTGAACACCCCACTCACCCGATCAAAGATCGGCCTCTACTAATCATGATGTGGTTTTTATGTACAGTATATGCTCTTGTTCTATATGTAACATACAAGTATAGACTAATTTCACGAAAAGTTGGAATGTTTGATTTCATGTTTGTTTTGAAAAAAAGTATTTTGAATATGTATCACTTAAAATGGTGATCTCATATATACATGAATCAAAGTATCCCAATTCAAGTGATTAACCTTCATCCATAGGCATTCAAACAGGTATATCAAATAATCAGCTAGCCTCATGGTAGTATGTTTGATATGATAGTATTCACACTTATGCAATATGCTAAAGCAAAAATGCTTACCTTAATATCCGAAGGCGAGTCCAAAAAGAAAGCAAATAGTTAGAAAAAAATGCATGATCCTAATTTAATGACTAATGCAACACATGCAACGTGCAATTAAGGTTCGGCTACTAGTATGGCATGTGAGTCAATTCAAGGCATGTGATATGCAAGTAAGGAGGTTGAATTTGACATTTGAATAATATGATGAGCCGAACTTTTATGCATGTAAACGAATGGATGCAAATCATGGAAAATGCTAATTAAACATGATGTCCCTAATCTAACCATCATAAGCAGTGAAATAAAAGGGAGAAATAATGGGGGTTGGAAGACATACAACTTATTACATATTTGTCTTTGCGAAGGAGGGTCCGAATGTTCAAATGTCCAAATAAATAATTATTACAAAGCCGAATGAATAAGAAATGAAAGGGGCTGTCTAATTTATTACAATAACAATATGCGATGATTGCACAATGCTCCTCAGGAATTATTCTGTCTACCTTGTTGGGATTTGTTTTGTTTCACCCCTAGTTACTGCTTTCGACCAAAAGTGTATTGTTTTGCAATTTTTTGGAGCCTTGCCGACCCCAAAATGTGACTCAGTCGAGCCCCAAATAAATCCAATACTTTGTTTTCTTGTGGAAATCTATTTTTTGTTCCTGAGGTCAAACAGTGCAGACAAGGTATTCCTAGCCATGTTTGTCTTTTTTTTTACCCTTCTCTATCATAAAAATACTCAAGAGAGGGTTGGAATCATCTCCAAAACCATCAATTAGCAAGTTGATTGCTTGATGATCTCAGATACAATTTGGACAATGATCAATAAATGCAATGAATAAACAACCACCCCTCCCTCCTATCATGAAATGAATTCAAGAAGGGAAGTAGAGACACTTCAAGGTTCATCAAATTATCATGAATTGATGTAAGACAAGCCTTGACACAATAAATTCGGTATAACGTCCGACAGAATTCAATTAATCATATCGGTTCTTTATGTCGGTTGTAATTCAATTTTAACCAATTTTATTAGCCTTTTTTATTACCTTTCCATTTCTTTATCTTTTCTCCTGTTTATGCAAAAGTGATATTTACGTCCACTAAGTCCAAAACGCAATAAAGAGAAATAAGCATCAACTTAACTTGAGAAACAAATCTTATTTTCTTCGGGAGAAACTACAAAGGAAGAGTCAAACTTATTTACAAGCGATAAGAGATTCCAAATCAAACTCAAGATGTGCAACAAGGACTAATCAAACTCAAAAGAGTGATAATGACGTAGAAAAACCCAAACTTGAGTGATGATGACTGGAAATCCAAACTTGATAATAAGTGATAATGACACTTTCCTTGGTGATTTCCAAGGGTCAATTAGTCCCTTAAAAGTAAACACACCGATGAATAAAGAGAAATGAAAAATAAAAGATTGTGCTTTAGTATAAGAACATGTATACATTTGGGGTAGTGAACCTCCAAAGAATTTAAACCGTTAAGTATAGAACATTTTATGCCTTTGGTAGTAAATCTCCTAAGAGATTAAATCAGTAAGCATAGAACGTTGTATACTTTTGGTAATGAACCTCTTAAGTATAAAATGTTTTATGCCTTTGGTAGTGAATCTCCAAAGAGATTAAACCATTAAGCATAGAACGTTTTATACCTTTGGTGATGAACCTCCTAAGCATAAAACGTTTTATGCCTTTGGTAGTGAATCTCCAAAGAGATTAAACCATTAAGCATAGAGCGTTTTATATCTTTGGTAATGAACCTCTTAAGCATAAAACATTTTATGCCTTTGGTAGTGAATCTCCAAAGAGATTAAACCATTAAGCATAGAGCGTTTTATACCTTTGGTAATGAACCTCCGAAGAGATTAAACCATTAAGCATGGAAGAGTTCCTTTCTTATACTTGAACCACAATCTTAATTTTTCACAACTTTTTAATCGAAATAAGCAAAGAATGGAGGGAGGTTGCAGAGATGATTATGCAAAGTTGATTAATTGGTTAGTACAAACAAACTTGATATTTAAAACATAAATCATTGAAATAAATTAAACAGCCTCCTAAATAGCATACAATAGTACTGAAATTAAGCTATAAAAAGCGAGCACAATTAAATAAGATCAAGTTAGTAAACAAGTAGAAGGAATGGTGGCTAACCCCTTCACTTTTACAACTTCAAAATCACATAGTTTAGATGTTGAAAAATAGCCCCAAAACAGTCCCAAATCAGCCCCAAAACAGTGGAAAAAATTAGCGAAAACAAGTGGGAAACACAAGGATTCAAGCTTGAAATAAGGTTCAAAGAAGGGTGATTAACCCCTCCACCATGGGATAGCTTTTAATCACAAGTTTCAGCCCTCAAAACAGTCCCAAAACAGTACCAAAATAATATAAAAACACAAAAAAAAGATGAACAAAGATTGAAATGAAAGTAAGGAAGCTTTACCTCTTGTAGAGAAGTGTTCTTGTTGTAAATCAAACTTGATTCCAAAGCACCCTCAAGTTTGAGTATGATTTTCAATTCTCAAATCACGATCCAAGTTCAAGCTCTTGTATGGTATGGATGGATGGAAGAACAAGGAAGAACAAAGATGGTTTCAACTCTTGGATATTGCCTAACACCTTGATCTTTCTCTTTGTCGATATTTCTATTTCTATATGATATTTCTAATCTTAACTCTTGATAATGTTTTTTTTGTCTTCCCGAAAGCATCACTTTGAGCCTTGTATTTATAGGCCTTAAGCTGCTGCTCCTCAAAATATCAGCACATTTGGATAGCTTTGAAAAGTCAAAAGGGGCGGCATGACCTCGGTGAGGTCTGATCATGCTTCAGAATCTGCATTCAGGCCCGACTTCAAATAGGCATATCTCCATCATCTAGACTCCGTTTTAGGTGATTCTTGAGTCCAAAATGAAGCCCCAGAAGTCCTCTTTCCAATGGAGGTGGCCTCACATCTAAATTCTAAGTGTGCTAAGAGATACGCCTATTTTAGTGAAGGTTGCTCAGTTTTGACCTTACAGGATTTATGCCTAACTTCAAACAGCCATATCTCCCTCATCCGGACTCGGTTTTAAGAGATTCTTGAGTCTAAAATGAAGCACCAGAAGTCCTCTTTCCACTGGTGTAGCCTCATAGCTAAAGTCAAAGTGTAGAAAGAGACAAGCCTAATTTAATGAAGGCTGCTCAATTTTCTCTTAACGGTTTTATACCCAACTTCTCCCCAACTAGTTTTCTTTCCTTTCCTCCAATTTTGTTCAACTCCAAACCTTTAACCAAGATGTTTTAAATATTTTTTTTGTTTTCAAAGAGTTCACCTCCCTTTCATTTATTTCCACTTCGTCCTTACTCGGTTTACCAACAAGTGCAGTTTTAAATGAAATGCGAGCTTCGGAACATTGTAAAAGCATTTGGACAAATATTTTGAAAGAGGTTTTGGTTTAAAATAGTTTGGACAAAATGGGGTGCAAGGTTTGGGATTAGAGCTTGAATCCAAATTTCTTCACTGAGAATTCAAAAGATTGCACAGTGTAACTTTCATCATCGGGTGTTCGGAATAAAGCGCCTAAGTCTTACGAGCGGTCAAAATTGGGGTGTCTACAATGCCCAGTAGGAATCTCATAGTTCTAAAACAATAACTAATCAATAGATAAAAATGATCCTGCATGCAGGATGATACTGTATAGTAAGGTGATGTTTTGTATGCCCAAAATATTATACGCAGAGTATCATTTTCTCAAAATTCATTTGAACATTCAAGAAAACTTTTTGTCATAAATACTATCTTTCATCCTCAGAAGAACCATAAGTCTTCTTTGAAAACATGTATACTTAAGAAACAACATCATTTTAAATTTATTAATCCAATTTGAAGACATTCCCCATTTCATTTCCATTTTACAATTCACAAATACTATAGCTCTATAACATTAAAGTACAAGTTCCCCTTATATTCAAAAACTACCATCATACACTCTATTCCCACTTGTCTATCCGTTACATCACATCAACATTTCTATCATCAGCAGTAATTCACCTTAAATCAAGAATATAAACCTCTTTCAATTCAAATTTTCAAATATTTACAATTGATTTCAATCCCTTTTTCAAACAAACATTCGTCTTCAATTTATGAAATAAATTCTCAACCTGATTGAAAACCCACTTTAGACCAAAATTTTGAATCTAGGATTTTTAAGAAAATTAGGGCTTTTTCACAGAATCTCCAAATCATCATACATTACTTGTCAATTCGTCAAAATATTCAAAACATTTCAAACTTGAGTGAAAGCCCATTTTTCTCTTTTATATATTTCAAAACAAAATTTCAACTCATACATAGCTATAACTATGAAGATACCACATAAACACACCAAATCATAGATATACAAAGATAAAGGTATTCCTACTTCGTTCTTTTCTCCTTTCCTTTCCTAAAAACATCTTATTAAGAAGACTCGTCATTTATAAGATTAAAGGATCCATCCCTCATAAAATCATTCTACACAAGTTTACACAAGATTCTTTATTTTTACTTAAACTCTCAATCCAATTATGCCACAATTACCATAAGTCCATAATCCTTAACTCAAATTGATATTACTATTATTCACAAAATAAAACTCATAATCTTCACTTATGGTCACAAAACAACCCAGTGAGTTCATCAGTATTAACCCCTTACCCAATTACCATTTCATTTTCCGTTCTTTTCAAGTAATTTCTATATGCATTTCTCTTCTATACAAAATCACACAACAAATTGTAATTTCATAAGTTCATTACGAGTCATACACATTATTTCCAACTCAACACATTTCTCAACATGTTCCACCTTTTGCCGGCTTGATATGACGGGATAGCGGGCACCCAACTCACAACACCTTCCACCCTTTGTAGGCTTGATATAGCGAAGCAATTGGACACCCAAAAATATTTCTTTTTCCACATTTGCCTGCTCAATACGGTGAGGCAATTGGACTCCCAAAAATATTTCTTTTTCCACATTTGTCAACTGTTATACGGCAGGACGTGAACACCCAAAATCATCCATTTTTCTACTTTTGCCGACTATTATACAGTAGGACCAGTGGACACCCAAAAATCATCCGTTTTTCTACTTCTGCTGACTATTATACAGTAGGGCCAGTGGACACCCAAAAATATTTTCCCACATTTGTCCGTCAATATGCGTAGACAGCGCAATTGGGCACATTGACTCCCCGTGCATGTACCAATTATAACACAACACAACCCAACACAACTCAACTCTTAAATCTCCACTTCATCATTTCATCACAAATCTTATATCATCAATGCAATTCACAATTCAAAATCCCCAAACTCAATCTCATCTCATAGCACAACTTAGAATATCAACAACAAGAATTCAATTGCAATTTCTACATGGATTTTTCAAACATTTTCAAAATTCAATTAAACATGGATATGTGCAATTTAACACCTCAACTTCATGATACCACTTTCAATTTAAGCAAAAACCATCAAAACCATATTTATGAGCCAAACTAGGGTTTTGGAAGAAATTGAAACTTTTCACAAAAACACTTTTTATTCCAACTCTTCTATTCATCATTCATCCAAAATCATAACCCAACCCAAAAAGGTAAACCTCAGAACATCAAACCCAAACCCCCAATCTCATGATTTACCACAAAATGCATAAAAGATAAATTTTGTGTAAGGAAAAATACCACAAATCTATCCATAAATGAAAGTATTGAAAGAGAACTAGAAATCCCTACCTCAAAAGAAGAAAAGATGAGAAAACCTCTAAACAGACGGCTCAATGCCCCGCGCAAGACCTACATATCACACATGGCATGTACTTGAAGATTTAGAATATAAACGATGCAACAAATGACTTAAACCTAACTTCAACCTTATACGTGGCTCAAAACATTGCTAACATGCTCTTAGAGTTCTAAAATGCAAGTTCTAGATATCCCGAGGGGTCCTATATGCAAGAAAACATGAAAAACATGGTCAATTGAAAACTTAATCCATGAATCAAGCCTAATTTAATGATTTCTGCTTCGCAAATTTGAACATAAAACTCATCTTCAAAATAATCTTCTCAAACTCAAATTAACCAACGTCAATAGAGTCCCAAAGCTCCAAAAATAAGTAAAATAACTTCAAGTGAGAGAATGATTCAAGATTCAAAACAATCTCCAAGCTTTTTGATTCGTAAATTTAACATGAAAACTCATATTTAAAAATCATGAACAAACTTCAAATTCCTTTAATAAAATGAGTTATAAGGTTCTAAAAACATGTTAGATAACATCAATTGAAAGATTTATTCAAGATTCAATTTTTTTTTTTCAAAATCTCTCATTCGCTATTTTAAACATGATGAAACTTTCTTGAATCTTCAAATACACATGCAACAAATGCTATAAACACAATCAATGCAAGATTTCGACCTTAAATCTATAATAAATGTAATGATACATGGATGATTGTAAGTGATTGCCTGAGAATCCATCTATTCCAAAGCCTAGCATACAAAACTCATGACATCTCTCCTCAAAACTTCCATATACATGCAATTGATTTTACAAAACAAGATTGGTACATGATTTCTCTCATAAAATCATGAAAAATGTATGAATACAAGGATGAAATACAAGATAGATGCATGAACTCATCAATCTCAAACCCTAGATTGCAAAGTTCCATGAACTTCTCTACAAAACCCAAAATACATGCTCTAGTATGTGAATCCATGCAAAACAAGATCAAAACATGAAAAAGATGGAGAAATCTTACCTTAAGATGAAGAAATCAAGATGCCCTAGCTTTTCCTCTTCCTCCTCTCTCTCTAAGCTCTTAACATAAACCACACAAGCTAACACCAACTCACTCTACATCTCTATTTAACCCAAAAAGATGACTAAATCATCCAAACAAGGCATTAACTTACCAAATTAAAATTAACATAAAACAACTCATCAAACTAACTAAATATAGTTAATCTAATCATATACAACCCTTAATTACACAATTAAACTGGAATTAGGCTCATAGCGATTAAATTATAATTATTCAATCATATTTAAATTATTGAATCAAAAACTTATAAACATATAAATTTTGCAATTAATCATGAAATAATCATTTATATATAAATTTCATAGCTATAAATTAATGTCACACATGTCAATTTAGATTGCGAAGTCTCATACAAAATTTCTGAATCAATCTGAAAATTAGCGAATCAGACAAATTTGTCCTGTCATAAATTAAATTCTCATACATGCAATTAAACATGAGACATGACTCATATGTGAATATCATGATTATAAATCAATTCTATACGTGAAAAATTAAATATTTAAGGTCTCATATTAGCTCTTCCAAATTGAAATTAATCTCTTTATCACATAATTCACACAACACTTATACTAACACATGAAAAAGTGATTATCACAAGGCTAATTAACGATTAAATAATCAATTAAGCAAAAGCAAGTTTGGGGTGTTACATCATCCCCACCTTAGAAAGTTCGGTCCTTCAAACTTGCCTTACCGTAAATGTGAATCAAATCCGATTCCCACTATCAACTCATTTCCATATCTCAAAGTCATAACTCTCCAAGCCATAAAAATTTCATATCCGAATCCGTAACCATTTTCAACTAGTGATAGTCCGAGGTGACTATTGGTCAACTTACTTCCAACGTCAATCAACCAACTACATAACCTTCTACATCTGATTGCCAAACATCATAACAACACAACACATGTTCAATAAGTAATTAATCCACAAAACCTAAGTTCATCGATTTTTTTGTTCCATAACTTCATTTGTTACACAACCTTCAACATGACATTTTTCAAAAACATTGAAATTAGCAAACAACAGTTTGACAACAAATCATAATGCATTTACTCACTATCGCCATGCTACAAACACACTTAGCACATAAGCATATATTCCTGTTATGCACAACAACTAAAAGCTTAATCATATAGTTGAGCCAAGTCCACAAAGATAGTTACTCGTCCCGGAACTCCCAAGGAATTCTCATCAGAAGCTACATTGATCAAGCGTGTTTCCAATGAGACCTCAAAGCAAGTTACTGGCCACTAGTACTATCCAAGGCACTTAACTCCATGCTCACATAAATGGAACACTTAAAACCCTAATGCATATGTCCTTTACATGTGACCATGAAGTCAAAATATGTCCCTAACATCATGGTTGGCAAGATAATCTACCGAGTCACGTGTGCGTATAGGTACAAAGTGTATTGATTTATTTAACTGGTCGACTATCATCTACATGGCATCATTACCCCGTTGAGCCCTCGGAAGACCCACAACAAAATCCATCGTGACATGCTCCCATTTTCACTCGGCTATAGGTAAGGGTTGCAATAGACCCGCTGGTTGTTGATGCTCGGCAGTTGTTGACAAGTAAGGTACTAGAAACAAACAAGGCTATGTCTCTCTTCATCCCCTTTCACTAAAACTGGCAGCTAAGGTCATGGTAAATCTTTGTGCCTCCCGGGTGTATTGCAAGGTATGAATGGTGGAACTCTTGGAATACCCCCTCCCTATAAGATTCTGGCATGAAAAGACTATCCAAATACCTCACACTCGAGTCAGAATACACATTCAAGTCCTTCTATACCTTTCCATTAGATATCTTTCCTCGGATAGCCTCTATTTCGTGATCACCCCAACTTGGCTCACTAGTGTAGGTTGTGCAACTACAGTGAAAAAAACGACCGACTCAACAGACTCACCAAGATACAAGTCGAACTTGCCAATTACACCCAACATATCCCACTCGCAGATGGCAATATTAGCTATGCTACTTACGGATTTTCTACTTAAGGTGTCGGCCATTACATTGGCCTTCCCTAGATGATAGTGTAACTTAAAATCATAATCCTTCATAAACTCCATCCACCTCCTCTGCCTCAAATTCAAATCCTTCTGTAAAAACAGATATTTCAAACTCTTGTGATCAAAAAATACTTCAAATCTCTCCCCATATAAATAATTCCTCTAGATTTTCAAGGCATAAATCACCGCCGCTAGCTCTAGGTTGTGAGTAGGATAATTTCTCTTATGTGTTTTTAACTACCATAAACTATACGCTGCCACTTTCCTTTTTTGCATCAACACACAACTCAAACCTTCTCGAGACGCATCATAATAAATTGAATAACCCAAACCCCTATCCATAATAATCTATACTGGAGCAGTGGGGAGTTTAACTTTAAGCTCTTGAAAAGACTTTTCACAAGTCTTACTCCACACAAATTTAATCCACTTCCTTGTCAATTTAGTCAATGGTGAGGCCAATCTAGAGGATTCTTTCACAAAAGGTCAATAATTACTTGGCTAAGGCCAAGAAACTCCAGATCTCAAAGGCATTCTTAGGTTGTTCCTAATTTTGCATGGCCTCTATCTTAGAAGAGTCTATTGTCACCCTTTTCTTGGATACCACATGGCCTAAGAACTTAACTTCTTTTAACCAAAACTCACATTTCCCGAACTTAGTATTTAAACAGTGTGCTCTAAGCAACTCAATACCACCCGCAAGTGTTCCTTATGTTCCTCCTCGGAGGGTGAGTAGATTAAGATGTCGGCAACAAAGATAACTGCGAAACAATCTAGGAACTCACAGAAGATTAGATTCATCAAATCCATAAACGAAGCCAATGTATTAATTAGCCCAAAAAGCATTACTAAGAACTCACAGTGGCCATACCGCATACAAAATGCCATTTTCTGAATATCCTCCTCCTTTATCGTCAACTGGTGATAGCCCGATCTCAAGTCGATCTTCGAAAAATAACAAAACCCCTTCAGTTGTTCAAACAAATAATCTATACGAGGTAATGGGTACTTGTTCTTAACAGTTACCTAGTTCAATTTTTGATAATCGATGCACAATCGCAATGAGCCCTTATTCTTCTTAGCAAAGACAGTTTGTGCTCCTAGGGATGTGAATCTAGGGCGAATGAATCCTTGGAGTTGAAACACTCTTGGAGTTGAATCTTCAACTCAACAACCATCGGCAAATCAAACCTCGGTGCCATGGAAATCACGTCGTGCTGGGCATTAAATTAATAGAGAACTTAATTTTTTAGTGGGGTGGCAAACTAGTAAGATATTTGGGAAAGACGCCCGGGTATTCACAAACTACCCTCGGCAATCCAACTCGGACCACATCACTCTCATTACTCAAGATAGTTGCAAGAAGGCAATTATAGACACTCCATTTAGACCGGCCCTGAGACTTGGGTACTTTCTTTTGATTACTCGATGATGAAAACTAGAATGTGTTTCCCACAAAATTCTCAGTAAGAAATATGGAATTTATGCTTTATTTCCAACTCTAAGCCTGTTTTGGCCAAGTGTTCAAGTCTTGTTCAAAACTCTCTTTCGAAACTTTCTTTTCGCGCTTTATTCTGAGTATTTCCGTAGTGTTTCAAGGCTCATTTTTAAACTTCAAAATAAAATATTTTCTAAGGAAATTGAGAAAAGAATAGTGTGGAAATAGGAGGAAAGGATGATAATTCCATTGAAAAATCCTGTTGAATACAAAATAGTCAAAACAAGGCCAAACCGACTAGCCAATTACTTGGCCAACTAGGCAAGAAATTGGTCGGTCGGCTAATTTGACAAGAAGCAGGGTAGTTTCGATAGAATTCTTGTTAAAAGCGTGTGGGTCATGCCATTCCAGATTTTTCTTAATACATTCATGCATGAGATACACATCTGCTCACCTTCCATTATCTTTCTTTGGCCTTCATTGTCAAAAGAGTATTTGTCTTTTCTCCAAAAGTAACATCCAATGCAATCATTCTTGTCACCCTATCATCCTTGTCTTCCATCTTGTCTCCTCCCACCTGTTCCATTGAGTCTTACAAAGTGTATAGCTACTCATCTTTCTTTGTCAAAAGAGTTGGCCTTTTCAACAAAGTCTTTGCTTCTTGTCACTTTGTGCCATTGTTTTCAACCTTGTCCTCCATAATCTTTTCCACTAACCACACTTGCATTGCCTATATGGAGGTCATCAGATTGTGAGGGAGGAAAAGAGGGATTCAAAAAAAAAAGGGAACTTTGATTAAGAGAGAGAAAAAAAGAGAAAACTTCGATTAAGAGAGAGTTTTTACCAAAAACAAAGAAGTTGTTTTAAAAACTTCCATTTTCATTGCACACTGTTATACCATCTTGAGAGCTAAAAACACACTTCTTACAGTTTAGGGTGGCCAAAAAGAAGTGTAGAAATCACATCCTTTCTTTGGAAGGTGAATTTTGCACTCTTATTTTCTTGCATTTTTTTTCTTATATTGCTTTTCTTGTTTTGATTTCGTATTATAAACTATTGTAATCTAACTGGAAGTGGTGAGTTGAGCCACCCACATACCCCCTGCTTGTTCTTTCTTTGGTATTGCAACAAAACAGAGTTTTTGGCCTGGCCTAATTGGCCGGCTGGCTAGTTTTTTGGCTGGCCAACTCACCTTTTGGCCTGCCAACCATTTTGTCCTAGATAGAATCCAACAGTCTCCCTGCGTAGAGTAGAACAGTCTCCCACGGTCTTTGAAGTTCCTAAAACTTCTATTTTTCAATTTTCCTTTCATTTAGAGAGAATTGTGAGGGATTTTTTTTAAAAATATTTCTCTTCTCCTTTATTCGGATATGTAAGTATTCAAAGTGTTGTAATAATTCCCTACATTGCTTCATTCGATCCCGTTTTTACTTACTTTCCTTATCTGTAAATATGCAACATATATTGTCTTTTTATCATATCCATGCTTTGCATCCATGTTTCATGCCTTAAGATTCAACTAAATTTGCATTTGTGGGTTTAATCAATTATTATGTGATTTTGTGCGCTATCTCATGTTCTTGAGATGATTCACATGTCATCTATTAGAAACCAAATCTTTAGTTGCATTTCATGAGTGAATTGCATTAGGATCTTGTATATAGGATCATGCATGTTTTGCTGACTTTATTTTGTAACTGTTTGTGGGATGTCGGTAATGTAAGTTTTTGTGCTTTAGCATCCTGCTTGTGTGTTTTTTGTTACTATGTTTAGCATCCTACTATGTGGTTATTTGCTTATTTGATATAACTCTATGCATGCTAGTGGATGAAGGTTGTGTTGTTGAATTTGAAATAAAATTGATTCTCATGTTTGCATAAATCAATTTTCTATGTCTTGTACACTATTCAAAACATTTTCAAATACATGAAATCGAATTGTTCCAAAACAAATGACATAGTCTATACTTGTGTTACTTCACACAGTAAATTTTAGGATTATTAAATGAATCAAAATATAAACATATGAAGTTAATAAAAATCATATCATGGCTTAGTAGAGGCCGATCTTTTGATTGGGTGAGCAGGGGTGCTCAATTAATGACTTTCCCCATTCATACCTAAGGTTTCGAGCCAAGCATCATTGGTTACGACGAATAGTGGCCTTGGCACGAGTCACAGGTTTCCTAATTTTTCCAAAACATCAGGTGGCGACTCTAAGATCTGATGACATAGTCCATTTCTGGCAAAGGTTTTTTGCAATAAAATGGATTTTCTATAAAAGTTGCCAAATTTGGACTCTCATCTACGTTTCACATTGCACTCATGAAACTAGATCAAAGAAATCAGGGGGTCTAAACTGTTTAAAGTGCGCGGATATCCCCAGGCGGTGTTACAATTTTTGGCAACTCTGTTGGGGATATTAAGAAATCTTGACTCGAACTCCATCATATGACTTTTATTTTCAATTATATATTCATTGCATTTCATGCATTGGTAAGCCTAAATCCAATACTCGTTACCTATTATCCTGGACGATATTCGGCTTTGGGCGGATACGTAGTCATAGGCTCTAATATGGTGGGAGCATAAGCCTTGGATTTGGGATCACCATATACTGCTTGATCTGCCGAATTAGGCAGGTATATCTGTGTCTTGCCGAGGTTCCCTTTTCGACCAAGAGTGACCTAGTGCATATAGTAAGCTCTAGTGACTTCTATAATTAGGGCAGGATGCTTTCCCATTGTAGGATGTATGATGCCACTTGTTTAAATAGTGAAACCTTGATCATTTCAAAACTAGGATAGCATAACCTGACCTCCATAAGGGTGTTTGTTCTCTTCCTACTACGTGCACTGTATGGCATCTAAGGGTCACAAAACTATGAGCAGTGGTTCAGGCATTTCATTTTGAGGGGTGAATTTAGTGTTTCAGCATGTTGTATAATAATCATTTGAGCCGAAATACTGTCAAAATTTTGATTAGGAGTTTTGTTTTGTTTTTGCTAGGTAGTCGTAGCATTATCGCTTTAGAAACGGTCTAATCTCCCCTAATGTGGACTCGAGTTGGTAGACCTAGTAGAACCGTAGATTTGGTTCAGGGACAACCAGTGTTAGTTTCTCTATCGCTAGTTACAAGGAGGAAGGCTAAAAACCTTATTGTAGTACCTCTCCAGCCCGAACTTCTAGAATCTGTGATGGATCCACTTCCAGAAGTGACAGACCAATCTCCAATAGTAATGGACCAACTTCTGGTAGATATAGCAAACATGTTTTTATTCATTCAACAAAGCATAGATGCTAGGTTGCGGCCAACAGTGAGGGTCTTGCCAGATTACAAAGCCCATTTGGGGTGTTTGTATCTCATCCACTTCCAGTGGTTTATCCGATTCTGGAACCACCTCCATTAGTTAAAGAACTTCATGAACCTAGTCTAAAAGAAGATCTTAGGGTTTCTACATAACCAATGGGAAGACTTTTCCCCAGAGATATTGATGAAGTTAACCCGACTATGCTAAAAATATCCAAATTAGAGAAAATGTTCAACAAATCACAAGGGATCAACTCTGTTCCAGACATCAAGGATGGGTTTACGAAAACAACTGTGAAGTTGCCCGAGCAGCTCAAAATGCTGCACATAGATAGATTTGATGGAGCTGGTGACCCTATGGTTCATATCCGCCTCTTCTAAGACATTCTGAAGCCCATGGACCTACTCTCGGGGTCAAAGCTTTCCTTGTTTGGAAGAACCATGTCAGGAGTGGTTACTACTTGGTATGCAAGTTGGATGAATCGGTCAAGCAAAACTAGGAGGAGTTAGTTGAAACATTTGTCACACAATACTCCTATAATACACAGATCGAGGTAACCACTCAGGAACTAGAGGTGACCCGACAAGAGCCAACGGAAGCTTCATGGCATTTATCACCTGGTGGAAGGCAAAAGCAGCCATGATGATAAGTCGACCCCTGGAGAAAGATCAAGTCTGCATGGTTGTCAAAAATCTTTATGGAAGATTATTACAGAAGATGATAGTTCTCTCACTCTTTAACTTCAAGGACCTCCATGAGATTGGGGTTCAAATTGAGAATGCTATCAAACAGGGAATCATTACAGGAGGAAATGAGCCTGTGAGAAAGATATTCACTTACAATTCCAACGCTACTCCTAGTAGTAGCATAACTACCAATTCCATACCTTCAAAAGTAAACACAGTCATTGCCACCACTACCAAAACATCCAATCCCTTTGCCAACGCTAGCTCACAAATAGTCAACCCAGCCCTATCCCCAAATAAACCCTTCTATCCACTCCACATGTCTCTAACTCGTGCCATGTAAATCATCGTAGAAAAGGGACACCTCAAGCTCCTTGATCCCTGAGCTCTCACTGATATTCTACTAGCTAGATATGACTTCAATAGATACTGTGCCTTTCACCAACAACATGGTCATGAGCCTGATCGTTGTGTTTGCTTATGCCATGCAATTCAAGATCTCATTGACAACAAAACCACAGCTCTGCCTTAACCCCAAAGAGCCAAGGTTACCTCTACCCCATTGCCACCCCATGACCAAGTCTCCCTGCCTTCCCATCTCAGCCTCGTCCATGCATTTCCATCCATCTTCAACCCTAGCATATATATCACACATTCCCATCCAAACTCGAGGTGTTTATTCTAAAGAGCACTGATTTATTCATGATATGTGATGCACCTTGATTCCAACCAAAACACCAAAACTCTGTGGTGGTAGATGATCTGGAGCTAGACTTGGCTATTATGGCAAATATTCTCACTAGCATGCACTTTCCTCTTTATGGTTTTCTCAAGCGATGGATTGATCATGCAACAAAGAAGCACAAAAGAAGTTCTAGATCTGACATTGGCTGAATCTGTGATAGATCTTGAAACTAGCAAGGGACCAATAAACTTAGGGGGGATATTATGATCATTTTTGTGATCGGGGATGGACCACCTGTTGATTGCATAAATTTTGTTCTAGACGTAGTGGATGGCACGTATTGTAATTAACGATTTGGAAATGCTTTCATTTTACTTTCTAAATTGGGTGTTAAGTCTAAATCTGATTCCACTAAGTATGTGGGGGCTGGAATCAGGATTGAGTCAGTTTTGTGAGTCAGAGTCTAGTGATTTTGGGGGTGATAACCCAGATATCACTATCCTATCTGTGTTTGTCTTTTCATTGTTTCTTTCCAGTCTGTTTCGACCATTGAGATAGAAGTTCTAAATGAAAATGCAGTAATTTTTGCCTACTTCTCTGTGCCTTTAAATCATTGCATTGACCAAAAATTTCCAAACTTTTTTCAAAACTTTGATAAAAATGAAGAGGAAGCAATTCATTGGGATTTGTAAAGTTTGATTGACTGAGAGGAAGAGAGGTCTACTAAGCCTAATGGATAAGATCATTGCTGTTAATGTGGGTATTGAGAAGGATCCTGGCTTGGTCCAGATTGGTTCTACATTGTCTTTAGAGGAGCATGAGCAGCTAGTTGCTTTATTAAAGATTTGAAAAAATGTTTTTGCATGGTCGAATAAAGACATGCTTGGAATTGATCTTGAGATTGTGCAGCATAAAATTACTCTGGACCTTGAGACTTGACCCCCCTAGCTTTCAAACCTTGATTTAGAATGTTCAATGATCAACCAAAGTATGACGCTTGCATAGCCGGATTGGAAGCAACCCTAGACTAGGGACAAAGGTTGGATGTGATCGGGGACTCAAACTTAGTCACCATCTAGTTAGAATGAATAATTGGTTTGCCAACTCTTTGACAATCCTAGCTTCAATGGTGGATATACCAATCAGGGGTCAAAATGCATTCAATCCTCATAGATATAAGATAGCCACAACAGAAGAGGCTGAAGATGAAAATCCGTAGTATCACAACATTTTGGAAAATGATCTATCCCACAAAGGGAAATTGCTAAGGATAAGATGTCAACGCAGGATTGCCTAAGCATCGAACTTACAAAAATAAATCAAATCCCAGAATATGAGAGAAGAAGATTTAATGCTGAAGGACAATTGAACTCCTATCCAAGACTTAGGGGAAAATTCAGACCCAATTGGGACGGGTCCCTATGTAATCAAGTCTATCTGGTCGGTCAAAGTAGCATCATTTCATGGATTTAGATGGCCCTAAAGATCTATAACCAATCAACATGGATAAGTTTAAAAAGGTACTAACCTTGAAAGGCTCGCTAAGCCGAAATCCGAAAGGGCGACCCAGGCAAAAGTTAGAGGGAAAAAAAAAATGAAAATGAAAAAAAAGAAGAAGAAAAATGAAAAAAACTGAAGAAATGCTTGCAAAGTCGAAAACCCGAAAGGGCGGCTTTAGCGAAAGTTAGAGCAAAAAAGGAAAGTGTTAATACCTGAATGAGCCTTAGCCCGGAACTATGTAAGGCCTGATTTCTGTATTTGGGATACGTATGCAGTTTCATCCTGAAGTTTGACCCCAACCATTTTCAACTCTCTCATCCTGTCCATGTTTGATTGGTGTTCTGTATTCGCTCGGCTATCCTGTCTATGTTAAATTGGGCTATCTTCATTCAGTTCGATTGTCCTATACTTCTCTTCATGGAAGGTTTAGTTTACAAGATGGATTTTGTGGTAAATATAGTATATTCTTGCTCAGGTTAATCTAATTTGAGTTTGTGTATCTCAAACGGTTGATTTCATGTTGGTTGAGTAGTGGCCATTTGAGAAAAGATATTTGATTTTTTAATAAAGTTAATTGTTCTTCTTGAGATTATTCCATTTTCCAAAATTAGACCATTGCTTGGATCCAAAAGGAAAATTTTCATAGCTTACACATTATTCGACTCATGCTTGAAAACGACAAAATATTGGAAAATTAATTTATCACTCTCAGCTTAACGACTAAAATGCAAAATAGGAAAAAAAAAGAGAAAAAGCATAGAATTAAAAGCTATATCTTTCTAGTTAAAAACTTTTTACCAGAAACAAAAAAAAAAAGAAAAAAGAAGAAGTCAAAGCAATGAACTAGGAGCAGAGTCGAGTCAGGAATTTTGTCTTCTCCAGCACTCTTGAGTCTCATGTTACATGTTTCAGCCGACCGACTAACAATTCGATCGGCCGTCTAAGTTGTTAGTTGACTCCAGGTACTTCTTGGTTGTTTCAACCAACCAGCCACTCAATTAGTCCTGGACATTTTTAGCCAGTTCGTCAATTTGTTCAGCTGGTTAGTTAATGAATCAGCCAACCTGTCAATTTTTTCAATCGACCACCCAATTTTGATATCAATCTTGAATGAAAAACTGTAGAATTTGCGTAGGCTTAATGGGTTTGGTGCTTTCAAGTCATGTTTTTAGTGCTTTTCATTCTAGCAAGTGTAAATGGGTGTGTTTGGATGGTTTTTGCTTTGTTTTTTCTTTCATTGAGTCATTTTTTATTTCTGGTCAGTTGAGGGCTCAATGTCTAATTTAGAATTCATTGAAAATCAATCATCCAAGTTCAAAACAAAATGTTTTAATGCTCAAGTGTTGTGTCATTCATGCCATGATGTACAAAAAATGAAACTTCTTTTATTAAACTTTAGGGTGAAATTCCCCGATTACAGCATTGCATCAAGAAGAAATTTCGAAAACAAAAGAAGAGAAATCATCTGAAGCATTGGTGCTCCTTCCTACACAAAAACAGAAAGGAAAAACAAAAAAGAAGAGAAGAAAAAAAGAATAAAAAAAAAATTTTGAAAATACAAAAACACAGAAAGGGACTTTTTCTCAAGTTCTGGCTGCAGCTCGGCGGCGAAGATTAACAAACCGACTTCATTTGCATACAACTTTGTCGTTTAAACTCTACCGTCAGTTGCCTCACTTCACCATTACTCTTGGGAAGCCCTTGAAGACTCTGCCTCAGTATTTGTAGAGCTCCCAAAAGAGCTTACTCCCCATCGGCCGTCAAATGGGAAGCACCAAGGAGCTCCAAATTCTTTCAGTCTTGCTAATCTCTTCTCAAGCATCCTTGTACATACTCTGGAGCAGAAAGAGTTGTGCATTTAATCGATGTACTTCAGTTATCCTATTCTGCAGCTGGCAGGACAAATTACAGACCGCGGTCACCATCTCCACACAAGACTCCAACGTGTAATGGTTGGCATCGATGTCAGCCTGCGATGCTATTAGTTGCTTGACTGACATCGCAGGGAAACTAAGAACATGGACAGGGACAAGGGCACTCTGTTGAGGCGTAGAGGAGCTTGTGTTAGCATTCACAGTCAGGGAATCATTAAGGTAAAGGAAAAGGGAAAGAGAACTACAAGAAGGAGCCATGTCAGGACTGAAGAGATTTGGGCTATGGCAAAGTGTGTATTTTTGCAGCTTTTCGTCTCTGCTCTGTTTCCCTCGTGAGTTGTGGTTAAGAAGAGAACAAAAGAGAAGAAGAAGCCAAGGAAAGAGGGATTACCGAGGTAATTTTTGACAAATTGAGGTCGGTCCAGCTGCTATCGGTCAGACACCGTGTGGACGAGCCCTGCGTGAGGGCCTTCGTGCCACAGTTCGGACTCGATGTCACGGTTCTTAATCTGAACCAAAGAGTCCAAATCTGGCAAATCATTTTGAGAAAACAGATTTTTAGAAAAGAAGTGCCAAACATGGACTGTTTTGCCAGATACAGAGTCGCCACCTAAATTTTTAATGGGGAATTTAGGAAACCCTGACTCGTTTGCCAAAGGCCACGTGTCCGTCATCACCAAAGTTGCCTCGGCTCGGGAACTTGGGTACGATTAGGGAAGGTCAGCTATGAGCACCCCCTCTCGCCCGATCCGAAGATCGGCCTCTACTAACCATGATATCTTGTTTTTGAAAACACATGCGTTCTTATTCCGATTAATTAGCTAATCTTACTATGTGATGCGCACAACACAAAAGTATAGACTAGATCGCCTAATTTGGAACAAAGCATTGCATATCCATTTGTTTGAAAATGGTTTGAGATTTGCTACTCGTAAGTAGGCTAAAACACGGATTTCAATGAGTTGTCCCAGCTCAAACAATCCAACCTTCACCCACAGGCATTTAGGCAGTTTATATCACATAAGCATCTAGCCACATGGTAAGCATGCTGTCATGTTAACATCCACACTCATGCGAGATGCTAAAACATAAAGCACTTACAGTGTACTCCAAGCCAAAACAATGAACATGTTAGCAATCATGCATGATCCAAGTCCATGTTAAGTGGCTAATGAAATGCATACAGAATGTCGCTAGAATAGGCTCGGCTAATCCTAGGATGGCATGTGGAATGCAACAAGTAGCACGTATTCAATTTGGAATTGAAATACAATGTAATTAGCATGATGCGCCGAGCCCGGTGCATGCAATACTGATGAATGATGCACGCATGCATAGCATAAGAATGCTAAATTAAACATGTCCTAATACTAACCATCAAAAACAGGTAAGTAAAAGGGAGAAAGAAGTGGGGGTTGGAAGACATGCACACACGCACCCACACTTATTACAAATTAGCCCTCACTCGGAGGGACCGAAAGAATAATACAAATTTAACTAGCCTACAAGCTAATTAAATATTACAGACCAATTAAACTAGTTAAGCAAATTAACTAATCTAATAAAATAGTAAACAGCCTCGGGAAGAGGGCCCAATGCAATGCATGCTCGGCTTCGCTCGGAAGTCCACTGCTATGCACAAGTTGCCTCTGTCCACACTGTTTTCCTCCTCTGAAACTTGCACAAGTCCCAAAGCACACTCCATGGACATTGGGGAGCACCACCGGCCAAGGGAGATGGTCACCGGCCAAAGGAAATGATCACCGGCCACTGGAAATGATCACCGGCCACAAATTGTTGGTCGGTCGGCACTAAAGATGGCCAGCCGGCCAAACCTTCTTGCGGAATTCTGTTTTGACAGCAGCAAAGGAAAAAACAAGGCATAGCAATGCATTCCAAGCAAATGTATGCACCAACACATCCCTTATCATGTTTATGACTCAAAGGAACATGGTTCTTGGTTCTCGGACCAACAATCGCGCATTTCCATGCATGATGGCCCAAGAAACCAAGTTTGCATTTTGATAACAAATGAAATGCAATGCACAAAACAAACAAATGAGGCCCAACCTCAATCATGGATAGTCAAGAGGCAAGGCATGCATGCTCATGCAATGCAACCTAGGCATGAAGGTTAAGTATGCTACAACATGCAAGACTAGCATGCAACTATATGCTAGAATGGTCTTAAACTAATCTAGGCAGCCCTCAAACAGACCTAAAGCAGTGGCCAATTGCTAAGAGAATGAGGACCAAATAACATGCAAGCATGCATGCACACGAGGACCAACACTTAGGCATTGAAGAACAACTCTCAAGCACACTTAAGAGGATGAAAACATGGACAAATGGCATGCATTATAGGCTCTGAAAATCAAGTCATGAAAGGTGCCAAACCAACTAGACAAGACAAACAAGGCATGCAAGCAAAGCTAAAATTCAAGGCAAGCCAAAGGTGTATTGAACTACACTTAGCAAAATCGAACATGGCATGAATTAAGCAACCAAAATCAGAGTTTTAGCATGTTAAAACAAAGCCAAAAACACATCTAGATGGCATCTAAATGGTCTAACATGCAAGCATGCACAAGGGCCTAAACAAGGGGCATAAGACAACAACCTTTTAACACATTAAAGGGGCATCAAATGCAAGCATGCAAGCATGTCATGAGGATTGAAATGACATGTTAAATGGTTCCAAACCATTGGAATAATGCAAGTAATGCATGCTCATGGTTCAAACACTTGAGGCTTACAAGCCAAGAATGCAAAGAGGCTAAACAAAGCATGGCAAGCATGGCTAAGACAAACTACATCAGACCTTAAGCATGGCAAAACAAGCCTAAAAGCTTCACAAAGCTTGGCCAAAACAAGCAAGCATGGCAATCTACATGCTAAGTACATGTTAAGGCAAATGATGGCATTACAAGACATATATGCTAAACAAGCATGGTGTGCCTAAACCAAGTAAAAACAGAGCTATATTATGACATAATAAGCACAAAAAACAGCTAAGGCATGGCCATCATACACTTAAACAAGATGCTCACTCAAGAGGCTAAAATGGCCCTTTTCAAGGACAACAAGGAGAGGGGGTGGCCCTCTCCTTCTTAGGACCTCAAGGCACCATCCTCACCACTGAAATCCCTCAAGATTTCAGTGGTGAAGAGGCCCAAACAAGGTGGTCCCGGAGCTCACCAAAATAGCACAAAAATAAGGCCAAACAAGGCCTAAGAGGGGTCAAACACCTCCAAACAACAAAACACTCTTAAACAACTATTTGAAGCACTCAAAAACAAGACTTTTATTAGTTATATACAAAGTCTAAAAACAGTTGCAAGATAGGCTAAAAGACTATGCAAAAATGGGAAATAAATGGGCAAAGTTGTTACCCTTGTAGACCCTCTTCAAAAATGGAAGACCAGCAGCTTCCTTAGGTTCAAACCAGTCCAAAACCTCCAAGAACAAGCCCCTTATGCCTCAGCAACTAAGGTATGGTGTAATGGTAGGTGTTTGTGTGCAATAGTAAGGACAAACACACACTAAATACACACAAGAGAGATATAGAGATAAGTGATACACAAACCCTAACCCTAAAACTCAGAGCTCTGGAAAAATTGTCTAACCTAATGGAGGGAGAAGAGGCTCCCTCTTATAGACAATCCCTCTTGTAAAGCTTTCCAAACAAGCTAGTCAAGAGGGAGATCCCTTCGTACACATGTATGGAGAGGAGCAAAGTGTATGCCAGCTAGCACAGCTGGCATAAAAATATCTGCAAAAGCAGATGAACAGTGGTCGGCCAGCCAAAAATGCAATTTGACCAAAATAGATGGTCGGCCGGCTACAAATAGTGCCGGTCGGCCAAACATTTGGCCGGTGGCAACAAACCAGCGGCTGGTGGCCTCAAGACATGGCCGGTGATATGTGAGGATGGCCAACAAGCCATTCCCTGCCCCTCCAAGGCAAAACACAAGTGTTTGGTGCAAAACTAGACACAAAACAGTCGAGTCGACAGATCCTGAGACAAGGCGCGTAGCCGAGACCTCCGGGAACTCAAGACGAACACAAATATGGATGATCACCGAGTGTTCAAATGGTGACGTCCAAGTCTCGAGGACAGTCAAAAATGGGGTGTCTACACACCGTAATTGTTGAAATTGCACGCTAGACATGGCACTCGACGAAGACGAACGAGAGAGAGAGTGACAAAAATAGGGGAGGAGATATATTATATATATATATATAATATGTATATGTATATATCCATATATGTATATAGTTTTTCTGTTTGTATGTATATGTACATGTATATAATGTGTATTTTGTATATTGTTGGGATCCGTATATGTATATAAATACAAAAACAAAATCTTTTTAGCAGAAAACAAAAAAAAAAATTCAAAAAGAAATTTTCAAAAAAAAAAAAAAAAATACAGAAGAGGGAAAAAAAAAAAAGAGAAAATTTTGAAAAGAAAAAAATTCATTTTATCTGTAGTGTATCCATCATATCATCTAATTGCATATTGTATGTCCTACATTGTCTCTTCATGTTTTTGTATTCACCATCACACTTGCATTGTCTATTACATTTGTCATGCATGGTTCCAATTGTCACATTGTTGCATCTCTTAGTTACAATCTATTCACATCAACATTTGATTACAACAATTTTCATCAGTTAATACTGGCCTCCTTTTTGGGTTGAAGGTTAAAACCACTTGGTTAATGCTGGCCCATCTTCGAGATGATGATACTATCCCTTTCTCGGGTTGTCAGTTCAAACTACCTTCGGTTAATACCTCCATTTTCTTGGGTTGTTGGCAAAAACTATCCATCGGTTACAACCTTTTTTTTTTTTTTTTTTTTTTTCTTTCATTAGTTAATAGTGGCCTCCTTTTTTGGGTTGAAGGTTAAAACCACATGTTGGCCCCTCTTCGAGATGACGATACTATCCTTTTCTCAGGTTGTTGGTTCAAACCACCTTTGGTTAATACCTCATTTTACTTGGATTGTTAGTTGAAACTATCCATCTGTTAATACCTCTCCTGTTTTGGGTTGATAGTTAAAACTGTTCATCGATTACATTTCATTCTCTTATGTGGGTGTGTTTGGATTATATCCCTTGTTATGCTTCATATCAATTACATAAGTCTTGCTTCACCATTGCCATACTCGCATATTACATGTTGCATTGCATTGCACGAACCATGAACTTTCAAAAAGAAAAGAAAAGAAAAAAACGGTTGTACGGTAGCGCGAAAGTCCAACTTTCACCGATTGTGCGAAAGTGCGTAAGTCCAACTTTCAATTGCATTTCGAGCCTATTTGTTTGCATGAGGCTTTCCTCACCATATATTAAATATTGCATTGCATAAATCATTGCACTTTCAAGAAGAAAAGAAAAAAGAATTCAATTTTCAATTATATTTCGAGCATGTAATTTGCATTTTGCCCCTGAACTACACTGGTTTGATTCCTTGCAAAAGGAAACGTAAGCAACCCTTAGCTTCAACCAATTGCATCTACATCTTGTTTGTTTGCCCAAGTCTTACGGCCTTGTCAAAAGGGTCGTCTTTGGGCTTTGACATTCACTCATGTCAAGAAATGACTTTGAGTTCTGCCAAAGAAGGGCAACTGTAGACACCCCATTTTGATCGGCCCTAAGACTTGGGCGCTTTATTTTGATTACTTGATAATGAAAACAAGAATGTGTTTCTCACAAAATCCTCAGTAAGAAATATGGAATATGTGCTTCATTGCCATCCCTAAGCCTGTTTTGGCCAAGTGTTCAAGTCTCGTTCAAAACTCTTGTTTGAAACTTTCTTTCTGCGCTTTGTTCTGACTATTTTCGTAGTGTTCCAAGGCTCCTTTTTAAACTTCAAAATAAAATATTTTCTAAGGAAATTAAGCAAAGAAAAGTGTGGAAATAGGATGAAAGGATTATAATTTTGTTGAAAAATCCTATTTCATATAAAATAGTCAAAATAAGGCCAAATCAGCTAGCCAATTACTTTGCCAGCCAACCAACGTTTTGGTCGGCCAGCCAATTAATTGGCCGGCTAGCCAAGAAATTGGTGACCCAGCTAATTTGGCTAGAAGTAGGGCAGTTTCGGCGGAATTCTTGTTGAAAGTGTGTGGGTCATATGCACAAGATACACACCTGCTCACCTTCTATTATCTTCCTTTGGCCTCCATTGACAAAAGAGCATTTGTCTTTTTTTCAAAAGTAGCATCCAATGCAATCATCCTTGTCACCCCATTATCATTGTCTTCCACCTTGGCTCCTCCCACTTACTCCATTGAGTCGTACAGAGTGTATATCTACTCATTTTTATTTGTCAAGAGAGCTGGCCTCTTCATCAAAGTCTTTGCTTCTTGTCACTTTGTGCCATTATTTTCAACCTTGTCCCCGACCATCTTTTCCACTAACCACACTTGCATTGCCTATATGGAGGTGATCAAATTGCCAGGAAGTAAAAAGAGGGATTCGAAAAGAGAGATAGAGAGAGAAAAAAAAAGAGAAAACTTTGATTAAGAGAAATTTTTTACCAAAAACAAAGAAGTTGTTTGAAAAACTTCCATTTTCATTGCACATTGATATACCATCTTGAGAGTTGAAAACACACTTCTTAAACTTAAGAGTGGTCAAAAGGAAGTGTAAAAATCAAATCCTTTCCTTGGAAGGTAAATTTTGCACACTCTTATTTTCTTGCATTTTCTTTCTTATATTGCTTTGCTTGCTTTGATTTTGTATTATAAATTGTAGTAATCTAACTGGAAGTGGTGAGTTGAGCCACTCACATACCTCCCACTTGTTTTTTCTTTAGTGTTGCAACAAAATAGAGTTTTTGGCTTGGCCTAATTGGCCAGTCGGCTAATTAATTGGTCGGCCAACCAATTTCTCCTGGACAGAACCCAACAGTCTCTCGGCGTCGAGCAGAACAATCTCCGATGGTCTTCGATGGTCTCCGAGGTCTTCTGAAGATTTTGTTTGTTTATTTGTTTGTTTGTTTTTTTTTCCTTTCATTTAAAGAGAGTTGTGAGGATTTGTTTTTTATGTTTTATTTTGTAATATTTTTATTCCTCTTCTCCGTTATTTAGATATGTAATTATTCAAAGTGTTGCAACAATTTTCCATCACGTTTTTTCTATCCCATTTTTTTACTTGCTTTCCTTATTTGTAAATATGCAGCATATATTGTTTTTTTTTCATCATATCTATGCTTTGCATCTATGTTTCATGCCTTAAGATTCGGCTAAATTTGCGTTTGTGGGTTTAATCGATTATTATGTAATTTTGTGTGCTACCTCATGTTCTTGAGATGATTCATATGTCATATATTAGAGGCCGGATCTTTAGTTGCATTTCATGAGTGAATTGTATTAGGATCTTGTATATAGGATCATGTATGTTTTGCTAACTTTATTTTGTAATTGTTTGGGGGGACGTCTATAAATATGTAAGTTTTTATGCTTTAGCATCCCGCTTGTGTATGTTTTTGTTACTATGTTTAGCATCTTACTATTTGCTTATTTGATGCTTGTGTATGTTTTTGTTACTATGTTTAGGATCCTGCTATGTAGCTATTTGCTTATTTGATATAATTTTATGCATGCCAGTGGATGAAGGTTGTGTTGTTCGATTTGGAATAAA
This sequence comes from Camellia japonica, assembly GCA_030407325.1. NCBI lineage: Eukaryota > Viridiplantae > Streptophyta > Magnoliopsida > Ericales > Theaceae > Camellia > Camellia japonica. The sequence continues at coordinate 64,744,792 of JAPPVO010000029.1, forward strand.
ATTGATTTTCATGTTTCCATAAATCAATTATTATGTCTTGTACACTATTCAAAACATTTTCAAACACATGAAATCGGATTGTTCCAAAACAAATGACACAGTTTATACTTGTTTTGCTTCACATAGTAAATTTTAGGATTATTAAATAAATCGGAATATGAACATATAAAGTTAATAAAAATCATATCATGACTTAGTAGAGGCTGATCTTTTGATCGGGTGAGTGGGGGTGCTCAATTAATGACCTTCCCCCTTCATACCTAAGGTTTCGAGCCAAGTATCCTTGGTTATGACAAACAGTGGCCTTGGCTTGAGTCACGAGTTTCCTAATTTTTCCAAAACATTAGGTGGCGGCTTTGAGATATGATGACACAGCCCATTTCTGGTAAAGGTTTTTCTTAATTATGTGATTTAATTTTGATGACGTCTAAAATATTTATGATTTTTTAACATACATATTTTACATTCTTTCACACAAATATTAGTTGTTTAAAATATATGTTGTATGATATATTTGTTATAAATATTGTTTAAATCGAAATTACTGTGCAAGAGCTGATTTGACAAAAATATTTTATGACATTTACTATTTACGTTTTGAAAAATACGGTTGGTCACTGTTAATCTTTTGACAAATTTGATATTAATTAATTGTACTCTTTTGACAAATGTGATATTGGTAAGTTGTTTTCGTTTGGCAAAATTAGATATACTCACATGATGGTTGGTTATTTATTAGAGTATATTTAAAATCTCTACAAAATTACAAAGATTTTAAAAGTGTATATATTTTTATATCAAATGTTATTTAAAGAGATTTTACTATCCATACAAATATTTTAATAGAGAAGTTATTGTGCATTCAAATATTTTATTAGAAAAATTACTATGTAGTCACTGTGCACACTTTGATTTTATGATAAACTTTTGAAGAATAAGCCTTTTTGAAGAATAAGCCATTACTATTCATCGAAAGCGACTATGACCTATAATTTCAAACGCTTTTCCACAAATGTTAAAAACGGAAATTCCACGTGATGAAGGAGTGGTGGCGTGAAATCCTCTCTACATGATTCTTCCTTCTCTCAACAGGAAGATTTTTGTATATAAATAGAAGTGTTCTGTGAAGAAGTGAAGAAGAGAAAATTTTGTAATATTGTCAAATATTGTATTGTGCTTCATTGGGTTATATTTTTTATGAGAAAATTTGTTGAGAGTTTGAGCAAAATTGTAAAAGGGTTTTCTATCCCTTATTCATATTATTCTTATAAAAAGAAAGAGTTTTTGTGAATGAATTTTTTGTGATAAAATCACTTAGGTTAGGTGTGACTAGGCACCATATTCAAAACTAGTTACCATATTTTTGTCAGTGATTTTTGGGATGAAATCACTCGGTGAGATGTGACTAGGCACTAGATTCTAGAAGTGATCGGGATTGGTCATTTGTTATAAAGGTTCACTAGCACCTGTGAGGGTAGCGGTGTATTACTATTTGAAGAACAGTGGAGAAATTTTCGAGGAGGATACTTGGGGAATGGGCGTAGGCCTAGCGTGCCAAATCACTATAAATCACTGTGTTTGATTTATCTTCTCTTTGCTCATTTTATTTTATTACTTTATTTTATATTGTTGAGCAAATTTATTCATTTATTGTTTGGGTTAATTTTTAATTTGGCAATTTATTTAGAAACCCAATTCACCTCTCTTGGGTTGCCAACCTAGGATAATAGTTTTTGTAATAAAATGGATTTTCTATAAAAGTTGTCAAATCTGGACTCTCATCTATGTTTCACATTGCACTCGTGAAACCAAACCAAAGAAATTGAGGGTTCGAACTGTTTAATGTGTGCGGGTATCCCCCGGGCGGTGTTACAGCAATAAAACTCACCCCAACCACGTGAGTCACACACTAGTGTAGACACCCCATTTTTGACCGTCCTTAAGACTTGGATGTCATCGTTTGAACATCTGATGATTGTGCTCGCTCGTGTTCATTTTGAGTCCTTGAAGGTCTCGGCGGAGCACCTTGCCTCGGAGCCTCTAATCTTGTCTGTTTTGTGCTTGGTCGTGGGCCAAAAGCTTGTTGCTTCATTTTTGGAGAAGAGGGTGACCTGTCGGCCATCCCCTTAGCCTACCAGCCATGACTTGTGCCTGCCGGCCACTAGTGGTGGCCGGTCGGCTACAGTGATGGCCGGTCGGCCACTAATGGTGGCCGACAACCATTTTTCTCCTTTTTCAGATATTTGTTTGCTAGCTGTGCCAGCTGTTGATCACTGATGCTCATCTCCATACACGTGTATGGAGGGATCAAGGCAAGCCATTGGCTTGTTTTTCTATATAATAGGGGGGCTCTCCCCCATTTGAGGGGTTACAAAATTTGTGAGCAAATTTCCTTTCTCTCTCTCTCTTCCTATTTTGTGCTTGAAAGTGAGAATTCTCTACACATTAGCAAAGTGACCCTTAGCCAAACACCTTCATCTTGGAGCTGAGGTTCTTGGAGGCCTAGTTTGAGCTCATAAGAGTGGTTTTAGTTCAGAATTGTTGCTGTTTGTTGCTGTGCTTCAAAGGTAAAAGACTTTACCTTGTAAGCTTTGTTCTAGTTGCTTGCTTTGCCATCTTTTTACACTATTTTTGGGCTAGTTTTCAGCTACACAAAACTCTAATTTTTAGGCCTTAACATGTTGGTTTGAGCCTATTTTGTGTTAGGGGATTATCTCTCCCTTTTATCCCTTAGCTTGTGAGCTTCTTGCATCATCTTTTAACATACTAAAGTCAACCTTTTTGGCCCTTTAAACCATTGAATCCCAGGGGAATTTCAGTGGTAAAAACTTGGTTTTGAGGTCCAAAATAGGAGGGGGTGGCCTCCCCTTCTTGTGTTTTGTTTGCAAGTGATAATAGCCTAACATGTGAGCATGTTTTTCTACCTTTTTGTAGCTTAATTCAGGCATGTTTTAGCTACTAATTTAACATGATTTAACTTTATTTCGAGCTATCTTGATCATAAGAGCCATGTTTTGTATAGCTATAGTGCAAATGGCTTCACTAGCTTTGTGTTTTAAGGCCTCTAACATGTTTTGCATGAGATGATTGCATGTTGTAGCATCATTTAACATGTGATTTCAGTATGTATAGCTCTGTTACACTCTCACTTATATCACTCTTTCATTGCTTTTGAGAGTTGTGCTTTGAGTCTTGTTTGTAGCCTAACACATGAGCATGTTTTTCTTGCCTTTCATGCTTTAATCTTAGCATGTTTTAGCCACTGTTTTGGCATGTTGTAGCTCTGTTTTGAGCTGGTTTGGTCATTTGAGTTTGATATTGCATGCCTCTAGTGTAGTGTTTTTCACTAGTTTTGATGCTTTTGGCTTTTAACATGTTGTGCATGTGTTGCTTGCATGTTTTAGTATCTTTTGCATGCCATTTCAGCACTAAAAATGTCTGCAACCTCCCTCATTTTTTTATTTTTCCATTTGTTTTGAGGGTTGGTTAACCTTATGATTGTGTTTAAGCTTGAGATAGGGCTTGTGCTCAATGGCTTTAACCCTCTTTTGAGGGTTCCTTCTAGCCAAAGGCATGATCTCTCTCATGTCTTAAATCATCCTTTGGTTGGCCCCTCTCTCATTAGAAGACCATCACCTTGGACAAATTGACTAAAGAATGACTTGGTAATGTTAAAATGTGTAAACAAAATGAATCAACTAAAACATGACCAAGATAAGCATGTCGTATTTGCATTGCATGTGTTCAATCAAACGTTATATTGAACACAAGGTAGATTGGTTGATTTTGTACTCAAAGTGATGAAATGAGCCAATCTCCTTTGTCTCCATCACCCTTGATCATGTATGATATGGTGGTAGTCCTTCGAGTCTTATTTGTGCATTCATTGACTTTGTACAAGCTTGACTCTTTGGCCATCATGTATTGAAAATGCTTGATTGGTGGTTTCAGAGCCAGGAATTACACTCATTTGAGATTGAGGAATGATAAGGAGGGTAATAGTACATATATTGTTTGAGAATACACTACTTTGCCTCTGTTTTCTCTCCATTGCAGCAAAAGGGAGAATTCCAGGGAAAGGGTGGCCGACCAGCTACCAGTGGTGGCCGACTGGCCAGTAGCAGTGGCCGATAGCCACCTATGGAAAGTTGTTCAAAATGTTCAAAATGTTCAAAATGCAAACAGAGGCATTTTCAGAAATCAGTGGAAAGTTGTTCAAAATCAGTGGAAAGTTGTTCAAAATGTTCCTGAGGTGGAGCAGAAGCAGTCTGGAAATTGGTGCAATTTTCAGAAATCAGAGCAAAGTGCAAACAGAGGCATCCAAAGGCAAGGCGGTGGATTTTTGGAAGGAAGCCAACCGAGCATGCATGCGTCCCTCGCGCTCGAGGCCATTTTAATTGCTTTATTAGCTAGCTTTAGTTAATTAATACATTTGTTGTAATTAATTAGCTTAATCTATTTTGTAATAGTTTAATTAGCTTAGCATAGCTAGTTATTTAATTGTGTTGTAATTAATTAGCTAGAATAGTTAAATTAGTTAGTTTGTAATAATTAGCTTTGCTTAGATTAGCTTAGCTTATTTATTCGGACCCTCCTTTGCGAGGGTGCAATGTTGTAATAAGGGTGCGTGTGTGTGTGCATGTCTTCCAACCCCACGTTTTTTTCCCTTTTATTTATCCGCTTTCGATGGTTAGATTAGGGACATTTTCGATTAGCATACCTTATGCTTGCATGTTTGCATCATTCATTTGTCTTGCATGCACCGGGCTCAGCGCATCATTCAAACTGCATTGTATTTCAATACTTATTTGAATACGTGTTTCAAAGCATGTTATCAAATTGTATCATATGCCATCTTAGATAGCTGAGCCTATTTAGTTGTATTATTGCATGTGTTGCATTAGGCATTTAGCATAGTTAGGATCATGCATATTTCCAACTAGCTTTTGTTTTGGCTTGAAGTACACTGTAAGTTTTACACTGTAGCATACTTGCATGAGTGTGAGTGTTTCCATTATAGCATGCTTGCCATGAGGCTATGTGCTTATGTGATTAACTGAATGAATGCTTGTGGATGAAGGCTTTATTGCTTGAATTGGAACAATTCGATAAATGTGAGATTTAAGCCCACTTTGCGAAGTGGCAAATCATCATGTTTTAAGCCCACTTTGCAAAGTGGCGAATCATCATGTTTTAAGCCCACTTGAGGTGGCAAATCTGCACTTTAGCCCACTTAAGGGTGGCGCTTTCAAACCATTTTCGAAAACAAACATGAGTTGATTTGTTCCAAGTCTTGCGACTTAGTCTATACTTGCTTGTGTGCGTCACATAGTAAAGTTAGTCTAATAATCGGAATAAGAACATATGTGTTTATAAAACAACATATCATGCTTAGTAGAGGCCGATCCTTTGATCGGGCAAGCGGGGGTGCTCATGTCATGACCTTCCCCTCTCGTACCCAAGTTCCTAAGCCGAGGTAACTTTGGTAATGACGGACACGTGGCCTTAGGCACGAGTCAAGGTTTCCTAAATTTCTCAAAAATAAAATATTTAGGTGGCGGCTCTGTAATCTAGAAAAGCAGCCCAGTTTTCGCATTATTTGATTTAAAATCTGATTTTCCAAAATGATTTGCCGGATTGGACTCTTTGGTGTTTATCAGTTTCACATTGCACTTTGTGAGATTAGATTCAGAACCGTGACAAGAGTCTGAACTGTAGGACCAATTCGAGTTCGCTGAAAGGGGGCACGAAAAAAGTCGAGTCCACAGTTTCTGGTGAATCTGCTGGGGATTTAGAGAACTTGACTCGAACTCATGATATGTTGTTTTATCTACATTTATGTGTTTCTTTGCATTTGCATTTGGATTGGTGCGCCCTAATCACAGTGTTTGCCATATGCTATTCCTGAATGGTTTGCCAAAGGCTTGCTTGGAAAAGCGTGCCATAAGGTTGACCGGTTGCGGGCTCTACCACGATGGGAACGCAAACCTTGGATCTGGATTACCGCTGTCCCGTTCGATCCTCCTTTCACTTCTCGGTGTTAGGAGCGAGAGGTATATTAGGTGGTCTTGCTGAGGCACCCTTTTTGACCAATTGACCTAGTTGCATATCGGAAGCCATAGAGATTGTTCCAAACTAGGACAGGTTGCTCACCCGAATACAGGATTGTTTGAAACCGTATGCGTGCATAGTGAAACCCTAGCTCCTGACGAAACTAGGACACGGAAACCCTACCCCACCATAGGGGTGTTTTGGCTCTCACTTGCTTGATATGTGCTGTTAAGGTGTGTCTCTACAGGAATGTATATATCAGTTGCAAGTCTGGGTATCAGTTTGAGGGTATCAGTTTTGAGGCAGAAAATTTGGGGCAGAAATCAGTGTATGAGTACAGATTGACCAGCGTATGATTGCAACTGTATGTTGTCTTTGTCTAAGCCGAGGTGCTGTGCGTTTGCTGATTGTTGTTTCCTTTTTGCTTTATTTTTCTTTTTGCAAGGTAGTATTTCACAATTGCTTCCGACGAGGTAATTTTCCCCCAAGCACTCTAGACTAGAGTCAGGAGGATTTACCAATCTGAGGATCTTATTGGAGGACAACTAGTATTTGCTTCACTACCCCCAGTTACGAGACAGAGGACAGTTAGGCATAGAGCACCGGTTCAACAGTCGCCAATTCAGCGGTTACTATCTGCTTCACCTGTGCGCAGTCGGGCCCAGTTTTTTGCTTCCACCTCAGAAAGAGAGTATACACCGGTTCTGTCAAATCAGCACCCTCAGACAGTATGGAGGATATGATGTGTCAGCTTCAACTGACTATCGAGGCCATGCAGCGGGACGCTGCTCGCCAAGCGGAAGTTACCGCCCAATAGGCTGAACTGATTTCCAAGCTTCAACAGCAGCAGCACCACAACAAGCAGCATCTTTTGCTTTGCACCCACCCCCATCTAGGGTTCTAATACAGACACTCCAGCAAGGCCAACCTCAGGACACACTCGTTCGAGGAGGTCGATCCACTGCTTTGAAAGTAAGCAAGCTTGAGAAGCTTTTCAAACGAGCTTAGGGAGTCAATTCGATCCCAGATATAGAGGATGGCTACACAGATTCGGTGGTTACATTGCTGGATAGATTTAAAATGCCACACATAGACCGCTTCGACGGTTCGAGCGATCCTATGGTCCACTTGTGGCTATTTTCAGATATTCTACAACCGATGAGCCTAACTAGATTGCAAAAACTATCCCTCTTTGGCCAGACCCTGTCGGGTATTGCAGCCATCTGGCATGCTAAACTGAAGGATTCCGTGAAAAGGAGTTGGGAAGAGATAGCCGAGGCCTTTGTTGCCTAATATTCTTATAACACTCAAATCGAGGTCACAACTTGTGATTTCGAGGCCACTCGACAAGAGCCGAAGGAGGGCTTCTCTGATTTCGTCACTCGGTGGAGGGCCAAGGCCTCCATGATGACTACCAGGCCAGCTGAGATGGACCAGATAAGAATGGTCGTTCGTAATCTGCAGCCGAAGCTGATGCAGAAGATGATTATCTTACCCCTACCTACATTCGCTGATCTCCATGAGACAGGGGTACAGATAGAGGATGCGATGAAACAGGGTCTGATTGACCACGAAAAGAATCAGCCCAAGAGCGCTTTTACATGCAGTTCAAATACGGCTACGAGTAGCAACGCAGTTGCGAGTACTTCTGACGTTGGTATGGTCACCACCACACCAAAAACAGCCACACCCTTTACCGGCACATCCGGAGCCACCTCACAACCTACAAAATACCCACCTCGAGGCCAGAGGGTTTTCACCTTACTCTACATGTCTCTATCCAAAGCCTTTGGGGTCTTGATTAGAAAAGGGCATCTGAAGCCCCTGGAGCCATGCTAGTTGCCTAATCCCCTCCCTCCTACACACAACCCGGCCAAGTATTGTGCCTTCCACCAATAGCATGGTCATGATACCGACCTATGCTTTAGACTTCGTCATGAGATTCAGGATCTCATTGACAACAAAGTGATAGCGCCTCCTAAGAAGCCAAACGTCACTACAAACCCTCATCTACCGCATAACCAACCCCCTCCTCCACCCAGGCAAGTAAACCTTATCCAAACAATGGTCGTCCCATACGACCCCAGCATATACATCACTCCCTCCCACCTGCGTAAGTCGGCACTGTTCATCCCAGAAAGCACAAACTTGTGCATGATGAGTGCGTCCATAACCCATCCTGAAACCGTGGTGGTGGCTGTGGTAGAAGAAAGCATGCCTGAGGGTTCTGTGAGCCTAACTGAGGAAGAGTACACCCCTTGCTGCTACATTGTGCCAACTAGCCAGGCCAAGCTGATGGTGGAATTGCCGATGGGGATAGAAGTAAATGTAGTCCTAGAGGACGGGTCGAGCCAGGGGTTGGATGACTTAGCTGAGCTTGAGGAGGATATCAGTAACCTGCAGTTCTTTGATGAACAAGATTTGGGGGATGTACAAATTGGCTGGTTTAATGTGAACAGATCAACAGATAATACAGGGTGGCTTAGTGACGAGTCGGATGTTGATGAGGGGTCTTAACCAAAGCAGGAACAGTCAGAAACAAGAACGTTTGCAATGGCCGGAACGGTCGACAACAAGTTGTCGGAGAGCATCGATACTGAAAATTTTGCTCGAGAATTGAGCAGTTTATGTATAGCTGATACAGAACAGGAGGCCGCACTGAAGCGGTTCGAGCAGGAAAGGACTGAGATTGATCAGAAGGCTAGAAAAGCCAAAGGTCCTGCTGGGACAGAATGTGTTGTGAACACAGGAACAATTACTGTGGAATTGAACAGTTGTTTATCGGTCACCGAGGGAAAGTGGTGGGAAGATGAAGACTTGCGTCTTGTCCATACTGATGAAGATTGGGGACAGAATCAACCAGATGACACGTGGCATATCGAGGAAGTTGATCACATGACTCGGAGTGGACGGTACTTTAAGCCCCCATACTTGGACCGACTAGAGGCGTCAGGGAAAGATAGGAAGATGAGAAACAAAAAGATAAACTGTTGGAAGAAGAAGCTATACTGAAGCAGCTGAAGAAGATTTAGGCAGATATCTCCATCTGGAGTTTGCTCATGGCTTCACGGGTTCATAGACAAGCCGTTCTATCAGCAATGGATAAGGCTAAGCTCTCTATTGATACAACCCCTGAGTAGTTAGTGGGACTGGTGTTCCCAGGTGGTGTTTCACCGACTTTGACATTCATAGATAAAGAATTGCCGCCTGAGAGCTCTGAGCACAACAAGCCATTATACATCTCTATGTAGTGTAAAGAAAAGTGGATACCAGTTGTCTTGGTTGATACGGGATCTACAATTAATCTGTGTCCGTTGTACGGCCTATGCTATCGGTTTGAAGCTGGCAGATTTTGTACCAACAGCCCAGGTGATTCAGGCTTATGACAATACAAGTCGGGAAGTGATGGGGACAGTGCGGATCAGAACTCAGGTTGGCTCGGCACAACAGGACATTGAGTTTCACGTCCTGGATGTTCCAGCCACCTTTAATTTACTTCTTAGATAGTCGTGGCTGCACCAAGTGAGAGCTGTCTCTTCCACTTTACATCAGATACTGAAGTACCCCCATGGGAAAGGGGTAGCTGTTGTTTTTGGGAACTCTTCCATACATCCACCGTCAGAAGTTACTACACCAGTACTAGAAATTGTATATGGCGATGAGGATGTCTTTTTGTCTGGGTTCACCTTGGCCGAGGCTCGGGTAGTGCACGATATGCTGGCTGTTGATGAGGGACTGTATGTCAGTGCGCAATCCGTTTACCTTATGAATAAGCTGCAACATGTACTTGGAATGGGATTGGGAAGGAGCGGCCGGAAGGGTGTCGCTGCATTGGCCAAAGTGCCACATAACCCTTATACCTTTGGTCTAGGTTATACGCCTACCAAAGAGGATTGGGTAAGAAAGGGAAAGGAAATGGCCGGAAGAGCCAAGGCTAAACAAGTTAGGAAGCACTATGAGTTAGTGCATAGACCAATTCAAGGAATCCTGAACGGCCGCTTTGTCTGGGAGGGGGAAGATTTCCCATTTTGTGGTTTTTTGGAGCCATGGCTGAATTCAGAGAAGCGGCGCTTGCCCGGCTTCGAGATCTTTTTCGACCTACAATTGCAAGGGGATGAAGTTGCAGAAGAGCCGACTGACCCACCAGCTGAGGCTAAATAGTGCAAAGAGGATGAGTCCAATGGCACATAACTCGAGATAGGAGCAATGTTGGCTTGTCTCCTCTCAGATCCTCAGATCACACCGCAGAGCTCGGGGGATGACTTCTCTGTTTCCATGATTGGAGATCAATCGGCTGTGGGCCCTTCTTCTGGCATTCTGGATGCATCTATCGCACCCTCCCTCATTTGGCAATATGAGGAAGGCTTTTTGTCTAGCAGCTCTAGGTCAGGTAGTGAATTAGAATCTGATTCCATAAAGTCTGTGGAGTTGGAATCAGATTCTAGTTCTTCTGAGTCAGAGTCCGTATTCCCCGGGTTGATAACCCGGATGCTGTTTTTTTGTCCAGGTCATCTTTTCCTTTTCTTTTGAGTTGGTTGTAACCGAGGAATCAGATGAACTGGAAGTTGTGAATGAGAATGGTACCACTGCTGTTTCTGAGTACTTTTCTGTGCCACTCGTTTATGGCATTAATCAGGACTTTCAAAACTTTGATAAAAATGACGAGGAAGAAATTCCTCCGGTTTTGAAACATTTGATTGATCGAGAAGAAGAGAGGTTTGTAAAACCTTTGGTTGATGAAATCACTTCAATTAATGTTGGTACTGAGAAGGATCCGCGTCTGGTCCAGATCGGGTCCACGTTGTCTTCGAAGGAATGCGAGCGTTTAGTCTCTTTATTAAAAGATTTCAAAGATGTTTACGCGTGGTCCTATGAAGACATGCCTGGAATCGATCCTGAGATTGTACAGCACCGGATCCCTCTTGACCCTGAGGCCCGACCCGTCAAGCAGAAGCTTCGAAGAATACGCCCGGATTGGGCTCTGAAAATCAAGGAAGAGGTCACCAAGTAGATAGATGCAGGGTTCCTGTTAGTATCTGAGTATTTTACTTGGTTGGCCAACATCGTTCTGGTACCAAAGAAAGATGGCAGAATTTGGGTGTGTGTGGATTTCAGGGATCTGAACAAAGCTAGTCCGAAGGATGACTTTCCTCTACCGCATATCGACGAATTGGTGGACTTCACCGTAGGCCATGCATTGCTTTTCTTTATGGATGGGTTTTTCGGGTACAACCAGATCTTGATGGCACCTGAGGATAGGGAGAAGACTGCCTTCACCACCCTGTGGGGAACCTACTACTACAGGGTAATGCTGTTCGGTTTGAAGAATGTTGGGGCTACTTATCAACGAACTGCAACTACGATTGTCAAGTCCAAGGAAAGAGAGGGCCACTACACCGCCTTGAAGAAATTTTTCCAACGGATCAGAGAGTATCGGTTGCGATTAAATCCTCAGAAATGTACTTTTGGTGTTACAGTAGGGAAAATGCTGGGGTTGTTGATTACACAAAAGGGCATCGAAGTTGATCCTTCCAAGATTAAGGCTATCTTAGAAATGCCACCACCAAGGACTGAAAAAGAGGTGCGAGGCTTTCTGGGTAACGTGCAACTCATAAGACGATTTATTGCAAAATTAACCTTGACTTGTGAAGCACTATTTGGTCTCCTAAAGAAAGGAAAGAAATTCTAGTGGGATGACCGATGCCAAGCTGCCTTTGAGCAGATCAAGCAGTATCTACAGAACCCACCCGTGTTGTCACCGCCAGAGCTGGGGAAGTCGTTGATTTTGTATCTGTCAGTAACCGACACGACAATGGGCTGCATGCTTGCGCAGGAATCTGAGGATAAAGTGGAAAAGGCTATCTACTACCTGAGCAAGAAGATGCTGGAATATGAGACCCGTTATACTCCGCTCAAGAAGGCTTATTTGGCCTTGGTATGGGCTACTAGGAAGTTGAGGCACTACCTGTTAGCTTACTCTGTAATACTAGTTTCGAGATTAGATCCCATCAAAGATCTCTTCGAGAAACCAGCACTTACGGATAGGCTAGCCCGTTGGTTGCTTTTTTTCTCCGAATTCGATTTGAAGTACATGGCTCACAAGTTTGTGAAAGGGAGAGCGGTAGCGGAGTTCCTAGCCGATCATCCAGTGGAGGGAGACGAAGCAGTAGAGTATCTGTTCCCAGATGAGGCCATTCTGCAGCTCAAAGAAGAGATTTGGACTATGTACTTTAACGAAGCGTCTAACCAGTACATGTATGAGATAGGAGTATTGCTGATAGCACCTGGCAATTCCCACATACTTTTAGCTTTCAAACTCCGGTTCAAGATATCAAACAACGAAACAGAATACGAGGCATATATTGCTGGCTTAGAAGCCCCCCTGGAACTAGGGACAAAACAGTTGGACGTCATTGGGGACTCGAACCTGGTTGTGTCTCAAGCGAAAGGATGAAAAATTATCACCAAACCCTAGATGTTCTGATTTCTAGGTTTGGGAGGCTAACCTTCACGCATCTGTTAAGAGAGAGCAACAGGTTCGCTGATGCTTTATCAACTCTGTCTTCCATGATAGACATCCCTTTGGGAGTTTGGATGCATCCAATCATCATTGAATAGAGGTATGTACTGGCTTATGAGTTAATCGTTGTGATAGATGAAGTGTAAGATCAGAATCCCTGGTATCATGACATCTGGAACTTCTTGGAAAATGAGGCTTATCCACCAGGGGCAAAATGCCAAAGATAAAAGGGCAATACGGTGAATGGCTGCTCAGTTTATCATCTGCGGGGGTAAATTGTACAAACGGGGCCATCTGGGAATGCATAAACTGTGTGTCGATGTTGAAGAGTCAAAGTGCCTAATGGAGGCCATCCACGGAGGAGAGTGCGGATCACACATGAGTGGAGTGATGTTAACTCAGAAAATTCTCAAATAGGGTTACTACTGGTCAACCATGGAGAAGGATTGTATTAGTTTTGTTCGGCGATGCCACAAATGTCAAATCTGTGCAAATCGCAAGAATATCTTGCCGTTGAAGCTGTACAACATGACTTCACCGTGGCCATTTTCAGTCTGGGGGATTGATGTTTTGGTGGCAGTTACTCTGAAGGGGTCAAACGGGCATGAGTATATCCTGGTGGCAATAGACTACTTTACAAAGTGGGTCGAGGCCCAATCCTACACAGTGCTGAAAGCGTCACACGTAGCCAAGTTCATCAGGAATAATATCATCTGTCGCTATGGGGTCCTGAATGAGATCATTTCAGATAATGGTTCCCACTTCAAGAAGGAAGTGATTGACTTGTTGGAAAAATACAACGTGGCTTTTCATAAGTCATCCACATATCGGCCGCAAACCAATAGAGCTGTTGAGGCCACCAACAAGAACTTCAAGCACATTCTACAGAAGATGGTGGAAACCTACAGGGATTGGCCAGATAAGCTGCCATTTGCTTTTTGGGGCTACAGAACATCAATTCAAACTTCTACTGGGGCAACTCCGTATTCTTTGGTTTATGGGATGGAGGTTGTTCTGCCGATTGAAGTTGAGGTTCCGTCGCTGCGGGTTATGGTTGAGTGCCAGATAGTGGAAGCAGATTGGCAGCAGAGCAGGTTCGAGGAACTTATGTTATTCAACGAGAGGAGGCTGAAAGCACTGTACCACGTCCAAGGTTATCAATGTAGAATTGCCAGGGCTTTCAACAAGAAAGTCAAGTCTAGGGATCTGAAAGAAGGGGATTTGGTGCTCAAAGACAACCGTGCTCCCATCCAAGACCCTAGGGGCAAGTTCAAAGCTAATTAGACTAGTCCTTATATCATCAAGTTTATCTGGTCGGGTGGAGTTGTCGTTCTTATGGACCTAGATGGCCTTGAATTCTCCCAACCAGTCAACATGGACAAGTTGAAGAAATACTATCCTTGAGTGGCTCGCTAGGCCGAAAACTCGAAAGGGCGACCTAGGCAAAAGTTAGAGCACAAAAAATTTGAAAAAAAGAAAAACTAAGCTTGCAAGGTTGAAAACCCAGAAAGGACGGCCTTGGCAAAAGTTAGAGCGCAAAATGAGAGTGTTAACACCTGAGTGAACCCGAACCGAACTACGTAAGGCTTGATTCCTATCTTCGGGATACGTTGGCAACTTCATTCTGAAGTCCAGCCATAAACACCTCCAAATCAACTGTGTCCATGTGATATGTTGGTCATCTTTGTCTTTTCTGCATCCAAGAGTTCGGTTGTGATCTCCAGCGCAATGCAGTGCTATTCAGACAAGGGGCAACTTTCTATTTATTGGATTTGGGGTTGTACATCTCAAGGATAGATTCCAGGTGTGTCCAGTTGTGATCCATATCAAAAATGGTTTTGAAAAGTTTTAATAAAAGTTGATTTTGTTCAAATTAATCTTTTTACAACTTAGACCATTTTTGGACCAAAAGGAAAATTTTCAGTAACCACAACCTTCAATTTCATTGATTTCAATATAGAGTTCTCCGACTCTTGATACAAATTGAAGTTGCTTTTTATTACATTCAAAAGGAAAACTTGAAAGTACAGATTAAAGCAATAAACTTGGGGCATAGTTGAGTCAAGTATTCCTGCGCCCCCTCCCAGAGCTTGTGGAAGCTTCAGATGCTAAAGTAGGCCCGATTTGTGCCTCATCTTCAAACCAAGCTATGCATTCGCCAAAAAGGGCACAATTGAAATTGGGAGCGGGGGCCAGAAGTTCTCTTGTCCTCCATGCAGTGAAATATCGAGCTAGCTGTGTACCTCGAATCAGAAATGAAGCTGGGTACTCTATCCCCTCTTCTGGGCAAGTCTGGTCGTGTCTGAATTGACGCTGAAACTAAAAGGGGAAGTAAAAGACACAGTGCATCAAGCCAATCACCTGAATGCCAGGCTGTCGGGACATGCTGTAGCTCATCTCAGGCAGATCAAACCAGGGGCAACGTTAAGCGATGTCAACAGCAGACCTGTTGCACATCCAGTGGCACCACCATACCTCGTTCGGGAAATCAACTAGCCATGGGTGAAAGAAATAGCCGCGCATTGAATATACAGGGCAAATGTCCACCACTTTCAACTTATCCATCAGCCATACCTGGGGAGGGATGAAAAATAAGAGAGATTAAAGAATAGAGAGGTGTACGTGGAGAGAAAAAGTAAGAAAGGGTGTTGAGAGAAAAACAGAGCCTGGGGGCCGAGTGATGTGAGACACACATGTGAGAAGGGTGGGAGACATTACCTGCAAGAGTAGTGGACTTCCCGCAAACTTGGTTGTCTCCTGGCGATGGAAATCATCCAAACCCATCAAAGTTTCGGCTAGTGCCAAGCCAATACAGCTCTTGCCCTCCTTCAAGCCTTGGGCTACTTCGATCAAGCGAATGCTAGACCCTCTGAAGCCAGGGGCAAGCAGGAAATGAGCTAACATACATAAGCAGAGGGCATGTTGCCGAAAACTTTGCCAAAGACGATCGCCGCGGTCGCCGGCATCAGAAACCGATGAATCAAGCTTGGAATTTCAAGTTCTCCATTGTGAACCAAGGATCGAGCATCGTGTAAAGTAAGCCCACACATCCTTCCTGAAGCTTGGATGTGGCCAAAAGGAGACAGCGGCAAGATCTCCTCATCACACTGGGACTCCATTAAAACTTGGAACTCTTCGATTGTAGGGCATATCTCTTGTCCCCCGAAACTAAAAACGTGCGTAACCGGATTCCAATATCTAGCCGCGGTGTGGAGGAATGGAAAACACAGCGGAGTACGACTTAGTGAGAATAGTGCATTTATCCCAAAACCCCGGAAATTCAGCTTTTCCGAGCCATCTAAAGTTGCAATCCAATCAAAGAGTTTTTCGGCAAAGAATGGCTCCATTTGTGACAAAAATAGAGCTGAATTGAAGAAACCACGAAGCTGGAGCTTTTGTAGAAGATAAGGTGCTGAGTGGAAGACAACTGGCAGCAATCTGGAGGTTCCCTGCATTGGTAGTCGACCGGCCAGTGTTAGTGGCCGATCGGCCATTTTTGTAGCCGACTGGCCAGTATTAGTGGCCGACAACCATTTTTGATGGCCGACATAATCTGTTTATGGCCTGTGGCCTTCTATTTTGCCTTCTGGTCCTTCCATGTGTTGAAAATACCAAGAACCTGTGTTTAGTTCCACTCTTGGTGCATTTCTTCTATCTCTCTTTAAGAATTTTGTCAAATTGCTTATTGAGTTGTTGTTTTGCTTATCGAGTTGTTGTTTTGTTTATCGAGTTGTATTTGTTTTGATTGTCGAGTTGTTGTTTTGTTCATTGAGTTGTTTCACTCTGTTTGTTATGTTTTGGTTGGTTCACTACCTGATTAAGCCATTGCCAATACAATATTCAATTTTCATCTAATCCCCATTTTTGTGTAAAATGGTGCGATGCGATGAATGCTCAGAATATGAAATGCAACACATTTTAATCAAAAGTTGTTTTCATTCCAATCATGGTTTCTTTTTATAAGGAGTATAAGTTTTAAGAAAATAAAACTGCCTAAGGCTATACAATGTGCTAACACTACTTAAAAAAGAAAACTAAAGCAAAAAGGATTTGAATTAATGCTAGCCCTCCTCAGCATCGCCACCGCCCTCAGATGACTCTGATTGCGGGCTCGCTGGCTCCTCGTCCTCATCTGTCTCATCATCATCTGGTACAGGCTCTGGTGGACCGCTCTCGACATGAGTACGTCTAGCTCCGCCTCGACTGTGCGCCGGAGTCCCTCATCTCTCTCTCCCTGCTGTCAGGGGAGGCACTGAAGGTCCTGCTGTAGCTCCCGCTGGGGTGCCCGATGGGGCTGGCATCTGAAAAGGGACTTGAAAAGAACAGTTTGTCAAATGCATCAGTTATGGTATGCAAAGATGAGTATAGTGTTGAATGCAGTGTGTAGGAGCAGTGTATCAATGCAATGTTGATAATGTAATGTGTTCAGATCAGTATGGGGTGGATTACAGTTGAAATGCTAATGCGTCAGCAGAAAAGGAAACTTACTGGAATCCTGTACAAACTAAGTAGGTTCAGGTTCATCTGAACCATCCCCATCAGAGAAACTGCCAGGTCGAGAGCCTGTCCAGTGTACTCTATGGAAGCCTGCAAATGTTTTGAGATGATCAGTGGTCTACAAAGCATAATTGAAATGAATTGAATCTACAAAATGTAAAGTGTGGTACATACCAGGGTCGGGCCTCGAACTCCGACAAGCTCGTGAGCAGCTGGTGCAGGGTCAATGGGAATCTGATAAGTCTCCCCTCTAGATCCCCAGCAGGTTAGTGTAGTAGGCAGCTCTGGCCACCCCGCTCTTTGCCTCACCTGAGGGCCTCTCCTATCATGAGCTCTAGATGCCCTGGATCCTCCCGCACTCTCCCCTGTCGCTGGAGCTCTGGCTCTCTCACCTCCACGGGCCCCAGTCAGAGGCGGCATGAGGTATGTTTGGATAAAGGCAGTGTAATCGCCCTCCAGCTTGAAGAAGTCGGTATCCCAACCTCTCGTGAAGTTGATCATCTCCTGTGTGGTGTACCTCTCTGTGACCCTCATGTATGTGGGAGGCGGCATCGGAACTATCGGCTCAGGCAAGTTGGGGCTCTGTCGGAAGAACTGCCCCCCTAAGAACCATGCTCGGTAAACCGGGCCCTCGAGGAAGATCCGAAATCGGGAAGCCTCTCGCACGTCGGCAAACTGATCTCTGAAGAATCGGCAGAAGAAGGAGAATGACTCTCGAGGCCTCCACTGGCATCTCCCGTCATATCTGTGTGAGTATGGCACCGTGGGTGGTATCTCTACCTCTGCCTCTGGGGCGAGCCTCAGAAAATAGGCATATACCCATAGCTACACACACTGTATGCTGCATGGGGGTGTGTGTAGTATACGGGAAATGCAAAGCAAAAATCTATAGCAGAAGGGTAGGGTGTACCTCCCAAGCCCTCCAGTAGCCTCCTAGGAGATGCCCGCATGTATCCGTACAATGTGGCCAAGCCTGCGCCGCCCCGGTCATAGAATCGGACGCGAGAGAAATCCACCAGTGCACTCATGAGGTAGAGCCTGACGGTGTTCGCCCGATCGGCAAACAGAGTAGTGCCAAATAGAAACATGAGGAAACCCCAGGCGTAGTACTCGCTCTTCTCACGGGTTGTCAGCGTCGTCCCTCTGAAATGATCAGTGAACCAGGTATATCGCACCATCCCTGATCGGGAGATGGGTGGGCAAATCCCTAGTAGGTAGATCTGAGCGGCCTCCCACTCGTCCATGTCGGTGTCATAAGGAATCGGATGACCCCCTACTACTATGCCGGTGAGCATAGAGAAGTCAAAGGGAGTCATCGTCATCTCCCCTGCTGTAGAGAAGTGGAGGGAATCGGTGGTATCCCACCACCTCTCTACTAAAGCGCCTAGTAGAGGCCGGCTCGCAATGAGACGTGAGAGCCCCATGCAAAATGCGCCGAAGCCGGCCTCGTCGACGATGTGACGGACGGCGTCAGGAAGCTCCATATACCACTCCCTCGCGGAGGTGGTCCCATATCCTCGAAAGGCATGTGAATCCCCCTGTAAGCAGGACAAGCAAATACAGTGCACAAGTGTGTTTGGGATGAACAGATAAAAGGCAGTGTGAGATACGCAAGAAATGTGATCTACATTGCGGAAAATAAAGACAAAATGTATACCTCGGAGGCGCCGTGGGATAGATGTGACTCCGGCTCGCGTAGCAGGAGGTCCTCCGGTGCACCTCGCGCAAACCCCCTGAACTGGCAGATGCTTTCGGGAGGCAGTACGTGTACCTCGAGATGGTACGTCGCTGGGTCAAATGGTCGAATGCTGAGCGGCAATGGCTCGAACTCAGGATCCATCTCCATCCCTGGAGGGGCTCCATCATGTGGGATGTCATCCGCCATCTCGAGGAAGGATGAGAAAATGGCCGAAAATGTGGAAAATGGACGGGAATGCCAAGTCAACAAAAAGTCAACTCCGAGGGGGGGAAAATGGAAGAAAAGGTCAAGGCTTAGAAGAGGGCATTGAAATCAAGGGTGACTCGAGGGAAACAATCCCCGAGTGATGGAAGTCAAGAAGGAAACACCTAACGCGACTTTCAATCGGTTCAAAGTGTTGTAAACTATGAGGGTTTATCAAATCGGACGTTTGTGGGACGTTGGAAAATGCGTTTGAAGCTCGGATCGGAAGGGGAAAATGGTCTAGAGCAAAGGGGAGGTGTTTTTCGGCAAGGGTGAAGTGAAGAAATAGGGTTTGGAACAATATATTTAAAGACCCGTGGTGAAATTGCAAAATTGCCCCAAATTTGTCATCGGTGGCCGACCGGCCACCAATGTTGGCTGACCGGCCACATTTGTGGCCGATGGCATTATTTGTGGCAGATGGGTGGCCGGTGGCTTCCCAGAGTGGCTTGCAGGCCTCTGATGCTCTCCTTGGATGTTGTTTTGTTGTCTTGTGCCTTGATCTCTCAAGAAAGTGCAAGGGAAGTACATTTTTAAGCTCAAGTGGCCTCTGTGAAAGCTCCGAACAGTGTTTTTAGTATGTGATGCTCAGCACGTACGAGGTGTATCCTTTTAACTTGTTGCAATTCCTCCGAGAGGTAAATCGGAGATAGCAACTGAATTGGTCTTGTGAAGACGCGCATTTCATTATTCAGTGTTTTGCGTCGAACATGTTATTGATATTGCATTGAATATGAATTGTTATTGTACACAGAATATGTACGTTGCATTACATTGCGCTACACATGTTCTCATGTTTGCATAGAATATGCATGTCGCGTTGTATTGCATTGTGCATGCCCTTACATTCGTATAGAAATTGTCCGTACTTGTTGCATTCAACATGCATTCGATGTTGCGTAGAACATGCTCCGTTTATCGTTGCATAGAACATGCTTCGTTTCTTGCATGATCTGCATAAGCATGCCTCTCTAAACATTGTGTTATGGTTATTCATCTTGCATAGAACATGCATTCCTATTATATTGTACTTGTCAAAGTTTCTTTATTGTGCAGGCACGATATTGTATGTACAGTTCATTTGAAGCTGGTGCAACGAGACGATATTGTATGTACGGTTCATTCAGAGGAATTCTGGGTAAGATCATTCCTGTCCTTTGAGCCTCCTTGCTTTGGTTAGAAACACTCGGGTACGCCCGGTGTTTACATCACCACGTTGGTTAGAAACATTTGGGTACGCCCGGTGTTTACATCGACACCTTGTTGGTTAGAAACATTCGGGTACACCCGGTGTTTACACCAACACCCCGTTGGTTAGAAATATTCGGGTACACCCGGTGTTTACACCGACACCTCGTTGGTTAGAAACATTTGAGTACGCCCGGTGTTTACACCGACACCTCGTTGGTTAGAAACATTCGGGTATGCTCGGTGTTTATACCGACTCCTCATTGGTTAGAAACACTCGGGGTACGCCTAGTGTTTATACCACTCCTCCGGTTAGAAGCGTTTGGGTCGTGTGCCTGATGTTTATACCTTGCGTTGATTAGAAACATTTGGGTACGCCCAGTGTTTACACCGACACCTTGTTCCGGTTAGAAGCATTTGGGTTCGCCCGGTGCTTACACTGCACCCCATTGGTTAGAAGCGTTTGGGACGTATGTCCGACGCTTATACCACCCCGTTGGTTAGAAGCATTGGGTTGTGTGCCCGATGTTTATACCACCCCCTTTGGTTAGAAGCATTTGGACGGTGTGCTCGACGCTTATACCTCACTTTGGTTAGAAGCATTGGGTTGTGTGCCTGATGTTTATACCACTCCCTTTGGTTAGAAGTGTTTGGACCGTGTGCCCGACGTTTATACCTCGCTTTGGTTAGAAACATTGGGACGTGTGCCCGATGTTTATACTGCCTCTTTGGTTAGAAGCATTTGGAACGTATTTTGACGCTTATACCACCTTGCTTTGGTTAGAAACATTGGAACGTGCTCTGATGTTTATACCACCCTCCGGTGTGTGCACCGCTCCCTTTTCCCTCTCGCGCGTGGCGCGTTAGGATGCTTTGGTTAAATGCATCTGGACGGGTTCCGATGCTTATACCGCTCTTTGTTTTGGTTGCATAATTGTTGGATGTGTTTCATTTGTTATCACTGTTCTCTGTGGCTCGGAACCTTAGGATGTGTCCTTAGGTTTGCACCGCTTCTCTCCTCATGTGTGCTACGCGTTAGGATCTTGTTTGCCACCCGGGTGCGCCCGATGGTTGTGGTTCTTACCTTTTCTGCGTGATGTGTAGTTAAGCTTGCATAATTTTCTTATATCCTTTCTGCATGAAATGTGGTTGGGTTCATGATAACTTGCTTATGTATGAGTTTACTATAGCATTTCTTTGCACAACATTTGCATTTAAAAGCTTCATTATAGCCTCATTGCATGATCATAAGTTATGTTCTACATCATGCATATCGTTTGCATCTTGCCCCAGAACTACGCTGGTTTGATTCCTTGCAAATGGATACATAAGCAGCCCATGGGCGCAGCCGTTCTTTGTTTTGATTATTTGTTTGTCCAAGTCTTCGGCCTTGTCAAAAATGAGTTGTCTCTGGGCTTTGATATTCACTCCCGTCATTTCATGACTTCCGAGTTCTGTCAAAGAAGGGCAACTGTAGACACCCCATTTTTGACCGTCCTCAAGACTTGGATGTCATCATTTGAACATCCGATGATTGTGCTCGCTCGTGTTCGTTTTGAGTCGTTGAAGGTCTCGGCTGAGCGTCTTTCCTCGGAGCCTCTAATCTTGTCTGTTTTGTGCTTGGTTGTGGGCCAAGAGCTTGTTGCTTCATTTCTGGAGGAGAGGGTGACCTGTCAGCCATCCCCTTAGCCTGCCGGCCATGACTTGTGCCTGCCGGCCACCAGTGGTGGCCAGTCGGCTATGTTGATGGCCGGTCAGCTACATTGATGGCCAGTCAACCACTAATGGTGGCAGACAGCCATTTTTCTCCTTTTTCAGATATTTGTTTGCCAGTTGTGCCAGCTACTGATCACTGATGCTCATCTTCATACACGTGTATGGAGGGATCAAGGCAAGCCTTTGGCTTGTTTTCTATATAATGGGGGGTCTCTCCCCCATTTGAGGGGTTACAAAATTTGTGGGCAAATTTCCTCTCTCTCTCTCTCTCTCTCTCTCTCTAGAATCCTCTCTCGCTTCCTATTTTGTGCTTGAAAGTGAGAATTCTCTACACATTAGCAAAGAGACCCTTAGCCAAACACCTTCATCTTGGAGCTGAGGTTCTTGGAGGCCTAGTTTGAGCTCATAAAAGTGGTTTTAGTTCAGAATTGTTGCTGTTTGTTGCTGTGCTTCAAAGGTAAATGACTTTACCTATAAGCTTTGTTCTAGTTGCTTGCTTTGCCATCTTTTTACACAATTTTTGGCCTGGTTTTCAACTACAAAAAACTCTGATTTTTAGGCCTTAACATGTTGGTTTGAGCCTATTTTGTGTTAGGGGATTATCTCTCCCTTTTATTCCTTAGCTTGTAAGCTTCTTGCATCATCTTTTAACATACTAAAGTCAACCTTTTTGGCCCTTTAAACCACTAAATCCTAGGGGAATTTTAGTGGTAAAAACTTCGTTTTGAGGTCCAAAATAGGAGGGGGTGGCCTCCCCTCCTTGTGTCTTGTTTGCAAGTGTTGATAGCCTAACATGTGAGCATGTTTTTCTACCTTTTTGTAGCTTAATTCAGGCATGTTTTAGCTACTGATTTAACATGATTTAACTCTATTTTGAGCTGTCTTGATCATATGAGCCATGTTTTGTGTAGCTATAGTGCAAATGGCTTCATTAGCTTTGTGTTTTAAGGCCCCCAAGATGTTTTGGCTTTTAACATGTTGTGCATGTGTTGCTTGCATGTTTTAGTGTCTTTTGTATGCCATTTCAACACTAAAAAAGTCTGCAACCTCCCCCATTTCTTCATTTTTCCATTTGTTTTGAGGGTTGGTTAACCTTATGATTGTGTTTAAGCTTGAGATAAGGCTTGTTCTCAATGGCTTTAACCCTCTTTTGAGGGTTCCTCCTAGCCAAAGGCATGATCTCTCTCATGTCTTAAATCATCCTTTGGTTGACCCCTCTCTCATTAGAGGACCATCACCTTGGACAAATTGACTAAAGAATGATTTAGTAATGTTAAAATGTGTAAACAAAATGAATCAAGTAAAATATGACCAAGATAAGCATGTCGTATTTGCATTGCATGTGTTCAACCGGACGTTATATTGAACACAAGGTAGATTGGTCCATTTCATACTCAAAGTGATGAAATGAGCCAATCTCCTTTGTCTCCATCACCCTTGATCGTGCATGACAGGGTGGTAGTCCTTCGAGTCTTATTTGTGCATTCATTGACTTTGTACAAGCTTGACTCTTTGGCCATCATGCATTGAAAATGCTTGATTGGTGGCTTGAGAGCCAAGAATTACACTCCTTTAAGCTTGAGGAATGATAAGGAGGGTAATAGTACATATATTGTTTGAGAATACACTGCTTTGCCTCTGTTTTCTCTCCATTGCAGCAAAAGGGAGAATTCCAGGGAAAGGGTGGCTGATTGGGCACCAATGGTGGCCAATAGCCACAAACAGTGGCTGACCGGCCAGTAGCAATGGCCGATAACCACCTATGGTAGCCGACCGGCCAGTAGCAGTGGCCGACAACCACCTATGGTAGCCAACCGGCCATCAGTGGAAAAGTTGTTCAAAATGTTCCTGAGGTGGAGCAGAAGCAATCTGGAAATTGGTGCAATTTTCAGAAATCAGAGCAAAGTGCAAACAGAGGCATCCAAAGGCAAGGCGGTGGATTTTCGGAAGGAAGCCAACCGAGCATGCATGCGTCCCTCGCCCTTGGGGACATTTTAATTTCTTTATTAGCTAGTTTTAGTTAATTAATACATGTGTTGTAATTAATTAGCTTAATCTGTTTTGTAATATTTTAATTAGCTTAGCATAGCTAGTTATTTAATTGTGTTGTAATTAATTAGCTAGAATAATTATATTAGTTGGTTTGTAATAATTAGCTTCGCTTAGATTAGCTTAGTTTATTTATTCGGACCCTCCTTCGTGAGGGCGTAATGTTGTAATAAGGGCGCGTGTGTGTGTGCATGTCTTCCAACCCCACGTCTTTCTCCCTTTTATTTATCCGATTTCGATTGTTAGATTAGGGACATTTTCGATTAACATACCTTATGCTTGAATGTTTGCATCATTCATTTGTCTTGCATGCACCGGGCTCGACGCATCATTCAAACTACATTGTATTTCAATACTTATTTGAATACGTGTTTCAAAGCATGTTATCAAATTGTATCATATGTCATCTTAGATAACCGAGCCTATTTAGTTGAATTATTCCATGTGTTGCATTAGGCATTTAGCATGGTTAGGATCATGCATATTTCTAACTAGCTTTTGTTTTGGCTTGGAGTACACTGTAAGTTTTACGCTTTAGCATACTTGCATGAGTGTGAGTGTTGCCATGATAGCATGCTTGCCATGAGGTTATATGCTTATGTGATTAACTGAATGAATGCCTGTGGATGAAGGCTTTATTGCTTGAATTGGAACAATTCGATAAATGTGAGTTTTAAGCCCACTTTGCGAAGTGGAAAATCATAATGTTTTAAGCCCACTTTGCGAAGTGGCGAATCATCATGTTTTAAGCCCACTTGAGGTGGCAAATTCGTGCTTTAGCTCACTTGAGGGTGGCACTTTCAAACCATTTTCGAAAACAAACATGAGTTGATTTGTTCCAAGTCTTGCGACTTAGTCTATACTTGCTTGTGTGCGTTACATAGTAAAGTTAGTCTAATAACCGGAATAAGAACACATGTGTTTATAAAACAACATATCATGCTTAGTAGAGGCCGATCCTTTGATCGGACGAGCGGGGGTCCTCATGTCATGACCTTCCCCTCTCGTACCCAAGTTCCTGAGCCGAGGCAACTTTGGTGATGACGGACACGTGGCCTTAGGCACGAGTCAGGGTTTCCTAAATTTCCTAAAAACAAAATATTTAGGTGACAACTCTGTAATCTGGCAAAGCAGTCCAGTTTTGGTATTATTTGATTTAAAATATGATTTTCCAAAATAATTTTCCGGATTGGACTCTTTGGTGTTTATCAGTTTCACATTGCATTTTGTGAGATTAGATTTAGAACCGTCATAGGAGTCCGAACTATAGGACCAATTCGAGCTCTCCGAAAGGGGGCGCGAAGAGAGTCGAGTCCACAATTGGCGACAAAACTCTATCAGCTCGGTCCCCTAGAAAATAGAAACAGTCACCACTGGAGATGCACACCATAATTCTTTGATGGTAGCAATCGATAATGGCAGAGTACGAAGAAAACCAATCCATGCCTAAGATGATATTGAAACCGGACATATCTAACAACACGAAAGCAAAAGGAAGTCGGTGACTGGCAACCTCTATCTTATAACTGCAACACCCTCGGTCAAAGACAACCTTACCCCGAACTGGTGACTTTACCTTGAGCGGAGACGCTAATTGAGCCACTTCTAACCCCAAAACGGATGTGAATGCAGACGAAATGAAGGGATGAGATGCACTAGTATCAATCAACACATTGGTAATAGAATTGAACAACAGAAAATTATCTCTCATAACAAAGGGTTCTAGCAACTGGTTTGGTGTGGTAACAGTATACACATACCCTATGGGTCTCTTCTCTACCTGCTCACCCCTCGGAGCATAGGACTGATACATTGATTGAGTCAAAGAGGCTCTCTGATTGGTCCTCGAGGCCCGTGTTGAAAGGGTAGGCTGAAGGCTCTGTGTCTGCCTTGAACCAGATGCACCAAATGTGCCACCTGCCTAAGATCAAAACCTCCTCAAGTGCCCTAACTACCGACACTAATGATAGGTAGAAGGTTGCCCTCTCCCCTGACTCTAGTTTTGAGGACGAGTTGAAGATGGTGCAGACTGTTACCATCCTCCTCTCTGCAGGAAAATTGAAGACTTGTGGCCTAACTGACCACACTTGAAACAAGTGATCCCACCTGAACGACCTCTTCTTGAACCAGAACTCGGTACAGGAAAATTAGATTTGAACTGTGCTGACTAGGACTACTATGGGGTGGAAACCCTCTGTTATTTGTTGTCCCTAGTCTCCCCCTAAACCTCTTGATGTCTCTAATTGGAGCCCTTCATCCACTCCTCCTCCACCTGGATCATAGTCTCTAGGTGAGCCACCGCCTTTACAAGGCGACTGTAATCCCTAATCATAGACCCGGCTACCTTGAAAAGGAGACTGATCCTCAGTCTCTTCTCAAACTCAACACAACAGCATTCCTCCGTTGCCACAAGTTCAGGTGCAAATCTAGAGAGGCTAGTAAAAGTAGTCTCAAACTCAGTTACAGGTGTCTTCAACTGATTGAGCTTCGAGAACTGATCTCTTAACTTCTTCTTAGTAGTGGAAGGCAAAAACTTGTCCTGGAAGGTGTTGACAAAGGCCTTCCAAGTCACCCCAATGTGCCCTTACATGTACTTCCACCATTGACCCATATCTCCCTTTAGCTGGAAGGATGCCAAGGTCACCCTCAAACCGTCATCCTAGATGTGAAGCATCTCGAACGTTTTCAGCATCTGTTCAAGCCACTTATTCAGTGGCTATTTCGGATCTCCCAAAATCTCATATGGATTCAACTGGAAGAACTCCCTGTTCAGAAAAGACAACGCTGTCTCAGCAACATAGGCCTGGACTTGATTCTCAGCCCGAAGAATGTCTATGGATTCCAGCAAAGCTCTAGCCATTTCACAGGCCAAAGTGCCTATGGCTTGCTAACCTGCTGGCTCGACCACGTTGGCCTGACTAACTCCCTCTTCTTGTGCCGGAATATCATTCGGTAACGGCACCTCCTGCCGCTTAGGCCTACCACGCCCACCACCACCACGTCCACATCCTGACATTCTAATAAAGGTAACACAACAGATTAGCACATTTACAAATGTGCTGAAGCTAATTCACTCACGTCCTAATATAGTAGACAACAAATAATTCACCCACATAACCACCTAATCACATAAATACAAACGAACTTCTTTTCTAGATAATGATTGTCCCGCAACATTGCTAGAGTTCTAGTTAGAAATAGCAGTGATCAAGAGCTCTTTTAACAAGACTTCTAGAAACTTGTAGGTCCAATCAATATCATTTAGTCACATAAGCATGTTATCACATAGCATATTGTAAACACCCCATTTTTGACCACCCATGAGACTTGGGCGCCTCATGGTGAATACTCAATGATGAATTAGTACGCTGTACAAACCATTCAATTTCTTCAGCAAAGAGCTTCGGTTTTGAGTTTCAAAGCCTAAAACCTTGCACCTCCTTTGGACCAAAACCTATTTTTTTTCTAGCCTAACCACTTTGAGGCCTGCTGGCCAAAAAAGTGGCCGGTAGGCCAATTTTTATTGGCCGGCCGTTCCCTTTCGTGGCCGGCCGGCTATGTTTCCCGGTAGACAAATATTTGTTGCCAGTTGTCCCCCCCATGCGCATACCTCACACCAGCTGGCTCAATACAGATATTTCTGACAGAGGAATATGTTTTTCTATAAATCGATGACCACCCCTCTTGATTTTAGGTTAGAAAAATTTGCCAAGTGCTCAAAACTTGCCAAACACTCTCCCTCTCTATCTTGCACTATACATACACTATACGTACACTTCTTAAACCAAAATTTTGAGGCTTCTTATTGAGATTATTGAGCTAAAATTTCAACTCTTGAGAGTGATCACTTTGTGGTTTGTGAACCAAAGAACATCCTCTCTTTAAGAGGTATAACTTTTGCCATCTCTACACTACTCTTTCCTACTCTTTTCTTACTATTTTTCACACTGTTTTGGACTGGTTTTGTGGCCTGAAACTTGTGATTTAAAAGCTATCAAAGGTGGAGGGGTTAACCACCTTTTCTTGAACCTTACTCCATAGCTTATACCCTTGTGTTTCCCACTTGTTTCTTCACTTTTAGCTACTGATTTTCAAAGTTTTCAGAGGCTAAAACATGTGATTTTAAGGTCTAAAAAGTG
This sequence comes from Camellia japonica, assembly GCA_030407325.1. Lineage (NCBI taxonomy): Eukaryota > Viridiplantae > Streptophyta > Magnoliopsida > Ericales > Theaceae > Camellia > Camellia japonica. The sequence continues at coordinate 64,772,894 of JAPPVO010000029.1, forward strand.
AAGGGGTTGGTCACCCCTCATTAGGCTTGCTTGCTAGCTTTATCCTCTTCTTTTTTTGGTTTATTTTTCCTAGCTTTTCAACATGATTCTAGCACTATTTTCTCTATTTTAGGGCTATTTTAATTGTTTACTTAGTTTATGCTTTGAATACCATGCCTATATTGTTGTAAGTTCTTATAGATTTGGTGGTTTAGGCCATAGACACCAATCTATTTGAGTTGATGGCTTTCTTTACATAATTTCCATGTAAATTTTCATGTTTTTCTTGATCACCTTTGCCTAATCATCTCTCCAACCTCCCTCATTTCTTTGCTTTCTTTGACTAAGAGTTGTCTTAAACACAAGTTTGTTGCTCAAGGGATGAGAAAGAGACTTTCCATGATTAATGGTTTAATCTCTTTGGAGGTGCATTACGAAGGCATACATCTCTCTCATGTTAAGCACAACTTCTTGTTTGACACTTCTCTTTATCACCTTTTTGTAGTTAGTGGACGTAGTCATCACTTGGGATGAAAATGAATAAAGAATGGCAAGGTAATGTAAAAGAGGTTAAAAATTGGATCAAAAGAGGTAAAAAAAAGTATTAAAATTGAGTTGGATTCAATCGAACGTTATATTGAACCCATTGAGTCTTGAATCATTACATACTTTGTAGTGATGTTTAGTGATTCAAGAATCAAATGTCTACCACTTCCCTTGAGGTAACTCCATGATAGAAAATAGGTGTTGTTGGTCTTTAATTTCCATTCGTTGATTTTTTGTCCTATCGGTTCATATATCATCGTGCAACAACTTTGTGACAATTGATGATTTGTGAATCGAGTTTACTCCTCCCTTGATCAGTTTCATGATAGGGAGAGACGAAGAGGATAAAATCTCCTGGAAACACTTTATTTTTGCTCTGTTTTGATTCTATGGCAGCAGGGCAGAACCTAAAAACAATGTCCAGCCGACCACCTTTCTATCCGGCTGACCACTTCTCAAGGTCGGCTGGCCACATTTTGTTGTATAGGCACTGTTATTTTTATGGCAGAACAGAGCAAACGTTGAGGTAAAAACAGAATAATTTTTTGACTACAAAACAGAACAGAATCTGGCAGCAAACAGAGAAGTTTCCAAGAGGATGTTCTCATTTGTGTGCGCACGGCTCCTTGTCTCCTGTTCCATTAATTAGTGATTTACTAATTAGTGTGTTGTAATCCTTATTTGATTCATTCGAATTTGTAATAGGTAGTTAATTTAGTTCATTTGGTGTTGTAATAATTAGTTAAAGTAGGACATTCACTTGGACCCTCTTGTGCGAGGGCAAATTGTAAACACTTGTAAGTATTGTGCATGTCTTCCAACCCCCATGTTTTTTCTCCCTTTTATTTATTTGTTTATGATGGTTGCATTCATGTTTTGGTTTCATATCATTACCATGTGTAAAATACCCATTCTTGCATGCATCGGGTTCGGTTCATCATTCTAAAATTGTTGTCAATTCTTACTTACTTGAATACGTGCGCTAAACACATGCTTTGAGTTAAGCCATATGTCATGTTAATAAACCGAACCTAGTAGTTGCATTTTGTCTGTGTGGCATTAGCCATTTTCATATTAGAGCATGCATTTTTCTAACTATTTTCTTTTATTTTGGCTTGCCTCGTTTGAGTACTAGGTAAGCGTTTTCATTTTAGCACATTGCATAAATGTTTGTGTTGCCATAACAAGCATATTACCATGAGGTGCCTGTGGATGAAGGCTTTTCGCTTAAGTTGGGATGATTTGATTAATGTACATATGAGCTTACTTTTTCAAGTAGCACATATTCAAAACTCATTTCAAACAAAACATCAAATCAAAGCATTCCAAAGTGAATGGAATAGTCTATACTTGTGTGTGTCACATAGTAATGTTTAGCATTAATAAATCAGAACAAGAGCATATACTGTATATAAAAATCACATCATGATTAGTAAAGGCTGATCTTTGATCAGGTGAGTGGGGTACTCAATTCATGACCTTTCCTTCTCATACCTAAGTTCTCGGGCCGAGACACTTCGGTGATGATGGACAAGTGGCCTTTGGCATGAGTCACAGGTTTCCTAAATTTTTCAAAAATATTTAGGTGGCAACTCTGAAATCTAGTAATGTAGTCGATTTTTGGTCTCTCTGATAATAAATAGATTTTCTAAGATTTTCCAGATTTGGACTCTCATTTGTGTTTTTTCGTTTCACATTGCACTTATGAAATCCGATTCAGAACCACGGGAGTCTGAACTGTAGGGCTATCATACCCGAGAAGACTAAACCTCTCCAAGGAGCACGAGAAACCAACTACAGTTTCTAGCGACTCTGCTGGGGATTTAGAGAACTTGAGTTGAACTTCATGATGTGACATTGTATTTACATATATGTTCTTTCCATTACATTTGCATTGGTGCTCTAAGTCACTGTGTTTTCCATCTGCTATTCCTAGACGGCTTGCCTAAAAAGCTTGCCATATGGCTGGCCGGTCATGGGCTCTGCCATGTTGGAAACACAACCCTTGGATCTGGATTACTGTCATACCGCTTGATCCTCCTTTCACTTCTCGGTGTTAGGTGTGAGAGGTATACTTGGTAATTTTGCCGAGGTACCCCTTTCGACCATTTGGCCTAGCTGCATATAGTAAAGCCATAGTGACTATTCCAACATAGAATAGGATCCTCACCCGTATGCAAGAATTTGTGCAACTACTTGCTTGAAGTAGTAAAACCCTAGATCATGTAAAATTTAGGACATGGTAACCCTACTCCCTCATAGGGGTGTTTTGGCTCTATTTACTTCGTATGTGCTTTATAGTGAAACTATACAAGAATGCACCGTATCAGTGGTACAGTTGATATCAGTTTGTAGGGGCAGAATTCAATAGGAAATACAGTCCTTCGTCTGTGATCATAAACTGTTGCAAATTAGGCCGACGTGCTGTCTATTTTTTTATTATTTTTTTTCTTTATTTCTTTTGCTAGGTAGTTTTGCAATCATAGCTTTGGAAAGACCTGATGTCCCCCAAGTTTTGTGGACTCGCTTTGGTAGACTTTGCAAAATCCAAGATCTAGTTGACGGTCAGCCAACGTTAGTCTCTCTCCCATCAATTGTCCAAAGGAGAAAAACTAGTCAGTTTTCGTCAGCACAGAATACTTAGTAGTCGCCAGTCCATTCTCACCTACTCAGCTCACCAATAGCTAATTCTCCCAGACTTGCAATGGCACACAGTAGTCCAGAAGAGGTTGCTGCTATGATGGCAGCTTTTCAGAGAACCATAGACACACTGAATCAAAGAATTGCAACTCAGGATGAGACTATTGCTGAAATGCGACTCCCATCTAGGGGATTGGCATCTACTGTACAGCTAGTCCCGGCTGCCTAGCCGAATCCTGATCCGCCTCCACCAGTTGAAAACCCTCAAGTCCTGGATCCCCAAGAGATGCTAGCACAAGCTCAAGCGTTTAGGCCTCTGGCACAGCCCCATGGGGAACTCCTTTCCTTTGACATCAATGACATTGACCCGACTATGATAAAAATTGCCAAGCTAGAGAAGCCGCTTAAGAAATCTCAAGGCTTTAATTCCATTCCGAATATTGAAGATGGTTATACCGAGGCCTCTGTAAGATTGTCGAAAAAGTTCAAGATGCCTCACATCGATAGATTTGATGGTAATGGAGATCCTATTGTTCATGTTCTTCTTTTCTCGGATGCTTTGAGACCAATGAGCTTGACTTGGGCTCAGAAACTGTCATTATTTGGAAGAACTTTATCAAATGTGGTAGCTATCTAGTATGCCAAATTGGAGGACTCGACTAAACGGAACTGGGAGGAATTATATGAGGGATTTTCTTAATCAATATTCCTATATTACTCAGATAGAAGTAACGATCAGCGAGCTAGAACCGACCACTTAGAATCCCAAGGAACCCTTCATCGACTTTGTTGCGAGATGGAGAGCAAAAGCAGCCAGAATGACGAACATGCCCTCAGAAAAGGAACAAGTCCGGTTGGTAGTTTAGAATCTTGAACCGAATATGTTACAAAGAATGATAGTAGCGCTAATGTTTACATTTGCTGCTTTGCATGAGTTGGGGGTTCAAATGGAGAGCACGTTTAAGAAAGGCATCATTTAGAGAACAAGTGAGCTAGCAAAGAGGCCGTTTACCAAGAGTACCAATGTTAGCAATAGCACTATTCTTAGGCCTATTGAGATTAGTGTCGTTGCCATAATATCCAAAATAGTTGATCCCTTCGCCAGTGCAACCTCATAACCCACCGGTCCAACTCGAAACTAATATAGAACTTTTACCCCCTTCACATGAGCCCAACCCGTGCTCTTAAACTTCTGATGGAAAAAGGACACCTTAAGCCCGTTGACCCTCGATCTCTCCATAACCCACTCCCAGCCAAACACGATCTCACCCAATACTGCATTTTTCACCAGCAGCACGGTCACCCTACTGATCACTGCTATCGCTTTCGTCATGAGATCCAAGATCTTATCAACAATAAAATCATAGCCCCACCCTCAAAACCAAATGTGACCACCAACCCACTCCCCGTCCATAACCAAGTCTCCCCTACCCAGAACTATCAACCTTATCCATACACTATCACCCACCTTTAACCCTAACATATATATCACCCCATCCCATCTACGTAAGCCTGAGGTGGTTATTCCAAAAGCACGGATATGTTTATGATGGATATAACACCCAAAACCCAATCAAGGCCTGTGGTGGCGGAAGTGGAAGAGAAGAGGAATTCACCAAGGGAAGGGTTGTCTGACATCCAAGTTGTAGAGAAGAGTCCCTCACTTGTGGAAGAGTATGACCCCAGCTGGTACATTGTGGCTTCTGACCAACCAAAGCCTACAATCATACTACCGGATTCGCTCAGCATCAATGCCATTAGAGATAATGGGCCTGGGCAAAGTCTGGATGACTGGCCTGAACAAGGTCTTGATGACCTGACAGAACTAGAATAAGACATGGAAAACCTTTACTTCTTTGATAAGAGGATGTAGGTGGTGTCCAGATCGGGTAGTGGGATCCAAGCCAACCTGAATCCAGCCACGAGTGGTTGAGTAGCAAAGAGGAATCTGATACAAAAGAGCAGATGAAGAAGAATCCAAAATGAGAGAAAATTGGTGAGAATAGCAAGGCTGAGGCCATGCCTATGACTGAGAAGGAGCAAGCATTGAAGCAGTTCCAATGAGAGAGGATAGAGGAAATACAAAGAAAGATAGCCCTGGAGCAGGAGAAAGGGAAAAGAAAAGAAAAGGTCGAGTCAAAAGCGGATGATGTCCATACCATGGAAAAGCCCGAATGGGAATCTGGCGACAGGGAAAGGATGCTAAGGAAGCTCAGGCAGTACCAAGATCCAGAGATTAAATCAGCTGTAGAAGAGGAGTGGTGTGCCGATGGAGGGCGTGATATGAATATGATTCGGGTGGAGCCCGATAATGGCCCAACAATGACTACTGGGGAATGGTGGGAAGACAGTGACCTGAGCCTTGCATACACTAATGAGGAATGGAAAACCGGTACCCTTGATAATACATGGTACACAGATGAGATTAACCATATGACCAGAAGTTGTCGTTATTTCAAACCCCCATCCCTAGATCAAGCAGAACCCTCCGGGAAAGAGGCTGAGAAGTCGAATGAGAGGGGCGTAGAAGATGGTCTTAAAGCAACTTAAGAAGATCTAGGCAGATATATTGATTTGGGGGCTGCTGATGGTTTCCCGAGAGCATAAGCAAGTGTTGCTAGAGGCGCTGAACAAAACCAAGTTGCCTATAGATACCACGACTGACCAACTGGTGTCCTTGGTTACATCTGGGGATGTTACTCTAGTGTTGTCTTTTACGGACAAAGAGCTACCACCTGAAGGGGCTAACCACAACATACCCATGTACGTGACTTTGGAGAGCCAGAAGAAGTGGATCCCGGTTGTGCCAGTGGACACCAGTTCGACAATTAACGTATGTCTGGCAAGGACCGCTTATGCCATAGGCTTAAAGCCAGCTGACTTCAAGCCTACGACAATACCAGCTGTGATGTCATAGGGATCTTCAAAAGCCAAATACTGATTGGCCCATCTGAGCATGAGGTTGAATTCCATGTGATGGACGTGCCAGTAACTTTCAATCTGCTCTTAGGAAGGCTTTGGTTGCACCAAATGAGGGCAGTTTCAACAACGGTGCACCAACTGGTGAAATATCCATTTAAGAGAGGGATTGCTACTGTTTATGGCAATTATTTGATCTACCCTCCCCTGGGAACCACCACGTCCTTGTTAGAAATACTGCATGGAAAAGAAGATGCATTCCTCTATGGCTTCTCTTTGGCAGAGGCCCGACTGGTACAATCTATCATGGCAGAAGATAACGGGAACTATGTGAGTTCCCAATCCATCTATATGATGAATAAGCAAGGACATTTCCCGGATTGAGATTGGGTAGAAGCAGGAGGCAAGGAAATATTGTTCCCAGAGAAATAAGCCATAACCCCCATGCTTTCGGGTTAGGGTCTGAGCCAACCGCAGAAGACTGGAAGAGAAAGGAGAATGAATTGAGGGAGAGAGTTAAAGTAAAAAGGGCCAGGAGGCAATATGAACAGGTCCACAAGTCGATCAAGGGACTCTGAACGGACGCTTTGTCCACCAAGTGGAAGATCTCCCTTTCTGTGGATTTCCGGAACCATAGATCGAACAGGATACCAAGATGAGATACCTGAGATTTAAGATCTTCTTTGATCACCAGTTGTCAGACAAAAAGAGAGGAGGAATAGATTGACCAGAGTGTTGGCATGGGGTAATACAAAAACTCCAACTCAGATAGCGATGAGGAGAAGCTGTTAAGGATAGTACTGGTTGACCTACTGATGAACTTCAACGCCGGGGTTGAGTTCGTTAACTTGGGGGATAGTGTTATTATCTTTATGATTAGGGATCAACCAGTGGCAGATTACTCCGATCTCATTGTGGATGCAGCTGAGGCTCCATGCCTAGTTTTGCAATTCGAAAAGGGCACCATTGACAGTTTTGAACCGGATGATGAGCCTGAATTTGATTCCACCGAGTCTGTTGAGTTGGAATCAGATTCAAGTCCTTCTGAGGAGTATGAGTCTGGCACGTCTGGGGGTGGCAGCCCAGGTGCTAATGTCCTATCTAAGTTCTCTTTTGCATTTTCTTTTGAGTTGGTTGTAACTAAGGAGCCATAACTTCTAAATGAGAATGCTGTAGATTCTGTTTACTTCTCTATGCCGTTAATTTATTGCATTGACTGAGATTTTCAAAATTTTAATGAAAATGAAGAGGAAAAAATTCCTTAGGCTTTGAAAAGCTTGATTGACCAAGAGGAGGAGAGGTGTGCTAAGCCTTGCGTAGATGAAATTGTTGCAATTAATGTTGGTACTGAGAAGGATCCCCGCTTAGTCCAGATCGGGTCCACGTTGTCTTTGAAGGAACGCGAGCGTTTAATTGCTTTATTAAAAGATTTCAAAGATGTTTTCACGTGGTCGTGATCCTGAGATTGTACAGCACCGGATCCCTCTTGACCTCGAGGCCCGACCTGTCAAGCAGAAACTCTGCCAGATCCGTCCAGATTAGGCACTGAAGATTAAAAAAGAGGTCACCAAGCAGATCGACGCAGGGTTTTTATCGGTATTTGAATATCCAAATTGGTTGGCCAATATCGTTCTAGTTTCGAAGAAGGATGGTAGAATTAGAGTCTGCGTTGACTTCCGGGATTTGAACAGAGCTAGTCCGAAAGATGACTTTCCATTGCCACACATCGACGAACTACTAGACTTCACTGCCTGCTATGCATTGATATCATTCATGGATAGGTTTTCTGGGTATAATCAGATTTTGATAATGCCTGAGGACAGGAAGAAAACTGTATTCACCACACCGTGGGGTACCTACTGCTACAGAGTTATGCCATTTTGGTTGAAAAATGCCAGGGCTACAAATCAGAGAGTTGCAATCACCATCTTGCACGACATGATCCATAAGGAAGCTGAGGTGTACGTGGACGACATGATTGTAAATTCCAAAGAGCGAGAAGACCACTACACCACGCTGGAGAAATTCTTTGAACGGATCAAGGAGTACCGATTGAGGTTAAACCTATAAAAATACACCTTTAGGGTGACTACAGGGAAAATGCTAGGATTTCTGATCACGCAGAGGGGAATTGAAGTAGATTTGTCCAAGATCAAGGCCATCTTAGGACTGCCACCACCAAGGATTGAAAATGAGGTGCACGACTTTCTAGGCAAAGTGCAATTCATAAGACGGTTTATCTCAAAATTAACCTTGACTTGTGAACCACTATTTGGTCTCTTGAAGAAAGAGAAGAAGTTTCAATGGGATGATCGATGTCAGCTTGCTTCCTAACAGGTGAAGTAGTACCTTCAGAATCCACCTATATTATCGTCGCCAGAACTGGGGAAGTCACTGATCATGTATTTGTCGGTAATAGACTCGACTATGGGGTGTATGCTAGCTCAAGAATCGGAAGCTAAGGTGGAACATGCCATCTATTATCTGAGCAAGAAGATGTTGGATTACGAGACCCGCTACACTCCCCTGGAGAAAGCTTACTTAGTTTGGTTTTTGGGCAACTAGGAAGTTGAGACACTACTTGTTGGCTCACTTCGTAATTCTAGTTTTCAGATTAGATCCTATCAAATATCTCTTTGAGAAACCGGCACTTATGCATAAGCTAGCTTGTCGGTTCCTTCTTCTCTTCAAGTTTAACCTCAAGTACGTCACTCGCAAGTCCGTTAAAAGGAGGACAGTAGCGGACTTTTTGGCAGATCACCCGTGGAAGGAGATGAAGTAGTAGAGTATCTATTCCCAGATGAAGACATTCTACAGGTAGAAGAGGAAACATGGACAATGTACTTTGACGGAGAAGCAAATCGATACGGTTATGGGATAGGTGTGTTGCTTATAGCACCCGATGATTCCCATATACCCTTGGCTTTCAAACTCCATTTTAGAGTGTCTAACAATGAAGCAGAATACGAGGCATGTATTGCTGGATTAGAAGCTGCCCTAGAACTAGGGGCAATAAGGTTGAACGTCATCGAAGACTCGAATCTGGTTGTTTCTCAAGCCAACAGAGACTGGAAGGTCAAGGAAGAGAAAATTAAGGTTTGTCATCAGACCCTGGACATGTTGATTCTATGGTTTGAAAAACTAACATTCACATATCTGCTAAGAGAGAATAACCAGTTTGCTGAGGCCTTGGCAACTCTATCCTCCATGGTAAACATACCACTTAGGGTTAAGATGCATCCGATCATCATTGAACAAAAGTATATGCCTGCTTATCAGATGATAGCCGCAATAGATGAGGTTCAAGACAAAAAAACCCTTGGTATTACAACATTTGGAATTTTCTGGAGAAGGATATGTATCTACCAGGAGCAAATGCCAAAGATAAACGAGGAATACAATGTCTGGCCGTCCAGTTCATCATTTGTGGAAATAAGTTATACAAGAGAGGACATCTAGGAATACACAAGCTCTGTGTCGAAGAAGAGGAGTCGCAACGTCTCATTGAGGCCATTCATGGGGGAGAGTGTGGAGCACACATGAATGGTGTGATGCTGGCTAAGATAATCCTCAGACAAGGCTATTATTGGTCAACTATGGAGAAGGATTGTATAAACTTTGTTCGGCGATGCCATAAATGTCAAATTCATGCTAATCGCATGAACATCCCACTGTCAAAGCTTTACAACATGACTTCACCATGGCCTTTCTCAATCTGGGGAATTGACGTCATCAGGGCAGTCTTACCAAAGGGCTCAAATGGACATGAATTGATCTTGGTGGTGATAAGTGGATGGAAGTGCAGTCTTATTCTATGTTGAAGGCATCACATGTGGCCAAGTTCATCAAGAACAACATCATCTGCAAGTAGGGGGTGCCCAATGAGATCATCTCGGACAATGGCTCGCACTTCAAGAAAGAGGTGGTGGATCTGCTTGAGAAATACAACGTAGCTTTTCACAAGTCATTAACGTACAGACTAACGGAGCTATTGAGGCTGCTAACAAGAATGTCAAGAACATCTTGTGGAAGATAGTGGAGACCTATAAAGACTGGCTCGATAAACTGCCTTTTGCACTCTGGGGATATAGAATGTCAATTCAAACATCTACAGGGGCTACCCCTATTCTTTAGTATATGGGATGAAAGCTATTTCGCCAATTGAGATCGAAGTACCGCCGCTGAGAATCATGGTTAAGTGTCAGATAACAGAGGTGGATTGCCAGTAGAACAGGTTCGAAGAATTGATGTTGTTTGATGAGAGAAGGCTGGAGGCCTTGTACCATGTCGAAGGATATCAGCGTAGAATTGCCAAGGCCTTCAACAAGAAAGTCAAATCCAGAAACCTCAAAGAAGGAGATATGGTGCTCAAAGACAACCGAGCCCCCATTCATGACCCTAGAGGCAAGTTTAGACCCAATTAGACTGTTCTTTATATCATCAAGTCTATCTGGTTCGGAGGAGCGATTATCCTTATGGATTTGGATGGTCTGGAGTTTTCGCAACTGATCACATGGACAAGTTGAAGAAATACTATCCCTGAGAGGCTTGTTAGGCTGAAAACCGGAAAGGGCGACCTAGGCAAAAATTAGAGCATGAAAAATTGGAAATAAAGAAAAATAGAGCTCGCAAGGTTGAAAAGCCGAAAGGGCGGCTTTGGCAAAAGTCAGAGCACAAAAGGAAATAGTTAATACACGAGTGAACCTGAACTGAACTACGTAAGGCCTAATTCCCATCTTTGGGATACGTAGGCAACTTCATCCCGAGTTTGGCCATAACTATCTCCAACTCAACTGTCCATCTTTTTCCATCGTCTGTTCGCATGGTTGTGTTACCTCCATTTGGTAGAAGGGCCAGTTGCAAGATAGTGCAGTAATGGTGAATGTAGTCATGGGCAGTTATGATCTTTTGATTTGGGGTTGTACATCTTGAGGATTGATTCCGCGTGTGTTAGGTAGTGACTATTTCCAAAAATTGTTTTGAAAAGTTTTAATAAGTTGCTTTTCTCAAAATTTTACCTTTTACAACACAGACTATTATTTGGACCAAAAAGCAAATTTTTTAGTGCTCACAACTTTAATTACATGCTTTTAACACAAGTACATTCTCTGACTCTCAAGCTAAATCAAAGTTGCTTTTACATCATAAAAACTTGAAAAGAAAAGTCAAAGTAATAAACTAGGGGCATAGATGAGTCAGGTGCCAGTCGTTTGCCTCCTGCTCGCACTCTCGGAAGTCTCTATGGCCAAGGATGGCCTAACCTGTGCCTCATCCTCAAGCCAAGCTAAGCACTCATCGGAAAGGGTGTAATTGAAGCTAGCAGCAGGGGCCAGAAGCCTTTTTGTCCTCCAAGCAACGAGGTGTCGAGTTAAGTGCGAAGCACGAGTGTTCCACCCCCTCATATGGGTGAGTCTAATCACGTCCAAACTAACATCTAAACCGGAATGGAAAATAGAATACACAGTGCGTGAGGCCAATCAACTGTATACCCGGCTGTCGGGACGTGCTGCAGCTGATCTCAGTCAGGTTAAGCTAGGGGCAACGCCAAGCAATGTCAACTGCAGATCTGCTGCACATCCAATCACACCACAGTCTCTCTGTGGGAAAGCCCACCAGCCGTGGCAAAAGAAGTAGGATTTTGATGAATACTCGAGGCAAGGGTCCACCACTTTCAGCTTATCCATCAACCACACCTGGGAAGGGATAAAAAGAAGAGAGATTAAAGAATAGAGAGATGTGCATTGAGAGAAAATATAAGGAAAGAAATCATAAATGAGAGAGGGTGGGAAACAATACCTGGAGAAGCAGTGGACTCTCCACAAACCGAGTAGTCTCTCCCAATGGAAAGCATCTAAGCCCATCAAAGTCTCAGCCAATGCCAAACCTATGTAACTCTTACCCTCCTTAAGATGTTGGGTCACCTCAATCAACCTAATGCTAGTTCCACTCCAACTAGGGGCAAGTAGGAAGTGTGCAAGTAGACATAAGCAGAGGGTATGTTGATGATAACCTCGCTAGAGAAGGTCATCTCTGTCTTCAATACCGAAAAACCGATGAATCAAGCTGGGTATATCCAACTCCTCGTGACGAGCCAAGGATCCAGCCTCGTGTAAAGTAAGTCCACACAGCTGTTCCAAAGCCCGTGCATTGCCAAAATGGGGTTGGCGCATAATCTCCTCATTACGCCGAGACTCCATTAATGCTTGAAATTCTTCGAGAGTAGGACACATTTCTTGTGCTTCGAAGCGAAACATGAGTAATCGGGTTCCAACATCGAGCAGCAGCATAAAAGACAGAAAACAAAGTGAAGTACAGCTCAACGGAAAAAGTGCGTTTATGCTAAAACTGCGAAAATGTACCTTTTCCGTGCCATCCAAAGTGGCCGTCCAATCCTTCAGCCTCTCGGCAAGACATATCTCCATTTTCAAAGAAAATTGCAGAAAAGATGGTGTTTTGTCGAAGGAATGAGCAAGAGAAGACCTTTATAGAAGATAAGGTTGTATGAGTGGCTGACAGCTATCGCCAGCTGTCCAGCCACATGCCTTGGCCGGCTGGCCACCTTTCCTGGCCGGTCCACTATCTTGGACGGCCATCTAATTGTGTTGGCCAGGCAGTTAGCAGCAGTGTTATGTTTGGTCACTCCTTGTTTTTTAGTCTTGTTTTGAGTCTTTTGTTTCTAGCAAGTGTGAATAGCTGTGTTTAGGTTGTTTTTACTTTATTTTTTTCCTTTATTGGGTTGTATTTTGCATTTTGGTCAGTTGAAGGCTTAATATCTAGTTACAAAAATTTTTCAATTACAAGCATCTTCAGTTTCAAATTTAGTTCAAATTTATGCAAGTGTGGTGCCATTCTCGAGACGTCACGCAAAATAAAACTCCTTTTATAAAATTGTTGGGTTTTACCTCGATCATAGTTTGTACAAAAGAGAATACAAGTGTTCAAAACAAAAAGTACAGACCTATCTAAAGCTATACAAAGTGCTAAACTACAAAGCCAAAGAAAAGAGCAAAAAGAATACAAAATCAAAGTCAAGATCAAGAGGCCCTCTTCGTCATCTTCCGCGGAGAGGACTCAGGGACACTATCACCACCAGCACCACTATCGTCAAAAGAATGAGACTCTGAGTCATCGTCATCCTCTCCGCTCCTTGATCCAGAGCTAGCCTCATCGTCCTTGCTATCAAACTCAGAATGCCTGCTTACTGTCTCCTTAGTGCCGCTAGTCTCGGCATCATCCCCACTCAAAATTGGCTCCGATGAGGAGGAAGTCTCATCTTTCTATGACTCTTTGCTCTAACGTCGGGCACTCCTGCCTCTGCCTTGACCTCTACTGTCACCCCTGCTATATGCGGTGGCTTGTCTACCTCTTCTCCTTGTAGTCAGAAGAGGTGCCATTGGTGCCGCTGGTGCTGCCGGTACCACAGGTGTAGGTGGAGCCTGAAAGCAAGAAGCAGAGTATCAGTACAGCATCAATATAGATTCAGTATGATTATGGCGAATTAGAACAGTACAATGTAGAATCAGCATGAATGTGGGCAAATTAGTACGGTGTGGAATAGTATGAATATGGCAAGAGAAAACTAGAGTAGTCGAATGAATGAGAAAATGTAGAATACTTGATAACCATGAAGAGTTAGTAATGTCTCCCTCCTCTGCACCATCTATAATAAAGAGGCAACCAACTCGAGGAGGCCGTCCACGTACTCCAATCACACCTGCAAATAAGTTTGAACATCAATATATAGAAAAGGAAGTATGAAATGCAAATTGAGAGGCAAAGTGCATACCTACTACTCGTCAGGGTCCTAGACATACCCATGCTCCTCCTCCAGTGACTCGATCGGAATACAATAGGCCGTCCTGCTCAGCCGCCAACATGGGATCGTAGTCGAGATCACTGGCAGACTAGCTACATGAGCAACAGCAAGAACAACCCCTCCAATACCAGGCTCGGCAACATGAGTAACACCTCCGGCCGTGGGCGCACCTGTAGCGTCTCCTGCGCGAGCTCCAGTCAAGGGTGGCATCAGGTGAGTTCGGATGAAGGTGGCATAATCCCCAACCCTGCGAAAGAGGTCGGCGTATGTAGACACGCCATTTTTTACGGCCCTTACGACTTGGACACCATCGCATACACACCCGATGATGAGTTTATTGCTCACCAAGCACTCGAAGTCCTCAGCAGAATGCCGCAGCTTTGAGCCTTTCAAAGCCTACACCTTTGTTGCCTCATTCTTAGACCAAGCCCTGGTCTTTCAAGCCTACAACCCCTGGTAGCCTGCCGGCCATCAATTTTGGGCTGCCGGCCAACAGTGATGACCAGTTTCTTTTTGCAGATAATTTATGCCAGCTATGCCAGCTTATTGCACAGATGCATGCATCTGCACCCGCGTGTAGGGCTGGATATCCTTGTAGAAAAATCATGTTTTCTATATAGGAGTCCCCTCTCTCATGTTTCAAGGTTAAAAAATTTTGAGATTAAAAATTTTCATCTCTCTGTACAATTCTCTCTCTCTCTACCAGATCTCTACACTTTTGCCTACAATTCCTTAACCTTTGCCTATACACCCTTAACCAAATCTTCTCATCTTTGAGCTGAGGTGTCTTTGAGCTTGGTTTGAGCTCTAGAGGGTGTTGTTTGCTTGGTTTTGTTGCTGGAATTGCTTCTTCTCTTCAAGAGGTATAAGGCTTTGTCTATTAGCTTGCTTTCTCTATTATTATTCTTGCTGTTTTCTAACTAATTTTAGGCTGTAAAACTTCTATATTTTTGGGTTAAAACTTGGGTCCTAAGGCCATTAAAGGTTGAGGGGTAGTTCACTCTTCTTTATACCTTCTTTTGGAGGTCTTAGCCCTTGTGTTTCCCACTTTTTTACTATCTTTTTCCAAGCTTTTAAACACTAATTTTCAGAGCTTTTTTAGTGGCCAAAATCATGTTTTGAAGTCCAAATTTGAAGGGGTTAGCCTCCCCTCCTTTGTCTTGCTTGCTAGCCTAGCTTTGGCCATGTTTTAGCATATTAATCGAGACTTTTTTAGCTCAATTCCAGCATGTCTTAGAGCTTGTTTTAGACTATTTTAGCTATGTTTGTGGCTGTTAGTTGTATTTGAGCTTTGTTTTGCATGCTTGTAGTGTAATACTCCTTATAAGCTTGGTGTTCTAGGCCTTAGACATCATCTTGTTTGAGTTGATAGCATTTATTTGTGCTTTCTCACTCATTTTCAGCACTAATAATCTCTGCAACCTCCCTGCTTTCTTGGATTTTTGTTTTGCTTTGAAAGTGGTTCAAACTACTTGTTTGTTGAAAGCATGAGATTGAGGTGTCCTACTTAATGGTTTAATCCCTTAGGGGGTTCATTACCAACGGTATGATATCTCTTTCATGCCTAAGACAACTCTTGGTTTGAGTCTTCTTTCCATTAGAGGACTTAATCTCACATTTTGGACTCAATTGGTTAAAGGATGGATGGTAATCTAAAATGAAGTAACTAAAACTTGGAATTAAAAGTGAGCAAGATAATAATTTGGTTGTGTTCAATCGGACGTTAATTGAACACATGGAAACTTGAACTATTTCATACTCGTTAGTGATGAAATGATTCAAGCTTCCAAGGTCACCACTTCCCTTGATCATTCATGAAAGGGAGGAGGTTTGTGTCTTGTTTTGCATTTATTGAACTTGTACACTTGGTTTCATAAGCCATCATGCAATGAAATTGCATCCATTGAAGGTTTGTGAACCGAACTTGCTACTCCTTTGATTTGTTCATGGAAATGAGGGGTGAGTTGTGCAAACATACCCTTGAAATACCCGTATATGCTCTGTTTGTCCTCTGTTGCAACAAGGAAAACTGGGCAGTAGTGGCCCGCAGCTCATCACTGGCCGCCTGACCACTGATGCAAATTTAGACAGCATGTTCATCAGGTAGAGCAGAGTTATTCTGGAAGTGGGCAACAGTGTTAGTGTTCTATTGTGCAACAGAGGCTCTCCGAAAGCAAAACAGGGGTTTCTCGGCTGGAAATTGAGCATGTGCATGAGCATTTCTCGCATATCGAGCATGTTTGAGTTTAAATATTTAGATTTGATATGTGTTGTAATTAATTAGTTAGTTTCGTTATTCGATTTCATTTTGTAATTATTTTAGTTAGCTAGAATAGTTAATTCAAGTGTTGTAATAATTAGTTAAGTAGTTTAGCTAATTTAATTTGTTTTGTAATAGTTATCTTAAATTGGCTTAGCTTAGCTTAATTAGTTAGCTTAGTTAGCTAGTTAGTTCATTCGAATTCTCCTTCGTGCGAGCGCAATGTAATAACATGTATATCTTCCAACCTCACGTCTTTCTCCCTTTTATTTACTAGCTTATGATGGTTAGTTTAGGGACATCATGTTTTGTTTAGCATACTTCATGTTTGCATACATTTATATTGCATGCACCGAGGCTCGGTTCATCATTTTAACTGCATCGTTAGTTCAATAATTCTTTGAATACGTGCTTAGACCGCATGCTATCAAATTGACTCATACGCCATATTAGTAGCCGAGCCTATTAATTGCATATTGCATGCGTTGCATTAGTCATATTGCATGAGTTAGGATGATGCATTTTTCTAACTCATTTCTTTTTTTGGCTTGGAGTACTAGGTAAGTCTTTACTCGCTTTAGCATAATTGCATGAGTGTGCTTGTTGCCATGGCCAGCATGCTTGCCATGAGGCTAAATGCTTAAGTGTTAAATTGCTTGAATGTCCGTGGATGAAGGCTTGTTGCTTGAATTGGAACAATTTGAGCAATGTTTATATGCAAACACTTTTTCAAGTGATACATATTTCGAAACAATTTTCAAAACAAACATGAATCAAGTGTTCCAATTCTTGCAATTTTAGTCTATACTTGTGTGTGTGCGCATCACATAGTAAATGCTAGCCTAACAAACCGGAATAAGAGCATATAATGTTCATATGATTCATATCATGATTAGTAGAGGCCGATCTTTGATCGGGCGAGTGGGGGTGCTCAAATGTACTCATGACCTTCCCCCTCGTACCTAAGTTCCCGAGCGGAGACAATCTTGGTGATGACAGACACGTGGCCTTTGGCACGAGTCATGGGTTTTCTAAATTTCCTGAAAACAAAAAATATTTAGGTGGCGATTCTATATCTAGCGAAGCAATCCATTTTTGGCAATTTGATTGGAAATCGATTTTCCAAAAGATTTTTCGGATTTAGACTCTTTGGTGTTTATCAATTTCATATTGCACTTGTGAGATTAGATTCAGAACCGCGGGATTCTGAACTGTAGGGCTTATATTCGAACTTTCGAAAGGGGGCGCGAAAAAGCCGAGCTACAGTTTTTGGCGACTCCGCTAGGGAAATTAGAGAACTTGACTTGAAATTCATGAAATGAAATTTTATTTACACTTATACGTTTCTTTACATTGCATTTGCATTGGTGTGTCTAAGTCACTGTGTTTGCCACCTGCTATTCCTGGACGGTTTGTCGGAGGCTTACCTAGAAAGCTTGCCAAAAGGCTAACTGATCACTGACTCTGCCATGATGGGAACACAACCCTTGGATCTGGACTACCACCATACCATTTGATCCTTCTTTCACTTCTTCGTATTTGGTGTGAGAGGTATATTAGGTAGTCTTGCTGAGGTGTGCCCTTTTTGACCATTTAGCCTAGTTGCATATCGAAAGCCGTAGAGACTGTTCCAAACTAGGACAGGTTGCTCACTCGAATATAGGATTGCGTGAAACCGCATTGTTTGAATAGTGAACCCTAGCCCCTCATAGGGGTGTTTTGGTTCTCACTTAACTGGTATGTGCTTTACATTGAAACTGTACAGGAACGTGCGTATCAATTGCAAGTTGGGTATCAGTTTTGGGGGGTAGAATTCAGTGTTGAGTGCAGTCCTACAGCTTTGATTACATCTGTGTGTTGTTAACATCTGAGCTCAAGTGTTGTGCGGTTTCTAATTACTACTTTCTTTTTACTTTATTACTTTTTGTTAGGTAATATAACACCTTAGCTTCGGACAGTTCGAATATCTCCCAAGCGCTCTGGACTCGTGTCAGAAGGCTTTACAGAGTCGGAGATCTCATTAGGGGACAACCCGTGTTTACTTCGCTCCCGTCGGTTACTAGACGGAGGAGAGTAAGGCAGAGTTCACCTGTTCAATTTCTACAGCAATTATCCCTCACTTCACCTGCAGCTAGTTAGGCTCAGTCTTCTATATCTAGTCCAATACGTGATCACTTGCCAACTCCGATGGTACAATATCCCCCATTTAGCATGGTGGAACTAATCAATCATCTTCAGCAAACAGTTGAAACCATACAGCAAGATGTTGCTCATTAGGCTAAGGTCACAGCACGTCAGGCTGAGGTCATAAACAGGCTGTAACAACAACAGCCACAACCGACAGCGGCTTCTTCATCTCATGAACTCCTAGGGGTATCCTAGCACCCAGAGCCACAGTCCATACTGCTAATACCCAGGCTGAGAATCAAGGTAATTTGGCAGAGCCGATCCCACCACAAGCATCCAAAGCACCTGTGTATCAAACCGAGGCTCCATGTGAATTTGAGGTTGACTCGGTCGTACTTAAGGTTAACAAGTTAGAGAAGCTCTTCAAGAGAGAGCAGGGTGTGAACTCTATTCCTGACATAGAAGACGGGTATACCGTCTCTGCAGTGACTTTGCCAGATCGGTTCAAAATGCCGCATATTGATCGATTCGATGGTTCTGGAGACCCCATGGTTCATCTTTGGTTGTTTTCAGATGTTCTACGGCCGATGCGCTTGACCAGATTGCAAAAGCTCTCACTTTTTGGCCAAACCTTGTCTGGCATAGCCGCCATATGGTATGTGAAGCTGGAGGATTCTATGAAGTAGAGTTGGGAGGAAATGGTGAGGTCTTTGTTGTACAGTACTCCTACAACACACAAATCGAGGTCACAACTCATGATCTCGAGGCAACGCACCAGGAGCCAAAGGAGGGTTTCCTAGAATTCGTGACAAGGTAGAGGGCCAAGGCTTCAATGATGACCACACGACCTTCAAAGAAAGATCAGATAAGGATGGTAGTCCATAATCTGCACGGAAATTGTTACAGAAAATGATTGTCCTACCTTTGTTCACATTCACCGAGCTCTATGAGATGGGTGTTCAGATTGAAGACGCCATGAAACAAGGGCTGATTACTGATGAAAAAGAGCAGGCCAAGAGGCCTCTTGTGCGTAGTTCCAATGCAACCACTAGTGGTAACACAGCTGCACGGTCATCGGATCCAAGCGTTGTCACCACCACAACCAAGACCGTCAATCCCTTTGCCAGCACAACTCCACAAACTTCAAACAACCCTTCTCTATCCCAAAGGACCTTTACCCCACTCTACATGCCTTTATCCCAAGCCATGAGGGTGTTGATAAAAAAGGGCCACCTTAAGCCATTAGAGCCTCGCCCACTACTTGATCCTCTTTCGCCGAAACACTACCCAGCCAAGTATTGTGCATTTCACCAGCAGCACGGTCACGACACTGACCAATGTTTCAAGCTGCATCATGAGAATCAAGATCTCATTGACAATAAGGTGATTGCACCTTCCCAGAAACCAAATGTAACTATCAATCCTCTCCCGGCCCATAATCAGGTTCCCTTATCTCACAATTTAAACCTAATCCATACACTGGCCATCCCCTACGCCCCAATGTATATATTACCCCTTCCCACCTATCCAGACCGACGGTGTTCATTCCTAAAAGCATAGATTTGTGCATGATGGACATGTCCACACTCCAACCTAAATCCATGGTGGTAAAAGTGGCAGAAAAAGAGAGGCTGGCCTTAGAAGGGATTATGACTCTACTACCTGAGTGCTCTAAGGACTTGTCTGAGGGGGAGTATGATACAAGCTGCTACATTGTGCTGATTGGTCAAGTCAAGTCAGAAGTGGTATTGCCAACAGTAGTGGAGGTCAGTGTGGTTAGAGAGGATGGCCCGAGCCAAGGTTTAGATGATCTGGCGGAGCTAGAGGAGGACTTAGACAACCTGTAGTTCTTTGACAAACAGGATCAAGGGGATGTGCAGATTGACTAGTTCGATTTGAACGGGTCGACAGACAACTCTGGGTGGCTTAGTGATGAACTGGACAAAGAGGAAGGAACTAAAACAAAATCGAAAGAAAATAGAGCAAGAATTGCCGCAGTGGCCGGAATGGTCGATGAAAAAGGGAAACTGCCGGAGAACACCGACGTGAATAATTTAGCTCAGGAATTAGGCACTGTGAGTACTGCAGATACATAATAGAAAGCTGCATTGAAGCAGTTTGAACAAAAGAGGGTTGAAGACAACCAGCAAGCTGGAATGGCCCAACACCCTGCGTGGGAAACTTGTGAGGTAAAAGTGATCAGAACGGAGTCGGACAACTGTTTGTCCGTTGTCAGAGGGGTATGGTGGGAGGATGACAATCTACTTCTGGGTCACACCGATGAAGACTAGGGTGGGTCCCTCCCAGATAACACATGGTACACTGAAGAGATAGACTACATGACAAGAAGTGGGCGGTATTTCAAGCCACTGCACTTAGACCAAGCTGAGGCCTCTGGGAAAGATAGAGAGGTTGAAAAACAGAAAGAGAAGCAGTTGGAGGGAGAGGCAGTGTTAAAGAAACTAAAGAAAATCCAAGTCGACATCTCAATCTGTGGTCTCTTTATGGCCTCCTGAGTGTATCGACAGGCTGTATTATCAGCAATGGACAAAGCCAAACTGTCCATCGACACTACTCTCGAACAACTTGTGGAATTGGTCTTCCCAAGTCATGCTGGGCCAACCCTAACCTTTTCCGATAAAGAACTGCCGCCAGAAGGCTTAGCTCACAACAAACCCCTGTACATATTAGTTGAGTGCAAGGAAAAATGGGTACCAGTGGTGTTGGTCGACACCGGGCCAGTTATCAACGTTTGTCCTTCCCGCACAACTTACGCCATCGGCCTTAAACCAGCAGACTTCGTACCTACAACCCAAGTAATCCAGGCATATGATAATACAAGCAGGGAGGTTATGGGCACAGTGCAAATCAGAGTTCAGGTGGGCCCAGCGCAGCAGGATGTCGAATTCCACGTCCTTGATGTCCTGGCCACCTTCAACTTATTGTTAGGGAGACCCTGGCTGCATCTGGTGAAAGCAGTCTCCTCTATCCTCCACCAAATGTTAAAGTACCTTCATGGGAAGGGAGTGGTGATTGTTTTGGGGAATTCATCCATCCATCCTCTCCCAGAGGTAACTACACCAATGTTGGAGATCGTTCATGGCGAGGAGGACGTTTTCCTCTCAGAGTTTACTCTAACTGAGGCCCGAGCAGTACAGACCATCTTAGCAGCAGATGAGGGCATGTATGTCAGCGCCCAATCAATCTATTTCATGAACAAGTTACAACATGTACTGGGAATGGGACTTGGAATAAGTCACCGGAAAGGCGTCACAGCATTGGCCGATGTGCCGCATAATCCACATGCCTTTGGTATGGGGTATGTACCCACCAAAGAGGATTGGGTCAGGAAAAAGGGAAGAGATGGCTGGCAGAGCTAGAGCCAAGCAGGCTAGGAAACACTACGAGCTCGTTCACAGGCCAATCTAGGGAACGCTGAATGGCTACTTTGTTTGGAAGGGTGAATATTTCCCCATTTGTGACTTTCTTGAGCCTTGGATGAATTCTACGAAGCAGCGTGTTCCTGGCTTCAAAATCTTCTTCGACCTGTAGTTGCAAGACAGTGATACAGAGGAAAAGGCTAGGCCAACTGCTGAAGTTGAAAAGAGCATGGAAAGTGACTTGGACAATAGTGAGCTTGGAGTAGGTGCAGCACTGGCGTGTCTCTTTTCAAATCCTCCGGCTGACTTAGAGAGCTTCAGGGATAGCCTTACCGGGTGTGAACCCATCCAGCAGCATTTTGGATGCATCTAAAGCACTATCTCTTGTCTGGCAGCTGGAGAAGGGCTACCTGTCTAGTTTTGAGTCGGGTGATGAACCACAATTTGATTCCATAGAGTCTGTGGAGTCGGAATCAGATTCTGGTTCTTCTGAGTCTGAGTCCGAGTCCGGTATTCCTGGGAGTGATAACCCAGATCCCAAGGTCTTGTCTAGGTCTTTTTTTTCTTTTGCTTTTGAGTCGGTTGTAATCGAAGAGCTGGAAGAGCTGGACCTTATGAATGAGAATGCCGCTGCTGATTCTGAGTATTTCTTTGTACCGTTTGTTTATTGCATTGACCAAGATTTTCAGAATTTTAATGAAAACGAAGAGGAAGGAATTCCTCTGGTTTTGAAAAACTTGATTAATCGAGAGGAGGAGAGATTTGCAAAACCCTGTACTGATGAAATCGTTGCTATTAATGTGGGTACTAAGAAGGATCCGCATCTGGTCCATATCAGGTCCACGTTGTCTTCGGAGGAGCGCGAGCGCTTAGTCGCTTTATTAAAAGATTTCAAAGATGTTTTTGCATGGTCCTAGGAAGACATGCCTAGAATCGATCCTGAGATTGTACAGCATCGGATCCCTCTTGGCCCCAAGGCCCGACCCGTCAAGCAGAAGTTGCAGAGAATACGTTCGGATTGGGCTTTGAAGATTAAGGAAGAAGTTACCAAATAGATTGAGGTGGGGTTCTTGTTTGTGTCTGAGTATCCAATGTGTTTGGCCAATGTTGTTCCAGTCCGAAAGAAGGATGGCAGAATCAGAGTCTGTGTTGACTTCAGGGATCTGAATAAAGCCTGTCCGAAGAACGACTTTCCTCTGTCGCACATCGATGAACTAGTGGACGTCACTACAGGCCATGCATTGCTCTCCTTCATGGATGGATTTTTCAAGTATAACCAGATTTTGATGGCGCCCAAGGACAAAAAGAAAACTGCATTTATTACACTACGGGGAACCTACTGCTATCGGGTTATGCCGTTTGGGCTAAAGAATGCCGGGGCTACCTATCAACGAGATATAACCACCATTCTGCATGATATGATCCATAAAGAGGTCGAGGTGTATGTGGATGACATGATTGTCAAGTCCAAAGAAAGAGAAGGCCACTAGACCGCCTTAAAGAAATTCTTTCAACGGATCAAAGAATACAGGCTGAGGTTGAATACGTAGAAGTGTACTTTCGGCGTAACAACAGGGAAGATGTTGGGTTTCTTGATCACACAGAGAGGCATCGAGGTAGATCCTTCCAAAATCAAGGCCATCCTAGAAATGCCACCACCAAGGAATGAAAAGGAGGTGCAAGGATTTTTGGGTAAAATGCAATTCATAAGACGATTTATTTCCAAATTAACCTTGACTTGTGAACCACTATTTGGTTTCCTAAAGAAAGGAAAGAAATTCCGATGGAATGATCGATGTCAATTTGCTTTTGAGCAAATTAAGCAGTACCTTTATAATCCGTCTGTGTTGTTACCGCCAGAGTCGGGGAACCTTTTCATTCTATATCTGTCAGTCACAGACACAACAATAGGATACATGCTTGCTCAGGAATCTGAGGATAGGATGGAGAAAGCCATCTACTATTTAAGCAATAAAATGCTGGATTATAAGACCCGCTACATTCCATTGGAGAAAGCTTGCCTAGCCTTGGTATGGGCTACCAGGAAGTTGAGGCACTACATGTTAGCACACTCTGTAATTCTGGTTTCGAGATTAGATCCCCTCAAATATCTCTTTGAGAAACCAGCACTTACGGGTAGGTTAGCCCGTTGGTTGCTTCTCCTTTCCAAATTTGATCTCAAGTATGTTATCTGCAAGTCGGTCAAGGGGAGAGAAGTAGCGGAGTTCCTGGCAAATCACCTAGTAGAAGGGGATGTAGCGGTGGAATACCTCTTCCCAGATGAAGCCATTTTGCAAGTCGAGGAGGAGACTTGGACAATGTACTTTGACAGAGCGTCCAATCAATACGGTTATGGGATAGGTGTGTTGCTGATAGCACTTGACGACTCCCATATACCTTTAGCCTTCAAACTCCGGTTCAAGGTGCCCAATAATGAAGCAGAATATGAGGCATGTATTGCTGGTTTGGAAGCCGCCTTAGAACTAGGGGCAAAAAGGTTGGACGTCATCGGGGGACTCGAACCATGTTGTTTCTCATGCAAATGGAGACTGGAAGGTCAAAGAAGAAAAGATGAAGATTTATCACCAAACCTTGGATGTTCTAATTCATAGGTTTGAAAAGCTGACTTTCACACATTTACTGAGAGAGACAATAGGTTTGTTGACGCCTTATCAACTCTATCTTCTATGATAGACATCCTGTTGGGAGTTCGGATGTGTCCGATAATCATTGAGTAGAGATATACACTGACCTATGAAACTATCGCTGCAATAGATGAAGCGCAAGATAAAAAACCTTGGTACTACGATATTTGGAACTTCTTGGAAAAGGAGATTTATCCATAAGGGGCAAATACCAAAGACAAGAGGGGAATGCAGCGAATAGCTGTCCAATTTATCATCTGCGGAGGTAAACTATACAAAAGAGGTCATCTGGGAATGCACAAGTTGTGTGTCAAAGAAGAGAAATCAAAGCGTCTGATGGAGGCCATCCATGGGGGAGAGTGCGGAGCGCACATAAACGGAGTGATGTTAGCCCGGAAGATTCTCAGGCAAGGTTACTACTGGTCTACCATGGGGGAGGATTATATTGGTTTTGTTCGGCGATGCCACAAATGCCAAATTCATGCTAATCGCATGAATATCTCGCTGTCGAAGTTGTACAACATGACTTCACGATGGCCTTTCTCAGTCTGGGGAATTGACGTCATCGGCGCAGTCACACCAAAAGGGTCAAATGGGCATGAATACATTCTGGTGGCAATTGATTACTTCACAAAATGGGTGGAAGCTCAGTCCTATGTTGTATTGAAAGCAGCGCATGTGGCTAAGTTCATTAGGAACAATATCATTTGCCGATACGGAGTCCCAAACGAGATTATATCAGACAATGGCTCCCACTTTAAGAAGGAAGTGATAGACTTGTTGGAGAAGTACAATGTGGTTTTTCATAAGTCATCTATATATAGGCCGCAAACCAACTGAGCTGTTGAGGCCACCAACAAGAACATCAAGAATATTTTGCAAAAGATGGTTGAGACCTATAGAGACTGGCCAGATAAATTGTCATTCGCACTCTAGGGCTATAGAACTTCAATCCGGATGTCTACAAGGGTAACTCCTTATTCTCTCATCTGCGAGATGGAAGCTGTTCTACTGATTGAAATAGAAGTCCCGTCATTGGGAGTTATGGCTGAGTGTCAGATAGCAGAGGTGGACCAACAACAGAGCAAGTTTAAAGAGTTGATACTGTTCGATGAGAGAAGGCTAAAAGCATTGTATTATGTTCAGGGCTATCAACGCAGGATTGCTAGGGATTTTAACAAGAAAGTCAAGTCCCAGAATCTCAGAGAAGGAGATATGGTGCTGAAAGACAATCGAGCTCCCATTCATGACCCTTGGGGCAAGTTCAGACCCAATTAGACTAGTTCTTACATCATCAAAACTATCTGGTCGGGTGGAGTTGTTATTCTTATGGACCTGGATGGCCTGGAGTTTTTCCAACCAATCAACATGGACAAGTTGAAGAAATACTATCCCTAAGAGGCTCGTTAGGCCGAAACCCAAAAGGGCGACTTAGGCAAAAGTTAGAGCATGAAAAATTAGAAATAAAGAAAAAAAGAGCTCGCAAGGTTGAAAACCCTAAAGGGTGGCCTTGGCAAAAGTTAGAGCGCAAAAGGAGAGAGTTAATACTCGAGTGAACCAGAACCAAACTACGTAAGGCCTGATTTCCATCTTCGGGATACGTAGGCAACTTTAATCTGGAAGTTCAGCCATAAACACCTCCAACTCAACTGTCCTGTCCATGTGTCTGAACAGGTCATCTTCGTCTGTTCTTTACTTGAGGGTTTGGTTGTGATCTTTACTTTGAGAGAAGAGCTGGTTACAATGCAAAGCAGTGGTGTTCAATCAATGGGCAATTTGTGATCTTTTGATTCAGGGTTGTACATCTCGAGGACTGACTCCGTGCATGTCAAGTGGTGATCCTTTTCGAAAATGGTTTTGGAAAGTTTTAATAAAAATTGATTTTTGTTCAAATTTTACCTTTTACAACTTAGACCATTTTTGGAGCAAAAGGAAAATTCTCAGTGTTCACAACTTTAATTTCATTGATTTCAAGTTAAAGC
Source organism: Camellia japonica (assembly GCA_030407325.1). Lineage (NCBI taxonomy): Eukaryota > Viridiplantae > Streptophyta > Magnoliopsida > Ericales > Theaceae > Camellia > Camellia japonica. The sequence goes on from JAPPVO010000029.1 coordinate 64,799,188, forward strand.
TCTCCAAATCTCTAATACAAATCAAAGTTGCTTTTATTACATCGAAAAAACTTGAAAAGAAAGGTCAAAGCAATAAACTAAGGGCATAGATAAGTCAGGTGCCCCTACGTCCCCCGCTCGTGCTTGTAGAAGATTCTGAAGCCAAAGTGGGCCCGATTTGTGCCTCATCCTCGAGCTAAGCTAAACACTTGCCAGAAAGAGCGCAACTGAAACTAGGGGTAGGGGCCAAAACCTCTCTTGTCCTCCAAGCAGTGAGTTACCTAGCCAAATGTGAACCTCAGATGGGGAATGAAATTGGGTGCTTTACCCATTCCTTTGGGCGGGTCTAATCATGTCCAAGCTGACGTCTGAACTGGAACGGGAAGTAGAACACACAGTGTGTGAGGCCGATCAGCTGAATGCCAAGTTGCCAAGCTATGTTGTAGCTCATCTCGGTCAGATTAAGTCAGGGGCAACGCCAAGTTATGTTAGCAGCGGACCTGTTGCACATCCAATGGCACCACCATCCCTCATTTGGGAAATCCACTAGTTGGTGGCGGAAGAAATAGCCCCGAGCTGAGTACTCAGGGCAAGAATCCACTACCTTCAGCTTATCCATAAGGCACACTTGGGAAGGGATGAAAGAAAATAGAGATTAAAGAATAGAGAGATATATGTTAAGAGAAAAGGGAGAAATGGACTTCGAGAGAAAAACAGAGCATGAGTGCCAAGAGATGTGAGAAACACATATGAGAAATGGTGGGAAACATTACCTGAAGAAGTAGTGGGCTCCTCGCAAATCTGGTAGTCTCTCACCGATGGAAAGCGTCTAAACCCATCAAAGTCTCGGCCAGCACCAAGACAATGCAACTCTTACCTTCTTTCAAACCTTGGGCCACTTCGACCAACCGAATGGACTCGCCAAAACTAGGGGCATGAAGGAAATGATGAAGCATACATAAACAGAGGGCATGCTGTCGAAAACCTTACCAGAGAAGGTCGCCTCTGTCACTGATGTCGTAAAAATGATGAATCAATCTGGGTATGTCCAGCTCTCCGTTGTGGGCTAGAGATCGAGCCTCGTGCAGAGTGAGCCCACACATCCATCCCAAAGCTTGGGCGTGGCCAAAACGGGGGTGAGGTATGATTTCCTCATCACGCCGGGATTCCATTAGTGCCTGAAATTCTTTAATTGTCAGGCATATTTCTTGTCCCTCAAAGCTAAAAACATGTGTAATCGGGTCCCAGCATCTAGCCGCAGCGTAAAGGAAGAGAAAGCAAAGTGGAGTTTGGCTCAACGAAAAAAGTGCATTTATGCCAAAACCCCGAAAATTTACCTTTTTTGAGCCATCTAAAGTCGCAATCCAATCCGAGAGCTTTTCGATAAAAAATGGCTCCATTTGTGGAAGAATTTAAGGCTGAAATGAAGTTCTGGAGAAGAATTCACAAAGCTCAACCTTTTATAGAAGATAAGGCAGTGAGTGGAAGCCAACTGTCAACAATCTGGAGTTACTTCACATTGATGGCCGACAGATGGCCGGCAGGCCACCTCTTGTGGCCGGCAGGTGGCCGACAGGCTCCTTCTGTGGCCGACAGCCTCCTTTTCATCCCTGCCGTCCACCTGTACTAAACAATGCTGAAAGCATGTGTTTTATTCTGCTCTTTGTGTGTTTTAAGGTCTTGTTTTGAGTCAGTTTGTTGAGTTGTATTTGAGTTGTTTTGTTTTGTTTATCGAGTTGTTGTTTTGTTTATCGAAGTTGTATGTTGCATTTTGTATTTTGGTTGTTGGTTGGTTCGTTACCCGATTAAGAATTTTGTTTCAATCAAGTGCTCTTGGCCATTTCAATTCCATGTCCATTTTCATGCAATATGGTGCTCATGATGCAAAAATGACAACACACTTTTCATAAAAACTGCGAGGTTTTATTCCGATCATGGTTTTTTTACAAAAGAGGAGTACAAGTTTTTAGAGCAAAATGAAACCTATCTGAAGCTATACATCTGCTAATGCTACTAAACAAAAAGAAACTAAGCAAAAAATCAGAAAATCAATGCTAGTTGCCTCATGCCCGAGAGGCCCTCTTCGTCCTCTTCTTCAGAGGAGAGGACTTTGAGGCATTATCTCTGTTGGCTTCACTGTCTGAATCTGTCTCTGAACCTGAGTCGGAATTGTCTCCGTTCCCTGCCCCAGTATCATCACGTTCGCTCTTGGGACCAGAGCCAGCACCATCATCTCCACTCTCAGATGACTCAGAATGCTAACTCGCTGCCTCTTCAAAGTCGCTGGTCTCAGCATCATCACTCACTCAAGACTGGCTCTATAGGACTGCTCCGGCCTCGGGTACCCCCTATCTCTGCCTCTCATTCCTGTTGTAGGAGGAGGCACTGTTGGTGCTAGCGCTACTGTTGCTGTCGTTGCCGAAGCCATCGATATAGCTGGGATTTGGAAAGGCGATTGTCAACATATTAGTTATAGTCTGTATATCAGATGCAAGTATGGTGTGTATATACAGAAAACAGATATAGTTTGTAATTACAGTGTGTGAGTGCAGTGTATTAGTATAGCGACCCAGGTTTTGGACTCGACCTTCTTCGTATTCCGGACTTGGGTTTGCAACATAATATTGTATCTGTGTTCCATTTTCCTCCTTTAACCCTTGAATTTGAGTTTTTAATTGTGTTAGGCATATTTGAGACTTGTTGGTTGTTAGTTGGTTCAAATAGTTTCTTCCCAGATTTTGGCTTCCTCACTTGAGCGAGGCTTTCTGCGCTCGAGCGAGCTTTGTGAAACCTGCTTCTTTGCTCGAGCGAGATTTCCTTTGGTCGAGCTAGTTTTAAGGGTCTTCAGGTTTTTCTCGGACGCAGTTTCTGCTCGCGTATTTGTCTCTTCGCTCGAGCGAGGACTCTTGCGCTCGAGCGTGCGTCTGCCTCTATGGCAGACCTGAAACTTTGAATTGTGCGCTCGAGCGACACTTCTTGCGCTCGAGTGAGGTCGCTTGTTGCATTTGGTCGCTCGAGCGACAAATCCTTCGCTCGAGCGAGGATCGCGATCTCAGCTTTTTAAATATCATGATTTTAGATCATTTGGACACAACATTTTCTTACTCTTTATTTCTTTTCTCTCCCTTCTTGAAACCCTAACTTTCCACCATCAAATACCTCTCCTACACTCGTGGTTCACCTGAAATCGTTTGCTAGGGGTGGAGAGCACTTGAAGAGGGTCATCCTCAACCGATTGGATTGTGGATTTGGGGTAGGTACGTGTTGGGGCTTGGATATTTGGTCTTATAGTCGAGGTAGGGATACTTTTACCCTTATATGTCTTCTTCATTGAAGAGATTTATGGTATTTAAGGTGATTTGTGGACTAATTGATGGTTTGAGAATATTCACCCACATTCTTCATTTTTTATTTATTTATTTTGATTATTCCTTGTTTATCAATGGTAAGACATAGATAAATAATGGAGAATTGTAATGTGGGCATTGATGTGATTAGAGAAATGGTGACTTGACTTGAATGTTATAATTCCTTGAATTTATGTGTTGCTTATCTATGATTATGCTTGATGTTCAAATGTGGAAGTGAGATGTGATTTAAATTGTTGATATGCATGAGTCCTTGTGTGTGTGTTAGTGAAGAGTAGAGATAGTGTTGTGTTAGTACCCACGCAGGGAGTTTAAAAAGGTGCCCAATTACCCTGTCTAGGCTTATCGCTGGACGAATGTGGGGAAAATGTTTTTGGCTGTCCACATAGTCCCGCCGTATAGTAGCCGGCAAAAGTGGGAAAATGGATGATTTTCTTAGGGTGCCCACCTCCTGCCATATAGTAGCCGGCGAATGTGGGGGTTGTCTTTAAAAAGTAAAGGTTGTGCTTGGTTGGGTTCATGTGGAGAGGAGTGTGGTCTATCTCTCATGTGTGTGGATATTTAATTGTAGTACATGATTGAGGTGTATTGCATTTAACATATTATCTCAAAATACTTCCTTATGAATTGTTGTCCGTTGCCTATGAAAACAAATCTCATTAGAACATTTTATCGCATGAAGGCCATTATCTCGTTCAAATGATTAAATATATGGAAAAATGTATTCCTACTGGGCAACTAGCTCAACCCAAATTTAATTTTTTTTTCAGGAATCGATGAAGGTTAGTCTCATTGAAGGATTGGTTCAAGCTCTAGCTTTATCAACTTTTGGAAACTAATTGAAGTCAAGAACTCTAATAGTTGTGTGTTAATTTTGGGACTTTGTAACAAAATTATTTTCTCTTATGTTTGTAATGTTGTATGCCCAAGGGGTCTTATTTTTGTAAGTTGTCTAGTTCACTGAACAGAGAGAAAATACTTGAACATAATGGGAACGTAACATATGTAATGTAAACGCTCAACTCTGTGTTCAATGAGAAAGATGATCTTGTAGGTATTATATATATATATGGATGATCTTGTGGGTGTTTATGAATATGGTATTGGTGTATGTAAAGGTGTGATTTTCCAGGGCGTTACAATCAGATATAGTGTGTCAGATGCAGTTTGGAAAAGACTACAATTGAAATGTTGATGTATCAGTGGAAATTTGATAGCATGAAGTACAAACTAGATAAATTACAAGGATGTCGTAGAGACCGAGCAACGTCTCTCTCCTTTGTACCATGCCCATCTGTCAAACCCCAAACCCGGGTATGACCGGTCATAGCGCACAGGGCCTTAGCCCAAGGCACACGTAAGCCTAAACATGAATCCATAATCACATTGACCAACTATACAATAGTCTAGTAATAAATAACCAAACTAATCTAGTGACATGCCACAAGTATAAACGGAAAAACCAACCGTAATCAACACCATCCAAACTTATGGGATATAAACAACCCGCATATCAAAATAATCCTAAATGAACCTCAACAAAAATAAAAAGAAATATGTACAAACTTGACATAACAATCTAAAACAAAATAAATGAATGTCCTAGAGGTCCATGCAATTGAGTCCCCGCTACACCATGACTCCACGCTAAGTCCTTCTAACACCTGGAAGTGATAAACAACTAAGTCAGCTAATAGCTCAGTGAGTAGCAACATGGATAGTAAATGCAGTTTTGAAAACATGGTTTAATTCCAAAATAAGATATATATCACAGAAACTAGATTGGCATACACTTTTGATAAAGATAATCTGTTTCAAAAAGAAGGTTCCACAGTTCAACAGTTAAAATACTCATGTCTCTCAAGAACATGATAAATGACATTTTTCACTTAAAACAGATTACAACATGAACACCAATAATTTTCTGGGTACCAAGAATAACAAGTGACATGCCACACAGTTCTCAAGGCAATAAGCCCATTGGATCCAATAGCGAACTAAGAGTCATCCTCGGGGTGGCAACCCGGCCCTTTTCTCTAAGACGATCCAATTGAAGGTCACCTAGCCTAACCTAGATCTTTTCCTTACAATCGTTGAGCACTAGAGTCATTACGGCCCAACCCGGATCTGTTCCCTAGTGGCCAGAGTCACCACACACAGTGGAATAATTTTCCTAGACTAAAACATATAGATGGTCCCAATAATCAATACACATTAGTTTCGCAAAACATGGTAGTTCACCATTATAAACATGAGACCAAAACAAATAGTTTACAGTATGCCAAGTTCACACATGTTTCAGAAATAATTTGATTCCATTGATAATATAATAATTTATCAAAACAATTTAGTCCTGAAACAACAATTTAATTTTCCAACAGTTCAGGGTAGGGGAACATTTATAAAAATATGTAGCATGAAACTACTCACTTGAAAACGAAATAATATAATCCTCAAATAGAGTATAAAAGTCCAACTAGTGCCCTGAACCAAGTATGAAAACTACACGTCACTACTAATTTAAAAAATACTAAAGAATAAGAACTAAGTAACCCCAAACTAAAGCGCACTAACACGGCTCAACCCAACTCACTGTTACTCTTAAATATTACCTAAGTTCATGTTCTTTAAGGTCTAAAATCACCCAAGACATGGGTTCAAATCGAAACTTAATTAAAAGTAACTTTAAGATAAAATAGAATTTTAAACAAGCTTTCACAATCTATTCGCTGACTTTGAAAATTACAAAACCCACTCCACGCTATTCGAAAAATTCCAAAACCCTCCAGATATCAACTAATATATCCTAAGTTTCAAACCCAAATGGTTTCACTTGATTTGCTTATCAAAATAATTATTTACAATTAATTATATCCAAAAAGGTTGTTTTCTGCAGCACTTTAAAGAAATTGACGGTTCTCTTAGTATACATGAGTAATCAGTGCAAGGCCAAAAATTTAAGAAACTAGACTCGTAACCAGTTCTAATGACACTAATTTGATAATTTTCAGATTTATACCCAAAGAGAACAACACTTCTGAAATTACTGTTTAACACCAGTTTTCTGGACAGATTTGAATGCACTAGTTAATATAGATTTTGACTCCCAAAAATTATGAAAAAATTCTGATACGCAATTCAATATGTAGTTAATCTACTGTAAAAATTTCAATTCAAAATTCATCCGTTTGATATGATTCCTCGATTTTTAAAGTTTGTGGTTCTGTGTAGAATTTTTGGACTAAGAATTACACCCATTCTTTATACATGAATTTAACTCCTCAGCTTTCTTAACAGTATATATATACACACAAAATACATAAACCTACAACCTCTCCATCAATGAACTAAATAATAATAGAATAACGATAAAGAACAAAAATAAAATAAAGAAGAAAGCTAGAAACCTACCACACACCCAAAAGTTCTTCCTTGTTTGCAACCCCCTTTTTTTTTTTTCTTCTTCTTCTTTTGTCTCAACCTCTCTCTCTCCCGTGGTGGCTCCTGTTGCTGCTATAAATTGTATTAGGCAACCTAGGGTTCCATTATGTATCTACACAAATGGCCCTAAAATATTATCTTTTGTTTTAATTTATTTTCTCTCTTCGTTAATTTAAATAAAATATAACTATTATTAGATCAAAATATACTAACTAATTTGTCCCATATTTGTTTTTAAAATAATAAATCTTGCCTCTAAATTAAAGACTTTCACCATAAATTTATTTTAGGTTTTAAAATTAATTAAAAAATCATTCAGTAATATTTAATTTCCACATTAAGATTCACAAGCAAAATATTTGAGATTGTAAAATAATTATTACCTACCTATTTATTTGATTTGTATGTTTGGGTTCTCACACCATCAATAAGGCTATCAACTCGAGAGCGCCCCTTGTGTACTCTATCGATGCCTACAAGTGCATTTGGATGATCAGTGTTCGTAATAGACATATCTGAAATGAAATGTGGAGTACAAATTGTAAAGTATGGTCCATACCTTAGTCGGGTCTCGAACCTCGACAAGCTCATGATTAGCCGCTGCAGGCTCAATCAGGAAGCTTTGGCCAGTCAGTCCTCTGCCCCGCACGAGAAGCCCCTCTAGCACGGGCCCTAGTCGCCCTAGTTACCTTGGTCACCCTATGCACCTCTCTCGCTGTAGCAGCTCTCGCCTCTTCGCCTCCACGAGCGCCTGTCAAAGGTGGCATGAGATGGGTCTAAATAAAGGTCGCGTAGTCACCCTCTGCCCTGAAGTAGTTAGCATCTAAGCCCACCCTAAACTGAGTAACTACATCTATAAATAGGCTGTCTGCTGGTCTCATGGACTCAGGAGTTGCCAACGGAATGATCGGGTTCGGTAAGCCCACAATCTGTCGGATGAACCACTCACTCAGGAACCAGGCCTGATAGACTGGACCTTCAAGTAGAATGTGAAAGCGAGAAGTGGCCCAGGCCCTGGCGTACTGGTCCCTTATCAAAGTCGGCATCATGGCCCAAGGCTGCTACATGATCTGCAAACAGAGAGTGTATAGATTGTTAGTTCCTGTCAGTTACTAAAATGTGAATCAGAACAGTGTTAAGGCAAAAGTGGCTATGTTTTGGGTTACCTTGTGGGCAGCCATCGTGTCGAAAATAGTGTCGGAAGAATGTGAAGGTCTCGCGACTCCGACGCTAGCACCTACTGTCAGACCGCCTCGAATAAGGAATTGCCAGTGGGAGCTCCTTTACGGGCTTTGGGGTGAGAGTCGAAAAATAAGCATACATCCATAACTGCGAAGAAAATGCAGTGATATGAAAGCACAATGTATGAACAGATGCAGAAAGTGCAAAGCAGAAAACACAAGTGTTGAACAAATATAAAGCAGAAAATGCAGAATAGAAAGTGTAAAGTGCAAAGAGGGAACTAAAATGCATACCTCCCAGGCTTGCCAATAGCCTCCGATCAACTCTCCCCTCAGGCGGGAGGTAGAGCTCATGTAGCCATACAGGGTGGCGAGGCCAGTTCCACTCCAATTATAGAAGTGAACCCAAGAAAGGGTCACCAGGACACTCAATAGGTATAAGCCCACGATGTTCCACCTGTTCGAAAACAAGGTGGTACTGAGGACAAACATCAGAAAACCCCTGGCGTACTGCTCCATCTCCTCTACTGTCTCAGGCTTACTCCATCAAAACCGCTCAGCAAACTAGCTATACCTGACCATGCCTGTCCGATACGAGGGTGGACGCGCTCCGGTAGCTCGACCTAGGCGGCCTCCCTTGTGGCCAACGGCCTCTCTTTGATTCCTGATGATGTTTTGTGTCTTTATTTCCCAAGAAGTGCAAGGAAGGTTCACTGTTGGGTTCAAATTGTCCCTACGGAAGCTTAAAACTGTGTTTTCGGTGCGTGATGTTCATTACTTGTCAACATGAATGAGGTGTATCCTTTTTAAACATATTGCAACTCCTCCAAGAAGTAAATCGAAAGGTGCCATTGAATGTCGCTTTTGTTCATTTTGCCTTCGTTCTCCTTTCGTTCTCTATTTGTTGCATAGAATATGCATTTCACATATTTGTTGCATAGAATATGCATCTCACATGTATTGTTGCATAGAATATGCATTTCACATATACATATTGAATGCGTACCTCGCATCATTTCAATTTCGCATAAAATATGCTTTTGTTTCTTGCATAGAACTTGTTCACTTTGTGCATCTATCGCACACCCCTCTATTGTTTCATCTCAAGACGTGTGAAGCACGCACCCGAGCAATTTTCTTGTTATCTCAGGATGCGTAACGCGTGGCCCTGGGTGGGTTTCATCTTAGGACGTGTGAAACGCGAGCCCGAACAGCTTTCTTTTATCTCAAGACGCGCGAAGTGCGGCCCTGGATGGGTTTCATCTCAGGACGTGCGAAGTACGCGCTCGAGCGGTTGTTTATCTTAGGATGTGTAATGCGCGGCCCTAGGTAGATTTCATCTCAGGACACGTGAAACGCAAGCCCAAGCGATTTTTCTCATCTTCTCACAATTTCACCATGATTAGAGTTTCTCGAGACGTGTGACATGCGGCACTGGGCGGGTTTCATCTTAGGACGTGTGAAATGTGGGCCCGAACCATTTCTCAAGGCGCGTTACACATGGTTCTGGGAGTGTTTTATCTCGGGACGCGTGAAATACGGCCCCGAGCGGCTTCTCTTGTTTCTCGGGATGCGTAAAATGTGAGCCTAAATAGGTTTTCTTGTTTCTCTGGACACATGAAACGTATCCCCAAGTGGTTTTCCTTTGTTTCTCGAGACGCGTGAAATGCGACCCCGAGTGGTTTTTTCAGTTTCTTAGGATGCGTGAAACACAACCCTGAGCAGTGTTTTCTTTCCTCGTCTCTTGTTTTTGGCGTGGTTAGAGTGTGATTTTATTCTTTTTACATGGAACCTGTTTTGGTTTTAAGCTTGAAGCTGCTCATTCATATGTTGTTATCTCATTATTTCTTATTGCATTTGTATTCCTTATTGCATCATCTCACATGATCATGAGTTTTCAAAATAGCCAACTTCGTGTAGCACGTGAGTCCAGCTTTCAAAGTTGCATTGTGCATATCATTTGCATCTTGCCCCAGAACTACGCTTGTTTGATTCCTTGCAAAGGGATACATAGGTAACCTGCGGGCGCAACCATTTTTTTTTTTTTTTGTCTTGATTGTTTGTCTAAGTCTTACGGCCTTGTCAAAATGGGTCGTCTTTGGGCTTTGACATTCACTCACATCATTTCATGACTCCAAGTTTTGTTAAAGAAGGGCAATTGTAAACACTCCATTTTTGATGGCCCTTACGACTTGGACACCATCGCATGCACACCCGATGATGAGTTTATTGCTTGCCAAGTGCTCGAAGTCCTTAACGGAATGCCGCAACTTTGAACCTTTCAAACCATACACCCTTGTTGCCTCATTCTTGGACCAAGCCTTGGTCGTTCAAGCCTGCAACCCTTGGTGGCCTGCCGGCCACCTTATTGGGCTACTGGCCACTGATGTGGCCTGCCGGCCACCATTTCTTTTGCAGATATTTTGTGCCAACTGTTTGCACAGATGTACGCATCTGCACCCATGTGTAGGGCTGGATATCCTTGTAGAAAAATCATGTTTTCTATAAATATTGGAGATCCCTCTATCATGTTTCAAGGTTAGAAAATTTTGAGATCAAAAATTTTCCTCTCTCTACCAAATCTCTACACTTTTGCCTACAATTCCTTAACCTCTGCCTATACACCCTTAACCAAATCTTCTCATCTTTGAGCTGAGGTGTCTTTGAGCTTGGTTTGTGCTCTAAAGGGTGTTGTTTGCTTGGTTTTGTTGCTTGAATTGCTTCTTCTCTTTAAGAGGTAGAAGGCTTTGTCTATTAACTTACTTTCTCTACTATTATTCTTGCCGTTTTCCAACTGATTTTGGGTTGTAAAACTTCTGTATTTTTGGAATGAAACTTGGGTCCTAAGGCCATTAAAGGTTGAGGGGTAGTTCACTCTTCTTTATACCTTGTTTTGGAGGTCTTAGCCCTTGTGTTTCCTACCCTTTTACTATCTTTTTCCTAGCTTTTAAACACTGATTTTCAGAGCTTTTTCAGTGACCAAAATCATGTTTTGAAATCCAAATTTGGAGGGGTTAGCCTCCCCTCCTTTGTCTTGCTTGCTAGCCCAGTTTTGGCATGTTTTAGCATATTAATCTAGATTTTTTAGCTCAATTCCAGCATGTCTTAGAGCTCGTTTGAGACTATTTTAGCTCTATTTGTGGCTGTTAGTTGTATTTGAGCTTTGTTTTGCATGCTTGTAGTGTAATAGTCCTCATAAGCTTGGTGTTCTAGGCCTTAGACATCATCTTGTTTGAGTTGATAGCATTTATTTGTGCTTTCTCACTCATTTTCAGCACTAATAATCTTTGCAACCTCCCTGCTTTCTTAGATTTTTGTTTTGCTTTGAAAGTGGTTCAAACTACTTGTTTGTTGAAAGCATGAGATTGAGGTGTCCTGCTTAATGGTTTAATCCCTTAGGGGGTTCATTACCAACGGTATGATGTCTCTTTCATGCCTAAGACAATTCTTGGTTTGAGTCTTCTTTCCATTAGAGGACTTAATCTCACCTTTTGGACTCAATTGGTTAAAGGATGGATGGTAATCTAAAATGAGTAACTAAAACTTGGAATTAAAAGTGAGCAAGATAATAATTTGGTTGTGTTCAATCGGATATTAATTGAACACATGGAAACTTGAACTATTTCATACTCGTTAGTGATTAAATGATTCAAGCTTCCAAGGTCACCACTTCCCTTGATCATTCATGAAAGGGAGGAGGTTTGTGTCTTGTTTTGCATTTATTGAACTTGCACACTTGGTTTCATAAGCCATCATGCAATGAAATTGCATCCATTGAAGGTTTATGAACCGAACTTGCTACTCCTTTGATTTGTTCATGGAAATGAGGGGTGAGTTGTACAAACAAACCCTTGAAATACCCTGTATATGCTCTGTTTGTCCTCTGTTGTAGCAAGGAACATTGGGCAGCAATGGCCGGCAGGTGGTCGGCAGACCACCTTTGATGGCTGGCCGGCCATCACTGGTGGTCGACTACCCTCATCACTGGCCGGCCGACCATTGATGCAAATTTCAACAGCATGTTCATCAAGCAGAGCAGAGTTATTTTGGAAGTGGGCAACAGTGTTAGTGTTCTATTGTGCAACAGAGGCTCTCTGGAAGCAAAACAGTGGCTTTTCGGGTGGAAATTGAGCATGTGCATGAGCATTCCTCGCATATTGAGCATGTTTGAGTTTAAATATTTAGCTTTGATATGTGTTGTAATTAATTAGTTAGTTTCGTTATTCGATTTCGTTTTGTAATTATTTTAGTTTGCTAGAATAGTTAATTCAAGTGTTGTAATAATTAGTTAAGTAGTTTAGCTAATTTAATTTGTTTTGTAATAGCTAGCTTAAATTAGCTTAGCTTAGCTTAATTAGTTAGCTTAGTTAACTAGTTACTTCAATCGGACTTTCCTTCGTAAGAGCGCAATGTAATAACTTATATGTCTTCCAACCCTACGTCTTTCTCCCTTTTATTTACTAGCTTATGATGGTTAGTTTAGGGACATCATGTTTTGTTTAGCATACTTCATGTTTGCATCCATTTGTATTGCATGCACCGAGGCTCAGTTCATCATTCTAACTGCATCGTTAGTTTAATACTTCTTTGAATATGTGCTTAGACCGCATGCTATCAAATTGACTCACATGCCATATTAGTAGCTGAGCCTATTAATTGCATATTGCATGCGTTGCATTAGTCATATTGCATGAGTTAAGATCATGCATTTTTCTAACTCAATTCTTTTTTTTGCTTGGAGTACTAGATGAGTCTTTACTCACTTTAGCATGATTGCATGAGTGTGCTTGTTGCCATGCCTAGCATGCTTGCCATGAGGCTAAATGCTTAAGTGTTAAATTGCTTAAATACCCGTGGATGAAGGCTTGTTGCTTTAATATGAACAATTTGGGCGATGTTCATATTCGATCACTTCTTCAAGTGATACATATTTCGAAACAATTTTCAAAACAAATATGAATCAAGTGTTCCAATTCTTGCAATTTTAGTCTATACTTGTGTGTGTGCGCATCACATGGTAAATGCTAGCCTTACAAACCAGAACAAGAGCATATAATGTACATAAGATTCATATCATAATTAGCAGAGGCTGATCTTTGATCAGGCGAGCGGGGGTGCTCAAATGTATTCATGACCTTCCCCTCTCATTCCTAAGTTCTCTATCCGAGACAATCTTGGTGATGACGGACGCGTGGCCTTTGGCACGAGTCATGGGTTTCCTGAATTTCTCCAAAACAAAAAATATTTAGGTGGCGACTCTGTATCTGGCAAAGCAGTCCATTTTTGGCAATTTGATTCAAAATTGATTTTCCAAAAGATTTGCCAAATTTGGACACTTTGGTGTTTATTAATTTCACATTGCACTTGTGAGATTAGATTCAGAACTGCGAGAGTCCGAACTATAGGGCTTATATTCAAACTTTCGAAAGGGGGTGCGAAAAAGCTGAGCTATAGCGTCTTGCCTCGCCATGAACTATACGATGGCCTCAATTAGGAGACAATCAACTGTCCTCATAGATGGTGGAGGCGAAGCAGGAATAATGGGATCCGGTGACCCCAGGGTCTGGCACACGAACCACTCCCCGAGATACCAGGTCCTGCAGAAAGGACCCTCCAACAGGATCCGCATCCGAGAGGTGTCCNTAGAAACTGGCTCAATACCCAAGCCAAAAAGTACAAAAACTAGTATTTGCATACTGCTCAAAACAGTGCGTGCCATTCCCACGTTTGGAGTAAACTGAGTGCAGTGCCGCCCGCAGGTGGTTCATCCCTCGATCACATATTCATTACTATCCCCAAGTTCACTGATCCAGTGGTGATAGACTCTGCTGAGATGGTGCGGCAATGACCTTGTTGTCAAACAAATCCTGTACATCATGGCCTAGACGAAAGCAGCTATCGGTCTCATGACCAGTTTGTTGATGGTACGCACAGTACTTAGTCTGGTCATGCTTTGGAGGGAGAGGATCAGGTAAAGGCTGTTGTTCCAATGGTTTCAGATGTCCCTTCCGGATTAAGACCTCTAGAGCCTTTAACAAAGGCATGTAAAGTGGGGTGAAAACCCTCTTGACTCGGGGTGGATATTTGGTTTTCTGTGAGCTACTTCTGGATGCACCGGTGAATGGGGTAGCCTTTTTTGATGTGGTGGTGGTGACCATGCCCACCTCAGAAGATCTTGTGGCCACATCGCCACTGGTGGTCGTATTCGAACTGCGGGAAAACGCCCGCCTAGGCTGCTCCTTCTCCTGGTCGATAAGGCCCTGCTTCATGGCATCCTTGATCTGTACCCCAATCTCATGTAGATTTGCAAAGGTGGGAAGGGGGAGGACGATAAGCTTTTGCATGAGTTTTGGCTGGAGGTTGCGCACAACTATCCGGATCTGATCCTTATCAACGGGCTTGACGGTCATCATTGAAGCCTTAGCCCTCCAGCAGGCCACAAAGTCGGAGAAGCTCTCTTTTGGCTCTTGCCTTGTTGTCTCGAGATCACGGGTCCGTGACCTCGATCTGGTTATTATAGGAGTATTGAGCAACGAAGGGCCTCGGCCATCTCCTCCTAGTTCCTTTTGATGGGATCCTCCAATTTTGCGTACCAGATAGCCGCTATACTTGACAGGGTCCGGCCAAACAATGATAGCTTCTGTACTCTGGTGAGGCCCCATCGGCCTTAAGATATCTGAAAACAATCTCAGGTGCACCATGGGGTCCCCGGACCCATCAAATCGGTCAATTTGAGGCATCTTGAACCGATCTGGCAGCGTCACAGCTGCGTCCGTATACCCATCCTCGATGTCGGGAATAGACCTGACTCCTTGGGATTTCTTAAACATTTTTTCCAACTTACTCAGCTTCAGCGCTGGGGTCTGCGTCGAACTCAAAGGGGGAGTCCGGTACATTGATAGGCGTGGGCGCCTTGGATAGTTGCAGTAGAATCGGGGGCGGAGCTGGACCTGTCGGAATGTCCGTACCTTCCTAGGACATTAGCTGTCTCCCGGGTGTCTGAACCCCTGGTGGTGGAGGAGCTTGATGCGAAGCAGATGCTCCGGTTTGTTGCTCTAGTCTGGCAATTGTCTCTGCCTGTTGGGCTATGACCACGCCCTGTTGCTTGGCGAATTCTGCTTGACGGGCAGCGTCTTGCTGCATGGCTTTCATACTATCCTGGAGTTGGCACACCATTTCTTCCAGACTCGACATATTGTCCTGATTCGACTGAGCAACCGGTATATATGTGTCTGCAGTAGGCTCGGAAATCTCAACCCGACTGCTCAAAGATCACTGATTTGGTAGCTGTTATATTGGTGGTCTGTGCCTGACTAGCCTTCTCTGACCCGGGGGATAGTGAAGCCTTCTGAAGTTATGGTTCCAAGACTACCCTAGCAAAAGAGAAAACAGACAGCATCTCAGCCCAATTTCACTGGAACGGATAGTGGAACGACTGTACTCAATACTGATAACTGTTCCCCAAATATCTGCCTGTAAACTGATACCCTCGGGTAAAAACTGATTCCCCAAATACTGATGTTGATGCCCACAGGCTGATACCTAGACTTGCAAACTGGTATATGCGTTCCTATAGAGATACACTCTAAAAGCACATAGCAAGTAAGAGAGAGCCAAAACACCCCTATGTTGGGGTAGGGTTTCCCTGTCCTATTTTGTCAGGAGCTAGGGTTTCACTATGCACGCAGCGGTTTCAAACAACCTATGATCGGGTAAGCAACCTGTCCTAGTTTGGAATGGTCACTATGGATTCCGAATATGCACTAGGTCGAATGGTCGAAAAGGGTGCCCCGGTAAAACCGGGGTTTGTGTTCCCATACTGGCAGAGCCCGCAACCGGTCAGCCTTATGGCATGCTTTGACAAAGTCAAGCCTCCGGCAAACCGCTCAGGAATAGCAGATGGCCAACACGGTGTCCTAGGCGCACCAATGCACATGCAATGCAAAGAAACACATAAGTGTAGTCAAAAAAGGATATCACGAGTTCGAGTCAAGCTTTCTAAAATCCCCAGCAGAGTCGCCAGAAACTGTAGACGCGCCCTTGGGCTTCGCTCTACAGTTCGGACTCCTTTTGTTGTCACGGTTCTTAATCTTGAACCAAAGAGTCCAAATCCGGCAAATCGTTTGGAAAAACAGATTTTGAAAAGAAGTGCCAAACATGGACTGCTTTGCCAGATACAGAGTCGCCACCTAAATATTTTTTAATGGGAAATTTAGGAAACCCTGACTCGGTGCCAAAGGCCACGTGTCCGTCATCACCAAAGTTGCCTCGGCTCGGGAGCTTGGGTACGATTGGGGAAGGTCAGCTATGAGCACCCCCTCTCGCCCGGTCCGAAGACCGGCCTCTACTAACCGTGATATCCGTTTTTGAAAACGTTATGTGTTCTTATCCCAGTTATTAGCCTAGAATTACTATGTTATGCGCACGGCAAACAAGTATAGACCAAATCGCCTAAATTGGAACAAAGCATTTCATGTTTGTTTTGAAAACGGTTTGCTACTCACAAGTAGGCTAAAATGCGGATTTTGCCACTCTCAAGTGGGCTTAAAACTCACAGCTTTCATGCATTATTCCAATTTAAGTAATTTGACCTCCATCCACAGGCATTCAAGCAGTTATATCACATAAATAACTAGCCTCATGGTAATCATGCTATTATGGCAACACTCACACGCATGCAAGGATGCTAAAGCATAAAAAGCTTACCTAGTACTCCAAGCCAAAACAGAAACTAGTTAGTAATCATATGCATGATCCTAGTTTATGTTAAGATGGCTAATGCAACGCATGCAAAGATGCAATCTAGACAGGCTCGGCTATCCTAAACATGGCATGTGAAATGCTTCAAATAACACGCATTCAATTTGGAAATTGAAGTACAATGCAGTTAGCGTGATGTACCGAGCCCGGTGCATGTAAACAACTGTATGGATGCAAACATGCTGTCATGCTGTTATGCTAATTTAAATATGCCCTAGTCTACCATCATAAGCAAGTAAATAAAAGGGAAGAAAGACGTGAGATTGGAAGACATACACACACTCACGCACACTTATTACAAATACGCCCTCACTCGGAGGGACCGAATAAATATTACAGTCCGAACAAATAATACTAAATTAATTATTACAAAGCATCTAATTAATTAACAAATTAAATGTAAAGAAGGTGGCCTCAGCCCTGCCTCGGAATGCGTGAATAATGCATGCTCGAGTCCGTCTTGCCCGGAAAACCCATGCCATGCTACTGCTGCCTCTGTTTTACACTGCCCTGCTTCTCCAAAGACTGCCAAAGTCCTGGAACATGTTTCTTGCACACTGTAGTAGAATACTATCGGCTAGAGGAAATGCCCACCGGCCATCTAGAATTTCCATCGGCTGCTTAAGGGTTATCGGCCATTCATAAATGGCCGGTCGGCACTAAATGTTGCCGGTCGGCAGAAACTTCCTGCAGAAGACAGTTTTGACAGCAACAGAAAACAGACAGTGCATGGCATGAAATTTCAGGCGTATGTAAGCATGGCCACTCTCCCAATCATGTGACGGGCTCAAGGGAGTATGGCCCTTGGCCGGGCTATCAATTGTGCATTTGATGCATGATAGCCTAAGGAGCCAAGGTTTCAATTTAATGTAAAAATGCATGCAACACACAAATGAGGACCAAGACCCTATCATGTCGAAGTCAAGGGCCCCGGTGACCGAGGGTTGAGATGTGTTTTGTCACTTTAAGTACAAACACCCCTCATCCCTCACACTTGGTTTGACACCCCAAACCAAGCAATGCAATGCATGTTATGCAAACATGGCTCAAATGTAACATGATACTAAGATGCAAAACATGCCAGATGTGATGCAATCTATCATGTTAAGTATGCAAAATGCGAATTATATGAGATGCAAATGCGATGCAAACATGGACCAATACGCCATAAGGCTAGCATGGGACAATATGTAATGAACCAAATGAGCAACAAGCATATGATAAGCATGCAATGGTGGACTTAAACCATAAATGGCAGGCCTCAACCTTGCCATAAACAGTGGCTAAAATGCCCAAAAAGGTGGACAATATACACAACAAACATGCAAGCTAATGGGCCTAAAGCTAAGGCACAAAAGAGAGTACTATGCTTCCACTAGGGGTGGGCGCGGGTCGGTTGCGGCCACGGAACCTCCAACCCGCCATTCGTCCGCCAAATTAGCGGATTAGAGAAAATCAATCCGCATCCGTCCGCCAATCCGGCGGATATGGATTGAGCGGATGGCGGTTTGGCGGATGGATGTGAAATCGGTTTGGCGGTTTAATATTTTACAAATTTTCAACATAATTCAACTTGTGCACTTCTTCAAAATATATATATTATATATATATTATACAGTCAATGACTAAAAAACTATTACAATTACTGTATCTCTCATCCAAAAAAGAAAGTTTGAAACTTTAGAATATCACAATTACTGCATGGCTCATCCACATATTACAATCACAGCATGATTCATCCACATAAAGTATTACAATCTGTGGTTCTTAAAATATAATAACAATTCAAACACTAAAACATGAACAGGACAGTAGTAGAGATTGTATGTCTCTGTATCGTTACATCTATATATGTTTTTGAAAACAAAAACAACTAGCATATATCATATTCTATTTATTATTTTTAGAGTTAAATTTAAAAATCAAAAAATATAGATAAATAATACGTTTATTTTTTTCAATTCAAAAAAATATATTCAAATTGAAAATATTTTTTCAACAGAATATTTAAACTGTTTTTCAATTGAAAACACAAACAAAATATTTTAAACAAATTGAAAACATAAAGTCTTATAAATTATTATGGGTGCTCGCAGTTTGGCGGTTCGGTTGCGGCCAAAGGAATCTCAAATCCGCCATCCGTCCGCCAAATTGGCGAATTGGAGAAAATCAATCCGCAACCGTCCGCTCGTCATCACGCATCCGTCCAAAATGCGGCGGATCGGTTCGGTTCGGTCGGTTTTGGCGGATCGGTATATCCGCTGCTCACCCCTAGCTTCCATAAACATGACCACTCATGGCATGATTTATTCAGCCCAAAACAAAGCTTCAATGCATCAAAACACACCCCAAAATCCCATGATATGGCAGCCCAAATACCTAAACATGGTAGCATACATTATGACCACCCTTTAAGGCACAAGACTACAACACTTTAAGGCATGAATGAGATGATAAATGGAAACATGTAAGCATGGTATAGGGACTGAAATAGCATGAGAAGTGACTCCAAATCATTTAAACAACTTAAACAAAGCATGCTAATGACTCACTCACTCAAGGCCATCATGCTAGAATACAAAGGAGCTATACAAAGTATGTCAAACATGACAAAAATAGTGGCCAACAGACCTAAAGCATGTCAAATCATGACTAAAAACTTCAATAAACTAAGCCAAAACATGAAGATATACTAGGCTAAGCACATGGCCCATTTCTAGGCAAGATGGAGCATTACAAAAGAAGTATAAAATGCATGCTAAGGACCAACAAACCACCATGAGACAGAGATATAATATGACCCAAAACACCCCGAAAGACTCTGAAATGGTACCAAATGCAACTACTCATGCATGCTATCCTTATGAGCCAAAAACATGCACAAATGAGACACAAAGGGAGAGGGGTGTCCCCCCCCTACACAAGACCTCAAACCACCTTCCTCACCACCGAAAATCCACTAGTTTTCAGTGGTGAGAAGACAAAAACACCCAAGAAAACAAAGCCTCACAAAGAAAGCATCAAAAAGGCCAAATAAGGCCTAAGAGGGTGAGTTTGAACTCAAACCACAAAACACCCTTAATGAAAGTTCTAAAGCATGAAAATATAAGCTTTTTTTATGTTATACACAAAGCCTAAATCATCAAGAAAGACAGGTAAAAAGTTGTTGCAAAAATGGGAAAACTAAAGCAAAAGTCTCACCCTTGAAGAACACCTCAAGAACAGTCAATGCAGCCCTCCTCTTCTGATCAAAATCAGTCCAAAAGCTCAAGAATCAACCCTCAAGGCTTCTCAAACTCGAGCTAAGGTGTTATAGTGTGTTAGTGCAAAAGTAAGGTAGAAATACACTTTTTAGGCCTAGAAACACACACAAAAGAGGAGAGAGAGTGAAATCTAGGGAGAGAGGATGTATGTAACAGATATATAGATATAAGCTCTGGTTTTTGTTCAAAAATGGCTAACCCTTGACAATGGAGGAGGTGGGATGCTTATATAGGCAAACAAAAGTATTCTAAGCTTCTCCAAGAAGCTATAACAAAAGGGGCAAAGGGTACAAAGGGCTCTTGGCTTCTTGGAGAAGCTAAGACAGCTGGCCAAGCTTCTCCAAGAAGCTTGGCCAAAGGGTGCAAGCTTCTAGAAGTAAAGGGGGTTCAAAGGAGTCAAACCAGCCACAAGCTGCACGGGGAGAAGTGATGGTGCATTCCAGCTGGCACAGCTGGCATGCACCATGCCTCAAGGGTTCAAAGGAGTCACACCGGCCAGCAAAAAAGATTGCCGGCAAAATAAAGTGCCGGCCGGCCAAATATAGTGCCGGCCGGCCATTGATTGTAAGAAACCATGGCCGGTGACACCCCTAAACAGCCGGTGATGCTAGAGGAAGGCCGGTGGGATGTGGGGATGGCCAACAAGCCCTTCCCTGCCCTCAAAAGCAAAAACACAAGTCGAGAGGTCTCGAGGCAAGGCGCGCGGCCGAAACCTCCGAGAACTCAAGACGAACATGAACATGGATGATCACCAAGTGTTCAAATGGTGACGTCCAAGTCTTGAGGACGGTCAAAAATGGGGTGTCTACACACATACAAGCATGCATATAAACATGGTCCATCACTTAGGCACAAAGAGCAACTCTCAAGCATACTTAAGAAGATGCAAACATGGACTAATGGCATGCACATAAGCTCTGAAAATCATGTTAGAAATGGTTTCAAACCAACTAAACAAAGACAAGCCAAGCATGTAACATGGTCCAAAACTCAAGGCTAACAAGCCAAAATGTAAGGTAGCTATACAAAACATGCCATGGTCGGCCAAAGCAACCCAAAACAGACTTCAAGCATACCAAAACAAGCATGGAAGCTTCACAAAACTTGGCCAAAAACATGCTAGAACAGGGGCTCAAAGCATAAGACATGTTAAGGCTAAATGATGGCATTACAAGACATGTATGCAAGGCATGCAAGGTGTGTCTAAACCAACTAAGAACAGAGGTAATACATGGAAAAATACTACCAAATAACACTTAAGACATGGCCAACATGCACTTAAATAAGATGCTCACTCAAGAGGCTAAAAATGGCCCTTTTCAAGGACAACAAGGAGAGAGGGTGGCCCTCTCCTTCTTAGGACCTCAAGGCACCATCCTCACCACTGAAATCCCTCAAGATTTCAGTGGTGAGGAGGCCCAAACACAATGGTCCCGGAGCTCACCAAAAATGCACAAAAATGGAGCCTAACAAGGCTTAAGAGGGGTCAAACAACCCCAAAGCTTAAAACACCCTTAACCAACTATTTAGAGTAGGAAAAAATAGAACTTTTATATGTTATACACCAATTCTAAAAACAGTTACAAGATAGGTAAAAAAGCTATGCAAAAATGGGGAATAAAGGGGTAAGAATATTACCCTTGTAGACCCTCTTCAAAAATGGTGGACCAGCTGGTTCTTTGAGCTCAAACCAGCTCCAAAACTCCAAGAACAGCCTCTTAGTACCTCAGTAGCTAAAGAAAGGTGTGATGGTGGGTGTTTGTGCACAAAAGTAAGACAAAACATACACTAAACACAAAAGAGAGGGAGGTATAGATATAGGATAGATACACAACTCAAACCCTAAAACCAGAGCTCTCTGGAAAATTCTTCTAACCCTAATGGAGGGAGAGGAGGCTCCCTTTTATAGAGCTCCCTCTTGTAAAGCTTTCCAAACAAGCTAGTCAAGAGGGAGATCCCTCCATACACGTGTATGGAGGGGAGCAAAATGTATGCCAGCTAGCACAGCTGGCATAAAAATATCTGCAAAAACAGATGCAGAGTAGTTGGCCGGCCAAAAATGCAATTTGACCAAAAAAGATGGCCAACCGGCCATCTATAGTGCCGGCCGGCCAAACATTTGGCCGGTGGCAACAAAAACACAGCCGGTGGCCTCAAGCCATGGCCGGTGATGTGTGGGGATGGCCAACAAGCCATTCCCTGCCCCTCAAAGGCAAAACACAAGTGTTTGGTGCAAAACCAGGAACAAAACAGTCAAGTCGAGAGATCCTGAGGCAAGGCGCGTAGCCGAGACCTCCGGGAACTCAAGACGAACACAAACAAGGATGATCACCGAGTGTTCAAGCGGTGACGTCCAAGTCTTGAGGACGGTCAAAAATGGGGTGTCTACAGTTGCCCCTCTTTGACAGAACTCGAAAGTCATAACAATGACGGGAGTGAATGTCAAAGCCCAGAGACGACCCATTTTTGACAAGGCCGGTGACTTAGACAAAGCATACATGCAAGACAATAAAGATATGCGCCTGAAGGCAGGGGCAAAATGCAACTGAAAATGCAAGAAGCCAAGCATAACTCATGATCATGCAAAGAAAGCTGTAACGAAGCATAACATGCGACAGTTTTAAGCAAGCAAACACCAAACTACACTACAATGCAGAAAAGATGTAAGAGAATTTTGCAATTCTCAATATGTCTCACTCGGAGGATACAATACCTGTCCGGTTCGTTTGGTTGCACCAGTCTCAAATGAACCGTACATACAATATCGTGCCTGCAAAAGAAAGCAACTTAACAGGTACGATATCGTTAGCAACATGCATAACATGCAAAATGAATGCAAAATGATATGCAATATATACAAAACTATGTATAAACAATGCAAATGATAATGCAATGCAATTGAATCATGATCCAATCATGAGTGGTTCAAAACCACACAAATGTCAAATAGATTGATGGAGGTGTAAAGTTCGTCTACCATAAAAAAGGTGCCGCAACCCTTAAACCAACATACCAACGTGGAATAGGCGCGTACACATGCAGAACTATGAGTAATGTAGACGGACACAAGAACAAGTAATTGGGTGGAATGAAATAAGTGGGGAAATGACCCGCTAACGAAAGAACAATGATCCTAATGCTGGATGCAAAAATTACACTACAATGTAATATATACAATGGATACGGAGCCAAACTATCTGCTTCTTGCCTAGGAAAGGCACGGACACATACAAACCGCGTCTAACACAGATACGGTGCCGTTACCCTCAAACCAACATACCAGCGTGGAATAGGTGCGTACACATAATATCATAACTGTGCTTCGACGTGAAAGATATGGGCACATACCAACCAGACCAAGCTCAACATGGAAAGGCGCAAGCCATGAATGGAGGGGGTGATGCAGTGAATGCATGCAATCTACAATGCAATATTTATAATATGCAATGGATGGAATAGGATACAATGGATAAGGCACGCGGGCCAAACCGTGTCTTGCCTAGGAAAGGCATGTACACATACAAACCAACGTTTAACACAGAAACGGTGCCGCAACCCTCAAACCAACATACCAGCGTGGAATAGGCGCGTACACAAAAGTCTCAGATCTGTGTTTCAACGTGAAGAGTACGGACACATACCAGACCAAGCTCAACCTGGAAAGGCGCAAGCTGTAGGCGGGGGTGATGCAATGAATGCATGCAAGCTACAATGCAATATATACAATATGCAATAGATGGAATATATACAGTGGATGCATGACATATGCAGTTTATACAATGGAATGCATGACATATGCAATACTAAAATGATGCATGACATATGCACTATCTACAATGTAATGCATGACATATGCAATACTAAAATGATGCATGACATATGCACTATCTACAATGTAATGCATGACATATGCACTATATACAACGAAATGCATGACATATGCACTATATACAATGAAATGCATGACATATGCAATACTGAAGGGAAGATGCATGATGATGCATTTTCGGTGTTTTTGTTTTTAAAATGCAAATGATGCATGTTGTTTTTGTTGTTTTCTTTCTTTCTTCTTTTTTGAAATGCAAATGCATGATGATGAATGATTGTTGTTTTATTTTTTTTTATTTTGAAAGTGCAAATGATGCATGTTGATGCAGATGCGTGACAACGCACGCCTTTTGATATGCATGACAATGCATACTATCTCGAATGCGCGACCATGCATGTCCCTCGAAATGCTTGTGAACTCGAATGCGCGACGACGCGCATTACTTGAAATGCATGATAATGTATGTGAACTCGAATACGCGACAACGCATGTCGCTTGAGATGCATGACAATGCATGTGAACTCGAATACGCGACAACGCGTGTCGCTTGAGATGCATGACAATGCAACTTACCAAAAGTCGTTCAGGCACGACAATCATCGAAGGACTTGCACCTTCAGAGGATTTAAGGTCTCCTAGACTGAGCGTATTTAAGGTCTCGCCAGACCACGGATGCATAACAATGCGAATATGACATGCGCATGACAATGCGGGATGTGCGCGCAACAATGCGAATGAAATGACGCATAATTAGCGCGCGTTCACGACAGAGCGTTGTAACGCAACGCATGTGGGGGAACTTTCGAATCTCTCAGGAGATAAAAGGATACAAAAAGGATACACCTTGCACATATTCGAGTGCCGTGCACAGAGGACACGGTCCGAGGTCAAAATAGGGGCCGGTTGAGCTTCGGAACTGCCTTTTCTTGCACTGTCTTGAGCAATGAAGGCCCCAAACTACACATCTAAGCCTAACAAGGTTTCAGGAGGCTCACCGGCCATAAGGAGAGGTCACCGACCATCCACCGGCCATCAAAACATTCCACCGGCCAACTATTTGGCCGGTCGGCCAAAAATGTGGCCGACCGGCCAAACATGCCTGATTCGGGGCAGTTTGGACTTTTGACCTTGGGTCTTTTAAAATAGGGTTTCAAACCCTATTCTTTTCACTTTGGTTAGCCGAAATTCCTTCCTTCCTCTCTCTAGAGCATTTTCCTCTCTTCCATCCTCGTTTTCCGTGTGTTTTCAACACTTTTTGGTCGTTTGATTCGCGAAGTTCTTCGCGCTTCGAACATTTTCGTCCGAACAAAACTCCGTTTCGGTGCCTCCTTTTTGATTTCCGCCTCTTGGGGTTTGTTTCCCCCAAGTTTTTCTTGATTTCCGTGCCTTTTCCACATTCCGGCTTTTTCGGCCATTTCCCGCCCTCTCGGGGTTGACTTTCCGTTGACTTTTCGCATTCTCACCCGGTCTTCTCTCTTCCGGTCATTTGCTCATCACTCTCGACATGGCAACGATATTCCACGGGGCGGGACTCCCCCGGATCACGAGATGGACCCAGAAGCTGAGCTCCTCCCCTTGAGCGTCCGCCCGTTCGACCCGGCGACCTACTGGCCGGCGATCCACGTGCTGCCTCCTGACGGTCTTCGCCAGTTCAGGAGCTTCGATAGGACGGTGGCTCCAGAGCTTCTTCTGCGTGAGCCGGCATCCCATTTGTCTTTTTGTGCTTCTGAGGTACAGTCTTTCCACTTTATTATTTTCCGCAATGTAGAACATTTTAACTACCATAGTTGATTCTGCTCTTTAACTGCTTAGCCCGGATACACCGATACACTATATACTGTAGTTTGACTGTGAACACACTTGCACTTGATACCTGCTTGAACTAAAAATGTGCACACACATACTGTATTTGCCCCAAATCACTCAAACACACTGACATCTCATACACTGTAATTCACTGCGAGGACACCGGCACCCGATATCTGTTTGAACTGAAAACGTGCACACACGCTGTATCTATACTGAACCACCCAAACACACTGACACATCACATGTTGTAGTTCACTGTAAGCACACCGGCAGCCGGTATTCGTTTGAATCTGAAAACGTGCACACACGCTATATTTACATCAATTGACTGTTCTTCAAAACTATACATTTCACATTGCTTCGCAACTGTTTTGTTTTTGAATACAGGGAGATTCCCATGCCGTCCGGGGGTATGGGAACATTGCCGCTCGAGATTGGTACACGGAGCTGCCCGATGCAGTCCGTCATATCGTGGATCAGGCTGGCTTCGGCGCATTCTGCAGGGGACTCTCGCGCCTTACTGCGAGCAGGCCTCTCCTTGCCGCTCTGGTGGAGAGGTGGTGGGACACCACCGACTCCTTCCACTTCTCTGCTATGGGAGACATGACGATGACTCCCTACGATTTCTCGATGCTCGCCGGCATTGGGGTAGGGGGTGATCCGATCCCCTTCGATACCGATATGGATGAGTGGGAGGCCGCTCAGATCTACTTGCTTGGCGAGGTACCGCCTCTCGCGCGTCCCGGCTTTGTCAGGTACTCATGGTTCGAGGTCCAGTTCAGGGTTCAGCCAGCCTTAGTTGAGGGGGCTCCGATGACCCAGGAGGCGGTGGAGCGATATGCGCGCGGCTTCCTCATGTTTCTGCTGGGGACGACCATTTTCGCCGATCGGGCGAACATCGTGCCCCTCTGCTTGATGAGCGCTCTTGTGGATGTCACACAGATCTTGCGCTACGATTGGGGTGGGGCTGCATTGGCCACCCTATACGGATATATGAGCTTAGCTTCCCGTTGCAGCGGACAGTTGCTCGGAGGCTACTGGCGGGCTTGGGAGGTACATTTTCTTCTTCTGTTTTACATTTCTGCTTTATATTTTCTGTACTCTGTACACCGCACACACTGTGGTCTGCTTTACATTGACTGTATACTGTACACATGGCACACACATACTCTGTTTTGCACTGACTATACACTGCACACATTGTACACTTTGCACAATACACTGCACAATACACGGTTCTGTAATTTCTGCTTTTTTTCTGTATTCTGCTTTATCTGATAAGCATACTGGTATTTGCTCTGTAGTTGTGGGTTTACGCCTACTTTCCGAGGCTTGTGCCCGTACCAGATGTGGAGACCCCTCTCGTCGTTCCGTTCTCGCACCGTTTTGACGTGAGGTGCGTACGGAGGCCCCGGGAGACGTTTATCTTCTTCCGCCGCTACTTCGACACCATCACCCCCGCAGAGGTATGTTCAACTTGCAGTTCCTTTAAGCTTCACTTTACACTGTATTTTCAATATTAGTAGATAACAAATTGCATGTCATTTACAGATCACCTGGTAGCCTTGGGCTCTATTGCCGGCGGTGATTCGGGATCGATTTGCCGGTACAGAGGAGACTGCCCGTTTTAGGATTTTGCTGGAGGGCCTGGTCTGTCGGGCTTGGTACTTGGGTGAGCGTTTCCTATGCCAGACCCTAGGTTTACCGGAGCAGATAGTCCCGGTTTACCCTCCTGAGCATATGAGGGACACCGAGAGGTTCACTTCTGAGCAGATGGTCGACTACACGATCGGCTGGGATGCGATCCGCTTCAGGGGTATAGGCGACTACTCGAAGTACGTCCAGACCTTCATTATGCGGCCTCTAAGCAGTGGCCGTCGAGCTGAGAGAGAGAGGCCAGCGGCGCCGGCGGCTAGGGTAGGAGGAGAGGTAGGGACATTGAGGACAGCTCGAGTCCGTGGCAGAAGCGGAGCTCAGAGGGATCGGGGGGTTAGTTGGCCAGCACTACCCACGATGATGACATGCAGAGGGCGGGGTGGGGCGACTTACCAGATCCCTATTGCTCCCCCTCCGGCTGATCATGAGTTGGTCGGGTTCTACGGCTTGCCTCCGGTATGTACTACTGTATTTTGCATTCTGCACAGTCATTTCATTTCAGTTTACTTGATATTTCGCGGAATACGGATGCTTCTAACCCTTTTGCAGGCCTCTTCCGAGTACACTCGCCAGTTCCTGGAGCTGACTGCTTCTATGATGGGGATGCTCCAACAGAGCCTTGACCTTCTATCCATTTACAGTATTCCGGTACGTTCTTCTAACCACGGTCTCGAACCATACATAAACTGTTTCACACAATCTGATGCACAACTCAACACTTGATACACGGTCCTTCCGGCATCTGATACACTGTTTTCATACACTGCATTCTGCACTGATAAACTGCTTACAGTATATGCACACTGTACTCATACACTACATTCTGCACTGATACACTGCTCACAGTATACTGATGCGTTTGCCTTTTGTACTTTTCAGCTTCCCTTCCAGATCTCTACTGTGGGAGGTGCTCCAGCTGGACCTTCTGTTCCCACTGAAGGAGATGGCGGAGTATACCCCCGCACCATGGCGGGGCGCACCCATGTTGGGAGTAGCTCTCGGGCACCCGTCTCTGATGATGATGATGAGTCCGAGGCTGAGGCAGAGGCGGACGTAGAGTCGTCCGAGGAGGAGACCGGAGACAGCTCAGGCTCAGATGACAATGCTGATGACGATGCTCCTGGACCTTCGTCCAGGAAGAGGACGAGGACGGACCCCTAGACCTGAGGCCTTTTGACATTGATCCAGATTTGGCTGCTTTTCTTCTTTTTGTTTTGTACTTTTTCTTTTTGCTGATAGCTAGAGTACCTTGTACTGCCGCAGGCAGGTTTTGTTTTCTTCAAAACTATGTACTTGAAAAATGATGAAATGAAACAAACTTTTCATCTGAAAAAGTGTTACATTTGTACATTTCATACATTGTATTACATTGCATCATATTACACCTCAATGTAAATGAGATTGCCCTTTTGTCTGAAAAATTGAACACTTGTGTTGTAATAATCAGATAACGAACCAGCGAACAACGAAATACCCATACAAACCACTGCTCAGTCTGAACACTCGGCTCATACTCTACTGGGAATTAATATGCATACAGGCTATTCTGTTTATTCTGCACACGGGGGATCCTGAACAAACAATCCAATCTGTCAAGACAGACTACAAAGGTTGAATCTGCTGAATCTGAAACACACTCGGATGCTCCAAATTTTCCCCTTCTTCTTTTGCTTCGCATAAATGTGGAGAATGGCACAGCACTCTGATCATAGACGATTAAAATTTTTGGAATTGAAAAGAAAAAAGGGTTTTTCAAACCGGGGTATCGAGCCTATAACTGAACATGGCGAAAAAGACTCAAACAAAAGGTACACGACCTAATCACAACAAGACACGCTTGGAAAAGACTCAAAACAAAAGTCGAGGTAAACAAAACAAAAGACACGACACACGAACGTGTTTACAAAAACGAGAGACCTCAGATCTCGAGGAGCCAGTTCCTCCGGGTATGATTCCCCACCCTTTCTTATTTGTGATTCTCACCCACTCAGTCCTCAGGCTCGGTTTTTCTCTCAAAAACCCTTTTCTCACTTTTCTCTCAACGCACACCTCTCTATTCTTCAGTCTCTTATTTTTCGTCCCTCCCCAAGGTGATTGGTGGATGAATAGGAAGTTGTGGGTTCACGCCCAACACTATTAGCTCACGGCTATTTCTTCTAGCGACTTCTAGGTGATGTTCCGGATGGGAAATGGAGTATCTTGACTCATTCCGATTTGTGCTTCTCACTTGGCTTGATACCTCGTTGCTTGGAGGTTGTTAGGAGCTTTCAGCCCCTTTACTGACAGCTTCAGTTGTGTCTTCTTTTGGCGAATGGAGTGCCCTTCTGGCAAGTATTGATAATCGGGGGAAAGACAGGAGCCTGACTTAACTGTGCCCCTAGTTCATCATTTTGACCTTTTTTGTTTTGGTTTTCTACTAAAACAGTTTTGACCAATATGAGAGTTAGATTAACATACTTGTTCGATTTTTGATTCGAAAATCATGCAAGTCAGGCTATGAGCACTGAAAATTTTCCTTTTTAGTTCCAAGAAAATGGTCCAGTTTTGGAAAAGATGAAATAATTTTCGAGAAAATAGTCAACCTCAGTAAAAATTCTCAAAAACTATTTTTGCAAACGGTCAATGCTCAACGAACATGGAACTTACTCTCGAGATGTGCAACCTCGGATCGGAGGCAATGGAAAATTACCCCTTGCTTGAAAGAGCTGCATGGCAACGGAAAGTTGCCCCTGGTTTGAATGGCGACTAACAGCAACGGAAAGTTGCCCCTTGTCTGGATGAACACCGCAACGTTTTGTAAACAGTCCTCATTAGTGATGATCACGATCGAACTCTCGGACACGGAGACGACGAAAATGGTCAGAACCAATATATGGACACAGTCACTTTGAGAGTGTTGGTGGCTGGACTTCAGGATGAAGTTGCCTACGTATCCCAAACATGGGAATCAAGCCTACGTAGTTCCGGTGTCACAACCGAACTATCGGATTCAGAGAAGGCAAGGATGATCAAAACCATTACATGGACAGAGTTGCTATGAAAGCGTTGGGGGCTGGACTTCAGAATGAAGTTGCCTACGTATCCCAGACATGGGAATCAAGCCTTACGTAGTTTCGGTGTCACAACCGAACTATCGGATTCAGAGAAGGCAAGGATGATCAAAACCATTACATGGACAGAGTTGCTATGAAAGCGTTGGGGGCTGGACTTCAGAATGAAGTTGCCTACGTATCCCAGACATGGGAATCAAGCCTTACGTAGTTCCGTTTAAGGTACTCTCGGGTATTTTAACCTTCACTTTTTTTTTAGGCTCTAACTTTTGCCAAGGCGCGCGTTGCGGGTTTTCGACCTTGCGAGCTTCGTTTTTTCTTCTTTTTTTGCTTTTTTTTTGCTTTTCTTTTTTTTCATATATATTTTCTGCATTTTTCTTTCTTTTGCTTTTGCTTTTTTTGTATTTTTCTTTTGCTCTAACTTTTGCCTGGGTCGCCCTTCCGGGTTTTCGGCCCAGCGAGCCTCTCAAAGGGTAAAAGTGTAACAAGCCCATGCCAAATGGTTTTAAGGTTTTGAAGCCATCCATATCCAGTAGAGCGGCTGTTGTTATTGATTTGCAGAAAGATCCATCTCCGGCTCTTCGAGCACATCGGACATTTTCGCCCCTAGTTTAAGAAGTGCTTCTGTTCTAGCTTCGCAAGCTTCTTCCGGCGAGATCTGATTCTTTTGATCTGACTTTGGTGCCTCTTGTTCGAGGGCTGCTTCAAATCTGGCCACACAGGCCTCTCTTGATGATTGATCGTTGAACGTTCTGAATGGGTTCAAGGTTTGAAAACAAATGGATTGAATCTTGAGGCTGAGAGCGATCCTAGGCTGCACAATCTCAAGAGCGATTCCACACAGGCTCATAGGACTGCGCAAAACATTTTGTTTTTGAAAGTTTTTACGAAAGCGACAATCGCTCACGTTGAAGATAGTGTGGAACCAATCTGGATCAAGCCAGGGTCCTTCTCAGTACTCACGCTAACAAGCATGATTTCATTCATTAAAGGCTTAGCACGCCTATCTTTCTCTCAAATCGATCAAAGTTTTGTAAAACCCGAGGAATTCCTTCCTCTTCGTTTTCACCACCACAGTGTTCAAAAGGTTTTGAAAAACTAAAGGTCATTACAATGAGTTTAGAGCACAGAAGAGTAAGTGAGATGCTCCGCCATTGGCACAACTAGCTTAAGGTAGCAATAAACACGGAAACATGATAGTCGCAGCTGTTTCATTCAGATTTCCTGGTTGCCACTAGCTCCACAGCAGGGACAGACTCAAAAAGAAAACAAAAGGGTAATTACAAAACAAAACGGTGTTCGAGGCAACAACCTCGGAAACACCCGACATTCTATACAAGGGGACTGACTCGCTACAACAAGACAGTCCCTTAAGAAAAAAGAACTGACTCCAGACAATGAGACAGACTCAAAACAAAACAGAGAACTGACTCGATACCCAAGCCAGTATTTACAAAACTAGCATTCGCAGATGCTCAAAAATGCTTGCCAGACGCCACATCCAAAATACACCGGGCGCCGCCCACAGGTGGTCCCAACCCCGATCACATACTCGCAGTATCTTCGAAGTCCAATAGTTGGGTAGTAACAGACTTGGCTGAGGTGGGTGGAAGGATAACCTCATTGTCGATCAAATCTTGCACCTCGTGACGGAGGCGGAAACAATTGTCGGTAGCATGACCAGTTTGCTGGTGGTACGCGCAGTACAAAGCGGCATCATGTGTGAGAGGAAGATTCGTCGGGAGAGGCCGAGGCTCGAGGGGTTTAAGATGCCCTCTTTCGGCCAGGATTTGGAGTGCCTTAGACAAAGGCATGTAGAGAGCGTGGAAAACCCTGCACCCTCGGGGCAGGTACTTTGAAGTCTGAGTATTCTTGCTAGACGCACTAGCGAAAGGGTCAGCAGGCACTGCCTTGACCTTCTGATCTTTCCCAGGTGCAGGGTTGGGAGTGGAAGGAACTGTTCTGGCATGACGGGGCCTATCTCGGTTTTCTACCTGGCTCGAACTGCCTTCGGTTGGAGTGGGGAAAACATCATCCACAACCTTGGTCACAACTGAGGATACTTGTTGTTTACTCATCCTCCTGGCTTTCGAAGCCTTGACTGCCCACAACAGTTGTTTAATGGGATCGGCATCTGCCTCCATTTTGTTCTTACCTCTGGCTTCAGCCTGATCGAGGGCTTGGGTTGATGTTGACACGTCATTGCCATAGCTGGAGACAATCTTAGGTTGGCTAAGCTCGATCACAATTTGCCTCAATAGCGGGGGCTCCTGTGGTACAAAATTCCCGGCATATGGTGCAGTTGATGGTGAAGCCGACATTCCGTAAGCGAGATCTGCCACGGACCTCTGGAGGTCACCTATCATCCCCATCAATTCGAACATGGTGGGCTCACGAGCTTGATACAACTGGGGGGTCCAGATCGGGTACGCAACAGGCGATCGAGGTGGATGCGGTACATCAACATTGGTCTTACTTTGCAAAGTGATTCCTTGATCTAATGCGGCTGTCATAACCACAATCTCTTCCGAATTCTGAGTCATGATAAGTCCGCTGTACTGAATAGTGATTGATGGATCAGATGTCTGTCTTGCCTCAGCAAGGGGGAACACTGGCTATTCTGTATCACTTCTCTGAACTGAAAGGAAAACAAGCAGCATTTCAGCCCAAACGGATCAAACACAGGCGTAGCCGAACAGTGGTACTCACTACTAATGATTACTGTCCTCAAAATCACTGCCCCAAATACTGAATCAGATACCCACAGATATAACTGATTCTCACAAACTGATACTGGTGTCCTCAGGCTTGATACTCAAACTTGCAAATTGATATGCGCGTTCCTGTAGAGATACACTCTAAAAGCACATAGCAAGTAAAAGAGCCAAAACAACCCCTATGTGGGGTAGGGTTTCCCTATCCTTATTTTGTCAGGAACTAGGGTTTCACTATGCACGCAGTGTTTCAAACAACCTAACATCGGGTAAGCAACCTGTCCTAGCTTGGAATGGTCACTATGGATTCCGAATATGCACTAGGTCGAATGGTCAAAAGGGTGCCCTGGTAAAACTGGGGTTTGTGTTCCCATACTGGCAGAGCTCGCAACCGGTCAGCCTTATGGCACGCTTCTCGAAGCGAGCCTCTGGCAAACCGCTCAGGAATAGCAGATGGCCAACACGGTGTCCTAGGCGCACCAATGCATATGCAATGCAAAGAAACACATAAGTGTAGTCAAAACAGGATATCACGAGTTTGAGTCAAGCTCTCTAAACTCCCCAGCAGAGTCGCCAGAAACTGTAGACGTCCCCGAACGTCCCGGGAGGGAAATCCGTTTTGTTCGCCTGTGGTCTACTACAGTTCAGGACTCAAATTGTCACGGTTCTTAATCTGAACCAAAGAGTCCAAATCCGGCAAATCGTTTTGAGAAAACAGATTTTTGAAAGAAGTGCCAAACATGGACTGCTTTGCTAGATACAGAGTCGCCACCTAAATATTTTTTTTAATGGGGGAATTTAGGAAACCCTGACTCGTTTGCCTAAGGCCACGTGTCCGTCATCACCAAAGTTGCCTCGGCTCGGGAACTTGGGTACGATTGGGGAAGGTCAGCTATGAGCACCCCCTCTCGTCCGATCCGAAGATCAGCCTCTACTAACCATGATATTCGTTTTTGAAAACGTTATGTGTTCTTATTCCGGTTAATTAGCTAGAATTACTATGTGATGCGCACAACACAAAAGTATAGACTAGATTGCCTAATTTGGAACGAAGCATTGCATATCCGTTTGTTTGGAAAACTCTTTGAGATTTGCTACTCGCAAGTAGGCTGAAACACAGGATTTCAGCGAGTTGTTCCAAAAACAATCCAACCTTCACCCACAGGATTCAGGCAGTTTAAATCATAAGCATCTAGCCACATGGTAAGCATGCTGTCATGTTACATTCACACTCATGCGAGATGCTAAAGCATAAATACTTACATCGTACTCCGAGCCAAAACAAAGAACATGTTAGCAATCATGCATGATCCAAGTCCATGTTAAGTGGCTAATGCAACACATACAGAATGTCACTAGAATAGGCTCGGCTAATCCTAGGATGGCATGTGGAATGCACAGATAGCATGTATTCAAGTTAGATTTGAAATACTATGCAGTTAGCATGATGCGCCGAGCCCGGTGCATGCAATACTGATGAATGATGCACGCATGCATAGCATAAGGATGCTAAATTAAACGTGTCCTAATACTAACCATCAAAGCAGGTAAGTAAAAGGGAGAAAGAAGTGGGGGGTTGGAAGACATGCACACACGCACCCACACTTATTACAAATTTGCCCTCGCTCGAGGGACCGAAAGAATAATACAATTAATTAACCTAAAGCTAATTAAAATATTACAGACAATTAACTAGTTAAGCAAATTAACTAAGCTAATTAAAAAGTAAACAGTCTCGGGAAGAGGGCCCAATGCAATGCGCGCTTGGCTCCGCTCGAAAGCCACTGCCATGCACACAAGATGCCTCTGCTTTGACTGTTATCCTCCTCTGAAGACTGCCAAGTCCCAGGGTTGCTTCTCTGAGTGTTGTGGAACACCACCGGCTGAGAGGAATGGCCACCGGCCAAGGGGAATAATCACCGACCATAAATTGATCCATCGGCCAACAATGGATGGCCGGTCGGCACTGGAGATGGTCGCCCGCCAAAGCTTCCTGCAGAATCTGTTTTTGACAGCAGCAGAGGGCAAAACTTGGCATGGCAATGCATTTCAAGCAAATGTAAGCACCAACACATCCCTTATCATATTCATGACTCAAAGGAGGATGGGTCTCGATTCTCGGACCACCAATTGCGCATTTCAATGCGTGATGGCCCAAGAAACCAAGTTGTGCATTTTCAATGTGGAGTGAAATGCACATAAACAAACAATGGGGCTCAACCTCTATCACAATCAATTCAAGAGGTTAAGTATGCGTGCCAATGTGATGCAACCTAAGCATGTGAACTAGCATGCAATCATGGAAATGCAAAGAAGCATACAAGGCATACAATGATCATGTAAGGCATGAAGCAATGCAACCAACAAGTATGCAAGACACAATGTGGGTGTTCAAGCATGCAAGCAAGCATGTGACTTCATTCAATCATGCAAACAACACAAAATATGCAATAACATACAAGGAGAGCATGCAACAACATGCAAAGGAGGGACTTACACTAATTGGACAGCTCTATACTAAGCCCAAAACAGTGGCCAAAAGCTAAGGAAGTGGAGCCAAATACAATATAAGCATGCATATAAACATGGTCCATCACTTAGGCACAAAGAGCAACTCTCAAGCATACTTAAGAAGATGCAAACATGGACTAATGGCATGCACATAAGCTCTGAAAATCATGTTAGAAATGGTTTCAAACCAACTAAACAAAGACAAGCCAAGCATGCAACATGGTCCAAAACTCAAGGCTAACAAGCCAAAATGTAAGGTAGCTATACAAAGCATGCCATGGTCGGCCAAAGCAACCCAAAACAGACTTCAAGCATACCAAAACAAGCATGGAAGCTTCACAAAACTTCGCCAAAAACATGCTAGAACAAGGGCTCAAAGCATAAGAGATGTTAAGGCTAAATGATGGCATTACAAGACATGTATGCAAGGCATGCAAGGTGTGTCTAAACCAACTAAGAACAAGGTAATACATGGCAAAATACTACCAAATAACACTTAAGACATGGCCAACATGCACTTAATAAGATGCTCACTCAAGAGGCTAAAATGGCCCTTTTTAAGGACAACAAGGAGAAGGGGTGGCCCTCTCCTTCTTAGGACCTCAAGGCACCATCCTCACCACTGAATCCCTCAAGATTTCAGTGGTGAGGAGGCCCAAACACAATGGTCCCGGAGCTCACCAAAATGCACAAAATGGAGCCTAACAAGGCTTAAGAGGGGTCAAACAGCCCTAAAGCTTAAAACACCCTTAACCAACTATTTAGAGTAGGCAAAAACAGAACTTTTATATGTTATACACCAAGTCTAAAAATAGTTGCAAGATAGGTAAAAAAGCTATGCAAAAATGGGGAATAAAGGGGTAAGAATATTACCCTTGTAGACCCTCTTCAAAAATGGTGGACCAGCTGGTTCTTTGAGCTCAAACTAGCTCCAAAACTCCAAGAACAGCCTCTTAGTACCTCAGTAGCTAAAGGAAGGTGTGATGGTGGGTGTTTGTGCACAAAAGTAAGACAAAACACACACTAAACACAAATGAAAGGAAGGTATAGTTATAGGATAGATACACAACTCAAACCCTAAAACCAGAGCTCTGGAAAATTCTTCTAACCCTAATGGAGGGAGAGGAGGCTCCCTTTTATAGAGCTCCTCTTGTAAAGCTTTCCAAACAAGCTAGTCAAGAGGGAGATCCCTCCATACACGTGTATGGAGGGGAGCAAAATGTATAATAGCTAGCACAACTGGCATAAAAATATTTGCAAAAGCAGATGCACAGTAGTCGGCGGCAAAAATGCAATTTGACCAAAAAGATGAATGGCCGGCATCTATAGTGCCTGCCGGCCAAACATTTGCCGTGGCAACAAAAAACACAGCCGGTGGCCTCAAGCATGGCCGGTGATGTGTGGGGATGGCCAACAAGCCATTCCCTGCCCTCCAAAGGCAAAACACAAGTGTTTGGTAAAATCAGGCACAAAACAGTCAAGTCGAGAGATCCTGAGGCAAGGCGCGTAGCCGAGACCTCCGGGAACTCAAGACGAACACAAACAAGGATGATCACCGAGTGTTCAAGCGGTGACGTCCAAGTCTTGAGGACGGTCAAAAATGGGGTGTCTACAGTGCACAAGACAGTGCGAGTGATATGAAATGTGAAAGTGCACAAGACAGTGTGAGTGAGATACAATGCACAAGAAAGTGCGAGGATGGTGCACAAAATAAGTGCGATAAAATGCATCTTCTGTGCAAGTAAGGTGCACAAAAAAAGTGCGATGAAATGCATGTTTTATGCAAGTATGGGGGCATTTTCTATGCAACGGGGAAAGCATATTCTATGCAATATTGAAAGCATATTCTATGCATAAGACAGGCATATTCTATGCAACATTGAAAGCATATTCTATGCATGATTGAAAGCAAAGCATATTTGTGGAGAGGTGGTTTGGAAATACTCTTCAGATCCTGGGAGACGCTGGTGATCCTCAGCTAGTCACCTGAAAAGATGGAAACACTCCGGTCGGGGGTGCCGGAATTAGCACTCCGACGGACAAGTTAGTTCAGACACTCAA
Source organism: Camellia japonica (assembly GCA_030407325.1). Classification (NCBI taxonomy): domain Eukaryota; kingdom Viridiplantae; phylum Streptophyta; class Magnoliopsida; order Ericales; family Theaceae; genus Camellia; species Camellia japonica. Next base: position 64,836,810 of record JAPPVO010000029.1, read on the forward strand.
GATAGCTTCTTGTCTAAGTAAAGTGGAGTGATTCTTACATACCTTTCTAAATTTGTGGCTCTTGTATTTATACTCGCTTTTTGGGCCTCGGGGCCTGAGCCTACTTTTATCCCATTCACCTTTGGTTCATTCGGAGCTACTGACCTCCGTCTATTCGGCTCCACTAACGCATTCGGCGTCCTTATTTCGCAATATGAAGCCGAATAGTATCTATCTTCTGGGGTTCGCGTCTTTCGACTCTTCTATTTATTCGGCTCCCACAATTGCCCCCCAAGCTCTTCACCAACGACAGTTGGCTGGAGTGCTTGGTTTTGAATTTCGAAAAGTCAGAGCCAAAATTCGGCGATTGGCCTCATCGTCATGCGGATATCTAAGCGCACCCCTTTCGGTTGTCGTGTCGACCTTTCCCCTTCACGCACGTGTCTATTTATTGCAATTTAAAATTTTGGCGTCCTTTTAAGTATGTATTTCGTGACGCTCATCGCTAGATTGCCTTTTGGATAGTCCCTACAACTCTATTTTCCGATATCCCCTTCGTCCTTTGTAAGTTCTCTCCTCCCTTGTTTTGGGGACTCTTTCTGGTTTATTCCTTCATTGGCATATTCTCATAAACTATAGAGTATGGCGAAACATTTAAAAGACCTCCCTCTCGTCAGATCGAATCACTGGCTTTAAACGCCATTTCTCCATTCCTGATGATGTCCGTCTGTCGCTTGTGGTGGGCGGCACTCTTGATATGGAGAGGGAGGACGAAACCACGATTGTCTTTCCTCTCTTGTCAATTGCGGAGGGTGGAGTTCGTTTCCCCCTTCACCCATTTCTTAGGGCTGCGCTTCGCTACTGGGGTTTAATCCCTTCTCAACCTAATGTGAATTTCTTTAGAATCATAATGGGGGTTATAGCGCTCAACCGTCGCCTAAGAATTAACCTTGGCATTCCAGCCATCCGGCATTGTTATGCCTTGGCTAAGTCTTCTGGTCGGCACGGGCGTTTCTTCCTTAGGGCCAAGGATATCGACCATCAGCTGATTACTATGCTTTCCAGTTCTGGAAAACGAGTTGATGATGTNCCTAAGTTTCAAACCCAAATGGTTTCACCTGATTTGCTTATCAAAATAATTATTTACAATTAATTATATCCAAAAGGTTGTTTTCTGCAGCACTTTAAAGAAATTGACGGTTCTCTTAGTATACAGAGTAATCAATGCAAGGCCAAAAATTTAAGAAACTGACTCGTAACCGTTCTAATGACTATTTGATAATTTTCAGATTTATACCCAAAGAGAACAACACTTCTGAAATTACTGTTTAACACCAGTTTTCTGGACAGATTTGAACGCACTAGTTAATATAGATTTTGACTCCCAAAAATTATGAAAAATTCTGATAGCAATTCAATATGTAGTTAATCTATGTAAAAATTTCAATTCAAAATTCATTCGTTTGATATGATTCCTCGATTTTTAAAGTTTGTGGTTCTGTGTAGAATTTTTGGACTAAGAATTACACCCATTCTTTATACATGAATTTAACTCCTCAGTTTCTTAAAGAGTATATATATACACACAAAATACATAAACTACAACCTCTCCATCAATGAACTAAATAATAATAGAATAACGATAAAGAACAAAAATAAAATAAAGAAGAAAGCTAGAAACCTACCACACACCCAAAAGTTCTTCCTTGTTTGCAACCTTTTTTTTTTTTCTTCTTCTTCTTTTGTCTCAACCTCTCTCTCTCCCGTTGTGGCTCCTGTTGCTGCTATAAATTGTATTAAGCAACCTAGGGTTCCATTATGTATCTACACAAAAGGCCCTAAAATATTATCTTTTGTTTTAATTTATTTTCTCTCTCCGTTAATTTAAATAAAATATAACTATTATTAGATCAAAATATACTAACTAATTTGTCCCATATTTTTTTAAAAATAATAAATCTTGCTCTAAATTAAAGACTTTCACCATAAATTTATTTTAGGTTTTAAAATTAATTAAAAAATCATTCAGTAATATTTAATTTCCACCTTAAGATTCACAAGCAAAATATTTGAGATTGTAAAATAATTATTACCTACCTATTTATTTGATTTGTATGTTGGTTCTCACACCATCAATAGGCTATCACTCAGAGGCCCCCTGTGTACTCTATCGATGCCTCAAGTGCATTTGGATGATCAGTGTTCGAATAGACATATCTGAAATGAAATGTGGAGTACAAATGTAAAGTATGGTCCATACCTTAGTCGGGCTCTGAACCTCGACAAGCTCATGATAGCCGCTGCAGGCTCAATCGAGAAGCTTGGCCAGTCAATCCTCTGCCCGCACGGGAAGCCCCTCTAGCACGGGCCCTAGTCGCCCTGTTACCTTGGTCCCCTATGCACCTCTCTCGCTGAGCAGCTCTCCTCTCGCCTCCACGAACGCCTGTCAAAGGTGGCATGAGATGGGTCTAAATAAAGGTCGCGTAGTCCCCTCTGCCCTGAAGTAGTTAGCATCTAAGCCCACCTAAACTGAGTAACTAATCCATAATATGGCTGTCTGCTGGTCTCATGGACTCAGGGGTTGCCACGGAATGATCGGGTTTGGTAAGCCCACTCTGTCGGATAAACACTCACTCAAGAACCAGGCCTGAAGACTGGACCTTCAAGTAGAATGTGAAAGCGAGAAGTGGCCCAAGCCCTGGCGTACTGGTCCCTTATCAAAGTCGGCATCATGGCCAAGGTGCTACATGATCTGCAAAAGAGATGTATAGATTGTTAGTTCTGTCAGTTACTAAAATGTGAATCAGAACAGTGTTAAGGCAAAAGTGCTTGTTTTGGTTACCTGTGGGCAGCCATCGTGTCAAAAATAGTGTCGGAAGAATGTGAAGGTCTCCGGCTCGACGTAGCACCTACCGTCAAACGCCTCGAATAAGGATTGCCAGTGGGAGCTCCTTATGGGCTTTGGGGGAGAGTCGGAAAATAAGCCTACATCCATAACTGCGAAGAAAATGCAGTGATATGAAAGCACAATGTATGAACAGATGCAGAAAGTGCAAAGCAGAAAACACAAGTGTTGAACAATATAAAGCAGAAAATGCAGAAAGAAAGTGTAAAGTGCAAAGAGGAACTAAAATGATACCTCCGGCTCTCAATAGCCTCCGATCAACTCTCCCCTCAGGCGAGAGGTAGAGCTCATGTAGCATACAAGGTGGCGAGGCCAGTTCCACCCCAATATAGAAGGAACCCAAGAAGGGTCACCAGGACACTCAAGGTATAAGCCCACGGTGTTCCACCTGTTTGAAAACAGGTGGTACCGAGGACAAAATTAGAAAACCTGGCGTACTGCTCCATCTCCTCTATGTCTCGGCTCTCCATCAAAACCGCTCAGCAAACTAGCTATACCTGACCATGCCTGTCCATACGAGGGTGGACGCCTCCGTAACTCGACCCAGGCGCCTCCCTTGTGGCCCGGCCTCTCTTTGATTCCTATGATGTTTTGTGTCTTTATTTCCCAAGAAGTGCAAGGAAGGTTCACTGTTGGGTCTCAAATTGTCCCTACGGAAGCTTAAAACTTGTTTTCGGTGCGTGATGTTCATTACTTGTCAACATGAATGAGGTGTATCCTTTTTAAACATATTGCAACTCCTCCAAAAGTAAATTGAAAGGTGCCATGAATGTCGCTTTTGTTCTTTTGCCTTCGTTCTCCTTTCGTTCTCTATTTGTTGCATAGAATATGCATTTCACATATTTGTTGCATAGAATATGCATCTCACATTATTGTTGATAGAATATGCATTTCACATATACATATTGATGCGTACCTCGCATCATTTCAATTTCGCATAAAATATGCTTTTGTTTCTTGCATAGAACTTGTTCACTTTGTGCATCTATCGCACACCCCTCTTTGTTTCATCTCAGACGTGTGAAGCAGCACCCAGCAATTTTCTTGTTATCTCAGGAGCGTACGCTGGCCCTGGGTGGGTTTCATCTTGGGACGGTGAAACGCGAGCCCGAACAGCTTTCTTTTATCTCAAGACGCGCGAAGTGGGCCCTGGATGGGTTTCTCTCAGGACGTGCAAAGCTGCGCTCGAGCGGTTGTTTATCTTAGGATGTGTAATGCGCGGCTATCCTAGGTAGATTTCATCTCAGGACACGTGAAACGCAAGCCCAAGCGATTTTTCTCATCTTCTCACATTTCACCTGATTAAGTTTCTCGAGACTGTGACTGCGAGCCTGGGCGGGTTTCATCTTGGACGGTGAAATGTGGGCGAACCTTTCTCAAGGCCGTTACCTGGTTCTGGGAGTGTTTTATCTCGGGACGCGTGAAATGGCCCCGAGCGGCTTCTCTTGTTTCTCGGGATCGTAAAATGTGGCCAAGCAGTTTTTCTTGTTTCTCTGGACACATGAAACGTACCCCAAGTGGTTTTCCTTTGTTTCTCGGACGCGTAAAGCGACCCCGAGTGGTTTTTTCAGTTTCTTAGGATGCTGAAACACAACCCTGAGCAGTGTTTTCTTTCCTCGTCTCTTGTTTTTGGCGTGGTTAGAGTGTGATTTTATTCTTTTTCATGGAACCTGTTTTGGTTTTAAGCTTGAAGCTGCTATTCATATGTTGTTATCTCATTATTTCTTATTGCATTTGTATTCCTTATTGCATCATCTCACATGATCATGAGTTTTCAAAATAGCCATTCGTGTAGCCGTGAGTCCAGCTTTCAAAGTTGCATTGTGCATATCATTTGCATCTTGTCTCAGAACTACGCTGTTTGATTCCTTGCAAAGGGATACATAAGTAACCTGCGGGCGCAACCAATTTTTTTTTTTTTTTTTGTCTTGATTGTTTGTCTAAGTCTTACGGCCTTGTCAAAATGGGTCGTCTTTGGCTTTGACATTCACTCACTCATTTCATGACTCCAAGTTTGTCAAAGAAGGGCAATTGTAAACACTCCATTTTTGACGGCCTTACGACTTGGACACCATCGCATGCACACCCGATGATGAGTTTATTGCCTGCCAAGTGCTCGAAGTCCTTAGCGGAATGCCACACTTTGACCTTTCAAACCATACACCCTTGTTGCCTCATTCTTGGACCAAGCCTTGGTCCTTCAAGCCTACAACCCTTGGTGGCCTGGCTGGCCACCATTTCTTTTGCAGATATTTTGTGCCAACTGTTTGCACAGATGTACGCATTGCACCCATGTGTAGGGCTGGATATCCTTGTAGAAAAATCATGTTTTCTATATATATTGGAGACCCTCTATCATGTTTCAAGGTTAGAAAATTTTGAGATCAAAAATTTTCCTCTCTCTACCAAATCTCTACACTTTTGCCTACAATTCCTTAACCTCTGCCTATACACCCTTAACCAAATCTTCTCATCTTTGAGCTGAGGTGTCTTTGACTTGGTTTGAGCTCTAAGGGTGTTGTTTTCTTGGTTTTGTTGCTTGAATTGCTTCTTCTCTTTAAGAGGTAAAGGCTTTGTCTATTAACTTACTTTCTCTACTATTATTCTTGCCGTTTTCCAACTGATTTTGGGTGTAAAACTTCTGTATTTTTGGATGAAACTTGGGTCCTAAGGCCATTAAAGGTTGAGGGGTAGTTCACTCTTCTTTATACCTTGTTTTGGAGGTCTTAGCCCTTGTGTTTCCTACCCTTTTACTATCTTTTTCCTAGCTTTTAAACACTATTTTCAGAGCTTTTTCAGTGACCAAAATCATGTTTTGAAATCCAAATTTGGAGGGGTTAGCCTCCCCTCCTTTGTCTTGCTTGCTAGCCCAGTTTTGGCATGTTTTAGCATATTAATCTAGATTTTTTAGCTCAATTCCAGCATGTCTTAGAGCTCGTTTAGACTATTTTAGCTTTTTGTGGCTGTTAGTTGTATTTGAGCTTTGTTTTGCATGCTTGTAGTGTAATAGTCCTCATAAGCTTGGTGTTCTAGGCCTTAGACATCATCTTGTTTGAGTTGATAGCATTTATTTGTGCTTTCTCACTCATTTTCAGCACTAATAATCTTTGCAACCTCCCTCTTTCTTAGATTTTTGTTTTGCTTTGAAAGTGGTTCAAACTACTTGTTTGTTGAAAGCATGAGATTGAGGTGTCCTGCTTAATGGTTTAATCCCTTAGGGGGTTCATTACCAACGGTATGATGTCTCTTTCATGCCTAAGACAATCTTGGTTTGAGTCTTCTTTCCATTAGAGGACTTAATCTCACCTTTTGGACTCAATTGGTTAAAGGATGGATGGTAATCTAAAATGAAGTAACTAAAACTTGGAATTAAAAGTGAGCAAGATAATAATTTGGTTGTGTTCAATCGGATATTAATTGAACACATGGAAACTTGAACTATTTCATACTCGTTAGTGATTAAATGATTCAAGCTTCCAAGGTCACCACTTCCCTTGATCATTCATAAAGGGAGGAGGTTTGGTCTTGTTTTGCATTTATTGAACTTGCACACTTGGTTTCATAAGCCATCATGCAATGAAATTGCATCCATTGAAGGTTTTGAACCGAACTTGCTACTCCTTTGATTTGTTCATGGAAATGAGGGGTGAGTTGTACAAACAAACCCTTGAAATACCCTGTATATGCTCTGTTTGTCCTTGTTGAGCAAGGAACATGGGCAACCGGCAGTGGCGGCAGACCACCTTTGATGGCTGGCCGGCCATCACTGGTGGTCGCTACCCTCATCACTGGCCGGCCGACCATGATGCAAATTTCAACAGCATGTTCATCAAGCAGAGCAGAGTTATTTTGGAAGTGGGCAACAGTGTTAGTGTTCTATTGTGCAACAGAGGCTCTCTGGAAGCAAAACAGTGGCTTTTCGGGTGGAAATTGAGCATGTGCATGAGCATTCCTCGCATATTGAGCATGTTTGAGTTTAAATATTTAGCTTTGATATGTGTTGTAATTAATTAGTTAGTTTCGTTATTCGATTTCGTTTTGTAATTATTTTAGTTTGCTAGAATAGTAATTCAAGTGTTGTAATAATTAGTTAAGTAGTTTAGCTAATTTAATTTGTTTTGTAATAGCTAGTTAAATTAGCTTAGCTTAGCTTAATTAGTTAGCTTAGTTAACTAGTTATTCAATCGGACTTTCCTTCGTAGAGGCAATGTAATAACTTATATGTTTCCAACCCACGTCTTTCTCCCTTTTATTTACTAGCTTATGATGGTTAGTTTAGGGACATCATGTTTTGTTTAGCATACTTCATGTTTGATCCATTTGTATTGCATGCACCGAGGCTCATTCATCATTCTAACTGCATCGTTAGTTTAATACTTCTTTGAATATGTGCTTAGACCGCATGCTATCAAATTGACTCAATGCCATATTAGTAGCTGAGCCTATTAATTGCATATGCATGCGTTGCATTAGTCATATTGCATGAGTTAAGATCATCATTTTTCTAACTCAATTCTTTTTTTTGCTTGGAGTACTAGATGAGTCTTTACTCACTTTAGCATGATTGCATGAGTGTGCTTGTTGCCATGCCTAGCATGCTTGCCATGAGGCTAAATGCTTAAGTGTTAAATTGCTTAATCCCGTGGATGAAGGCTTGTTGCTTTAATATGGAACAATTTGGGCGATGTTCATATTCGATCACTTCTTCAAGTGATACATATTTCGAAACAATTTTCAAAACAAATATGAATCAAGTGTTCCAATTCTTGCAATTTTAGTCTATACTTGTGTGTGTGCGCATCACATAGTAAATGCTAGCCTTACAAACCAGAACAAGAGCATATAATGTACATAAGATTCATATCATAATTAGAGAGGCCGATCTTTGATCAGGCGAGGGGGGTGCTCAAATGTATTCATGACCTTCCCCCCTCATCCTAAGTTCTCTATCCGAGAAATCTTGGTGATGACGGACCGTGGCCTTTGGCACGAGTCATGGGTTTCCTGAATTTCCCCAAAACAAAAAATATTTAGGTGGCGACTCTGTATCTGCAAAGCAGTCCATTTTTGGCAATTTGATTCAAAATTGATTTTCCAAAAGATTTGCCAATTTGGACACTTTGGGGTTTATTAATTTCACATTGCACTTGTGAATTAGATTCAGAACTGCGGGAGTCCAACTATAGGGCTTATATTCAACTTTCGAAAGGGGGTGCGAAAAAGCCGAGCTATAGCGTCCTGCCTCGCCATGAACTATAGATGGCCTCAATTAGGAGACAATCAACTGTCCTCATAGATGGTGGAGGCGAAGAAGGAAAAGGGATCCGGTGACCCCAGGGTCTGGCCACGAACCACTCCCCGAGATACCAGGATCTCAGAAGACCCTCCAACAGGATCCCATCCGAAGGTGTCCCAGGACCTAGTATAATCATCCCTCGTACCAGCATGTATCACTACCCATGGCTGCCATGTGATCTGCAAATAGAGAATTCATAGTTATTAGTTACCATCAGTTGTCAAAGTGTGGATCAAACCAATAGCAATGGAAATGAAGCAGAAGTGAATATGGGTTTCAGATTACCTTGCAAGCCATCAACATGTCAAAAAATCGGCATGAATAGGGCACAATGGCCTCTACCTCGTCCCATGGAACTAGGGCAAGGGCGGGGAAATACGCTTAGACCCAGAGCTGTAAGAAAAGTTCAGTTGTGAGTCAACATGTAGAAACAAAAATAAAGATAGAAAATGCAAAGCAAAAAACACAATGTATGAATATGAATGGAAACAGAAAGTGCAATGTGTACCTCCCAGGCTCTCCAATAGCCGCCGACCTTGTTCCCCTTCTTGCAGGAACCGAAGCTTATGTAGCCGTATAGGGTGGCGAGGCCAGCGCCAATCCAATCATAGAACCGGACCTGGGACAAGACCACCAAGGAGCTTAGCATGTGTAAGCCTACGGTATTCCACCTGTTCGCATACAAGGTGGTACCAAGAAGATATGTCAAGAAGCCCCGGGTGTACTACTCGACCTCCTCTTGAGTCTTGGGCTGGCTCCGGTGGAATTGGTTGTAGAACCAGCTGTATCTCACCATAACCGGTCTGTCTAGAGGAGGGCATGTGCTAAGCAGATGAATCCATGCTGCCTCCCACTAGCCCATATCTATATTGAAGGGGATCGAATCACCCCATACCCGTAGCCCAGTGATCATGGAGAAATTTTAGGGCGTCATCGTCATCTCCCCGGTGGAAGAAAAGTGGAAGAAGTTGGTGGTATCCCACCACCTCTCCACCAAAGCCCCAAGTAAGGCCCAGCTGGCCTGGAGTCATGTAAGCCTAGAGTAGAATAGGTTGAAGCCCGCCTCATCCACTAGCTCCCAGACTCGAGCAAGGAGCTTTTGGTACCAATCCCTAGCAGTCACCACTCTGTACCCTCTCTAAGCAAGGGCATCACCCTATGATGAAATAACAGGAGAATATGTCGGATGCATAACAGAATGAGAGACTGTAATGAGATATCAAAGTGAGCAAACTGCACAAGAGAAGCAAAGTTTCTTACCTCAGCAGCCTCATGGGAAAGGTGAGAGGCACGCTCCCTCAAAAGGAAATCCTTGGGCGCGCCTAAGGTGAAATCCTCAAAGCGCAACATGCCACTGGGGGCCATCGCGTGTGTCCGTGGATGGTAGGTGGTGGGGTCGAAAGGCCTCACCCCCAATGGTAGTAACACAGGCTCAGGCCCCAAAGGGTAGATCTCCTTCACTGCAATATCAGCGGCGATGTCCTCTGCCTCTCTAACAGCCTCATCTAGCACTAGCACCTTAGGAGGGGCACTGTCATGTAGAATGTCATTCGCCACGAGAAATGTAGTGGGTGGTGAGAGAAAATGAGGAAAAAAGGTGAAAAACCCAAAAAGTAAAGCCCTATGAGAGAAAAAGTCAAAACCGGGGAAAAACTACGGAAACCAAGAAAAACATGTGAGAAATGAGCCCAAAACAATGAAAATCCCAAAAACTCAACCAAAACAAAATCTGATCAGTTCAAAGTATAGAGGATTTTGAGTGTTTTACGAATAAAGTTTGCATGGGGGGGTGGGTAATGTGAGTAAAGCACAAATCTAGAGAGAGAGCACCTAGAGAACGAGGGAGGGTGTTTTCAAATGGCAAGGTATGAGAAAATGAGGCCCTTGTTTTGTTTTAATGACCCTTGGAGCCGAAAGGTTAGAACTACCCCCGAAACCAATCGGGTGGCTGGCCGGCCATCCCATTTTTGTGGCCGGCCAACCCCTTTTCTGGTCCAGAGTTGATTTTTGCTATGGTCTTGCCCAATCTGTGCATGGGTGGTCCTGTACTCCGAAGATCCCGAGATTGTGTTCCGGTTATGTCATTTCGAGTCCTATCATTTCTTTGAAATGTGAAAGCATCCTAACTTAAACAAAAGCAACTTGTATCATTTTTTAAATGTTTAAGGATTTCTGAACTGTGAGTTGGATGTGAATAAAGTTCTCCATGAGGTATTTTTCTAAAAACACTGCCTTACTTTTTCATTATCCTTAAAACAACACCGTTTTACTTTACCTTTTTCCTAAGGTATTGTTTTATCTAGTTTATCGCATCCATTGCATCTTTGTTACATCATGTGTTGCCTTGTACCATCTATCATTTCATACTAGGGTGCGTTTAGGATCATTGTCCCTTGTTCTTTTCTCTAGACGTGCGAACCATGTTCGGTTTTCCTTTTCTCAAGACGTGTGAAAGACGTTCTTGAGCGATTTTCTCTCCTCGAGATATGTGAGACATAATCTTGGGATGTTTCTATCTTAGGGTATGTGATGGCATATCCCTGTGAATGGTAGGGTGTTCCCTGTCATCTCTCGTGTAGGATGCTTTCGACAGCACCACTCATCTTTTATGTTCCATTGCATGCAAAATGCTTTGCATCATAGTTCATATCAATCATATCACATTATGCTACATCCATATGCATCATATTCTTTGTGTTCACCCTTATCGCATGAGTGCGATTCGGCTTGTACCCCTGCCTCTTATCGTGTAAGTGCAATTCAACTTGTATCCCTTCCCATTATCACGTGAGTGTGATTTGGCTTACACCCTCCACCCTCTCTACGTGAAGCATAGTTTGGCATGGAGCTTGTCCCCTTTCTACATGAAGCGTAGTTTGGCTAGCACTCCTTCCCCTTACCATGTATGTGTGATTTGGCTTGCACCCTCCACCCTCTCTGCGCGAAGCGTAGTTTGGCATGGAGCTTTTCCTCTTTCTATGCGAAGCGTAGTTTGGCTAGTATCTTCTCCCCTTATCACGTGAGTATACGTGAAACGTGCTTGGAATTGTTGTTTGTTTACTCATTTCCGTGTAAGGCACGGTTGGATTTGTTTTGATTTAAACTTGAGGCTTGTTTCATTCATATGCTGTCATCATGTTGTTTGCTCATTGCATTGTCTTGCATGATCATGGATTTTCAAAATAAACCGGCTTCCCGAAGCGTGTAAGTCCAATTTCCAAGTGCATTCTTGTGCATATAATTTGCATCTTGCCCACGAACTATGCTGGTTTGATTCTTTGCAAAGGGATACGGAAGCAACTTTCAAGTTCAACCAATTGTATTTACATTTTGATTTCTTGCCCAAGTCTTGCAGCCTTGTCAAAATTGGTCGTCTTCGGGTTTTGACAATCACTCACATCATTTTATGACTTCGAGCTCTGTCAAAGAGGGGCAACTGTAGACACCCCATTTTTTACCACCCTTAAGACTTGGGCACCTCATGGTGAACACTCAATGATGAATTATTATGCTGTACAAACCGTTCAATTTCTTCAGCAAAGAGTTTCGGTTTTGAGTTTCAGAGCCTAAAACCTTGCACCTCCTTTGGACCAAAACCTTTTTTTTTTTTTCTAGCCTGACCACTCAAAGGCTTGTTGGCCAAAAAGTGGCCGGCAGGCCAATTTTTATTGGCCGACCATCCCCTTCTATGGCTAGCCAGCAATGTTTCCTGGCAGACGGATATTTGCTGCCAACTGTCCCCCCCTATATGCTTACCTTGCACCAGCTGGCTTAATACATATATTTTCGACAGAGTAACTTGTTTTTCTATAAATAGATAACCACCCCTCTTGATTTTAGGTTAGAAAAGTTTGCCAAGTGCTCAAAACTTGTCAAACACTCTCCCTCTCTATCTTGCATTATACAAACACTATACATATACTTCCTAAACCAAATTTTTGAGGCTTCTTACTGAGATTATTGAGCTAAAATTTCAGCTCTTGAGGGTGATCACTTTGTGGCTTGTGAAACAAAGAACATCCTCTCTTCAAGAGGTATAACTTTTGCCATCTCTACACTACTCTTTCCTACTCTTTTCTTGTTGTTTTCCACACAGTTTTGGACTAGTTTTGTGGGCTGAAACTTGTGATTTAAAAGCTATCAAATGTGGAGGGGTTAACCACCCTTTCTTGAACCTTATTCCATAGCTTATAGAGGCGGAGAGGATAAATATCTCCTAGAAATACTCTGTTTTTTCTATGTTTTGATTATGTCGCAGCAGAACAGAACCTAAAAACAGTGGCCGGTCGGCCACCTTTCTGTTTAGCTGACCACTTCTTAAGGCCGACCGGCCACATTTTGTTGCACAAGCAGTGTTATTTTTATGGCAGAATAAAGCAGAAGCTGATGCCAAAATAGAATAATTTTCTGACTGCAAAACAAAACAGAATCTGGCAGCAAACAGAGAAGTTTCTGGAAGGATGTTCTCATTTGTGTGCATGCGGCTCCTTGTCTCCCGTTCCATTAATTAGTGATTTAATAATTAGTGTGTTGTAATTCCTTAGTTGATTCATTCGAATTTATAATAGGTAGTTAATTTTGTTCATTTGGTGTTGTAATAATTAGTTTAAATTAGAACATTCACTCAGACCCTCTTATGCAAGGGCAAATTGTAAACACTTGTAAGTATTGTGTATGTCTTCCAACCCCTATTTCTTTCTCCCTTTTATTTATTTGCTTACGATGGTTGCATTCATGTTTTGGTTTCATATCATTACCCTGTGTAAAATACTCATTTTTTCATGCATCAGGTTTGGTTCATCATTCTAAAATTGTAGTCATTTCTTACTTACTTGAATACGTGCGCTAAGCACATGCTTTGAGTTGAGCAATATGTCATGTTAATAAATCGAACCTAGTAGTTTCATTTTGTCTGTGTTGCATTAGCCATTTGCATATTGAGCATGCATTTTTCTAACTATTTTCTTTTACTTTGGCTTGCCTCGTTTGAGTACTAGGTGAGCGTTTTGGCTTTAGCATATTACATAAATGTTTGTGTTGCCATAACAAGCGTATTACCATGAGGCTAAGTGCTTATTTGTTATATGTCTTGAATACTTGTGGATGAAGGGTTTTTGCTTAAGTTGGGATGATTTGATTAATATACATATGAGCTTACTTTTTCAAACAGCACATATTCAAAACTCTTTTCAAACAAAACATAAAATCAAAGCATTCCAAAGTGAATGAAATAGTCTATACTTGTATGCCTCACATAGTAATATTTAGCATTAATAAACCAGAACAAGAGCATTTACTATATATAAAAATCACATCATGATTAGTAAAGGCTAATCTTTGATCGGGTGAGTGGGGTGCTCAATTCATGACCTTCTCCTCTTATACCTAAGTTCTCGAGCCGAGACACTTTGGTGATGATGGACAAGTGGCCTTTGGCACGAGTCGCGGGTTTCCTAAATTTCCCAAAAATATTTAGGTGGCGACTCTGAAATCTGGCAATGCAGTCCATTTTTGTCATCTCTGATAATAAATGGATTTTTTAAGATTTGCCGGACTCTCATTTGTGTTTTTCTATTTCACATTGCACTTGTAAAACTAGATTCAGAACCACGGGAATCCGAACTGTAGGGCTATCGTACCCGAGGAGACTAAACCCCTCTGAGAAGCACAAGAAACTAGCTACACATACCAAGTCTACTTTTAATATCAACCAGCAAGATAACCCATTGTGGTAAAAATCACATCCCACAATCCCAAGTATTCAAACCTCGTAGGTCTGATACAAAGTTGTAGCACCCTGAAATAATAACAATAGCCCATCTCATAATATTACTTATAATTAACCAAAACATCATATCTTATATTCCATTTATAATCTTGATCATACAAAGGATGACATATGCGGGTATACATTCATAAATCCTAGGTTTTGAATCTATAGCATATGACATGGATATATGGATAAAAATAAAAGTAAAATCAAGTAATTATATGCCCTAATAGCTATATCTTTCCAAGTTGATGCTTAGGTATATCAAAATGAGTTTAACTCAATACAATTAAAACCCAAGGCTTGTGCAAAAATAATTACATCATATAAACAGAAGAAACTCTTCGCTCCAAGTCCTTCCAAGCTATGTCCTTGGTGGAGTCATATCATCAGTACCTGAAAGTTGTTTTTCACATAAGGTGAGCCAAAGCCCAGTAGAGATACTTTTATATAATATATGAATCTTAACAAAGTCATGTAAGGTGAATGCACATTCATGCCATTTGTCAAACATTTCTCATCTTCATCTCAAAACTATGCAATGCTAGATTATATATCAATTCATGAAAATAATTATTTTATAACAAAAAACAGGGCAATAGATACAAAACACTAGAAATCTCTAAGTATGTGTCTGCCAGTAGGCTATACAAGCACTACCAAAGCCATTTTATAGGTACTAACTAGAAAGATCGACACCTAATCGCGTGGGTTTCTAGATTTTCACCAAAGACACATAGGCCAACATAATAGCCACAACCACACCCCCTAACCAAATTCACCAAGGTATTCACTAATTTTTCTTACAACAAACATTTTCAATGCTTAAGTATAAAATGATGCTCAATGTAGAATGTATGTGTAGCTCGACTTTTCGTGCCCCCTTTCAGAAGATGAATAAGCCATACAGTATCGAACTCTCCACAAATACAATGTGAAATAGATAAACACCAAAGAGTCTAAATCCGGCAAATTTTTTGAAAACTCGATTTTGAATCAAATTGCCAAAAATGGACTGCTTTGCCAAATACAAATTCGTCACCTAAATATTTTTTTTGGGAAACTTAGGAAACCCATGACTCCTGCCAAAGGCCACGTGTCCGTCATCACCAAGATTGTCTTGGCTCAGGAACTTAGGTATGAGAAGGGAAGGTCATGAATTGAGCACCCCCACTAGCCCGATCAAAGATCGGCCTCTACTAATCATGATACGAATCTTATTTACATTATATGCTATTGTTCCGATTATTAGGCTGGCATTACTATGTGATGCGCACACACACAAGTATAAACTAATTTGCAAGAATTGGAACACTTGATCTCATGTTTGCTTTGAATATTGTTTCAAATATGTATCACTTGAAAAAGTGATCACACATGAACATTACTCAAATTATTCCAATTCATGCAATTAGCTTTCATCCACAAGCATTCAAGCAATTATAGCACTTAAGAAATTAGCCTCATGGCAAGCATGCTAAACATGGCAACATCACACTCATGCAATATGTTAAAGAGAGTAAAAGCTCACCTAGTATTCCAAGCCAAAAGAGAAACTAGTTAGAAAAATGCATGATTCCGAACTTATGCAACATGATTAATGCAACGCATGCAAAAATGCAACTAATAGGCTCGGCTACTAATATAGCATATGAATCAATTTGATAACATGCGGTCTAAGCACGTATTCAAAGAATGTTCAACTAACAATGCAAGTTAAAATGATGAACTGAGCCTCGGTGCATGCAATATAAGTGGATGCAAACATGGATTATGCTAAATAAAGCATGATGCTCTAATCTAACCATCGTAAGCAATTAAATAAAAGAGAGAAAGACATGGGGTTAGAAAACATACACATTATTACAACATTTGCGCCCTCATGCAGGGGGGTCCGAATGAACTAACTAGCTGACTAATTACCTAGCTATTACAACAAAAAATGAATAATTTAGCTAAACCACTTAACTAATTATTACAAACCGAATTAATTAACTATTCTAGCTAACTAATTATTACAAGACAAAATTAGCTAATTAATTGATTACAATATAAAGAGAGTGCTAAACTAACTATTCTAATTACTCTGCCTCGGGAAACGAGGAATGCTCATGTAGGTACAAACTTTCCTCCTGAAAAGGCCACTGTTTCTGCTGCTGAATGCCTCTATTGCACAGTTGAACACCTGTATTGATTTCCACCTCCAGACCAACTCTGTTCTACTTCAAAAGTACACTGTTGGATTTTGCACTGGTGGCTGGCAGAGGGCCTGCCATCCATAGATGATGGCCTGCCAGCCACTGCTGACTAGATTGTCCTGCTGCAACAAAGAGCAAATAGAGTAGGGACAAGGTATTCTCAAGGGTTTGTTTGCACAATTTATCCCTTCTTATCATTTGAATAGCTCAAAAGAGTAGTAAGTTTGATTCACAAATCACCAATGGATGCAATTTCATTGCATGATGGCTTATGAATCAAGTGTGCAAATTCAATGAATGCAATAAAACAAGACTCTCAAAACCACCACCCTATCATGAAAGATAAAGGGAAGTAGTTGACAATGAATCTTGAACCATTTTCATCACTAATGAGTATGAAACGACTCAAGACTCAAGGGTTCAATTAACGTCCGATTGAACCCAAACCAACTTATTATCTTGCTCTTTTTTTAGCCTCAATTTTATTACTTCATTTTAGATTACCATCCATTCTTTAATCAATTGAGTCCAAAGGTGAATTTAAGTCCTCTAATGGAAAGAGGGCTCAAACCAAGTGTTGCTTTGGGTATGAAAGAGACATCATACTATTGGTAATGAACCCCCAAAGAGATTAAACCATTAAGCATGACATCTCAATCTCATACTTAAACAAACAAATAATTTGAAACCACTTTCAAAGCAAAACAAAAACCAAGAAAGGAGGGGGGTTGCAAAGGTGATTAAGAGTGATCACAAGTATGGAAAGCCATAAATAAACAATATCAACTCAAATATGATGGTGACTAATGCCTAAAACACCAAGTTTATGAGGACAATTACACTACAAGCATGCAAAACAAAGCTCAAATGCAATAAACACTTAAAAATAGTCCTAAACAAGTCCTAAAACATGATGGAATTAAGACAAAAATAGCTAGAATAATAAGCTAAAACATGGATCATGCTAGGCTAGTAAGCAAAACACAAGGAGGGGAGGCTAACCCCTCCAATTTTGGACTTCAAACCATCATTTTAGCCACTGAAATAACTCGGTAAATCAATGTTTAAAAGCTCAAAAAATGATAGTCTAAGGGTGGGAAACACAAGGGTAAAGGCCTTGAGAGCAAGGTATAAAGAAGAGTGAACCACCCCTCAACCTTTATTGGCCTTAAAACCCAAGTTCTAGCCCAAAAATACAGAGTTTTTACAGCCCAAAAACAGTTGGAAAATAGTAAGAAAAAGAATAATTAAAACAAGCAAAGAGGTAAAGCTTTATATCTCTTGAAGAGGAGATTACTTTCTAGCAATAAAACAAGGCAAACACACCCTCAAGAGCTCAAACAAGGCTCAAAGATACCTCAACTCAAAGATGGAGAGGTTTGATTAAGAGTGTATAGGCAAAAGTGAAGAGTGTATAGGCAAAGGTTAAGAAATTTGCAAGAGAGAGAGAGAATTGTAGAGAGAGAGGAAAAAATTTTCTCCAAAATTTTTCTAACCCCAAAGAAAGAAGTGAGGTTCTCTATATATAGAGAAACATGAACCTCCCTAAAAAACATCCAACCATACACATGGGAGTAGATGCAAGCATCTATGCACACAGCTGGCACAGTTGTCACAAAATATATGCAAAACACATTGGTGGCCAGCAGGCCACATCAGTGGCTGACAACCATAAGAAATGACCGGCAGCCCATAGTAGTGGCCGGCAGGCCACCAAAGGTTGCAGGCTTAATCCAAGGTTTTGGTCCAAAAACAAGGCAACAAGGGTGCAAGGTTTGGAGGGCTCAAAGCTGTGGTATTCTGTTGAGGACTTCGAGCACTTAACAAGCATATACACATTCATCATTGGGTGTGCGAGCGATGACGACCAAGTCGTAAGGGCGGTCAAAAATGGGGTGTCTATAGTATGAGTGATTAGTTTCAATTCACCTAATCCACATGCCATTTCTATAACAATCAAAGTTATCCTCCACCGATAGCCCAAAACAGATATTTTTATACGCAGATAATTTCTAACAACAGATATAATCTCATCATTTTCAAGATGGGAGTGATATTACATATCTAACTCCACCATCACCATCAACATATACATTGTTCCATTCTTACAAAACACAACATTATTTTCTATTTTCTTTCACAAACTAAATATCCATAATTTTAGAACAAAACCTCCTTTACTTACAAAATCATTTTTAAGTAAAGAAATCCACCATTTAACATACCTCAACCCATAACACATCCCCCACAACCTTTCTCAAGAACTCATTTGCAAAACCCCTCTTTTCAATTCAAAAACAAACCTTATGTTTAACCCAAAATCTCTAAATCTCTACATTCTATTAATAGACAAATAACTAAGGTAAAAATCAAACCAAAGGTTGAAGAAATCCCTACCTCAAGATTAGAAGACAAGAGAGAGCAAGGGTTGAAGTTTGGCGAAGCCAAAAATGATAACTCATCCAATTAAAATGAATCTCTCGATGTGCTCTACCTTTTTCTCCAAAGAGATAAGGTGTAAAAATCAATAGGTTGAGAGTATTTGGTGCTAGAATACAAGAACTAGAGAGAGAGAGAGAGAGAGAGAGAGAGAGAGAGAGAGAGAAGAAGAAGAAGAACTAGCGCTTGGAATGTTTTTAAAGAGAGAAAGAAGTGAAAAAGTGACTCAAAACACCCTTTTTCGGATTGATATATACACAGATCGCTCGAGTGACCAAAATACTACTCGAGCGTTAGACACAATAAGTGACACCGCTCGAGCGACCAAAAACACCGCTCAAGTGCACAATGACCTGCTTCTAGAAGTTCAGACCGGCAAAAAATAGCTTGTGTATAAGAAAGACTGCTCGAGCGGAGATACCACACTTCCAGTAGTTTTGTAGGAGACCGCTCGAGCGCAAAAAAGACCGCTCGAGCAAACAAGCAAAAATCTAGGCAACTCTTTTGAAAAACTAACTCCTAACCTATTTCAAACATAACCGTAACTCCCAAATAGTCAAACTTAACTAGCACAGGATGAAAATGAAATGAACAATAGTTAAGGACATGGATTCCTGAATTCAAAAGCAATAAATGGATTGGGTCTAAATCGGAACCGTTATAAAGTACATCCCAACTAGGTCGACACCTACTAGCCTACCAATCATTTGCATGATACTACACCTCAATAACATAATAAAAACAATACAAAATTAAATAGTGAAAAAAAATTGTTGATTAATTATCAGGGAAACTGGACAATTCATTTGGGCTGCCCAATGATATATTAGCTAAAATCGCCTTGAATTCTATCATTTTCACTACAATCTTGTCTTCTTGTAAGCGCATTGTCACGTCCTCATCCCGTCTCAAATAGGATAGCAGGCATGACTGGCCAGTAATGTTTGACTACCCACAGCCTAACAAGACAAAACGAGGTTAGACTAAAAGCATTGGGGCTTACGTAGAAAATCAACTAACGTCCATTAATTACCAAGAGTCCATCCAAAGCTATGCATAGATCACATGAACATACAAGCAAACTTTATTTATTTCTCTTAGGCTTCGTAGTACTACAACAACTATAGATAAGTACATAATTCACAATATATACAGTCAAAACTAAAGTCTAACATAAAGTTCTTGGGCCACAACTCGCGCTCTCAAAAGTAGAAAAGCAAAACAAAAAGCCTTCTAGCTTGCTTTCTTATAACAGGATCCATGGCATCACCTACATAAATATAGGAAAAGGAGTTAGCCAATACTCAGTGAATAGTAATATAGTAAAGTGGTTAATGAATGAACACCTGCAAGTTTAGCAAAACCAAACATGCAAGCAATTGAACATAATATAGTTTTTCAAGCAAAACAAGATTGTCACATATACATAATGATGACTATTATCAAGGCATTTCGATTTGCAAGACATAAGGCCACAACAGGTGGCAGAGCTCAGTTAGCAAGAGGTTATTGGTGTGATTCCTAATAACAAATAAGTCCAAGATGTCATCATACTAGATGATACAAAAGTATATGATGTTCATTCATAACAAAATAATAATATAACTTTCCAAACATATCATATATTTGCATTTCAAAAAATAACTTGAAAACATAACTTTACTACACTACTACACAAAAATGGCTTGGTTTGACAAGGTGTTCTTTCCTTCCAAAGCTTGACCTATACAAAACAAGAACGAGACATTGAACCTTCTAAACACAAACAAGTTTAATCAGTTTCCACTTATCTTTTCATTATTGTTCTAACTCATTTTGGGTTGGTTTCTAAATGCATTCAATCTTTATTAAGGTTCAAAACGCGTATAAGGATGTGTAGACGTCCCCGAACACCCCGGGAGGGTTAAGTCCCGTTCCGTTCATATTGGGGTCACTACAATTCAAGGAATCAAATGTCACGGTTCTTAATCTTGAACCAAAGAGTCCAAATCCGACAAATCGATTTTGAAAACAGATTTTTTGAAAAGAAGTGCCAAACATGGACTGCTTCGCCAGATACAGAGTCGCCACCTAAATGTTTTTTAATGGGAAATTTAGGAAACCCCGACTCGGTGCCAAAGGCCACGTGTCCGTCATCACCAAAGTTGCCTCGGCTCGGGAACTTGGGTACGATTGGGGAAGGTCACTTCGTGAGCACCCCCGCTCGCCCGGTCAAAGACTGGCCTCTACTAACCATGATATCTTATTTTGAAAACATTGTGCGTTCTTATTCCGGTTATTAGCCTAGGTTACTATGTGATGCGCACAGCATACAAGTATAGACCGGGTCGCCTGAATTGGAACAAAACATTTCATGTTTGCTTTCGAAAGATGGTTTGCTACCCGCAGGTAGGCTTAAAATGCAAATTTTGCCACCCTCAGGTGGGCTTAGAAAAGATGATTTTGCCACTATCTAGTGGGCTTAAAACAAACATTTGATGAATTGTTCCAATCCAAATAACCAACCTTCACCCACAGGCATCCAGGCAGTTATATCACATAAGCACTTAGCCGCATAGTAAGCATACTGTCATATTAACATTCACACGCATGCGATATGCTAAAGCACAAAAACTCACCTAGTACTCCAAGCCAAAACAGAAACTAGTTAGTAATCATGCATGTTCCTAGTTCATGTCAAGTGGCTAATGCAACACAAGCAAAGATGTAATCTATACAGGCTCGGCTATCCTAAACATGGCATATGGAATGCTACAAATAACACGTATTCAACTTGGAATTGAAGTACAGTGCAGTTAGTATGATGCGCCGAGCCCGATGCATGCAAGACAAATGTACGGATGCACGCATGCATAGCATAAGGTATGCTAAATTAATATGCCCTAATACTAACCATCGAAAGCAGGTAAGTAAAAGGGAGAAAGAAGTGGGGGTTGGAAGACATGCACACACGCACCAACACTTATTACAAATTCGCCCTCGCTCGGAGGAACCAAAAGAATAATACAGGCCGAATAAATAATTAACTACTCTAGCTAATTAAATATTACAAAACTCTATTTAATTAATTAACAAATTCACTAAGCTATGGAAAGCAGTAAAAGGCCTCGGGAAGAGGGATGCACGCATGCTTGGATTTGCTTCGCCCAGAAATTCATTACCATGACACATGTTGCCTCTGTTTTCACTGTTTGGCACCTCTGAAGACTGCACAAGTCCCAAGGTATGCTCTCTGCACACTGTGGAGTGCCACCGGCTAGGAGGAATGTCCATCGGCTATGGGAAACGGTCACCGGCCGCTGATGAAGTTATTGGCCATTGATGAATTGCCGGTCGGCACTGTATGTAGCCGACCGGCCAAAACTTCCTGCAGAAACCTGTTTGACAGCAGCAGAGGGCAAACAAGGCATGGCAATGTATTTTCAAAGCAATGTTTGCACCACCACACTCCATATCATGTTTAAGACTCAAGGGAGTGTGGTGCTCGACCCTCGGGCAACCAATCACGCATTTCGATGCATGATGGCCAAAGAGTCAAGTATGCATTTCAATGTCAAATGCAATGCACACAAAACATACAAGGGACCCAACCTCAATCATGGTTGATCAAGAGGCGAGGCAATGCACAACAATGCACATGCGACCTAAGCATGCAAACAAGCATACAAACATGCAATGCAACTACACGGCACACACAATGCTAACAACATAACATGCACAACGCATTGAAACATGGCATACACAATGCAAGATGGACTTACACCAATGTGAGTGGACCTCAGCTGCACTCACATAAGAGGCCATTAGATGAAAATGAGATAACTCGAAATACGTGCACGCGTGCACGCAAACCGAGGACCGAACCTACGGCTCGAAATGCCACTGTAATGAGACATGGCAAGACATGGAATATGATATGCAAACATGAAAATTTCAGAGGCAAAATGACATGCAAAACATCCCCGAAACATGGCGAAATGAAACCCGATGCAAGGAACGAGTCCCGAAACATGGAATTAAGCACATGAAATGGCCTATAGCTATGCAATGCATGCATGATTCGTATATGAAGTGTGAATACAGAAGCTAAGAAGCCCCAAAACAAGCATTTTTACAGTTCAAAGCATGGCCAAACAGTGGGTACAAATAGGGCAAAATTAGCATGCAAAAATGGGGGGCCAAGAGAGGTAATAAAGCAAGTCATAGCTGATGATCTCAAACACAGAAGGCCCCTTCTACAATGTTTAAGAGGGGAAAAAAATATGATGTTTTACAGTTTATGACAACCCCCAAAAACAGATACAAGCATGGCCAAATTAACATGCAAGAAATGGGCCAACAAAGGGGCAAAGAAGCAAGTGGTGCACGCTGGCCCCAAACAGGTTAGGGTCCTTCAACAATGTTGAAGAGGGGCCCAAAATATGGCTGTTTACAGCTTATGATCAGACCCAAAACAGAACACAAGCATGCTCAAAGTATGATGCAAGATGAGGCCACCAAGAGGGCTATAACATGAAGTATACCGAGGATGCTTCAAACAGCCCTAGACCCTTAATGAAACATGAAGAGGGGGTCATTTTAGGGCCATTTTCATTTCGGACCAAGGTCCAAAAATAGAAGCTCAATAAGCTAATAAATCATGCAAAAATGGGGACCAAAGAGGGGTACAATGGCAAGTGATACATGGAGGTCCCAAACGGTGGTGAGCCCTTCTTCAATGTTGAAGAAGGGCTCAAAATAAGCCTATCTACAGTTTACCTCATGCTCCAAAACAGATTATATATAGGCCAAAAATATCATGCAAAAAAAATGGCATCCAAGAGGATAATGAAGCAAGTGGTAGTGGGAAGTCCCAAACAGGTAAGAACCCTTAATCAAACAGAAAAATGAGCTCAAAAAAATGACAATTTTAGTTTTGGCCGGAGCTTAAAACAGCAAGCAAGAGGGACTAAGAAATAGACCAAAAAAATGCAAGAAAAAGGGAAAGTGGGACTCACCCTTGAAGACCAACCCTTAGCAACCTCTTGGACCAAGTTTGGGTGCTCCTTGTCTCTGGAAAATAGCTTCAAGCTGCTGGAATGGAATGAGGTGGAGTGGTGTTAGGGCTTGTAGGGAAAAGGGTGTAGGAACTTAAGGGTTTTTGAGAGTTGAAGTGTAGAAGGAGAGAGATACAATACAAGAGGCTCAAAGCATTTTTTCTAACTCTTAAACCAGAGCTGGAGGCTGGTTTATATAGGCAAAAGAGGGAGAGAAAGAGGGGGAAAAATGGGGGGGAAAACAATTCAAGTTTCCCCCCCAAAGTGCAAAATCTCGGACAGCGGGTTCAGTGTGAAACAGCTGGCACAGCTGGCATCCATTCAACCTGTAGAGTGCACCGGAAGGTCGTCGGCTAGCAAAAATGGTCGGTCGGCTACTTTAAATGGCCGGTCGGCAATCTGTTTGGCCGGTCGGCACTTTGTTCTGGCTGGTCGGCCATCTATTTGGCCGGTCGGCACTCTGTTCTGGCCGGTCGGCAGGAAAGATCTGCTCTGCAGGTCCAACATCAAACGGGCATAACTTCTTCATATGAACTCCTTTTTAGGTTATTCTTGTGTCAAAAATGAAGCCCCGGAAGTCTTCTTTCTAATGGTGGTAGCCTCATAACTTAACTCCAAGTGTATAAACAAATAAGCTTGATTTAGCGAGGACTGCTCGTCCCTCTCTTAGCGATTCTTGCCTATCTTCTTCTCCAACTTGGTTTCTCCCTCTTCTCCTCTTTTCTTCAATTTCAAACCTCTAAGCAAGGTGTTTTGAAAGATTTTTCAGAGATTTTATCTCTCTTTCATTCATTTCCACTTTGTCCTTGCTCAGTTTACCGAAAAGCACAACGTTTGACAAAATGCGAGCTTCGGAACATCGTAGAAACTTTATTTCAAAAATGTTTTGAAAGAGAGGGTTTTAAGATCTAAAAACCATTCAAAATAGCTTTGGTTCAAAATGGGGTGTGAAGTATGAGATTTTCCTCTCTCCTTGCCGAAGAAACTGGACCTTTGCCCTGCACACCTTTCTTCACCAAGTAAACCATCAGTAGCGCCCAAGTCTTAAGGGCGGTCAAAAATGGGGTGTCTACAGTTGCCCCTCTTTGACAGAACTCGGAAGTCATAACAATGACGGGAGTGAATGTCAAAGCCCAGAGACGACCCATTTTTGACAAGGCCGAAGACTTGGACAAACAAACAAAATACTGATAAATAAATGGTTGTGCCCGCAGGCTGCCTACGTATCACTTTGCAAGGAATCAAACCAGCGTAGTTTAGGGGCAGGATGCAAATGATATGCAGGAAGACTTTGATAATTGGACTTACACGCTACGCGAAGCCGGTTTGTATGCAAAACAATGTAATGTACTAACAAGTACAGGTAAGGTGCGCAAGATAGCGCGAATGAAATGCTAAGAAAGGAACAAAGAGGGAAACTTAGGGACGTATCCCAGTGTTTCGGGGTGGTTTAAGCATTAGAACGTATTCTAAACGCTTTTAACTGAAGAGGGAGAAACATAAGGACGTATCCTGGTGTTTCGAAATGGGAGAGGAACATAGGGATGTATCCCGGTGTTTCCGAACGAGAAGAGAAACATGGGGACGTATCCCGGTGTTTCGGAAAAGGAGAAACATAGGGACATATCCCAGTGTTTCAGAAAAAAGAGAGAAACGTAGGGACGTATCCCGGTGTTTCGGAAAGAAGGAAGAATGTAGGGACGTATCCCGGTGTTTCGGAAAGAAGGAAGAATGTAGGGACGTATCCCGGTGTTTCGGAAAGAAGGAAGAAACGTAGGGATGTATCCCAGTGTTTCGAAAGGAAGGAGAAACTTAGGGACGTATCCCGGTGTTTTGAAAGGAAAGAGAAACATGTTTCGAAAGGAAAGAGAAACGTAGGGACGTATCCCGGTGTTTCGAGAGGAAGGGTATAAGCACCAGAACGTATTCCGAATGCTCTTAACCAAAGAGGAGGGAAACATAGGGACGTATCCCGGTGTTTTAGGGACGTATCCCGGTGTTTTAGGGACGTATCCCAATGTTAGGGACGTATCCCAGAGGTTAGGGACGTATCCCAAAGATTAGGGACGTATCCCAGTGGTTAGGGACATATCCCAAAGGTTAGGGACGTATCCCAAAGATTAGGGACGTATCCCAGTGGTTAGGGACATATCCCAAAGGTTAGGGACGTATCCCAGAGGTTAGCAAGAAATGTGAAACATGGGGACGTATCCCGGTGTTCCGCAAGGAAAGAGAAACATGGGGACGTATCCCGGTGTTCCGCAAGGAAAGAGAAACGTAGGGACGTATCCCGGTGTTTCAGAAAGGTATAAGCATTGGAACGTATTCCAAATGCTCTAAACCAGAGGAGGTCTAACCCGTCGTACGCGCGAGGAGAAAGAATGACAATTGCAAGTGACAAGGTGCATAACAATGCAAGTAATGAGCATAACAATGCTAGTGAAGTGGGTGCATAACAATGCAATTGGAATGTGCATCACAATGCAAGTATGAGAAGTGCATAACAATGCGGGTGGAAGGTGCATAACAATGCAAGTGGAATGTGCGTGACAACGCATATTTGAAACAAAATGCCGAATAAGGGAATACAAGCCTTAACAAGACCAATTCAGACACAACCTCCGATTTACCTCTCGGAGGGGTCACAATATATTCAGCTCAAAAACGGGCACACCCTGTTCGTATTAGAGAGAGATAACATCTGCTGCTGCTTTAATTGCCATTCTGACTTGAAGTAGGCTTAAGCTTGGGGCTGAGATACACTCATACTTCAGAGTAGTGACAAGGCCTGAGGAGGTACATCCGGAGTACAATCACGGAATTTGTTGAAGGTGAAACACACTCAGATGCTTCGATTTTCCCTCTTTTCCTTTGCTTTGCAGTCCGGAACCTATATAGCTTCAGATAGGTCCTGATTTTACTGTTCTCACATGACCTAGGTTGAATCCTGCAGTTTTCAAAAGAACAAATTCCTTTTTTGCACAAATGTGGAGAATGGCACAGCACTCTGAGCACTCAACAAATCATTTTTGAAATTGAGAAAATGAGTTCTCGACCGGGTATTGAGCCTACAACTGAACACAGCAAAGACTACCCAACAATGGAAAATAAAGGTAAACAACCTAAACACATCTATTGACACTTGAAACGACTCAAAACAAGAATCGAGACAAACAAATGCAACGAAAGACTCAAATGCGCACAGGGAGCCTGTTTCACCGGGTATTATTTCCCAC
The DNA here is from genome assembly GCA_030407325.1 of Camellia japonica. Classification (NCBI taxonomy): domain Eukaryota; kingdom Viridiplantae; phylum Streptophyta; class Magnoliopsida; order Ericales; family Theaceae; genus Camellia; species Camellia japonica. Next base: position 64,863,669 of record JAPPVO010000029.1, read on the forward strand.
CCTTCCTCATTCGTGATTCTCACATCACTCGGCCCTCAAGCTCGGTTTTTCTCTCAAAACCCTTTTCTCGCTTTTTCTCTCAGCGCACATCTCTCTATTCTTCAATCTCTCATTTCAATCCCTCCCCTGGGTGGTTGATGGATAAACAGAAAGTTGTAGGCTCTTGCCCCTAGCATTCCGCTAGATTCTTCTTCTTGTTCACAACAGTGAGTTTCTTCCACAGAGGGGCTGTGCTACAACTGGGTGTGTAGCAAATCTGCAGCTGACATCGGTTGACGATGCTCTGCTAGGGAGTTTGGACGTGGTTAGATTTGTCCAGATGATGGAGTGGAATATCTTGTCCCATTCTAGTTCGTGCTTCGTACTTGGCTCGATACCTTGCTGCTTGGAGGGCGATAGAGCTTTCAGCCCTTTTGCGGTTAGCTTCAGTGGTGCCCTTTTCTGGCAGGTAGAGTGCCCTTCTTGGCAAGTAGAGTGCCCTTTCTGGCAAATGCGTTGACAACAGGGAAAAGACAGGAAGCCTGACTCAACTATGCCCCTAATTTATCATTTTGACCATTTTTTTGTTTTGGTTTTAAAACAATTTTGACCAACATGAAAGTTAGATTAACATGCTTGTTCAACTTTTGATTTAAAATCATGCAAGTCAGGCTATGAGCACTGAAAATTTTCCCTTTTTGGGTCCAAGAAATGGTCCAGTTTTTTGGAAAAATGGAATAATTTTCGATAGAATAGTCAACCTCAGTAAAAATTCTCAAAAACTATTTTTTTGGCAAACGACCACTGCTCAACGAGCACAGAACTTACTCTTGAGATGCGCAGCCTCGGATCCATAGCAATTGAAAATTGCCCCTTGTCTGAAGGACACTTCATGGCAACGGAAAGTTGCCCCTTGTTTGGACGGCACCGCAGCGCATTGAATGGCAACGGAAAGTTGCCCCTTGTTTGAATGGCACCGCAGCGCATTGTAGTCAGTCCTCAAAGCGATGATTGCGACCAAACTCTCGGATACAGAGAAGGCAAGGATGGTCAAAACCATTACATGGACACAGTTGAATTTGAAATGTTTTACGGCTGGACTTCAAAGTGAAGTTGCCTACGTATCCCAAACATGGGAATCAAGCCTTACGTAGTTCGGGGTTAAGGTACACTCGGGTATTTAACCTCTCCTTTTTATGCTCTAACTTTTGCCAAGGCGCCTGTTGCAGGTTTTCAACCTTGCGAGCTTTGTTTTTCTCTCCTTTTTTTTCAATTTTTTTGTATCTTTTCATTCTTTTTTCTTTCTTTTTGTTCTTTTCTCTTTTTTTTTTTGCATTTTTTCTTCCTTTTTTTTTTTTTTTTTTTTCTTTTGCATTTTTCTTTTTTGTATTCTTCTCTTGCTCTAACTTTTGCCTGGGTCGCCCTTCCGGGTTTTCGGCCCAGCGAGCCTCTCAAAGGGTAAAAGTGTAACAAGCCCATGCCAAATGGTTTTAGGGTTTTGAAGCCATCCGTATCCAGGAGAGTGGCCATTGTATTGATTTACTGAAGGATCCATCTTCGGCTCTTCGAGCATATCGGATATTTTTGCCCCTAGTTTGAGGGGGGGCTTCTGATCTAGCTTTACAAGCTTCCTTTGATCTGATCTTCTTGATCTGACTTTGGTGCCTCTTGTTCGAGGACTGCTTCAAAATGGCCACTCAGGCCTCACGTTGTGGTTGACCGTTGAACGTTCTGAACTCAGGTTCAAGGTTTGAAAGTGAGGGGTCGAATCTCAAGGCTGAGAGCGATCCTAAGCTGTAAAATCTCAAGAGCGATTCTACACAGGTCTTCGCAGGACCGCGCAAAACATTTTTTGAAAGTTTTTAAGAAAGCGACAAATCGCTCGCGCTGAAGACAGTGTAGAACCAATCTGGATCAAGCCAGGATCCTTCCAGTACTTACACTAACAAGCATGATTTCATTCATTAAGGGCTTAGCACGCCTCTCTTTCTCTCAATTGATCAAAATTTTGCAAAACCCGAGGAATTCCTTCCTCTTCGTTTTCACCGTAGTGTTCAAAAAGCTTTTGGAAAACTTAGGTCGATGCAATGAATTCAAGGCACAGAAAAGACACAGCTTCTAGTCAAATACTGCCATCTCATTTGGAATTTCTAGTACAACTGGCACACGGCAGAAGCAAACACAAAAGCATGAAAAAAAACACTGCTGTTCATTCAAATCTGTTGGCGTTACTGGCTCCAAGGCAGAATCAGACTCAAAACAAAACGAAAAGACAAACACAAAACAAAATGGTGATGCCCGAGGTAACACCCCCCCCCCCGGTGGAATCACCCGGCTCCTATACCATAGGACTGACTCAATACAACAAGACAGACCCAAAACAAAAGAGACTGACTCAAAACAAAAGGACAGACTCAAAAACAACAAGACTGACCCAATACCCAAGTCAGAAAGCACAAAAGCTAGCATTCGCAAATGCTCAAAACAGTGCATGCCATCCACCATATCTGAAATAAACTGAACGTCGCCCGCAGGTGGTTCATCCCTCGATCACATCACATTATCTCCCACAAGTTCACTGATCAAGTGCCGATAGACTTTGCAGGACCTGGTGCGGGGATGATCCCGTTGTCAATCAAATTTTGTATCTCGTGGCGGAGACGGACGCAACTGTCGGTGTCATGACCGGTTTGTTGATGGAAAGCACAGTACTTAGTCGGGTCATGCTTTGGAGGGAGAGGATCGGGTAGAGGCCGTTGCTGTAACGGTTTCAGATGTCCTTTCCTGAGTAGGACCCCCAGGGCTTTAGACAAAGACATATAGAGTGGGGTGAAAACCCTCTTGCCTCGGGGTAGATAGTCTGAAGTTCGGGGGTTTGAAGTGGATGCACCAACAAAGGGGGTGGCTGCTCTTGGTGTGGTGGTGGCGACCATGCCCACTTCGGAAGATCTTGCAGCTGCGTCACCGCTGGTGGTCGCATTCGAACTGCGGGTAAACGCCCTCCTGGCTGCTCCTTCTCCTGGTCAATGAGGCCCTGCTTCATAGCATCCTCGATCTGTACTCCCATCTCATGCAAATCTGAAAAGGTAGGGAGGGGAGCACGATCATTTTCTGCATTAGTTTGGGCTGGAGGTTGCGCACAACCATCCGTATTTGATCCTTATCCGTTGGCCTAATGGTCATCATTGAGGCTTTGGCCCTCCAGCGGGCCACGAATTTTGAGAAGCTCTCCTTAGGCTCCTGCCTCGTCGTCTCAAGATCACGGGTCGTAATCTCGATTTAGGTATTGTATGAATATTGTGCGACGAAGGCCTCGACCATCTCCTCCCAGCTTCGTTTCACTGAATCCTCCAATTTGGCGTACTAGATGGCCGCAATACCCGACAGGGTCCTGCCAAAAAGGGAAGCTTCTGTAATCTTGTCAAGCCCATCGGGCGCAGAACATCTGAAAACAAACTCAGGTGGACCATGGGATCTCCTGACCCGTCAAAACGGTCGATGTGAGGCATCTTGAACCTGTCCGGCAGTGTCACAGCTGCGTCGGTGTACCCGTCCTCAATGTCCGGGATGGACTTTACCCCTTGGGATTTCTTGAACAACTTTTCAAGCTTGCTCAACTTCAACGCTGTGGGGTCGACCTCGAACTCGAAGGGAGAGTCTGGTTGATTGGTAGGTGTTTTGGATAGTTGGGGTAAAATTGGGGGCGGAGCCGGCCCTACCGGAATGTCCGTACCTTCCTGGACATTTGGCGTCTCCCCAGGTGCTGGAGCTCCTGCTGGGGAGGAACTTGTTGTGAAGCGGACGCGCCGCTTTGCTGTTGCAGCCTGGTGATGGGCTCGGCCTGCTGAGCCATGATTGCAGCCTGCTGCTTGGAGAATTCCGCTTGGCGGACAGCGTCTTGCTGCATGAGTTTCATAGTTTCCTGCATCTGACGCATCATTGCCTCCACCCCTGACGTATTCTGTTGATCCATCTAACTGACTGGTATCTATCCCTGCAGTAGAAACTGAGACCTCAGCCTGACTGTTCACTGGTGGGGTGGATAAGGGCCCCTGATCTGGTAACTGCTGAACTGGTGATTTGTGTTTGACTGGCCCTTTTACCCTGCCACTGATTGCCCTCGAACTGAACCTCTGACCTGACAAAGTCTATTAGCACAAGTTCGATGAACCTCGGGGGATATCGGAGCCTTCTGAAGCTATGGTTCCAAGACTACCTAACAAAAGAGAAAACAGACAGCACCTCAGCTCAACTTCACCAAAACAGATACGAGTGTAGCAGGATGACTGTGCCCTCTACTGAATTCTGCCCCCCAAAATTCAGCCTCAAATCTGAATCTGATACCCGCAGATATAACTGATTCTCAAAATACTGATACTGGTGCCCGCAGGCCGGATACCCAGACTCGCAAACTGGTATATGCATTCCCTGTAGAGATACACTCTAGAAGCACATAGCAAGTAATGAGAGCCAATACACCCCTATGTTGGGGTAGGGTTTCCCTGTCCTATTTTGTCAGGAGCTAGGGTTTCACTACGCACACAGCGGTTTCAAACAACCTATGATCGGGTAAGCAACCTGTCCTAGTTTGGGATGGTCACTATGGATTTCGATATGCACTAGGTCGAATGGTCAAAAAGGGTGCCCGTAAAAACCGGGGTTTGTGTTCCCATGCTATCAGAGCCCATAACCGGTCAGCCTTATGGTCATGCCTTGACAAGACAAGCCTCCGGCAAACCGTTCAGGAATGGCAGATGGCAAACACGGTGTCCTAGGCGCACCAATGCACATGCAATGCAAAGAGACACATAAATGAAATCAAAACAGGATATATCACGAGTTCGAGTCAAGCTCTCTAAAATCCCCAGCAGAGTCGCCAGAAACTGTAGACGTCCCCGAACTCCCCGGGAGGGTTAAGTCCCGTTCCGTTCATATTGGGGTCACTACAGTTCAAGGACTCAAATGTCACGGTTCTTAATCTTGAACCAAAGAGTCCAAATCCGGCAAATCGATTTTGAAAACAGATTTTTTGAAAAGAAGTGCCAAACATGGACTGCTTCGCCAGATACAGAGTCGCCACCTAAATATTTTTTAATGGGAAATTTAGGAAACCCTGACTCGGTGCCAAAGGCCACGTGTCCGTCATCACCAAAGTTGCCTCGGCTCGGAACTTGGGTACGATTGGGGAAGGTCACTCTCTCGTGAGCACCCCCGCTCGCCCGGTCAAAGACGGCCTCTACTAACCATGATATCTTATTTTGAAAACATTGTGCGTTCTTATTCCGGTTATTAGCCTAGGTTACTATGTGATGCGCACAGCATACAAGTATAGACCGGGTCGCCTGAATTGGAACAAAATTTTCATGTTTGCTTTCGAAAGATGGTTTGCTACCCGCAGGTAGGCTTAAAATGCAGATTTTTGCCACCCTCAGGTGGGCTTAGAAAAGATGATTTTGCCACATCTAGTGGGCTTAAAACAACATTTGATGAATTGTTCCAATCCAAATAACCCAACCTTCACCCACAGGCATCCAGGCAGTTATATCACATAAGCACTTAGCCGCATGGTAAGCATACTGTCATATTAACATTCACACGCATGCGATATGCTAAAGCACAAAAACTCACCTAGTACTCCAAGCCAAAACAGAAACTAGTTAGTAATCATGCATGTTCCTAGTTCATGTCAAGTGGCTAATGCAACACAAGCAAAGATGTAATCTATACAGGCTCGGCTATCCTAAACATGGCATTGGAATGCTACAAATAACACGTATTCAACTGGAATTGAAGTACAGTGCAGTTAGTATGATGCGCCGAGCCCGATGCATGCAAGACAAATGTACGGATGCACGCATGCATAGCATAAGGTATGCTAAATTAAATATGCCCTAATACTAACCATCGAAAGCAGGTAAGTAAAAGGGAGAAAGAAGTGGGGGTTGGAAGACATGCACACACGCACCCACACTTATTACAAATTCGCCCTCGCTCGGAGGAACCAAAAGAATAATACAGGCCGAATAAATAATTAACTACTCTAGCTAATTAAATATTACAAAACTCTATTTAATTAATTAACAAATTCACTAAGCTATGGAAAGCAGTAAAAGGCCTCGGAAGAGGGATGCACGCATGCTTGGATTTGCTTCGCCCAGAAATTCATTACCATGACACATGTTGCCTCTGTTTTCACTGTTTGGCACCTCTGAAGACTGCACAAGTCCCAAGGTATGCTCTCTGCACACTGTGGAGTGCCACCGGCTAGGAGGAATGTCCATCGGCTATGGGAAACGGTCACCGGCCGCTGATGAAGTTATCGGCCATTGATGAATTGCCGGTCGGCACTGTATGTAGCCGACGGCCAAAACTTCCTGCAGAAACCTGTTTGACAGCAGCAGAGGGCAAACAAGGCATGGCAATGTATTTTCAAAGCAATGTTTGCACCACACTTCATATCATGTTTAAGACTCAAGGGAGTGTGGTGCTCGACCCTCGGGCCACCAATCACGCATTTCGATGCATGATGGCCAAAGAGTCAAGTATGCATTTCAATGTCAAATGCAATGCACACAAAACATACAAGGGACCCAACCTCAATCATGGTTGATCAAGAGGCGAGGCAATGCACAACAATGCACATGCGACCTAAGCATGCAAGCAAGCATACAAACATGCAATGCAACTACACGGCACACACAATGCTAACAACATAACATGCACAACGCATTGAAACATGGCATACACAATGCAATATGGACTTACACCAATGTGAGTGGACCTCAGCCGCACTCACATAAGAGGCCATTAGATGAAAATGAGACAACTCGAAATACGTGCACGCGTGCACGCAAATCGAGGACCGAACCTACGGCACGGAATGCCACTCTAATGAGACATGGCAAGACATGGAATATGATATGCAAACATGAAAATTTCAGAGGCAAAATGACATGCAAAACATCCCCGAAACATGGCGAAATGAAACCCGATGCAAGGAACGAGTCCCGAAACATGGAATTAAGCACATGAAATGGCCTATAGCTATGCAATGCATGCATGATTCGTACATGAAGTGTGAATACAGAAGCTAGGAAGCCCCAAAACAAGCATTTTTACAGTTCGAAGCATGGCCAAACAGTGGGTACAAATAGGGCAAAATTAGCATGCAAAAATGGGGGGCCAAGAGAGGTAATGAAGCAAGTCATATCTTCTGATCTCAAACACAGAAGGCCCCTTCTACAATGTTGAAGAGGGGCCAAAAATGATGTTTTTTAAAGTTTATGACAACCCCCAAAAACAGATACAAGCATGGCCAAATTAACATGCAAGAAATGGGCCAACAAGGGGCAAAGAAGCAAGTGGTGCACGCTGGCCCCAAACAGGTTAGGGCCCTTCAACAATGTTGAAGAGAGGACCAAAATATGGCTGTTTACAGCTTATGATCAGACCCAAAACAGAACACAAGCATGCTCAAAGTATGATGCAAGATGAGGCCACCAAGAGGGCTATAACATGAAGTATACCGAGGATGCTTCAAAAAGCCCTAGACCCTTAATGAAACATGAAGAGGGGGTCATTTTAGGGCCATTTTCAGTTTGGACCAAGGTCCAAAAACAGATTCTCAATAAGTTAATAAATCATGCTAAAATGGGGACCAAAGAGGGGTACAATGGCAAGTGATACATGGAGGTCCCAAACGGTGGTGAGCCCTTCTTCAATGTTGAAGAAGGACTGAAAATAAGCCCTATCTACAGTTTACCTCATGCTCCAAAACAGATTATATATAGGCCAAAAATATCATGCAAAAAAAAATGCATCCAAGAGGATAATGAAGCAAGTGGTAGTGGGAAGTCCCAAACAGGTAAGAACCCTTAATCAAACAGAAAAATGAGCTCAAAAAAATGACAATTTCAGTTTTGGCCGGAGCTCAAAACAGCAAGCAAGAGGGACTAAGAAATAGACCAAAAAAATGCAAGAGAAGGGGAAAGTGGGACTCACCCTTGAAGACCAACCCTTAGCAACCTCTTGGACCAAGTTTGGGTGCTCCTTGCCTCTGGAAAATAGCTTCAAGCTGCTGGAATGGAATGAGGTGGAGTGGTGTTAGGGCTTGTAGGGAAAAGGGTGTAGGAACTTAAGGGTTTTTGAGAGTTGAAGTGTAGAAGGAGAGAGATACAATACAAGAGGCTCAAAGCATTTTTTCTAACTCTTAAACCAGAGCTGGAGGCTGGTTCATATAGGCAAAAGAGGGGAGAAAGAGGGGAAAAAATGGGGGGGAAAACAATTCAAGTTCCCCCCCAAAGTGCAAAATCTCAGACAGCGGGTCAGTGTGAAATAGCTGGCACAGCTGGCATCGATTCAACCAGTAGAGTACACCGGAAGGTCGTCGGCTAGCAAATGGTCGGTCGGCTACTTTAAATGGCCGGTCGGCAATCTGTTTGGCCGGTCGGCACTCTGTTCTGGCTGGTCGGCCATCTATTTGGCAGGTCGGTGCTCTGTCTGGCCGGTCGACAGGAAAAATCTGCTCTGCAGGTCCAACTTCAAACAGGCATAACTTCTTCATATGAACTCCTTTTTAGGTCATTCTTGTGTCAAAAATGAAGCCCCAGAAGTATTCTTTCTAATGGTGGTAGCCTCATAACTTAAATCCAAGTGTATAAACAAATAAGCTTGATTTAGCGAGGACTGCTCGTCCCTCTCTTAGTGATTCTTGCCTATCTTCTTCTCCAACTTGGTTTCTCCCCTCTTCTCCTCTTTTCTTCAATTTCAAACCTCTAAGCAAGGTGTTTTGAAAGATTTTTCAGAGATTTTATCTCTCTTTCATTCATTTCCACTTTGTCCTTGCTCGGTTTACCGAAAAGCACAACGTTTGACAAAATGCGAGCTTCGGAACATCGTAGAAACTTTTATTTCAAAAATGTTTTGAAAGAGAGGGTTTTAAGGTCTAAAAACCATTCAAAATAGCTTTGGTTCAAAATGGGGTGTGAAGTTTGAGATTTGCCTCTCTCCTTGCCGAAGAAACTGGACCTTTGCCCTGCACACCTTTCTCTACCAAGTAAACCATCAGTAGCGCCCAAGTCTTAAGGGCGGTCAAAAATGGGGTGTCTACAGGATGTCCGAAGAAAGAAGGAAACGAAGACAAAACGAAATGGTTCGATGTCCTGCAAACTGCACGTGCGGTGGTACACCCTGGCCGTACGTGCAGGGGAAGGTGCAATTATTTCAGTAGCTGAAAGTGGATTGGGGAAGTGTAGACACCCCATTTTGACATGTCCTAAGACTTGGGCACTTTATTTTAACCACCATCAGCAAAAAAATTAAATTGAAGCTTTAGTCCCAAACCTCACCCATTTTGACCAAATTATTTTATATTATTTTAGAATTTGTAGTATTTTATATTTTTATATAATTTTGTGTGTTATCCATAGTTTTTGATGTTTTCATCTAGTATAAATAATTTTTGATATTTGTTAAAAAGGAAAATGATAAATATATATATATATATATATAGAAAATAAAAAAAATAATAATAATAATGTTTGGTCAGGATGGGTTTGGAATGATGATTTGTTTTTTAGGGCGGTGCAAGATATGTTTGTTTTTAGAGAGAAAGAAAGAGTGGGTGAGAGAGATCAATAAAAAAATGAATGAAGATAAAAAGAGGAGGACATGATCTGGGGGTGGGACAACAACAAAAATAAAATAAAATAAAAAAAGGTGGTGTGCTTTGCTTTTGGGTAGAGATAATATAGAGTATGGGTTCGGTGGAGAGCTGTGGGGGAGAACATTTTCAAAAAAGAGGAGAGCAGGTGAGAGTGGGTGGGGAGGAGATACACAACAAACACTTCACTCTCTTGAATGATTGAGGGATACACTGATGAGGGGCTCTCTCCCTCCCTCACGGCTCTCTTGGCAAGTCCACCACCTTCCCAAGTCTACCACACCACACCACGCCAAACCCATGCACACACACACCCATCACTGCCATACACCCAGCAGCTCACACACACATACACACTGCCATACACCATGCACACACAACACACATAACACACACACTGTCGATTCACTCTGCTATCACACACTCAATACACACATAGGCACATACACGCGCACACCTACACACTGCCACCTTTCTCACTCACTCCATGCACATACCATACACAACAGCAGCCCAACATAACCAACACAGACACCCTCTCACTCGGCAGGCACACACACACCCATTTTGAGGACAGCCCATACACACCCAACATCACCATCAAGACAGTACACGGATGGGGAGAAGCCATAGCTGCTAACACCATGCACATACACATAGCACACACACGCACAGCAGTGGTCTCTCTCTGGTGGGCATGAAAGAGGGAAGCTTGGCCAGGTGAGTGTGGGTGTGTGTTTTGCCGAGCTCACAGAAGGAAATTTTCCCGAAGCAAACATGTAGAGAGAGAGAGAGGGAAGCTTGGCCAGGGGTTTTGTGGCCTCGTGAGCTTCAAATAGGTGGTGCAGATTTGATGTCATGGGCATGCATGTTCACTGCGGAGGTAGGTGTTCATTTCAAGCTCTCCTCCCCTAGCATCCATGGTGGTCATGACTGGTATGAGGGAGATGTGTGGGCCACATGCACTGTCTTGCATGTTGATGAAGCAAATTGGTGGAGCACGTAGCAGGACAACCGAATTCCTGCCCACTCAGGTCCAATTTGTTGAATCTTTGAAGTATATGTGGTTTTCAATACTATGGGCTAGTTTCTGGTTTCGGATTATTTAATTCCTTCTGCTAAGATAGTGTGCTGCAGTGGATGCACGGCTACTTTTAGCGTGGGAGATGGTGTATAGTTTGGTCAAATACGTGGGGAACATTGAGGGACCTTCAGAGGTTGTTGCAGGATTTCAAATGGGTATCAATGAGTGGTATATATAATTATATTATATATACTTTTTGTACTCAGTGGTAATGCTCCGTGTGGGGGCTTCTACTTGTTGGGATTTGTGGGAAATTCTAGTTAATTTGAGGTGGGGCCTCTACTGAGGATGAGTAAATGGGCTGAGGTGTGCAGGTTTGTTGGATGAAGATTTTATTTTATTTTATTTTGCGTGTTTGTGAGGATTTTTTTACATTTTGCTGTAATATTTGCTTTCATCTTCATCTCCCTCGGATCTGTAATATTTAAAGTGTTGTAATAATTCCCCCACCCCACTTCTTTCTATCCCATTCTTTAATCATTTTCCCTAATTGTACATATGTATATATCTGACATGCCATGCATATCCATGCTTTGCATCCATGTTTCATGCATTAAGATTCGGCTAAATTTATATGTGTGGATTTAATCAATTCTTCTGTGATTCTATGCGCTACCTCATGTTATTGAGATGATTCACATGCCATATTTTAGAAGCCGAATCTTTAGTGCATCTCATGAGTGAATTGCATTAGGATTCTGTATATAAGATCATGCATATTTTACTAACTTTGTTTTGTAGTTGTTCGAGGGACGTCGGTCAATCTGTGAGTTTTTATGCTTTAGCATCCCATTTGTGTGTGTTTTTCTTATTATGTGTTAGCATTCTACCATGAGGCTACTTGCTTACCTGATAAACTGTTTGAATGCCTGTGGATGAAGGCTTGTTGTTTGAATTGGAATAATTCAATAAATGTACGTTTTAAGCCCACTTTGCAGTGGCAAATTCACAAACTTTAAGCCCACTTTGTCAAGTGGCAAATTCAAACCCTTTTCGAAAAGCAAACATGAAGTTGAATTGTTCCAATTTGAGCAAACTAGTCTATACTTGTATGCTTCACATAGTAAATTTTAGAATTTATTAACTAATCAGAACATGAACATATAAAGAAAATAAAAGTCATATCATGGTTTAGTAGAGGCCGATCTTTTGATCGGTGAGCGGGGGTGCTCATTATTGACCTTCCCCTCTCATACCTAAGGTTCCGAGCCAAGCATCCTTGGTTATGACGAACAGTGGCCTTGGCACTAAGTCATGGGTTTCCTAATTTCCCAAAATATTAGGTGGCGACTCTGAGATCTGATGACGCAGTCCATTTTTGACAAAATTGCAATAAAATGGATTTTTAATAAAAGTTGCCAAATCTGGACTCTCATCTACGTTTCACATTGCACTCGTGAGGCTAGATCAAAAAGATCTCTGGAGTTCGAACTGTTTAACTCGTGCGGGTACCCCCCGGGCATGTTACAGGAAGGACTGCCACATGTGTCGAAAGCCCCACCGCACGTGCGATGCTAGGTAAAAACCTGTTGCCGAGAAGACCTATTTGTTCTAAGCTATTCTCTTCCACTTTCCAAGCTAGGTTTCAAGCCAAAACACCCCAAAACATGCAAAATAACTAGAAAACATAAAATTATAGTTGTTTTCTAAATCAAAACATCAAAAACATGATGAGATTTCAAGCTAGAAAGATAAAAATTCTTAATTTAACTCTTTTTCAAACTTTGTCAAAACTTCTCTTCTCTTTTGCTTCAAAACATGGATTAAATCATGAAAACTCTTGAAAATCATAAGACTATATGAAAATAAGGATTCAAATGCATAAAGAACACCGAGACTTCAATCAAAAGAGTGAGTTTTCTAAGTTTTCTAACATTTTTCCTTCCTAACTAAACTTTTCTTCTATCTTTTCTAAGTTCTTAATTTCTACCTCTTTTTTGTTCCAATTTCTTCCTATTCTTAGATGTTTGATGAGTTTACTACAAGATTTAGAGTTGAATTCTTACCTTAGAATGCTTCTAGGTCGGATTTCTATTGAGATTCTTGAGTTTCTCCAATTTTCCCCTTTTTCCTTCTTTTCTTCTCCTCTGTTCTTTTTTCCTCCCAATTCTTCTCACCGTCTCCAGCAAAATTCTATTTGTTTGAATTAGGAATTAAAGGTTTTATCATGTGTAGCTAGGGCAAAGGTTAAAACATCTCTAAACCAATCATATTGCTCACTTAGCCTTATTCTAAGTTATACTTAGGTAACTAAGTTGATTCTTAATTCTTATTAAAATTCCCTAATTTTATTTAATTAATACTAATCCTACTTAGTAGTATAACACATAGCATGAAAAGGTTAGATTTATTATACTAAGGTCTTTAAACTCCTCACTTATGGTTTAGGCATATCGTATGGTTTTCAAATCAAGCTCTAAACTCCCCCCTAACTCAAAAGTCTAACACATAACAAACAAGTTCCTGACTTAGTTTTTCATGCTCCTTCTTCTTCCTTTCCTAATACTAAAAATTTCAAATCACATAAACATATGACATGTAACATAAAGGCATGAGCAATTTAACATTCATGATGCATGCAAGGCGTGGTTGTCACACTCTCCCTTTCTTAAAAGGTTTTGACCTCTAAACTTGTCCTACCTTAACCTGGAAATAGGCTGGGGTATCTCATTCTCATTTCTTCCTCCACCTCCCAAGTAGCATCCTTCCCGTAGTGTTCCTTCCATATGACTTTTACCATCGGTATTTCTTTGTTGCGAAGCTGTTTCACTTGTCGATCTACAATTTTAATGGGGTGTTCTTCATATTCTAAATCCTCATCAATTATCAAATGGCGGTAATCAACTACATGAGAAGGATCTCGAACATAACCCTGTAACATAGAAATCTGGGAAAGATTATGAACTTGATCCATGTCAGGTGGTAGTGCTACCCGGTACACCACTAGACTAATCTTTTCAAGAATTTCTAATGGCCTTATATATCTTGGTGACAATTTGCCTTTTTTCCCAAATCGAGTCTGGCCCTTCATGGAGTAGCCTTCAAAAACACATGATATCCGACTTCGAACTCAACATACCTTTGTCTTAAATCTGCATAGCTTTTCTGTCTACTTTGGGTTGTCTTGAGCCATTGTTGAATCACTTTGATCTTCTCTATAGTGACTTGAACAATTTCAAGCCCCAATAACGATTTCTCTCTGACTTCTGTCCAACAAATTGGTGATATGCATTTTCTTCCATATAGTGCCTCGTAAGGTGCCATGCTAATACTTGCTTGGAAGTTGTTGTTGGAGGCGAATTCGGCTAACGGCAAGTGAGTCTCCTAACTTCCCTTGAAATCTAGTGCACACAAATAGAGCATGTCTTCCAAAGTTTGTATCGTCCGTTTTGATTGACCATCTATTTGTGGATGGAAGGCCGTACTAAATTTCAGCTATGTTCCCAATGCCCTCTGCAAACTCTGCCAAAATCTAAGTCTCTATCAGATACAATAGAAGCAGGTACACCATGGAGTTGGACAATCTCATCTATATATAAAGTAACTAATTTTTCGGCATTATAAAAAGACTTCACAAGCAAGAAATGTGCAGACTTTGTTAATCTATCAACAATGACCCAAATTAAATCCATACCGTTTGGCGTGCGAGGCAAGCCAACCACAAAGTCCATTGTGATGTGTTTTGATTTCCATTCTGGTATGGAAAGAGGCTGAAGTAGACCGGAGGGTTTTTGGTGTTTGGCTTTTACTTGTTGGCACTGAAGACAATAGGAAGCAAACTCTTCTATATCTCTTTTTATGTTGGGCTACCAATAGACTTGCTTTAAATCTTGGTACATTTTGGTGCTTCTGGGATGAATTGCAAACTTGGGCGATGTGCTTCCTCCATGACTTTCTTTTTCAATTCTGGTATGTCTGGAACACTAACCTACCTTCAAATTGTAGCACTTGGTCTTTGACTATAAACCCAAGCCTTGGCTTTGAATCTCTTTCTTCAACAAACTTTTTGAAGTGAACATCCTCATTTGTCTTTGCTTGATTTCTTCAATGATAGAGGGTTGGGCTGAGATTGCTACCAAAGTTCCTCCTATTTCATGTAAGACCAACTCTATATCCATTTTCTGAAAATCTTGAAGTAAATCTCATTGTTTAGTGAGAAGGCATGCCAAATTCTCCATTGACTTTCGACTGAGGTCGTCTGCCACTGTATTTTCCTTGCCATGATGATATTGGATTTGCAAATCTTAATATTTCATTAGCTCCAATTATCTTCTCTGTCTCATATTGAGTTCCTTTGGTGTAAATAGGTACTTCAAGCTTTTGTGGTCTGTGAACGCCTCACATGTGGCCCCGTACAAATAATGACGCCAAATTTTTAGTGTAAACACAATTGCTACAACTCTAAGTCATGGGTTGGATAGTTCTTTTCATGTGGCTTTAATTGATGAGAAGCATAGGCAATGACTTTGTTGCTTTGCATTTGAACACATCCTAACCCTTTATGTGATGCATCACTGTAAATAGCAAACCCTTCAGTACCTTATGGCAACACTAGAACTTGTGTTGTAATCAGCCTAGTTTTTAACTCCTGGAAAGCAAATTCCCTTTCTTCTGTCCATTCAAATGGTGTTGCTTTCTGTGTTAATTGGGTCAGTGGCATTGCTATCTTGGAGAAGTCTTTGACACATTTTCTATAATGACCTACCAAACCAAGAAAGCTCTGAACTTCTATCACACTAGGAGGTCTTGACCAATCCACTATAGCTTCAATTTTCTGAGGGTCTACAGAAATGCCTTCTTTGTCAATTGCATGTCCCAAAAACATCACACTGTGCAACCAGAATTCACATTTCTTCAGCTTTGCATATAATTGTCTATCTCTAAGGGTCTAGAGAATCAATCTCAAATGTTGTTCATGATCTTCCTCACTTTTGGAGTACACTAAAATATCATCAATGAAAAATACAACAAACTTATCCAGGTAGGCTTAAGCACTCTATTCATCAAGTCCATAAATGCTACTTGAGCATTGGTGACCCTAATAGCATAACTAAAAGCTCATAATGTCCATACCAAGTTCTAAATGTCATTTTCTCAATATCTTCTACCTTGACCTTAAGCTGATGGTACCCTGATCTAAGATTAATTTTAGAAAAGACTTGTGCCCCTTGCAGTTGGTCAAATAAATCATCAATTCTCAGCAACGGGTACTTGTTTTTTATGGTTACTTTTTTCAACTCTCTATAATCAATACATAGGCGTAAGGTTCTATCTTTCTTTTTCACAAATAGAACAGGTGCACCCCAGGGTGAAGTGCTAGGTTAGATGAAACCTTTGTCTAACAAGTCTTGTAATTGTATTTTCAGCTCCTTGAGTTCAGCTGGTGACATCTATAAGGAGTCTTGGAAACTGGTTGAGTCCCCGGCATAATGTCAATTGTAAATTCAATTTCTGTATTAACTAATTTCCCCGATAATTCATCAGGAAATACATCTAAAAATTCTTTTACTACAGGTATTAGACTCCTAGACAGTTAGAACACTACACAAATATCCCTGATATCCTTTCTTAAGCAATTTATAGGCCCTCATAGATGAAATGAGATATGGCGGCAGTATTACCCCTCTACCTTGAAAACAAAACTCTTCTTGACTTGGTAGTTAAAATAGAACAGATTTTGACACACAATCTATGGTAACATAATTTGCTGACAACCAGTCCATCTCCAAAATAGCATCAAAATGACTCATTTCTATAGCCAACAAATCAACAACTAATCTAACATTCCCAATTAACATTTCACAATCTCGATAAATAGAGGTACACATCATAGATTCACCCAACGGTGTGGGTACCAGCATTAGAAAATTCAAGGGTTCTCGTGTTTTGTTCAACTAATTCACAAATTGTTTAGACATAAATGAATGCGTAGAACCCGAATATATCAAAACATATGCATCATTAGCACAGATGGAAAGTATACCTGACACAACTGGCTCCGCACTCGGGGCATCTCCTGGGACTAGAGCAAACACTCTTATTTGTCTCACTGGTTCCTTCCCTGTGGCACTAGGCTTGGTAACTGACTTTTGAGCTAATCCGGATGAACAATTAGCACCCCTGAAAATGCTTTGCTGAGTTCTTGGACAGTCTTTCACTTGATGTCCCATTTGACCACACTTAAAACAAGCCCTTGAAAATTGGCAACAAACTCCAAAATGATTCTTTCCACAATCCGGACACATTGGAATAATTCTAGCTCCCTGACTAGTGCCACTACTAGTTCCTGTATTCGGTCTCTTGGCAGGTGGATTCATTGGGCCTTTCCTGATGTCATACCCTTGTCTTTTACTAGCCCACTCCTTAGACTTCTGTTTGTTCTTTGCATTTGACTCGGCTATGAGTGCCCTATCTAGAACATCCACATATGTAAGAAATTTAAAGAGATTCACTATATCCCGAATCGGTCCTCGAAATCCTTCCTCAAATTTCCTAGCTTTATTGTATTCTGTGTTGACCATATGCAGGGCATATCTAGATAACTCTGTAAATTTAGCATCATATTCTGCCACAATACTCCCTCATTGCTTTAGTGATAAGAACTCTGATGCCTTTCTATCTCTGATGGATTGGAGAAAGTATTTATCATAAAAGACTTCCAAAAAGAAGTTCCATGTAATGCCCTCATGCTGTCCTTTCACTAACATCCACCATCTACATACTTCCCCGGCTATAGTGAAGGTGGCCAGTGCAACTTTCTGGGTTTCTGTGCAAGGAAAGACTTCAAAGAACTTCTCTGACTCTAACACCCATGCTTCTGCCTTCATTGGATCAATTCTTCCCTCGAACTAGGTTGGTTTTATCTTCTTATTTTCTCTAATCAGTGCCATGGTTGCCTAATCTGGGAAGTCCATTTGCAAAGGTAACTGTTGTGATTGATGGTTCCCCTGTCTTAATGCCTCCACTTCTTTTGCTACTCCTTTCAACATCCTTTCCAGTATATCCATGTGGCTAGCAAATGATTCAGCTCTTTCTGTTACCATGATGATATGAATGTAAAGTAAATGTTAAACAACGCAATGTATTTATTTAACAATGAACATATAAAATGTACACCTTGTCATACACACTCATTATGAATGCATTCCTAAAGGTTTTCTAAAGGAAAATCTTATGCTCTGGAGGACAGTGTGTGCACGTACAAGACTTGTGCTATGATACCACTCTTGTCACGTCCCCATCCTGCCCCAAATAGGATAGTAGGGATGACCAGCCAATAGTGTCTGACTACCCAAGGCCTGACAAGACAAAATGAGGTTGGACTAAAAGCATTGGGGCTTAAGCGGAAAATCAACTAACGTCCATTAATTATCAAGAGTCCATCCAAAGCTGTGCATAGATCACATGAACATACAAGCAAACTTTATTTATTTCTCTTAGGCTTCGTAGTACAACAACATCTACAGATAAGTACATAATTCACAATATATATAGTCAAAACAAAAGTCTAACATAAAGTTCTTGGACCACAACTCACGCTCTCAAAAGTAGAAAAGCAAAACATAAAGCCTCCTAGCTTGCTCTCTTATCCATAAAAGGATCCACAACATCACCTACATATATAGAGGAAAAGGGATGAACCAATACTCAGTGAATAGTAATATAGTAAAGTGGTTAATGAATGAACATCTGTAAGTTTAGCAAAACCAAGCATGCAAGCAATTGAACATAATATAGTTTTTCAAGCAAAACAAGATTGTCACATATTCATAACGATGACTATTATCAAGGCATTTCGATTTGCAAGACAAGAGGCCGTAACAGGTGGAAGAGCTCAGTTAGCAAGAGGTTATTGGCTTGATTCCCAATAACAAATAAGTCAAAATGTCATCGTACTAGATGATACAAAAGTATATGATGTTCATTCATAACAAAATAATAATATAACTTTCTAAACATATGTCATGATCCGAACCCACCCCTAAAAGTTTGGGTCATAACCGGCCAGTAATCACTTGATTTACCTTCGGCCTCATACAAACAAACATAGTAATTATAATAATAGGGAAATATACAGAAGTATACAACAAATAAGGAAGTCCATTGAGCTGTGCCAATATAGGCAAATTATAAAGCTTACACCATAACACATTCACACATTTACATGCCCATACAAAAAATTAAGTACCATGGGAAATTTTATACATATCGATTACATATCCTAAGACCAAAATAACAAAAACAAAATAAAGTCAAAGCATAATGGGAGTCAAAGGAAAAACTACATCTCAGACTCGACAGGTTCACAAAAATAGCTCCTGAAGCTGACTCTAAGGGTGGACTCTATGCTGCGGATCACCTACATTTGCATACATAATATTGGGTGAGCGAAGCTCAATGAGTAATAATACAGTAAAATAGTATAAATAAATGAACATAAGGTTCATGTAATTTCATAGTCATAATACGGAACGGCCTTGGGCCCATCATATAAGCAGAACGGCCTTAGGCCCATTACATAAACAGAACGGACATAGGCCCATCATATCAGAACGGCCTCAGGCCCACAAAGGTACAGAACGGTCTCGGGCCCACATATTAACAGTTGTTCAGAACGACCTCAGGTCCAATCACATATTATCATGTCATTAACAGAATGGCCTCGGGCAGAACGGCCTCAAGCCCAAACATATCATAGCATAAACAAAACGACCTTAGGTCCACTGATGGGTCATTTCACACACCAAATATAAATACTAAACTATACCAAAATCCTTTGAATAGTAGTAAGTCCAGGTATCGATCCAATGGGACAAACGGGAAATTAAACTAATTTAATTGTTAAATTCCTAATTCAATTTTGGTTAAAAAGATGATGTTTTATAAACTAGTAATAACTAAAATAAACTAAAAGATTAAACTAAGCAATTATAAGTAAAATTGGAATTTACTAATTTTGAGAAACACCTAAGGTAATGAATTCACCACTAGTTATATAAATAAGGCTTCAATGTTAGACTCAATTATGTTACGGTTCGAACTAAATGATACTTCGCAACTGCAAGTTCGAATTAACACGTTCAATGTATAGGCCTGAATCATCTCAAGTAATATGAGTCGTTCGCTCTAAACTAGGGTAGCAACACGACTCGTCCCTCGTAGTATGGTTCGTCTCATACCTTGAACATTAAAGAGTAGAAAACCATTATATGGAAAGCATTCAACAATCACAGAAAACAGAATACTTGAAGAAATAATGGAAAATTATATTAGAAAACTTCTTGAGAACCATACAATTGTTCAAACCATTACATAAAAGAAAACCAAAAAAAAAAACTATTTATATAGCTAGGGTTTCATCAAAACCCTAGAAAAAGGATCCTAGCCACTCATGGAGAAGTGGGAAGAAGTAGAGGGAGAAGAAGCCACCATGGAAGACATTCTTCAAACTTCAAGTTCTTTTCCTTCCAAACCCTAGCCTCTCTCTTTTCTCTCAAATATTTTTCAACCCTAATTATAGCCTCTTTTCTTCCTTTTATTCCCAACAAAACAGACTGAAATTTTCGCGCACACAACCCTAGGTGGGCCACTCGAGCGTGGATGAGCCGCACGTGCGGTGAGGTAGCAGACCGGGAATTTTCACTACTCGCGTGGAGATTCTGCTTTTGCACCACTTTTTGCTTGAATTTACGTGTTGCCTGCCAAATCTGTACAAGTGCACAAAAGACATCATCTCCACCAAATAAACAAAATTTAAAGACTATAAATGTAACTTAAGCGGCCTCAATGTGGTACCTTTCGCCCTACATCATACATTGCACATGTCATATAACTTTTATGAACTTCATTTATTTCGATCAAAACACAATGTTGGCACAATTTACCATTCATGTCTCAAAGGAATCAAATGAGATCATATCTTTACAATACTGTTACTCACAATGCATTTGATCTTGTGGTGTTTCCTCCGGCACACGACCTACACGAAACATGTCACACACACATTCGATAAATAATTCGTTCATTATGTACACTTTTCTTTTAGCGATTCACAACCTTTTCAAATGGTTTCAAATCATCATTCCATACTTCGAAGGGTCTACATAAGGTTAAGAATACATTCAAAAGTTCGGAAAGGTCAATACAAGAAAGTAGGATTTTCTCTCCTGCCTGGCTGTACATACGGCCTGTCCAACCGCTCGAGCAGTCATGCTCCGTTCGTGCAAAAGTGTGAGCTGCTCGAGTGTGTAGAACCGAATTCGCCAAATTTGCTCATGTTCTGCTCATGCGGAACCCGTGGCCGCACGAGCGATCTTGGAAAAAACCAGACAGTCCAAAAATGGCACAAAATGAAATCCTCCAAACTCATTTCCAACCCCAAATTCATGCAAAACAATCCCAAAAACATGATATACTAGCATGATACAAGTGTAATCTCACTTTAAACATATCAATCTTGCTTCAACATCAAATTCATGGTCTTATCTTTTTCATACAATCATGAATTTCATACCCAAGCTCAAAATATATGCAAAAATGGTAAATCTTCCAACAAATCTTGGTTATATAAACCATCTGGAGTTCATTTCATGCATAAATCACAAGATTGAGCTCAATTCATAGAAAATTGATGAGATTTCTTGAGTTTATTTCAAACCATTACACAACTCAAAACCCTAGATCAAAATTCCCCATTTCTTCTTGATTTCATGCCAATGATGAGCTAAAGACAAAGGTTTTAAATAAATTTCCATGCCTTAGCTTCAATCTAGGGTTTGCCCTTTGAAACTCTAGCAAAATCCTATCATCTCCTCTTCCTCTCACTCTAACTCACTCTCTAGCAAGTCTCTACCAAAAATGAAGAACATAAGAGTTATACACATATATGACTTAACTTATAAATCTTAATTTAATCGTTACGAATCGTAACTTTAAAAATTTTATCGTAAGCTTTAAAAATCATGCTAATCATAGATATGAAGTCAGTTTTGGTTTCTGGGGCCTCTAACGCTTTCAATTTCAGTTCAAAGTTTTAATTGCAACATATATTCCTGCATTCAACAGATATTATTCCAAATTTACATAATTCACATTCTCAAATTTTCAAATTCCTATCAAACACATAATCACATGCATAATTAAGCATAGTATGGGTTGGATTATCACAGTCTTCCCCTCTTTAGGAAGTCTGGTCCTCCAAACTTGTTTACCTCAAATCGAAAACAATTCTGGATATCGTTGCCTCATTTCTTTTTCTCATTGCCAAGTGGCTTCTTTTCCATAATGTTCCCTCTATTCAACTTTTACCATTGGGATAGCCTTGTTCCTTAGTTGCTTGACTTGCCGATCAAGGATTCGAATAGGTTTTTCTTCATAAACCATATCGTCATCTAGCACAATTTGATGATAGTCAATAACATGAGAAGGGTTCCGAAGGTAGCCTCACAACATTGATACGTGGAACACATTATGCACTTGCTCCATGCCACTCAATGTTTGTAAAATCTGAAATGGCCCTATGTACCGATTTGACAATTTCCCTGTTCTCCCAAACCTTGTGTGCCCTTTCATTGGGGTGACTTTGACAAAAACATAATCCCCAACCTTAAATTCTAAGTCTCTCCTTCTTTAGTCTGCATAGCTTTTTTGTCGGCTTTGAGCAGTTTTCAATCTCTATTGGATGATCTGGATCTTCTCCGTAGTGATTTGCACAATTTCAGGACCAATCAATGCTCTATCCCCGACTTCGGTCCAACAAACCGGAGTTTGACATTTCCTCCCATACAAAGCTTCATATGGTGCCATCTCAATACTATAATGGAAACTATTGTTATATGCAAACTCCGCCAAAGGTAAATGAGTTTCCCAACTTTCACGAAAATCCAAAACACACATCTGGAGCATGTCCTCCAACGTCTGTATTGTCCTTTCAAATTGCCTATCAGTTTGTGAATGAAATGTAGTGTTGAACATCAATTCTATCCCCAATGCTTTCTGTAAGCTCTGCCAAAATCTTGACACAAACTTAGAATCTTTATTCGGCATAATGGAAACTGGAATGCCATGCAATCGAATAATCTTATTAATATAAACAATAGCAAGTCTATCAACATTATAAACAGTCTTCACAGGCAAAAAGTGAGCAAACTTAGTCAATCTATCCACAACAACCCATATAGAATCCATACCTCGGAGTGTTCGAGGTAAGACCACAATAAAATCCATAATTATATGCTTCCACTTCTATTCTGGAATAGAGAGAGGTTAAAGTAGCCCCGCCGGTCTTTGGTGCTCCGCTTTCACTTGCTGAAATTAAAGCCATCTTGAAATAAACTTCGCAATTCCTCTCTTCATATTGGGCCACCAAAAAGCTTTCTTGAGGTCTTGATACATCTTAGTATTCCCAGGATGCATAGCAAATCTGGACTTGTGAACTTCTTCCAAGACTTTTCCTTTGTCGAAAATTGTCTCTAGTATTAGTAGGCCTTGCTGGGGTCTTTGTTGCAGGAGTGGAACTGACTGAACTAGCAACTGGCCTATTCCTTTTTTGTTGCCCAAACGTAGGATAATCTCTCACCACATGTCCCATTTTCCCACACTTAAAGCAAGCCCCGGTTGCTCGGTAGTGAACTCCTCGATGCTTCTTTCCATACTCTGAGCAAGGTGGTGCTGAATCATGGGTAGAACCAGAAGTACTGGAAGTTCCCAAATTTTGTTTCTTGTTTTATGAGGGTGTGTAGACACCCCGTTTTTGACCGCCCTCAAGACTTGGGCATTACTGATGGTTTGCTCGGTGTTGAGAGATGTGCAGGGCACAGGTTCAGTTTCTTCAACAAGGAGAGAGGCAAACCCTTCAAAACACTTTGTTTAGGGGTTTGGAGTTGAAGAAAAGAGGAGAGGAGGGGAGAAAATAGGTTGGAGAAGAAGTTCGCCATGAATCCGGGTAGAAGAAAGTCGAGCGGCTCTCGCTGAATTAGGCTTATTCAATTGCATACTTGGAATTTAGCTATGAGGCCACTACCATTGGAAAGAAGACTTCCGGGGCTTCATTTTTGGTTCAAGAATCTCCTAGAGCCAAGTCCGGGTGGAGGAGATATGATGGGTTGAAGCTGGGTATCATCCAGGTTGGATCGAGTCTGCGCGGCTTCACGAAAAAGGGCATAACTTTTTGCACAGAAGGAATTTTGATGCAAGGTTTGCGCCATTGGAAAGCTAACTTCCGGGGCTTCAATCTGGCCATCCACCGGCACTTCTTGACATTACCGGCTACCCACCGGCACTCTATTTAGCCGACCGGCCAGAATAAAGTGCAGGTCGGCAATATATTGTGCCGACCGGCCATTTATTGTGCCGATGACCTCTTTTCATGGCCGATTTGACCCTTTTGACTCTTGCAGGCATGGTGCATCCCAGCTGTGCCAGCTGGGATGCACAGAACCAGTTCCCCGTGCATACATGTGCCTATTTTGCACCCTTTTGCACCTTTGAACCCCTTAAAGCTTCTAGAAGCTTGAACCCTTTGGCCAAGCTTCTTGGAGAAGCTTGGCCAGCTGTATTAGCTTCTCCTAGAAGCCTTGCACCCCCCTTTTCCCCTTTGACCCTTTCCATTTACTTAGCCTTAAGATAAGTGCTTTACTTGGCCTATATAAGCACTTCTCTTCTCCTTTGTCTAGGGTTGAAGCTTTTGAACCAAAAAACCAGAGCATATATATCTATACATTTGATATATACACCCTCTCTCTCTATATCTCCCTCTCTCTCATCCTTGGTGTGTGTTTGGGACCCTAAAAGTGCACTTTTACCTTAGTTTTGCACCAATACACACACCATTACACCATACTCCCACTTGGGAGGTCTTGAAGGTTTGTTCTTGAGGTTTTGAGGTGGTTTTGATCAGAAGGAGAGGTCTGCACTTGCTGTTCTTGAGGTTTTTCAAGGGTAACATTTTTCCCTCTTTATTTGCACCATTTTTCTAGCCTGTTTGCTTGCTTTTTTGGCTCCGACCAGAACTGAAAAGGTCATTATTTTGAGCCATATTTCATGTTTGTTTAAGGGCTCAACCCTGTTTGGGCCCTCCATTTGGTACTTGCTTCAATACCTCTTGGTATGTCATATTTTTGCATGGATTTCTAGTCTATGAGTGATCTGTTTTCGAGCATAATGTAAACTGTAAGAGGGCCTATTTTGAGCCCCTATTCAACATTGAAGAAGGGCTCAACACTGTTTGAGCCCCCATGATGCACTTGCTTCATAATCTCTCCTATTTACCGTAAATTTGCATGACTTGTTTGGCCTATATGTGATCTGTTTTGGAGCATCTCATGAACTGATATTGTGCTTATTTTGAGCCCCTCTTCAACATTGAAGAAGGGATCAACCTTGTTTTCATGCTCCATATGCCACTTGCTTTGAATCCATGTTTTACCCTTGTTTTTGCATGCTTTGCTAGCCCATTTTGCTTCTGTTTTTGGACCATGATCAGAACTGGAAATGGTCATATTTTGACCCCTTGAATATATTTAATGAAGGGTCTTTGCTTGTTTGATGAGTGTTTGGCCCACTTCATGTTATACCCTCTTTTGAGCCTCATTTTGCATGCCATTGTTGCTCTGTCTATGCTTGCTGTTTGGCCATATTTTGTACTGAGAAAATGCTGGTCTTGGGGCTGCCTCGCTACTGTATTTTCATTCCATGTCCATATTGTGCATGCATTGCATAGCTATAGGCCGTTTCGGGTGCCTAAATTCGCATTTCGGGACCTTTCCTTGCATTTGGTGTCATTTCGCCATCTTTCGGGACTGTTTTCCCCATATTTCAGTGCTGAAATTCCATTGGCGTATTTGCATATCATTTTAGCATCATTGCATTCCGTATGCCATTGCCTCGGTATGCGTGCCCGTGTGCACGCATTTCGAGGCACTTCATTTTCATCCAATGGCCACTGATGTGAGTGCGGCTGAGGTCCACTCACATTGGTATAAGTCCATCTTGCATTGTGTATGCCATGTTACAATGCGTTGTGCATGTTATGTTGTTGCATTGCGTCATGCCTTGCATGCTTGTTCGCATACTCATATTGCATACTTAGCTCGCATGCTTAGGTTGTATTTGGCATGCATCCCTTGCCTCTTGATCAAGCATGATAGAGGTTGGGGCCTTTGATGTGTTTTGTGCTTGCATTTCATTTAAAATCAAAGTTGCTAACTTGGCTTTTGGGCCATCATGCATTGAAACGCGTGATTGATGGCCCGGGGGTCGAGGGTCATGCTCCCTTGAGTCCATTGCATGATAGGGAGTGTGTCCATGCATACATTTGCCTAGAAATTCTATGCCTTGCACTGCTGGTCTGCTGTTGCTGTCAAAACTGTCTTCTGCAGGAATTTTGTGCCGACCGGCAGTATAGAGTGCCGACCGGCAATGTATTATTGCCGATAGCTTCATTTCCAGCCGGTTGACTTTATACACGGCCGGTGGACATTCTATCCAGCCGGTGATGATCCTTAGGATTCAGGGAGCCTGTCCCAGGACTTTTTGCAATTTTCCAGAGAAGCAGGACAGTGAAACAGAGGCAACAGTGGCATGGTGCGGATTTCCGGGCAAGTCGGATTCGAGCATGCATCATTCGTGTATCCCGAAGCGGGGCTGCGGCCTTTTCTATTTTGCATTTATTTGTTAAATAATTAGAAATTTTGTAATAATTAATTTATTTATTATTCGGACTGAAATATTTATTCGGTCCCTCCGTGTGAGGGCATAATTGTAATAAGTGTGGGTGAGTGTGTGTATGTCTTCCCACCCCCACTTCTTTCTCCCTTTTTATTTACCTGCTTACGATGGTAGATTAGGGCACGTTTATTTTTAGCATACCTTATGCAATGCATGCGTGCATCCATGCATTTGTTGACATACATCAGGCTTGGCACATCATACAAACTGCATCGTACTTTCAATTCCAAATTGAATACGTGATAGTTGTAGCATTTCACATGCCATGTCTATGATAGCCGAGCCTGCCTAGATTACAACTTTGCATGTGTTGCATTAGACATTTCAGTATGCTTAGGTCCATGCATGGATTTCTGACAAGTTCTGTTTGGCACGGAGTACGATGTAAGTATTTTACGTTTTTAGCATACCACATGCGTGTGAATCTAACATGACAGTATGCTTACCATGCGGCTAAGTGCTTATGTGAGATAATCTGTTTGAATGCCTGTGGGTGAAGGTTGGATTGCCTAAGGTGGAACAACTCGTTGAAATCCGTATTTTAGCCTACTTGCGAGTAGCAAAAACCAATACGTTTTTCCAGATAAAACGATATGGCAATGTTTATTTCCAAGTTAGGTAATCTAGTCTATACTTTTGTGTTGTGCGCATCACATAGTAATTCTAGGCTAATAACCGGAATAAGAACACATAATGTTTTCAAAATCAGATATCACGGTTAGTAGAGGCCGGTCTTCGGATCGGGCGAAAGGGGGTGCTCATAGCTGACCTTCCCGATCGTACCCAAGTTCCC
Organism: Camellia japonica; assembly: GCA_030407325.1. Lineage (NCBI taxonomy): Eukaryota > Viridiplantae > Streptophyta > Magnoliopsida > Ericales > Theaceae > Camellia > Camellia japonica. The sequence goes on from JAPPVO010000029.1 coordinate 64,890,912, forward strand.
GAGCGAGGCAAACTTTTGTGATGACGGACACGTGGCCTTCGGCACCGAGTCAGGGTTTCCTAAATTTCCCATTTTAAAATTTATTTAGGTGGCGACTCTGTATCTGGCAAAGCAGTCCATGTTTGGCACTTCTTTTCAAATCTGTTTTTCTTCAAAACGATTTGCCAGATTTGGACTCTTTGGTTCAGATTTAGAACCGTGACATTTTGAGTCTTTTGAACTGTAGTAGACCAATATCGAACCGGAACGGGGGGGACTCGCACTCCCTCCCCGGGCGCGTTCGGGGACGTCACAGTTTCTGGCGACTCCGCTGGGGATTTAGAGAGCTTGACTAAACTCGTGATATCCTGTTTGACTAACACTTATGTGTTTCTTTGCATTGCATGTGCATTGGTGGCGCCTAGGACACCGTGTTGCCATCTGCTATTCCTGAGCAGTTTGTTGGAGGCTTGTCTTGTCAAGGCATGACCATAAGGCTGACCGTTGCGGGGCTCTGCCAGTATGGAACACAAACCCCGGTTTTACCGGGGCACCCTTCTCGACCATTCGACCTAGTGCATATTCGAATCCATAGTGACCATTCCAAACTAGGACAGGTTACTACCCGATTTTAGTTGTTTGAAACCGCTGTGTGCGTAGTAACCCTAGCTCCTGACAAAATAGGACAGGGAAACCCTACCCCAACATAGGGTGTATTGGCTCTCATTTACTTGCTATGTGCGTTTAGAGTGTATCTCTACAGGGAATGCATATACCATTTGCAAGTCTGGGTATCCGGCCTGCGGGCACCAGTATCAGTATTTTGAGAATCAGTTATATCTGCGGGTATCAGATTCAGATTTGGGCAATGATTTCGGGGAACAGTGATCAGTAATAGAATACAGTCGTTCAGCTTTGCTCGTATCCGTTCCAGTGAAGTTGAGCTGAGATGCTGTCTGTTTTCTCTTTTGCTAGGTAGTCCTGGAATCATAGCTTCAGAAGGCTCCATTATCCCCCGGGTACATTGGACTCGTGTTGATAGACTTTGTCGGGTCAGAGATTCAGAGATTCAGTTTGCCAAAGGCAGAGAGTAAAAAGAGCCAGTCAGGCACGGGTCACCGGTTCAGCAGTTACCAGATCAGTAACCCTTATCCACCCCACCAGTGAACAGTCAGGCTGAGGCCTCAGTTTTTTTTTATCACAGAGATAGATATACCCGTCAGTCAGATGGATCAACAGAATACGTCAGGGGTGGAGGCAATGATGCGTCAGATGCAGGAAACTATGAAACTCATGCAGCAAGACGCTGTCCGCCAAGCGGAATTCTCCAAGCAGCAGGCTGCAATCATGGCTCAGCAGGCCGAGCTCATCACCAGGCTGCAACAGCAAAGCGGCGTGTCTGCTTCACAACAAGTTCCTCCCCCAGTAGGAGTTCCAGCACCTGGGGAGACGCCAAATGTCCAGGAAGGTACAGACATTCCGATAGGGCCAGCTCCGCCCCCAATTTTACCCCAGTTATCAAAAACACCCACCAACCTACCGGACTCTCCCTTTGAGTTCGAGACGGATCCCACAGCACTGAAGTTGAGCAAGCTTGAAAAGTTGTTCAAGAAATCCCAGGAAGTCAAGACCATCCCTGACATTGAAGATGGATACACGGACACAGCTGTGACATTGCCAGACAGGTTCAAGATGCCTCACATCGACCGTTTTGACGGGTCAGGAGATCCCATGGTCCACCTGAGTTTGTTTTCAGATGTTCTGCGCCCGATGGGCTTGACAAGATTACAGAAGCTCTCCCTCTTTAGCAGGACCCTGTCGGGTATCGCGGCCATCTGGTACGCCAAATTAGAGGACTCAGTGAAACGAAGCTGGGAGGAGATGTCCGAGGCCTTCGTCGCACAATATTCATACAATACCCAGATCGAGATCACAACCCGTGATCTTGAGACAACCAGGCAAGAGCCGAAAGAGGGCTTCTCTGACTTTGTAACCCGTTGGAGAGCCAAAGCTTCTTCGATGACCACCAGGCCGGTCGACAAGGACCAGATACGGATGATTGTGCGCAATCTCCAACCCAGGCTGATGCAGAAGATGATTGTCCTCCTCCTACCCACCTTTGCAGACCTCCATGAGATTGGGGTACAAATCGAGGATGCTATAAAGCAGGGCCTCATTGACCAAGAGAAGGAGCAGCCCAGGAGGGCGTTTACCCGCAGTTCGAATGCGACCACCAGTGGTGATGCAGCTGCAAGATCTTCTGAAGTGGGCATGGTCACCACCACCACGTCAAAAATAGCTACCCCATTTACCGGTGCGTCCGGAAGTAGCTCACAGAAAACCAAATATCCACCTCGAGTCAAGAGGGTTTTCACCCCACTTCATATGCCTTTGTCAAAGGCTCTAGAGGTCCTAATCCGGAAAGGACATCTGAAACCATTGGAACAACGGCCTTTACCTGATCCTCTCCCTCCAAAGCATGACCGGACTAAGTACTGTGCCTACCATCAACAAACCGGTCATGAGACCGATAGCTGCTTTCGTCTGCGCCATGATGTACAAGATTTGTTTGACAACAACGTCATCGCCGCACCAGCTCAGTAAAGTCTATCACCACTGGATCAGTGAACTTGGGGGATAGTACGAATGTGTGATCAGGGGATGAACCACCTGCGGGCGGCACTCAGTTTACTTCAGATGTGGGAATGGCACACACTGTTTTGAGCATTTGAAAATGCTAGTTTTGTAGTTTCTGACTTGGGTGTTGAGTCAATTCTGTAGTTTTGTTTTGAGTCTGTCTCTTTGTCTTGAGTCAGTCTTTTTGATTAAGGGTCTGTCTTGTTGTATCGAGTCAGTCCCGTTGTACAAAGGTCGGGTGATTCCGGGGGGGGTCACCTCGGGCGTCACCATTTTGTTTTGTGTTTGTCTTTTCATTTTGTTTTGAGCTTGTTTCTGCAAGGGAGCCAGTTGTGCCAATAGTTATGAACGAAACAGCAGCGGTTTTTCACGCTCTTGTGTTTGCTTCTGCCGTGTGCCAGTTGTGCCAGAAATTCTAAATGAGATGGCGGTATTGACTAGAAGCTATGTCTTTTCTGTGCCTTGAATTCATTGCATCGACCTAAGTTTTCCAAAACTTTTTTCGAAATATTGTGATAAAAACAAAGAGGGAGGAATTCCTCGGGATTTGCAAAACTTTGATCAAATTGAGAGAAAGAGAGGCGTGCTAAGTCCTTAATGAATGAAATCATGCTTGTTAGTGTGAGTACTGGGAAGGATCCTGGCTTGATCCAGATTGGTCCCACACTGTCTTCAGCGCGAGCAATTTGTCGCTTTCTTAAAAACTTTCAAAAAATGCTTTGCGCGGTCCTGCAAAGACATGTGTAGAATCGCTCTTGAGATTGTGCAGCTTAGGATCGCTCTCAGCCTCGAGACCTGAGTCCTTGCCTTCAAACCTTGAACTTGCATTCAGAATGTTCAACGGTCAACCACAATGTGAGGCCTGTGTGGCCAGATTCAAAGCAGCCCATGAATTAGAGGCAAGAAAGTCAAATCAAGAAGATCAGATGTCGTTAAGAGAGGCTTGGGAAGCTAGATCAGAAGCCTCCCCTCAAACTAGGGGCAAAGATGTCAGATGTGCCCGAAGAGCCGAAGATGAGTTCTCTTGCGAATCAACAGCCACTCTCCTGGATACGGATGGCATCAAAACCCTAAAACCATTTGGCATGGACTTGCTACACTTTTACCCTTTGAGAGGCTCGCTGGGCCGAAAACCCGGAAGGGCGACCCAGGCAAAAGTTAGAGCAAGCAAAAAATACATACAAAAGGAAAGAAAAAAAAAATACAGAAAAAAAAAAGAAGAACAAAGGAAGAAGAAAAAGAAAAGAAAAGAAAAAGAAGCTCACAAGGTCGAAAACCCGCATCGGGCGCCTTGGCAAAAGTTAGAGCCTAAAAGAAAAAAAAGAGAAAAAATGAAAAAGAAAGAAAAGAAAGAAGAACAAAGCTCGCAAGGTCAAAAACCTGCAACAGGCGCCTTGGCAAAAGTTAGAGCATAAAAAGGAGAGGTTAAATACCCGAGTGTACCTTAACCCCGAACTACGTAAGGCTTGATTCCCATCTTTGGGATACGTAGGCAACTTCATTCTGAAGTCCAGCCCTAAAACACTTCAAATTCAGTTGTGTCCATGAAATGGTTTTGATCATCTTTGCCTTCTCTGTATCCGAGAGTTCGGTTGTGATCGTCGCTCTGAAGGATTGATTTCAATACGCTGCGGTGCCATTTAGACAAGGGGCAACTTTCCGTTGCCATTCAATGCACTACGGTGTCATTTCAAACAAGGGGCAACTTTCCGTTGCCACGCAGTGTCCTTTAGACAAGGGGCAATTTTCCATTGCTATGGGTCCGAGGTTGTGCATCTCAAAGAGTTGGTTCCCTGCTTGTTGAGCGGTGGCCGTTTGCAAAAACAGTTTTTGAGAATTTTTACTAAGGTTGACTATTCTCTCAAAAATCATTCCATTTTTCCAAAACTGGACCATTTTCTTGGACCCAAAAAGGAAAATTTTCAGTGTTTACAACCTGACTTGCATGATTTCAAATCAAAAGTTGAATAAGCATGTTAATCTAACTTTCATGTTGGTCAAAATTGTTTTAAAACCAAAAAATGGTCAAAATGATGAACTAGGGTCACAGTTGAGTCAGGTGTTCTGTCTTTTCCCCATCATCAACATACTTGCCAAGAAGGGCACTCCACCTGCCAGAAGAGGGCACAACTGAAGTCAACAACAAAGGGCTGAAAGCTCTCTCGTCCTCCAAGCAGCGAGGTATCAAGCCATGTGCGAAGCATAAATTGGAATGGGACGAGATGTTCCACTTCCTCATCTGGACAGATCTAACCACGTCCAAACTCCCCAGCAGGGCATCATCAACCGATGTTAGCTGCAGATTTGCTACACACCCAGTTGTGGCACAACCTCTCTGTGGGAAAGTTCACTGCTGTGTGCGGAAGAAAAAGAATCTAGCAGAATGCTAGGGGCAAGAGCCTGCAACTTCTTATCTATCTATCAACCACTCTGGGGAGGGATAAAAAATGAGAGATTAAAGAATAGAGAGATGTGCGTTGAGAGGAAAAGTGAGAAAAGGGCTTTTCAGAAAAACAGAGCTTGAGGGCCGAGTAATGTGAGAATCACAAATGAGAAAGGGTGGGAAATAATACCCGGTGAAACAGGCTCCCTGTGCACATTTGAGTCTTGTGTTTTGTTTTGTCTGCCTCGATTCTTGTTTTGAGTCGTTTCGAGTGTCAATAGATGTGTTTAGGTTGTTTACCTTTGTTTTCTTTTGTTGAGTCTTTTTCGCTGTGCTCAGTCGTAGGCTCAATACCCGGTTAAGAACTCATTTCTTAATTTCAAACAAAATCAAATCATCTTGTGCTCAGAGTGCCGTGCCATTCTCCACATTTGTGCAAAACAGATTCGTTCTTTCATAAAACTGCAGGGCCCACCCCCGACAAGTGTGAACAGTAAAACCAGGACCTATCTGAAGCTATGTGGTTCCGGACTGCAAAATAAAAGCAAAAGAGGAAAACGTCGGGTATCTGAGTTCGTTTCAACTTCAGTAAATTCTGAGATTGTATTCCAGATGTACCTCTTCAAGTCTTGCCAATGAGGTGCATTCTAAAGCGCCGCTTTGTCCTCTTATTGCTTTCCTTAAGCATCATGCATTGTAATGCATTGTACCTATCAAGTTTCTTTCTCATTCATGCATGATATTGTATGTACGGTTCATTCAAAGAAGTTCCGTTTGAGATCATTCACTTAGTGTATCAATCACACTTCATTCACTTCATTTATTCAGTGTATCAATCACACTTCATTCATTTCGTGTATCTATTGCACATATTCTCATTTAGTGTATCAATCACACTTCATTCATTTCGTATATCTATTGTACATATTCTCATTTAGTGTATCAATCACACTTCGTTCACTTTGTGTATCAATCACACTCTATTTGCTTCATGTATCTATCACATGTTTACTTAGTGTATCAATCACACTTCTTTCATTTTGTGTATCAATCACACACATTCTCATTTTATGTATCTATCACACCCATTCTCACTTTAGTGTATCAATCACACACTTTATTGCATTCAGTGTATCAATCACACACTTTATTGCAAGTGTATCAATCACACACTTCATTGCATTCAGTGTATCAATCACACACTTCATTTCATTTAGTGTATCAACCACACACTTCATTACATTCCGTGTATCAATCACACTCTCTTCACTTAGTGTATCAATCACACTTCTTTCATTTTATGTATCTATCACACACGTGTTCACTTCAATTACTTTAGTGTATCCATCACACTTCATTACCTTTTGTGTATCTATCACGCACATACCCACTTTATTCCCTTAGTGTATCAATCACACTTCATATATCCAGTATATCCATCATACTTGTTCACTAAGTGCATCTATCACACTTCGTGTTCACATTCAGTATATCCATCATACTCACATTCACTAAGTGCATCTATCACACTTTGTGTTCACATTTAGTATATCAATCATACTTGTTCACTAAGTGCATCTATCACACTTCGTGTTCACATTTAGTATATCAATCATACTCCCGTTCACTAAGTGCATCTATCACACTTTGTGTTCACCTTCAGTATATCCATCATACTTGTTCACTAAGTGCATCTATCACACTTCGTGTTCACCTTCAGTATATCCATCATACTTGTTCACTAAGTGCATCTATCACACTTCGTGTTCACCTTCAGTATATCCATCATACTTGCTCACTAAGTGCATCTATCATACTTCGTGTTCATATTCAGTATATCCATCATACTTGTTCACTAAGTGCATCCATCACACTTCGTGTTCACCTTTAGTATATCAATCATACTCCTGTTCACTAAGTGCATCGATCACACTTTGTGTTCACTTTTAGTATATCAATCGTACTCCTGTTCACTAAGTGCATCCATCACACTTCGTGTTCACCTTTAGTATATCAATCATACTTGTTCACTTAGTGCGTCTATCACACTTTGTGTTTGCCTTTTGTGTATCCATCACACTCATTCACTTAGTGCATCTATCACACTTTGTGTTCACCCTTTGTGTATCCATCACACTGTGCTCACCGCACTCAGCTACTGTATCTATCACATTATGCTTCATGTAGTGTATCTATCACGTGCTCACTTTACGTATCAATCACACACGCTTACTTTGTGTATCAATCACACGCTCGCTTTGTGTATCAATCACACACTTTCTCTTTATGCATCTATCACACTATGCTCATCCTGTGTATCCATCACACTTTGCTTCATACGGTGTATCCAGCACACTGCACTCACCTTGTGTATCCATCACGCTTTGCTTCATAGAGTGCATCCATCACACTCGCTTCACTTTGTGTATCTACCACACACGTTCACTTTTTGTATCTATCACATGCTCCCTTTGTGTATCTATCACATATTTGCTTAGTGTATCCATCACATATTTGCTTAGTGTATCCATCACACTCGTTTTGCTTTGTGTATCTGTCACACTTTGCTTCACTTAGTGTATCAACCACACTTTATTCATATAGTGTATCCATCACACTCTCTTCAATTTTGTGTATCCATCACACATGTTTGTCCACTTAGTGTATCTATCACGCTTTGTTCGCTTTTGTGTATCTAACGCACATGTTCGTAAGAATTGCATAATTCTCTTACATCCTTTCTGCATTGTAATGTAGTTTGGTTTTTGCTTGCTTAAAACTGTTGCATTATTATGCTTCGTTACAGCATCCTTTGCATGATCATAAGTTATGCACTTGCATTGTGCATCACTTTGCATCTTACCCCTGAACTACGCTGGTTTGATTCCTTGCAAAGGGATACGTAGGCAGCCTGCGGGCACAACCATTTGTCTATCTATATTTTGTTTGTTTGTCCAAGTCTTCGGCCCTGTCAAAAATGGGTCGTCTCGGGCTTTGACATTCACTCCCGTCATTGTTATGACTTTCGAGTTCTGTCAAAGAGGGGCAACTGTAGACACCCCGTTTTTGACCGCCCTCAAGACTTGGGCATTACTGATGGTTTGCTCGGTGTTGAGAGATGTGCAGGGCACAGGTTCAGTTTCTTCAACAAGGAGAGAGGCAAACCCTTCAAAACACTTTGTTTAGGGGTTTGGAGTTGAAGAAAAGAGGAGAGGAGGGGAGAAAATAGGTTGGAGAAGAAGTTCGCCATGAATCCGGGTAGAAGAAAGTCGAGCGGCTCTCGCTGAATCAGGCTTATTCAATTGCATACTTGGAATTTAGCTATGAGGCCACTACCATTGGAAAGAAGACTTTCGGGGCTTCATTTTTGGTTCAAGAATCTCCTAGAGCCAAGTCCGGGTGGAGGAGATATGATGGGTTGAAGCTGGGCATCATCCCGGTTGGATCGAGTCTGCGCGGCTTCACGGAAAAGGGTATAACTTTTTGCACAGAAGGAATTTTGATGCAAGGTTTGCGCCATTGGAAAGCTAACTTCCGGGGCTTCAATCTGGCCATCCACCGGCACTTCTTGACATTACCGGCTACCCACCGGCACTCTATTTAGCCGACCGGCCAGAATAAAGTGCAGGTCGGCAATATATTGTGCCGACCGGCCATTTATTGTGCCGATGACCTCTTTTCATGGCCGATTTGACCCTTTTGACTCTTGCAGGCATGGTGCATCCCAGCTGTGCCAGCTGGGATGCACAGAACCAGTTCCCCGTGCATACATGTGCCTATTTTGCACCCTTTTGCACCTTTGAACCCCTTAAAGCTTCTAGAAGCTTGAACCCTTTGGCCAAGCTTCTTGGAGAAGCTTGGCCAGCTGTATTAGCTTCTCCTAGAAGCCTTGCACCCCCCCTTTGCCCCTTTGACCCTTTCCATTTACTTAGCCCTTAAGATAAGTGCTTTACTTGGCCTATATAAGCACTTCTCTTCTCCTTTGTCTAGGGTTGAAGCTTTTGAACCAAAAAACCAGAGCATATATATCTATACATTTGATATATACACCCTCTCTCTCTATATCTCCCTCTCTCTCATCCTTGGTGTGTGTTTGGGACCCTAAAAGTGCACTTTTACCTTAGTTTTGCACCAATACACACACCATTACACCATACTCCCACTTGGGAGGTCTTGAAGGTTTGTTCTTGAGGTTTTGAGGTGGTTTTGATCAGAAGGAGAGGTCTGCACTTGCTGTTCTTGAGGTGTTCTTCAAGGGTAACATTTTTCCCTCTTTATTTGCACCATTTTTCTAGCCTGTTTGCTTGCTTTTTTGGGCTCCGACCAGAACTGAAAAGGTCATTATTTTGAGCCATATTTCATGTTTGTTTAAGGGCTCAACCCTGTTTGGGCCCTCCATTTGGTACTTGCTTCAATACCTCTTGGTATGTCATATTTTTGCATGGGATTTCTAGTCTATGAGTGATCTGTTTTCGAGCATAATGTAAACTGTAAGAGGGCCTATTTTGAGCCCCTATTCAACATTGAAGAAGGGCTCAACACTGTTTGAGCCCCCCATGATGCACTTGCTTCATAATCTCTCCTATTTACCGTAAATTTGCATGACTTGTTTGGCCTATATGTGATCTGTTTTGGAGCATCTCATGAACTGATATTGTGCTTATTTTGAGCCCCTCTTCAACATTGAAGAAGGGCTCAACCTTGTTTTCATGCTCCATATGCCACTTGCTTTGAATCCATGTTTTACCCTTGTTTTTGCATGCTTTGCTAGCCCATTTTGCTTCTGTTTTTGGACCATGATCAGAACTGGAAATGGTCATATTTTGACCCCTGAATATATTTAATGAAGGGTCTTTGCTTGTTTGATGAGTGTTTGGCCCACTTCATGTTATACCCTCTTTTGAGCCTCATTTTGCATGCCATTGTTGCTCTGTCTATGCTTGCTGTTTGGCCATATTTTGTACTGAGAAAATGCTGGTCTTGGGGCTGCCTCGCTACTTTATTTTCATTCCATGTCCATATTGTGCATGCATTGCATAGCTATAGGCCGTTTCGGGTGCCTAAATTCGCATTTCGGGACCTTTCCTTGCATTTGGTGTCATTTCGCCATCTTTCGGGACTGTTTTCCCCCATATTTCAGTGCTGAAATTCCATTGGCGTGTTTGCATATCATTTTAGCATCATTGCATTCCGTATGCCATTGCCTCGGTATGCGTGCCCGTGTGCACGCATTTCGAGGCACTTCATTTTCATCCAATGGCCACTGATGTGAGTGCGGCTGAGGTCCACTCACATTGGTATAAGTCCATCTTGCATTGTGTATGCCATGTTACAATGCGTTGTGCATGTTATGTTGTTGCATTGCGTCATGCCTTGCATGCTTGTTCGCATACTCATATTGCATACTTAGCTCGCATGCTTAGGTTGTATTTGGCATGCATCCCTTGCCTCTTGATCAAGCATGATAGAGGTTGGGGCCTTTGATGTGTTTTGTGCTTGCATTTCATTTAAAATCAAAGTTGCTAACTTGGCTTTTGGGCCATCATGCATTGAAACGCGTGATTGATGGCCCGGGGGTCGAGGGTCATGCTCCCTTGAGTCCATTGCATGATAGGGAGTGTGTCCATGCATACATTTGCCTAGAAATTCTATGCCTTGCACTGCTGGTCTGCTGTTGCTGTCAAAACTGTCTTCTGCAGGAATTTTGTGCCGACCGGCAGTATAGAGTGCCGACCGGCAATGTATTATTGCCGATAGCTTCATTTCCAGCCGGTTGACTTTATACACGGCCGGTGGACATTCTATCCAGCCGGTGATGATCCTTAGGATTCAGGGAGCCTGTCCCAGGACTTTTTGCAATTTTCCAGAGAAGCAGGACAGTGAAACAGAGGCAACAGTGGCATGGTGCGGATTTCCGGGCAAGTCGGATTCGAGCATGCATCATTCGTGTATCCCGAAGCGGGGCTGCGGCCTTTTCTATTTTGCATTTATTTGTTAAATAATTAGAAATTTTGTAATAATTAATTTATTTATTATTCGGACTGAAATATTTATTCGGTCCCTCCGTGTGAGGGCATAATTGTAATAAGTGTGGGTGAGTGTGTGTATGTCTTCCCACCCCCACTTCTTTCTCCCTTTTTATTTACCTGCTTACGATGGTAGATTAGGACACGTTTATTTTTAGCATACCTTATGCAATGCATGCGTGCATCCATGCATTTGTTGACATACATCAGGCTTGGCACATCATACAAACTGCATCGTACTTTCAATTCCAAATTGAATACGTGATAGTTGTAGCATTTCACATGCCATGTCTAGGATAGCCGAGCCTGCCTAGATTACAACTTTGCATGTGTTGCATTAGACATTTCAGTATGCTTAGGTCCATGCATGGATTTCTGACAAGTTTCTGTTTTGGCACGGAGTACGATGTAAGTATTTTACGTTTTAGCATACCACATGCGTGTGAATGCTAACATGACAGTATGCTTACCATGCGGCTAAGTGCTTATGTGAGATAAACTGTTTGAATGCCTGTGGGTGAAGGTTGGATTGCCTAAGGTGGAACAACTCGTTGAAATCCGTATTTTAGCCTACTTGCGAGTAGCAAAAACCAATACGTTTTTCCAGATAAAACGGATATGCAATGTTTATTTCCAAGTTAGGTAATCTAGTCTATACTTTTGTGTTGTGCGCATCACATAGTAATTCTAGGCTAATAACCGGAATAAGAACACATAATGTTTTCAAAATCAGATATCACGGTTAGTAGAGGCCGGTCTTCGGACCGGGCGAAAGGGGGTGCTCATAGCTGACCTTCCCCGATCGTACCCAAGTTCCCGAGCCGAGGCAACTTTGGTGATGACGGACACGTGGCCTTCGGCACCGAGTCAGGGTTTCCTAAATTTCTCATTTTAAAAATATTTAGGTGGCGACTCTGTATCTGGCAAAGCAGTCCATGTTTGGCACTTCTTTTCAAAATCTGTTTTTCTTCAAAACGATTTGCCAGATTTGGACTCTTTGGTTCAGATTTAGAACCGTGACATTTTGAGTCCTTTGAACTGTAGTAGACCCAATATCGAACCGGAACGGGGGGGACTCGCACTCTCTCCCCGGGGTGCGTTCGGGGACGTCTACAGGGTGCTAACCCTTTGTGCATGTTGGAACCCTGCCTTTTTCCCTTCCAATCCAAGTATTGATTGCAATTAGCCTAGTTACCTTCAGACATGATTGCCTTATCTAATACATCAACATATTTCTGCAACTTCAAAACATTAATCTTCTCAAGAATAGAGTCTTAGAGTCCTCCCTCAAATTTCCTTGCCTTCTTGTAGTCCGTATCAACCATATGTGGTACGAAACAGGTTGACTTGGTAAACTGTGCTTCATACTCTGCTACGGTTTTGTTTCCTTGCTTCAAATTTTCAAATTCGGTCACCTTCCTGTCTCGAATACACTGTGGGAAATACTTCTCATAGAAGACCTCCAAAAATTGAGCCCAATTCATTCCTTGATGTTCATCTCGAAAAAACATCCACTAGTGGCGTGTTTCCTCTTCCAGTTATGTCTCCATACATGGGAAGACCTCAAACAATTTCTCAATAGCAAGTACCCAAGCTTCCGCTTTCAGTGGGTCAATTCCTTCTTTGAACAATGGTGGTTTCATCTTTCTAAACTTCTTTGTGAGTGCAATAGTTCGATCCTCAGCTTGGTGGTCTTGTACTACAGGTGGTGGTACAGGCATTTGTGGCGGTGGTGGTTGTTGTTGCTGTTATTGTTGTTGTCTAAATGCCTCTGCCATTTCTATGATCATTGCCTCCATTCTATCAAGTCGTGTGGAGGTTGAATCCTCCCTATCTTCTGCCCTTGTTCTCACCATAATCTATAGGAACATACATTAAAATTTTCACAGATAATATGTACATAAGTCACATTTACAAATGCACATTTTCATGCCATACTTGATTATGAATACATTATGGATGCAACTTAAACCTTTTCTAGACTTCTTATTGCTCAAATGGACTCGTGTGTGAGATATTAACTCGTGCTTTAATATCACTCTGTCATGACCCGAACCCGCCCCTAAAAGTTTGGGTCATAACCGACCAGTAATCACTTGATTACCTTCAACCTCATACAAACATACAGAGTAATTATAATAATGGGGCCATATGCGGAAGTATACAACAAATAAGGAAGTCCATTGAGCTGTGCCAATATGGGCAAATTATAAAGCTTACATCATAACACATTCACACACTTACATGCCCATACAAAAAATTAAGTACCATAGGAAAGTTTATACATATCAATTACATATCCCAAGACCAAAATAGCAAAACAAAATAAAGTCAAAGTATAATGGAGTCAAAAGAAAAACTCCATCTCAGAGGCATGACTCAACAGGTTCACAAAAATAGCTCCTGAAGCTGACTCTAAAGGTGGGCTTCATGTTGCGAATCACCTACATATGCATACATAATATTGGGTGAGCGAAGCTCAATGAGAAATAACATAGTAAAGTAGTGTAAATAAATGAACATAAGGTTCTCATAATTTCATAGTCATAATACGGAATGGCCTTGGGCCCACCATATAAGCAGAACAGCCTTAGTCCCATTACATAAATAGAACGGCCTTAGGCCCATCATATTAGAACGGCCTCAGGCCCACAAAGGTACATAATGGCCTCGGGCCCACATATTAATAGCTGTTCAAAATAACCTCAGGTCTAATCACATATTATCATGTCATTAACAGAACGGCTTCGGGCCCACATATGATACAGAACAGCCTCGGGCCCACAGAACGGCCTCAGGCCAAAATATATCATAGCATAAACAAACGACCTTAGGTCCACATTTCGCATGTCATATAACTTTTATGAACTTCATTCATTTCGATCAAAACACAATGTTGGCACAATTTACCATTCATGGCTCAAAGTAATCAAATGAGATCATATCTTTACAATACTATTACTCACAGTGCGTTTGATCTTGCTGCGTTTCCTCCAGTACACAACCTACACAAAACATGTCACACACACATTCGATAAATAATTCGTTCATTATGTACACTTTTCTTTTAGCGATTCACAACCTTTTCCAATGGTTTCAAATCATCATTTCATACTCCGGAGGGTCTACATAAGGTCAAGAATGCATTCAAAAGGTCAAAAAGGTCAATATAAGAAAGCAAGATTTTCTCCCCTGCTTGGCCTCACGTGTAGCATGTCTAACCACTCGAGCGGTCATGCTCCACTCGTGCGGAAGTGTGAGCTGCTCGAGCGTGCAAAATCGAATTTGCCAAATTTGCTCATGTTCCGCTCGTGCAAAGCCCGTGGCCATACGAGTGGTCTTTGCAAAAACTAGACAATCCGAAAATGGCACAAAATGAAATCCTTCAAACTCATTTCCAACCCCAAAATCATGCCAAACAATCCCAAAAACATGATATACTAGTATGATACAAGTGTGATCTCACTTTAAACATATAAATCTTTTTTCAACATCAAATTCATGGTCTCATCTTTTTCATACAATCATGAATTTCATACCCAAGCTCAAAATATATACAACCATGGTGAATCTTCCAACAAATCTTGGTTATATAAACCATCTAGAGTTCATTTCATGCATAAATCACAAGATTAAGCTCAAATCATAGAAAATTGATGAGATTTCTTGATTTTATTTCAAACCATTGCACAACTCAAAACCCTAGCTCAAAATTCCTCATTTATTCTTGATTTCATGTCAAAGATGAGCAAAAGATAAAGATTTTAAGTAAATTTCCATACCTTAGCTTCAATCTAGGGTTTGCCTTTTGAAACTCTAGCAAAATCCTAGCCTCTCCTCTTCCTCTCTCTCTTACTCACTCTCTAGCAAGTCTCCACCAAAGTGAAGAACACAAGAGCTATACACATATATGACTTAACTTATAAATCTTAATTTAATCATTATGAATTGTAACTTTACAAAATTTCACCGTAAACTTTAAAAATCATGCTAATGGCAGATATGAAGTCGATTTTGGTTTCTGGCGTCTCTAAGGCTTTCAATTTTCAGTTCAAACTTGTAATTGCAACATATATTTCTACATTCAACAAATATTATTCCAAATTCGCATAATTCACATACTCAAACTTGCAAATTCATATCAAACACATAATCACATGCATAATTAAGCATAGTACGGGTTGGGTTATCACAACATATCATATATTTGCATTTTAAAATTTAGCTCGAAAATATAATTTTGCTACACTACTACTTACAAATGGCTTGGTTTGACAAGGTGTTCTTTCCTTCCAAAGCTTGACCTATACAAAATAAGAACGCGACATTGAACCTTCTAAACACAAACAAGTTTAATCAGCTTCCACTTATCTTTTCATTATTGTTCTAACTCATTTTGGGTTGGTTTCTAAATGCATTCAGTCTTTATTAAGGTTCAAAATGCATATAAGGATGTCCGAAGGAAGAAGGAAACAAAAAGAAAACAAAACGGTTCAATGCCCTACAAATTGCACGTGCAGTGGTACAGTGCTGCACGTGCAGGGGAAGGTGCAATTTTTTGAATAGCTAAAAGTGTGTTAGGGAAGGACTGTCACTCGTGCTGGGAAGCCCCACTGCACGTGCGGTGCTAGGTAAAAACCTGCTGCCAAGAAGACCTGTTTGCTCTAAGCTATTCTCTTCCACTTTCCAAGCTAGGTTTCAAGCCAAAACACCCAAAAACATGCAAAATCAATAGATAACATAAAATTATAGTTGTTTTCTAAATCAAAACATCAAAAACATGATGAGATTTTGAGCTAGAAAGATCAAAACTCTTAATTTAACTCTTTTTCAAACTTTGTCAAAACATCTCTTTTCTTTTGCTTCAAAACATGGATTAAATCATGAAAACTCTTGAAAATCATAAGACTATATGAAAATAAGGATTCAAATGCATAAAGAACACCAAGACTTCAATCAAAAGAGTGAGCTTTCTAAGTTTTCTAACATTTTTCCTTCCTGACTTAACTTTTCTTCTATCTCTTCTAAGTTTTTCATTTCTACGTCTTTTTGGCTCCAATTTCTTCCTATTCTTTGATGTTTGATGAGTTTACTACAAGATTTAGAGTTGAATTCTTACCTTAAAACGCTTCTAAGTCAAATTTCTATTGAGATTCTTGAGTTTCTCCAACTTTCCCCTTTTTCCTTCTTTTCTTCTCCTCTGTTCTTTCTTCCTCTCGATTCTTCTCACCGTCTCCAGCAAAATTCTATTTGTTTGAATTAGGAATTAAAGGTTTTATTATGTGTAGCTAGGGAAAAGGTTAAAACATCGCTAAACCAATCATATTGCTCACTTAGCCTTACTTATTCTAAGTTATACTTAGGTAACTAAGTTGATTCTTAATTCTTATTAAGATTCCCTAATTATATTTAATTAATACTAATCCTACTTAGTAGTATAACACATAGCATGAAAATGTTAGATTTATTAGACTAAGGCCTTTAAACTCCTCACTTAAGATTTCTCTAAATTACAACCCCCCCCCCCCTCCTAACTCAAAAGTCTAACACATAACAAACAAGTTCCTAACTTTGTTTTTCATGCCCCTTCTTCTTCCTTTCCTAATACGACAAATTTCAAATCACATAAACATATGACATGTAACATAAAGGCATGAGCAATTTAATATTCATGATGCATGCAAGGTGTGGTTGTCACACTCTCTCCTCCTTAAAAACTTTTATTTTATTTTATTTAAATGAAGTGACCTTTTTGTCTTTGGTTAAAAAAAAGTTCATAAATCTTCTAAAACTGTTTCCACAAGTTTAAGTGCTACCCAACATGTTGATTTCTATTGTTTTTAAAAAAAAAAAAATAATAATAATCATACGAAACAAACAAAATATACATGATTAATTATTCTACTTTTTTTTTTTAAATTTAAAATTTTTAAAAATGTAGTTTGTCCAAATGCTATTATAATGAGTAATGAGACTAAAAAAAAAATTGATTAATGAAATGCTTATTTGTTGTTACCTCTTATTACAAAATACATAAAAATTTAGAATAAATTATAAATACATCTCTTGAATTTAATTAAAATATTAATTATTTTTTGAACTTCTGAAAATTACATAACCCCTCTAAAAATTTCTAATTGTACAACAAATAACCCTGTAATTAATCAACAATTAAATCAATTAATAGTTTTTAATGATATCAACAATATATTTAAGTTAACAATTCTGATAATTTTATTATTGTATAAAAAAAATAGTTTGGAATTTCATTTTTTGTATTAACTCTCTGTTAAATGACAAATTCTAATATACAGAATCACAAGGAGCAATTTGTATGTTAAACAAATTTCAGAGAGTATATTTGTAATTTCTCCTAAGTAATATAAATTTTGATTATCAAAAGCATTAATGTATATTTGTTCAATAACTTCATTCTTAAATGTTAAATTAGATTATCAAACTATCTTTAATAAAAAAAAATCTTTGAGTAATTCATTATATTCATAATTCATAAATTTTATACGGATTGAACATATAAATATTAAATATTAACATGTTTTTAAATTACAATAGCTTTTTAATTTGTTTTAATCAACCTTTAAGTCAATTAACAGTTTTTAATGATATTAACAATATATCAATTAACAATTTTGATAATGGGGAATTTTTTTTTAAATCCCTGATATTAAGATTTTATAAGATATATAATATACAATATTTTTATAGTAGTTAAGGTTCCTCAATATTTTCATAGAGAAAATTTAATTCAGAAAAATTTTGGCCGACTCAAGAAAAATTTCGGCCCCGATTTAGAGAAATTTCTCTGATATGATCACAGAAAAATTTCATCGAGCGACCTTAGTTAATAAAAAAAAATCTTAAACCTCTCCTATCACACAAAGTTGGAGAGAGATATTTTACTAATTTTTTCTTTGGTAATTTCATTGTTGTGTGAAAAAATAGTGAGGAATTTCATTTTTTCTATTAACTTTGTTAACTGACAAATTCTAATAAAGGGATATTTGTAATTTTCAAAACCACAAAAAGTAATTTGTATTTTAAATAAATCTCAGATAGTGTATTTGTAATCTCTCATTAAATGTTAGATTAGATTATCAATAAATTCATTTTTAAATGTTAGATCAGATTATCAAACTATCTTTAATGAATATAAATTTTGATTATCAAAAGCATTAAATGTATATTTGTTCAATAAATTCATTTTTAAATGTTAGATTAGATTATCAAACTATCTTTAATGAAAGAATAATATTATATGTACCAATTGATATACTAACTAATATACTAATTGATGATGTGACATAATTTAAGAGGTTTTTAAAATTGGTAATGTGATTAATGAGTGGGTTCAATAATAATGCCATAACTAGTATTGGTACACTAGTTAGTATACTAATTGGTACATGTAGCACAACCGTTAATGAAAAGTCTTTTAAATAATTCATTTATTCATAATTCATAAATTTATACCAATTGAACATACTATATATCTTAATATTCAAATCTCAACCGCTATTGATAAATCATATAAAAATATTAAATATTAATATACTTTTAAGTTAAAATAATTTTTAAATATATATCTATCTGTATATATGTATTTCACTTCTGTGCATAGCGCGGATGGGTGGCTAGCATCCAATATGGAGGTTGTTTACATGTAGGGACATTGAACTAGGGATCATGGCCTAAGAGAAATTCTATTGAGATTGGTCATGCCCAAGTTGGACTGTACAAAAAGACGGAAATTCTATTCGGATCATATTATATGTTTTAGTTATGATATTTGAGATATTTAGGCTAAGTTTGGCATCTATTAAATAATACAAAAATTTAAAAAGTCACTATCCTATTTAAGTCACATCATCTTATTTAAATCACATCACCTCTCTAACACATCACATCAAACCCAACCCAAACCCAAACCCAAACCCAACCCATATAAGCCAATAAGTTAAAAAGTGTACTTTTTTAGAACATCCCAAACCAACCCTAGTTGTAATTTATTATGTTCTAAAAAATTAGTTAAAGGTCATTTTAGAGAAGATGTAAGACATTAGGTCCAATGAGTATTATTATTATTTATTATTATTATTATTATTATTATTATTATTATTATTATTATTATTTGTGAGAAATACACTCTTTGTAAAATATTATGGTGAAGAGTACATTTTATTATGTCAGATTTTCAATTTTATCTCTTAATCTATTTGTTAAATTTTTTTTATCTATTTAATTTTTTTGAACCTATCTATTTAAATTTTTTTATCTGTTGAATTTTTTCCCTATCTACTGAATTATTTTTTAATCTATTGATTTTTTTAACTTATCTGTTCAAAAATCTATTTGTTAAAATTTACCAAATTTATATTTTTCTTATATGTTGAAATTTACGTAGCATATTTTCATGATATATTAAAATCATTTGTTAAAAAAATCTATCTGTTAAAATTTTCCAAATTTACTTTTTTTCTCATCTATTGAAATTTACATAGCATATTTTCATGATATCTTAAAATCATCTGTTAAAAAAATCTATCTATTAAAATTTCCTTAAATTATTTTTTTCTTATCTGTTAAAATTTACATAGCATATTTTCATGATCTATTAAAATCATTTGTTCAAAAAATCTATCTGTTAAAATTTGCCAAATTTATTTTTTCTTATCTATTGAAATTTACATAGCATATTTTCATGATATGTTAAAATCATTTGTTCAAAAAATTTATTTGTTAAAATTTCCTAAACTTATTTTTTCTTACATGTTAAAATTTATAGAGCATATTCAATGATCTGTTGAAATTTTGCTCTTCCTATATCTAATTTCTCTCTTATCTATTGAATCAGGACTCTCTTTTTTCATCTTTGTTTTATCATCATTCTCTGCAATAGGGAAAATAGATAGATTCAGAGTCGTTGGATGCATATCTAATACAAAACCCATCAACAAATTTACCCAAATTGCAAGAACAAAAACTAATCCATTTCATTTTTTCACACAAATAAGCCTAGAGAATGAGAAAAAGAAGAAAATTCATAAGACCCAAGTGAGAAGAGAAACACAAAGTCACAAACCTTGAAGAAAATATCAATAATGTTATACCTAAAAAACATGACTTTTAAAAGGCTTAGATGTACAAACAAACAAGACAAAAGAGAAAGATTTCGCTAATCTCTTTATCTAGGGCTTTTACTGCCCTAATTCTAGGGTTTTTACTCGCAATTTTGCTAATCTTTACATCACAATCTCTCACTTGTACCTCACAATCCTTCACAAACAAGCTCTACAACTAATGCAGCGATTTGACACAGTTAAGCTCCTACTTCCACTGGACCACCAACTCCTCTAACTCGACTCTCTCTATAACCTTCATCGCTACTCCGGAGAAGTCTAACAACTTGATTTCATAGGCTATAAACCATAGTTCTAAAAACCATTCGATACGCTACGTATCGGAAAAATAAGATACCGAGACGGATTCAGGCCGGTATACCCAAGGTTCTAAATATCGGCCGGTTCATACCAGAAAATTGGAGTGCCGAGTCGGATACTCAGCGATATACTGGTGAGAATGAATTTAACGTCCGTAGCGGCGGGTTCTCAATACGTATCGGCCTGAATCCGATACGTGAGCGATACAGTCCGGTACGGCTGAAAATGGAGCAAAGCACCAGCAAAAATAATTGAGCAAAGCAAAGCACGGTTGTATTTGAGCAAAGCAAAGCACAGCTGTATTTGTCATGCTCTGTTTTTTTTTTTTTTGGCTGAATAAGTCATGCCTTTTGCTTGTTATGCTCTGAATAAGTCATGCCTTTTCTTTTGGCTAAATGAATAAGCAAAGCACCTGTATTTGTTGTTGTTGTTTTTTCTGTGGTTATTTTTTATTTATATTATGGTAGATTGTTTGTATTTATTTTATTTTTTTATTTTTTTTTTATTTATTTCTTTTATTTATTTATTTATTTGTAGTAGATTGTTTGTATGCAATTATGACTGAAGCAAATGATTTATTTTCATGTCCCTCTTTCTCTTATTAATTTGTTGTGCATGTGGAAGTATTTCATTGTTGAAAATAAGTAAAAAAATATTTCCACATCAATTTTTATATTAAAAGTTTAACATATATGCCAAATAAAAGCTTGAGACTAAAATAAATACATATCATTTAATTGAAAATGAGTCAAAAGTGCCTTTACATATCAAAATTTTGATTAAAATGTGATAAATTAAGGCTAAAAGAGTCCAAAAAAAATGCATAAAATTGAGTTTTAGAGGGATTGCTAATGATTTTTGAAATTTCACAGCTGCGACGCCCGATACCCGATACGTACCGGTCGATGTTACTATACCGATACTCCGCGATCGATACCGTTACCATACCCGATACCGCGATTTAGAACTATGGGTATACCACTGAGATTGAAAATCGCAGGAGAATCGGCTGAGTCCCAGTACGTATCGGTCTATAACCATTACACAAGCCATTATACAAACCATGATGGGCCGATACTCACCGGTTCGAACCTGTACGAGAAAGAAAAAGCTGAAAAACCTATGAAATGATTTTTAAAATTTCACGGATACGACACTCGATTCCCGATATGTACTGATCAATAGTACTGATACCGATACTCCGTGATCGATACTGTTACGTTACCCGATACCGCGATTGAGAACCATGCTATAAACCTTACCGCCACTGGAATGGTCGGCTCTCAAGCTCTGGTCGCCTTTAAGGACTCGAACAGTGTGATGACTGTGAAGAACTTCAATATCAGTTAGCATGGTTCAATCTTGCCTTAGAATATTTCTTTCGATGTGTGGCGATTCATCGGGAGGTATGATGAGAATTTTGCGACGCTGAATTTGCTGAATAAGACGCAGAGGAAGATGAAGAAGAAATGACCAGATTTTCTGATGAAGATGATCATAACGATTGTAGTAGTGATGTGTGACAGCAGATGAAGATCATGGTAGCGACGAAGGTGGTAGTGAGGAGGTCGGAGAAGGAGAAGAAAACAATGACGGTGGTAATGTTGAAAATGAAGATGATAGTAGTGGTGTTAAAGATGAAGATAATGGTGGTGGTGTTGAAGATGAACATGATGTTGGTGATGAACCCATAAACAAATTTGTTGTTTGCGTGGCGACGAAGGTAGTGGTGAGGAGGTCGTAGAAGAAGACGATGATGGTTGTGGTGAAAAGAAAACAATGATGGTGGTGGTGTTGAAGATGATGATGATGGTGGTAATGAACCTAAAAACTAGCTCCGTGTTGGAGAGAGAGAGAGAGAGAGAGATATGAGAGAGAGATATGAGACTTGGTGAGAGCGAGAGAGGGAGGTTATGAGAAACTGGTTTTATATTTGTACAGATAAAGTGTAGAATGAATAATTTGGTCATTTGGCAGAAGTATATCCTTATTGACCAAAAAATTTAGCATGTGGACCCTTGGAAAAAGGAAATCTAAATTTGAATTTATCATCCAAGCACCCTAATTTATTATGGTGGTAGTTATGATTCGGTTATAATTTATTTTAGTATTAGTTATGACATATTGTGATATTGGTTATGATCTATTACGATTATTATTTTGATTTTGAACAACAACAAAAAATTTAGTATATCTTATGTGGTGTTTGGTTGACTTTTTTTATTTTTATAGTTATGACTAAAATATAATTTAGTTACGACATTTGTGGTATCATAATTTGCATATGGTACATACCTTTTTGATGGTGTGTATTATGGAATGACCCATAAATTAGGATTCATTTGGAAAGTAGATTTTTTTGGTGAATTTTTATTTTTTTGATTAAAATATGAAGCAAAAAAATTAAAAGTGTTTGAGATTTACTTTTAAAAAAAATTGCAAAAAATAGAAAATAAAAATGATCTTTGACTTTTTTGTATTATTTTTTAATTTTTAGCTTTTTAATAATTTTTTTAACTATTTTAATTAGTCTATAAACTAATGCTTGTTTAAGAAGGCTGTCAATGGGTTTTTGACAAATCTTTCCATCTCTCCATCAAAAATTCTAAAGTATCGAGAAGGTTAAACCCCTAATTTTCACATGAACTGTATTTTAAATTTTCATATATTTTTTTGCTATATTCCAATTCAACTAACCTTTCCATGTGATTTGGTTGTCCAAAATAAAAATAAATATTGACGCATGCCCTACTCGTGTTAAAGGTCACATGAGAGAGAGGCTCTCAAATTTCTTCCTTCAACTTGTCTTTTAAAAAAGATAAATTCCTAACTACCTCCTAAAGAAAGTGAGATGATAAAGTGTGTGAACAAAATAAAGTTTTGATTGGTTCAAAATAATATAATTTAAATTTTAAGTAAAATTAATACATTTTTTGGATGATTGGCTTTTAAACTAATGAAATTTTATATTTTGCTTATACATTCCCAAAAGCGTGTGCCTAAAAAAAAAAATACAAATATCATTGCTCTAAAAAAAAAAAAAAAAATGGCAAGAGACGTCTCCTTCTTTTATGGTGATTTTCTCCTTCCTTGTGTAGGTTTGCTTTTCTTCTTATGTGGAAATTCTTATATTTCCTATGTGGAGGTTATTTTTGAGAGTTATTTTATATTCTGAGGTATTTTATTTGGCCATTTATAGTTAGATGTGTTTTTCTATAAAAAAAATAAAATAAAATAAACTTGACACAATTAATTCTTGTTTGGGTACTCAGCCTAAAAATTCAATTTTAAATTTTTTTTGGCCAAAAGTCCATACTCTAAACTATTTTGTTCATAAAGACAAACCCTTATAAAATAACCAAACTACTCATGTATATATATATAAACAAACATTTGCTCTCTCTTCTCTCTCTTCTTCACCTCCGCTGTCACTCCTAGCTGTCGCTGTCTCTTCATCATCTTCTAGCCATTTCACCATCGCCATCGCCGTCTACACTCCGCCTTCAACCTCTCTCCTCTCTCTCTCTCTCTCTCTCTCTCTCTCTCTTCTCTTCGCCTCGCCGTCGTTGTTTCCTCGTCGATGGTGCTGTCAATCTGAATAGGTCTAACTGCGATGCCAAAGTTGTCAGCCTCCTCATGCTCCTCCGCTGGTGGCTCCAACGGACTCAGCGGCGATAAAGCTAGAAGCAGCGTCCTCAGATCTGAAAACACAAAGCTCCTAAACATGGTTCTAAATCGCAGTATCAAGTAATGTATCGGTATCGATTGCGGAGTATTAATATCGGTAGTATTGGTCGATATGTATCGGGAATCGGTGTCGTGGCAATGAAATTTTAAAAATCATTTCACAGGCTTTTCAGCTTTTTCTTTCCTGTACCGATCTGAACCGATAAGTATCGGCCAATCACGACTTGTGTAACGGTTACAAACTGCTACGTACTGGAACTCAGCCGATTCTCTTACAATTTTCGATCTCAACGCTATGCTGGCATGTATCCGTCGTGGTGCTCCATTTTTCCGATATGAACCAGCCAGTACATAGCGTATCGGCCAGTTTTTAGAAATATCCTCCTAAATGATGGTAGATGACAGCGATTAGTGACATGGACAGTGAGGAAAGGGCAATAAGATGGTTGAAGTGGTTGCAGTGAATCTGATAGATTTTGGGGAAGCCACTTCCGCCAGTAATGATCGATGGAGTTAAGAAGGCCATAGATCTTGATTGGCTTGTTGTGTTTATCTATGTGTATCTCAGATCTCCGATGATCTCAAATCTCAAAGATGAAGAATTACATACTGATCTCATCATCGTCTCTCAAGAATAAACATAGAACAGAGATAGATTTTTAACATATAGATTTGTTGTTGTTGTTGTTGTTAGATTTTCAAAGGATACATTTGTTATTGTTATTGAACAGATAATAAAATTGGGATAGATAGATTTAAAAATATAAATGAGAAAATTGAACATATAATAAAGTTTGAACAGATATATGAACAGATAAAAGGAAACGTTGAACAGATAAAAGGAAACGTTGAACAGATAGAAAGAAAAAAAATTGAACAGATAAATAAAAATTTGAATAGGTAGTCAAAAAATGTCAACAGATATATTAAGGGGTAAAATTGAAAACAAAATATCATCCAAAACCAACCGAAGGACTACTCACCAAACTATTTCACAAAATGTGGACTTCTCACCAACAAGAAAATATTCACTGAAAATATCTTATACCCTCCTTAGTTTGGACTTTTTAACAATTTATTCTTCTTGTTTTGGCAGATAAATCCTTATCTCCATGGTATATTTTAAATGTTTATACAAATAATTCTTTTATTTCACTGTGTTCTCAAAAGTATATATATATATATATATATGATCTAAATAAGTATACTTTTTAACTTTTTACAAAAAGATGTGCAGAAAAGTAGAGAGGTGATGTGACTCAAAAAAAATAAAAAGATAAAAAGTGTACTTATATAGCGCACCCAAATAAAAACTTTGGTATGGGTCACCCAAGATAAATTGAATATGATTCACATATTTCAAATCCTAAATGTATATTTTATATATATATATATATATATATACATACATACATATTAGTTTGACTAGAGGATGCTGTTTGGATCCACGTAATTCACTATTTCAATTATCTGAATCATTCATTTTGCAAGGCTCTTCATGCATATTATTCATATAAAAAATTAAATCAATTCGATAATCGTAATCTATTTAATTTATGAATGGTCTATTTTCAAAATTAAACTTGCTGCTTATTTTTTTATTTTTTATTTTTTTGAGACAAATATGATAAATTAAATAGATTACGATTATCAAATCGACCTAATTTTATATATAGATAATATGCACGAATTCCGATAATCGAAATAGGACCGTTGGTCCAATAGACCTAACCAACAGCTCCAATCCAAATCTTGGAGGTGTAACTAATTCACTTAATTGAATTTCTAATTAATTATAATTAGTTGGGTTTGAAAGTATTAAGACTTATAGTCATAATAGAGTTAATAGTCACACTTTGATCCAAAATTGCATGAAGATTTTTTGATTATATTTGGACTATAAAGGACAAAGTACTCCAGTCTCAAACAATCTTATTCATATATATATATTATGTAACATGCTTATATTTTTTTCATAAAGCAATATTCACTATAACAATTTACATCTTTAGCGACTAAATTTGACGATTAAAAAGAATTTAGTTGTCAAAAGTCATACAATAGGCGACTAAAAATTAAATTGTTTGGCGTTGTTTCAGGTTTTAACTACTAAAATTTGTTAGTCACGGTATATTATTTATTGGTAACTAAAAAATAATTTAGCCATTAAATATGCCACAATAAGTGACTAAATAATTTATTAAAAGACCACTGGGGTTGGTGGCCTCATGAATAACGCATTCCGATCAAAAATTGGCCTTTTCTGTGACACGTGATAAGGTCTATTGGATGCTTTGGTGATGAGTCCCTCCCTATAAATTAGGTTAAATCTAACCGGCAACTGGTTACCCTAGGACTAGAGCTTCCAAATGTTATGATATCCCCCACAAAACACAATTTTTTTTCTTTTCTTTTTTTCTTTTTTTTTTTTTTCTGTTCAAATATATATATATATATATATATATACATTATTAAAAATTTGATTTGAAAACACAATGTAGGACCCACACTTAGTATAGGACCATTCAAAGGTTGTGCAAGTCAACTCCCACCCTTATATATACCCTTTCTCTCTACTTGTTGAATACTCCAATCCAATTACAACACTCACAAAAGTGGAAACATCATCACTCTTACAATCCCTTCAATCAATTCATCATTCATGGCATTTTGGCATTTTTGCCTTTTCCTACTTCTCAATTTCTTAGGTATAACTACACTTCCATAACTAAAGCCATTTCATTTGCAATCTTAACATTCTTGCTTGGCTTCTATTTATTTATTTCCAAGATTAGATGTAATCACTAATGTTGTTGTTGTTGTATTTTTTTTTTTTTTTCGTAGGAGCCAATGCAGCTGTTTTTACATTGCAAAACCGATGCAGGACAACAATCTGGCCCGGCATCCAAGGAGGAGCCGGAAAACCACCACTAACGAATGGTGGGTTCCAGTTAAATCCAGGGCAAACCATAAATGTCAATGTCCCGACAGGGTGGTCAGGCCGGGTTTGGGGTCGAAGTGGATGCTCATTTGATCAATCTGGCAAAGGAAACTGTGCCACCGGTGACTGTGGAGGTGTGTTGCAATGTGGTGGTGCTGGTGGTGTACCACCAGCTACACTTGCTGAATTCACCCTAGACAGCCCACTCGATTTCTATGATGTTAGTCTTGTCGATGGATTTAACATCCCGGTATCAATATCCCCTTCTGGTGGATTAGGGAATTGTAAGTCAGTCACATGTCTTTCCAACTTGAACCTACACTGTCCTTCTCCTTTACAGGTGACGAAAAGTGGGAGTGTTGTAGCGTGTAAGAGCGCGTGCTTGGCTTTTAACCAACCCCAGTATTGTTGTACTGGTGCTTACAATAGTCCCAACACATGCAAGCCAACAGATTACTCAAGATTGTTCAAGGCTGCTTGTCCTACAGCTTATAGCTACCCTTTTGACGATCGTACAAGCACTTTTACATGCAAAGGAGCTAATTACTTGATCACCTTCTGTTAAATCTTTGTTTTTTAGACATGGAAATCGTAAGAACAAAACCGTTGTGGGTACCTAATTTATGAATCAATAAGACAAGTTTTAGAAGTTTTGCTAAAATGAAAATTTTCCAGATTGATAATTGTTTGTTTTGTGGTGGTTGTTATGAACAGATGGGGTGTTTACAATTTTTGGATTTGTGATTTGATTTGAGTCAAGGTGGTTAGGAGTTAGTTGGGTTTTAGGGCATAAAAGATAACATGAATCCAATCTGGTTCAAAGATAGTTTTGTGTTTTGGTGTTGTGTTGTCAAAGAGTGTGTAAGTAGTGATATACCATTGTTAATTTTTTATTTTTTTTTTAATTAAAAAATTAGACAGACCATTTTTTGAGTTTGCTTTGCCTAGATATATTACTCTTACAAAAACTGAGTTTGAATTAAAAATTTAAAACATTTTCTCTGCTAAACAATTGAGTTTGATCTAACTGTCAAATAATTTTTGTATATAATCATACTAGCAATGCACCCATGCTTTGCACGGAAAATCTTTTATAGAGAAAAAAAGTTAATATATATAATTTTTAGCTTAAGATATGTTTATCTTAATTTATTTTAAATAATGATATTTAGAATTCACTTAAATCACTTATTTTTATTTTATAACCTTTCAAAATGGGAGTGCGAATATTATTATCATTTTTTTTAAAAAGTTTTTGGATGCTAATACGTTAGATGATTAAATGAATCATGAACATAAAACTTTCAATTTGTTTTTAGAGTTCAAGCTATTTAAAATACATATCAAACTTTACTCTATTTTCTAAACTATAAAATCAAAATTAAAACAATATTTGAGAATGTTGTTTAGTAAGATCAAAAGTTATAAATATCATTATTACTATTTAGTTATTTCAACTGTATATGTTCTTATTTTTTTTAGATATAATTCAACTGTATATGTTCAATAATAAAAAATTTCATTGCTACTATTTAGATTTTGTGCTAAAATTTTCAATACTTACTTAGATTTAACTTTTAAATTTTTTTTTTTTTAAATCTTTAGATTCTTATTTAGATTTAACTTTTAGAAAAAAATATATATATGCAAGAAATATTATTATACTGACAAATCAAAACTTTCATGGCGCATATTTTTATAATTTATAAATTTTATAATTTAATAAATTTAGATTGAGACTTTGAGCCTCAACGACTTAAAAATATTTTGTTTTATGTAATACTAAGTATAGATGTGTGTAATATGTACCTGAAAACCATGACTTAAGTGATTTTAAAAATATTGTGATATTAGTTAAAGAGCCAATAATAATGATAGATGTGTATATTAATATTTATAAATTCAAAATTATGAGAAAAATGAGTTGAAGTTTTCAACTTCAAAGATAAAACAATGTTTTGCTATATATAATAATAGATATACATTTATCAAGTTAACACACAAGTTTAAGTTTTTTGCTCAAATTCTAAATTGAAATCATGTCAACTATTTTATTGGTCAAGACTCAACTCATGGATAAAAACTCTGACAGGTTTGATATTTATTTTGGACCAAACTATTTGGATTGAACAAGTTGTTTGACTATAATTAGCATTAGAAGATGAAGTGTATTTATAAATTTTAAATAATTTTTATTTTATTAAGTTATGTATAATTTATACTTATAATAATAACTTCTATACATTTTTTTTTTTTTTAAAAAAAAAAAGAAGAAGAAGAAGAAATGTTTGGATGATCATATTTAATACTATAATTGAATAACCATGTAACATGACACATTACCAGACTTTTGTTTTTTTAATGACCAGATATTCGACCAGCTTATACGCACTTCGACTTTCCAGAGTTTAATCACATGTGTTTAAGTAGTATCAAATATGGTATCATAGCATTATTATAATTTTGATTTTTTTTTTTTTAATTCAATGATTCGAAAATTTCAAAATAGATAATTAAAATTTTATTTTATATTTTTAATCTAAATATTTCAAATGAGATGTGGATAAAATATAGATAAGATTATTATAGGTTATCAAAATTTCAATTTAGATATATGGTTATATGGACCAATAGTTTTATGGCACATATATTTTTTAACTTTCAAAAATAAAAGAGAAATGCTAGACACCCATACTTTTAACTAGGAGTAAACTTGAGCGTTTCAACTTGAGCCCAACCCAAATTTTTTTAGCCTTGGACAAAATATTTTAAAATTTGGTACGGACTCAAGCAAAAATGTAGAAGCCTGAATTAAATTTGAGCGAGTTTGGGCAAAGATATCAAACAACTCGTACAACCCGAAACATGCACTGATATTTCATCTTCAACACACCAAAACCATTCCATTAATTCTGCTATAGATATAATCATAGCTTGGATCAAAAGAAAGTGAGTTATTCAATTTGAGAGGAAAATAGAGAGTTGTAGCTCTTTCCACACATAAACCTCCCAAGAACACCATTCCAACTACAATTTTGATTTCAAATTGAGAATTGAGAACACACTTCCATACACTAGAGTGTAATCAAGAGGGAGTTTGTAAATCAAATCCTTCTTTGGAAAGAAAACTTTACACACTTTTCATTTTTCTTCCATTTCCTTTCTTGTATTGCTTTTATTGTTTCAATTACATGTTATAAACCTGTTATAAGCTAATTGTAAGTGGTTAGTTAAGCCACCTACACACTTTTCGTCTATTTTTCTGGTTTCTAGGCAAAATAGAGCACTTGGCCCGGCTTGAGTGCGATCGGCAGGTTTTGTGTACGGCCAGCAAGTTTTCTGGCCAACCAGCCACCCCTTCTTGGATAGATTTCGGCAGCTTCCCAGTATTGCACAAAATAATCTTCCAACGGTCTTTCAAGACCCTGCAAAGCTCCTATTTTTGTTTATTTATGTTAATTAGAGAGTGTTTGTGAGAATTTAACTTGTTGTAATTATTTTATTCGTCTCTCCTTTATTTGGATTTGTAATATTCAAAGCGATATAATAATTCTCCAACCCTGCTTCTTTTCTATCCGTTCTTTTATGTGCTTTCCATGTTGTAAATATGCATCTTGTATATATTTATCATCATATCCATGCTTTGCATCTATGCCTTATGCCTTAAGATCTGACTAAAATTGCATTTGTGAGTTTTATCGATTATTTTGTGATTTTGTGTGCTACCTCATGATTTGAGCTGTTTTACATGTCATATACTAGAAGCCGGATTTGTAGTTGCATTTCATGACTGAATTGTGTTAGGATCTTGTATATAGAAGCATGCATATTTTTACTAATTTTGTTCCTATTTGCAAGACGCTAGTAAATATGTAAGTTTTTATACTTTAGTATCCCGCCTGTGTGTGATTTTCTACTATGTTTAGCATCCTACCTTGTGGTTATATACTTATTTGATATAACTCTATGCATGCCTGTGGGTGAAGGTTGTCCTATTTAATTTGGAATAAAATTGATTTCATGATTGTACCATTCAAAACATTTTCGAAACAATGAAATCAAATTGCTCCAAATTGAACAGCACAGTCTACATTTGTTTTGCTTCACATAGTAATTTTTAAGATTTATTAATAACTGGAATATGAACACATAAAATTAATAAAAATCATATCATGTTAGTAAAGGCCAATCTTTTGATCGGGTGAGCGAGGATGCTTAATTAATGACCTTCCCCCCTCATACCTAAGGTTCTGAGCCAAGCATCCTTAGTTACAACGAACAGTGGCTCTTGGCACACGAGTCATGAGTTTTCTAATTCTTCCGAAATAAATATTAGGTGGCAACTCTGAAATCTGATTACTCAATCCATTTCTGGAAAATGTTTTTTACAATAAAATGGATTTTCTACAAATTTTCAAATGTGGACTTTCATCTATGTTTCATATTGCACTCATGAGACTAGATCAAAGAGACAGGAGTCTGAACTATTTAACGGCGCGCGGGTACCCTCCCGAGCAGTGTTACACATATCATGATTAAGAAAGGATTTAGGAAACAATTAGAAACGACTCAATGAACACGTGACAAATATTCCAAATAAGTTTAAAAACTGATTAACAAATCGAATATGTCTTAAGATGTTGTGCTTGGGTATGTTTGTGTAAGTTATACCACATTCTGACCAATCTATCTGAAGAGTCATCTGTGAGTAACAACTCTGTAAAGTTATGTTTATTTAAAAATATTTTATTAATTACAAGTTATGTTATATTTCTGAATTGATAGTTTATGTAA
The DNA here is from genome assembly GCA_030407325.1 of Camellia japonica. Taxonomy (NCBI): domain Eukaryota; kingdom Viridiplantae; phylum Streptophyta; class Magnoliopsida; order Ericales; family Theaceae; genus Camellia; species Camellia japonica. The sequence goes on from JAPPVO010000029.1 coordinate 64,922,817, forward strand.
ATGAATGAATAATTGTCCTTTTATGAAATGTAATTGTGTCATCCTTTAGTATTTGTTTCTGTCATCAGAGATCTTTGTTGGTTTCAAACCTTGGAACTATTTGTCCAACCTTTGCGGTTATCTGTTCTGATCGTATATGACCATCTGTTCTATTTTGCTAATGGATGTGCCACGTATGTTTACTTACAAATATGAATAAGATTCTGATATGCTAAGAAACTTGGATCAGGAATTTATACTTATGATGCTTTTTAAATGATTCATTTACGTTATTAGACATCATTCATTACCCATTTACGTTGTTGTTATTCACTGGGCTCTAGCTCACCTTTTATATATGTATGTATGTGATCGTGTGTAAGACTAAGCTTAGGGTCGACTATCTAAGACTCCATTTTGAGTAGCTAACCTTTGCGCCTCAAATTGATTCCAAATGTGTCAAGCTTCAAGGCTTCTTGAGTTTTGTGTGTGTGTGTGTGTGTGTGTGTGTAGTAACTCTTTTGTAAATAATTTTTTTATAAGTTGTGGTGAAGATGTTAACATTTTGTAAAGTTAAACCCTTATTTTGTGTCAATATTATGTGTGGGATATTATGATGTTTGCTTTTATATTTATATGGGAGTTTCTTCTGTTCATGTAAGTTTTCATAGCTCAATGGACGTTTTAATTTAATAGGTTTGTTTCCACAAGCCCTTCTATCTGTACTTCTATTTAGGAAGGCCTTCGGTAATATCGGATACTGGCTGATCACCTCGCTAATTCCTTAGGGCGGGGGTTGGGTTGTGATAATTTTCAGATAGATTAGTGTGCCTCGTCAAGGCAATGACTTAAGAGGACCTTGGAGCTTAAGGCTCGTATGATTTGTCTTCTTTGTTTATTTTGTTGTAATTTAAGCCATGGGCTTCTATGTATTGACTTATGACTCATTTGTTGTAATCGGGTAAGCCCTTGAAAATTTGTAGCCTTTAAGGCATTCACTTGTATAAAACAGATCTTATTTCATGTTAATCATGTCTCAAAATCCCTGTTATAGAATGGATGTAAACGCATTTTATTAATATAATGATAGAGTAAAATGTCTATTATTTTAAGACGTTACAATAAAGAGAGAGACAGGGTGAACCATGATTTCATCACCGGAGTGGCCAAATTTCGCATAAAAAGATTTCACTATACTCTAGCATACATATATACAATATGATATGTAAGTTATATATATATATATACATAAAGAAATAAATACCATGGAAGTAATGCTTTGTTGTATTAATAAGCTATTTTGGTGTAAAATAGAGAATGTAAGATCAGAGAAAAATGAGATATACATTTTCTAAAATTGAATAGCCATTTCATAAATAAAATAAAATGTATATTTTTTAAAGCATTAAAGGTAAATAGTATCCTTTGCAAAAGCAAGGAAGCCATAGCCCCCATACTATTCTCTTAGTCCTTTCCTAGGTAATTGTTGCGCATATATGCACAACAACCATTATTGCACAGCTTGTTGAGCCCGGATCAGGATCTATTTCGATAATCTAAATTGTTAACTTTTAAAGTATATTGAGTAAAATATATTTACAAATAATTAAGTTAATCAAATATCGATATTCTTTTTATCAAATCATATTTGTATCTAAAAAAATAAATGATAATTTTGATTTGAAATATAAAACTAAATTCAAATGTATTTTGATGAAAGAGTTATCAATATCTGACTAACTTGATATTTTATAGGTGTGATGATCCCACCATGTATAATGATTACCATTTAATTAATTAAAGAGATTTGAATTTTAATTGTCAACTGTTCTAATTTAATCTGGGATTTATAAAAATTATAGAGACTGATCCGTATATGAATCTATTGAGAATTTATTTTGGGATTAGAAATTGAAAGCCTAAATGGCTCAAGAGATTATAATTGGTGAATTGAATCATTTTAATTTCGAGTATCGGACCGTATAGGAGTTTAATTGAATATTTGAATCAAATTTGTAAAACTAAGACTTGATTAATTAGGTTCCGAATTGGAATTAATTAAGTTATAAGAATTGGGAATTAAGATTATGATGAATTAAATTTATTTATGAGGCATTCAATTGAGGTGTTCACTTGAGTATGTAATTTATTGGCGACGATTTTGATGTTTACTTTGAAATTGAAGACCTTAATAATTTAAGAAAACAAAATTGAGGATGGAAATAAATTTAATTCAATATTTGAAACATTTTGGGAGTTTGATTAAAAATCTGATTCAGATTGATAAATTTAAATATAATTAATTGGACTCTAATGAAAGTCATTTAGATTAATTAAATTATGTGGAATTGGTGATTGGTTATGATTAATTTAATTATGTGATAATCAAGATTTAATTAGATTAAGTGTTGCTTAATTAAATCAATTCTAATCATAAATTGAATTATGGAATAATCTAAAATTGAGGGTGTAAATGGATGTGGGTGTACTGAGCAAATCTGTGTATGTGTGTGCATGTGAGTAATGTGTTGGAATTTAAGGATGAGTGCACGTGTGCAGTGTAAAGAGTGAAGTGTGTTATATTGATTTCATTAAGTGAAGTGGGTTCATTTACAAGAGAAAGAGAGAGAGTTGAAGTCAAGAATGAAAAGTATGTGAGTGTGTGTATGCTGGAGAAGCCTGGAAGTTAAACCAAAAAAAAAAAAAAAAAAGAGGACTTGAGTCCAAGTTCAAGAGGAACCGAGAGAGAGAGAAGAGAGAGAGAGAGAGTTGCTGGAACAAAAAAAATAAAAGAGAAGCAACATTAAAAGGAAAGCTCAAGCTTTTAAGAAACCCAAAAGAATTAGAAGGATTCAATTAAATATTTTGAAATGAAAACTCAAGGTATGAAATTTATGTTTAATTTGTGTAGAATCTTTACATTATACTTGAAATTAAAGATGAAATTGGAATCAATGTCATGCAGTTAAAAGGAATTAGCAAGGAGATGAAGCAAATTTGAGTTAGGTTTGATAATTAAGAGATTGATGTTGTAATTTAATATTTGAGTTTGATCTTTGCCATCCTTCATAAATTTGAAGTCTAACCTTGCATGCATTGTGGGTTTCCAAGATTTTAGACTTTAATTCATGATTTACAGGTTTATGAGCTTAAATTAGGTTTGATATGAAGAAAAGTAATAAAAACCTAATTTAGAAAATTCAAGAAGTAAAATTATGATTTGAAAATATAAAATAGTTAGTTTTGATCTTAATTTCATACATGCAAATGATTATCTAAGAAGTTTATAATTTTAATTTCATGTCTTGAAGGAAGGTAGAAAAGAGTTTCAAGTCACTTTTATGTAATAAAAAAAAATTAGCAAGAAGATGAGTTAGGTTCGTGATTATGGAAATTAACTTAGAAAGTAATTATTTTGGGTTTGATTGTGAATATCTTATATGAATTTCAATCTTATTGTTACATGCATATAATTTGGAGAAATTAAAAAATTAATTCATGAACATGGTTAAGGTTAATCAATATAGAAATAAATTGTAATTTATATTTGAGAATCAAAAATTAGTTTGATTTTGATTTAATTTTATACATGCAAATATTAATAAATAAAAAAAATAAGAAGAAGAAGAAGAAGAAAAAAAAAAGGGCTTTATAGATTCAATTTTAAGTTTCATGAAACAAAGAAAGAATTGAAAGATGATTTTAAATGTGAAATCAAGGTTTAATGTGAATTAAAATTGTGGAATTTTGAAATATAAGTGGAATTAACTTTAAATAAATGTAATGGAATGTTTTATATATTCGAGTGATCATGCGTGAATTGGAAGCCTTGGTAATGTGCTTTGAAGTTTAAACAACATCCTGAAAAATTCAGAATTCGTCACCATCGCTTGAGCGAAGAAGTTGTTGCTCGAGCGTAAAATGCAAGTAACCAGTATTTTTGCAGACCAAACGGTCCGCTTGAACGACCAATGTTGCACTCAAGCAAAGAGTCCTGTTTAAGAAAATTTTGAAAAGTCATTTCATATTTCGATTTCCATTGTCTTTTACTTCCAAGCATTCTAAGGCAAGAATTATGACTCAATAAGATTAATAAACTACCAATCAACATAAATTAGTTGATTAAAGAATAAATCATTGACTTAGTAATAATTGATTAAGAAGCCAGGTAAGAAATTGGTTTATTTAAAAAATAATTTAGTAATGAAAATAGTGAAACGAGAACCTGATTCATTGAATACAAAAGAACAAGCGTAGGAGACCTTCGGATTATTTAAACAGAAGACAAAAAAAGTTAAGTTTGATCAAGGAAGTGATATTGTGTATCAATGTATATGTTATTGTGTGTAGGTCCACGTTATTGTCTGCCTTGATTCTGTGCCTTACTATCTGCTAGCGGAGCCATCTGTGAGTAATAACTCTGTAAAGTTATGTTTAACTTTATTATTTATGATGCTATAAATGATCAGTTTTCTGAAATGCGATTTTTTATGAATGAATGATTGTTCAAATTTCTAAAATGTATTCGTGGCATCCTTAGCACAAGGCCCTTGCCCGGGGGTAATAATACAACAGTCTATAAGTACAAGGCCCATGCCCGAGGGTAACAATACCGTGGTCTCATGGCCCTTACCTGGGGGTAATAATACCGTGGTCTCAAGGCCCTTTCCCGGGGGTAATAATACCGTGGCTCAAGTATGTTACAAGTTTCCCAGTACCAGAGGTTCCTTAATGAAACTGACAAGCATGATAACGCTAATGGATGTACCATGTATGATTAAGCATGAGCTCTGATTTCTATATATGATTTGAATAAGAGTATGAATATGAACCTATTTCTGATTGAAATCTGAATATGCATAAGACTCAGTTTCTAATAAGAATCTGTTTTTGATATAAACTCTAATTGTGATGGACATCATTCATTAAAACCCTTTACTTTGTTATTATTCACTAGGCTCTAACTCACCGTATTATTTATGTATATAGGTGATCAGGCGCATGACCAGGCCTAGAGCTTCTGCCTGGATTTTGTTTTGTCAACCAACTTATGTGCCTCCCGTGGAGGTTCTGAATATGTCAAATAGTTATGGCTATGTGCATAAAGTTCAACTTTTGTCTTCTTATTTTTGTTTGTTCTGTATTTAGGGCCAAGTCTCTTTCTGTCTAGTCTCTATATATATATGATGATGTGTAAATGTTATGTATATAAAGTTTAAAATTTTTCTGTCTCATATAAGTCTGCACAGCTCAATAGATGTTGTATAATTGATATTTGCTTCCACAACTCCTAATTCTATGTTATTCTGTTAAGAGGCCTTTGGTAATCAAAGATTGCTGGCCGGTTACGACGCTGAACCTATAGGAGCGAGTTTGAGTCGTGACAACATATATGTTCAAACTGTTTGGATCATTAAAATCAGTCCCACAATGAGCCCAATAAGTTGTGCTTCGAGAGGGAGAGATATGAGACATGAATGACAGAAGAAAGGTGTTAGAAGTTGCTTTAAGCGTAAATTTATTTTGATCCAAGTAAATTCAATTATCAATTACATAGATGGGTTAATCCTAACCTTCTAACCAACTGTGTTGAGAGACATTTTCAAAAATCATCATGCTAGTATGATGGTGTGGTGGTAATGGTTGTGGTGGCAACGGTGATAGTGATAATGGCAATAGAGTGGCAGTAATGGAATGGGTGGTAGCAAAAGCGAATGATGATAGTAGCAAAATGAAAAAATATATTTTTTTTTAAGTATCAAAATATATATATATATATATTATATATTATGGTAATTCTATGATAGAATAAAATGATCATTTCTTAAGTTGAAAGAATTTTGTTAGAATAGTCATTTTAATGGAATAACTATTCACACTTAGACAATGCCATACTAAACAAGGAAAAATGAAAAGCACAATTAAATAAACATTCTATTTCAGCCCATTCTATTGTACCAAATATACTTGTGTTCAAGTATGAAAAATGATGCCCATGTCATGATGATGGATCAAATTCCTTCATATTTGCTCGATTAACTATCTTAAGCCTTGTTTTGAAACATATTATTTTAATAATTTTTAAATTTTTTGTTAAAATATGAGATAAAAAATTTAATGTGTGAAATGACTCTTGATTTTTTACGAAAAAATTGTACAAAACATATAAAGAAAAAAAAATATTTGACCTTTTAGTATAAATTATTAACTTTTTGATTTTTAAGTTAAAACAGTAAACAAGACCTTAGTAGTTGACATTTGAACATCAAGTTTACCTTCCGTGTAGGTGAACGGACTTTTGAACATCAAGTTTACATTCTTGTGTAGGTGAAAGGACTTTTGCATAAGATAGGCTCTTGATTATTAAAAAAAAATAATATAAATAAATAAATAAAAATGATGAAGAGCTTGTTAAAAGACACGTCGAGGGGAAGTGCTTGGGAATGCAAAGGGTTGCACACTCATTTTCTAATAACGACAGTTCTAACATAATATATACTGTTGAACTAATTTCTTAATATTTTAAAGTTTTTAAGCTAATTGGTGATCCAACACTAGCAATATATTAAACTGAGATTCAAAAATTCCTATGAGAACCATCTAGTCCTTAAATTAATCCATTCTAGAAATAAGAAAGAAGAAAGCAATAAAAACGAGTCATCAACACATCATTTTGTTGCCGACAGACATAGTTCTATTAATCTGGGATTGAAAAGGAAGAACAGTGATATAGAAATAGAAAAATTACACAAAAAAATAACGACAAAATGATATAAGAAATTTAGATTTTATCACTTTAAAACAAAAGAACTATCAAAATGACACTTTTAGAATTGTCACTGCCATATCATTCTTGTTAAGAATTACGTAAGAAATTCAGCAAGTACATTATTTTTAGTACAAAAATCTTCCAATATCATCGCCTTCGCTAACTCGTGTGTTTCGCTTGAAGCATATTAATCATATTCTCAGCCAATCAACAACTAAATATTTCGCAGTTTGACTTTGTTTTTAGTGTACAACAAACACAAAGTAACCTGTTTCAGCCATTGAAGACGGCCGAATGAAGTAAAAGGGTTAAAAGCAAACTAAAATTTCCAGTGAAACCTATCGTCGCATCTTTGAATGTCTGAGCAACCCAAAATCTACACTGCTAACAAACAAACAAACAAACAATTTATTACAAGAGGTGTCATGCCGTTATCTCCTCCTGAAAGGAGAACCATTATAATCATGTCAACCATATAGAGAAGGCGCCAAAAAAAAAAAAAAGTGAAATGAGATGGATAAAAACCGATTACCCGAAAGGAGAACAGTCCTATGAAGACCTGCAACAGCTGTACTTGCTCCCTTCTGATTCTGGCTCCTGTCCGGGGACAACAATCTTGGTTCCTTTGAGAAGTGCTGACTTGCCGGATTCAGCTTCCTCATTGGCCGTGAGGGCCTTCTTGCTGACGATTCGGTAGATCTCTGTCAGGACAGTTATGAAAGCTGTTTCGACATTAGTTGCCTCGAGAGCTGATGTTTCCATAAAGAAAAGGTTCTCTCTTTGAGCAAACTCTTTGGCATCTTCAGTGGGTACAGCACGGAGGGTCCCTAGGTCGGACTTGTTGCCTATGAGCATGATTACAATATTTTTATCAGCATGACCCCGCAATTCCTCTAACCACCTTGCTATATGATCGAATGATTGGCGCTTGGTCATGTCATAGACCAGCATTGCCCCCACTGCACCTCTGTAGTATGCACTTGTCACTGCCCGGTATCTGGTCCACCAAAATCAATAGTTAATTTATGTTTCAGAATTTCAGAACTTGCAATTAATAGGATTATGATACTTGACTGTAACTCGAGTAGGTAGCCTTCAACATATGACTTCGGCAAATTCAACCCATGAATCATTTTAATCTAAAGAAAATCCCTTTGGTACACACTCCTTATGGGTGAGTTCCATATGCACCTTGTTACAAATTTGTGGAAAATGTTATGTAATCTTATGGTAGTGTTACGCCAATTTGTGGTTCATAAATGAAGTTATACATTTTTTTGATAATGTTACGTATTTTTGAGGTAATATTACACATGTTTTCATCAAAACATCTTTGAACCGCAATAATATGTAAGATTACCATAAGAATATGTAATAATGTGCATATGGTACACATCTTTTGAGGGGAAGGGTGTGTACCAAAGGGGTTAACACCTAAACAATGATATGAATCAATCAATCACTAATATGTTGCAACAGAAACTCAAAGCAACTTTAAAATTAGTGTAATCAATGCTTGAAGGATTGACAATAACTCAATGAACAGAAGTTTACCAAGTAACTCCCAACTTAACCCATGCTTACTTTTAATTCATAATTTCAAGCACACATAATCCTACCCTTAACACAAAGGCAAAGGCTTTGATTATAATTTTTATTTATTTATTTATAAGCAATAACAAAATGTTATTCAAAAAGGCATTAAGGGAATGACACCCAAGTACAAAACAAGACACAGAAAACAGATCTCCATATACCCCCACAAGTGTTGGAACGCTCTATGACACCAAAAGTCCGCCAATCTGGCAGACGGATGGCGGATTGGAGGTTCCGTGGCCGCAACCGACCCGCACTCACCCCTAATGAAAACCAAAAAATTGGACAAGAGAAAGGTTGGCAACACCCAACTGCCAACTGTACTAAAAACATACTCTTACTTTTTAACCTATACAAAGGAACCTCTCTTCCATAAAAAACACATTAGATTTCTTTTCCCCAAATAAGCCACATAATGCATAGAAGAATCAATCTCCACACCTTCTTCCTCCTCGTCCCCACAACTCTCACTCCAACAATGCAAAAGATCATCCACTCAACATTGGAACACCCACTCCCACCCCAAACCGATATAGAATCAAGGATCAAAGCTCCTGAGCAAATTGACAATGAATTAATAGATGGTTCATCAATTCTCTCTCTTACACATAGAACACCAATTCACCAAAATATGTCTTCTTCTGATTAAGTTGTCAATAGTAAGAATCTTTGAGCTGCACACTAAGCAAAAAAAGCCACCATAGGAGGCCTCTTCCACACCCACAATGCCATGGCTTTTATTGTAATATAAATCAACCAACTCTTCCTCTTTCAATGATCAGTTTTTTGTTTTAAGTTGCTGTCTTAGTTCAACTTGCCTCATAATTGAAGTTGCTGCCTCATAAATCTCAACTATATCACATTAGTGACACAAATCCTGTTGCTTAGTTCAACTTGCCAAATGCGTACTTCAAATATTTGCAGAAAAATAGTGGCAATAACAACAGAAACAAAAGATTAATTCATTAAGACAGGTTGGCCATTGCAAAGTGAAGCAATTTAATGTACTTAAAGGAGATTAATTTGTTCAAATTGAAGGTGGCAAAAAAATTATATATAAAAAATAAAAAATAAAAAATAAATAAAAAATAAATAAAAAGAAGAAGAAGAAGAAGAAGAAGAAGAAGAACACGAGTTATGGCCTTGGCAAAAGACATATTTTCCCAGGAGTTAGTAGCTATAATAGCTCAAACATGATTGCACTGGAAATTATCATAGGATACGAGTTTCGAGAGAACATATTACAGAAGATGAATACATGTAGATAGAGGGGACTAAGGCTTATCCATGTCTTTCTAAGTTCTTGTCTCCCCTTTTGTTGTCGTCAACTCTGACTAGCCTACAACTCCTCACCAAAGCCATCAGGTATCTTCTTGGATGATGACCCATCAATCTCAGTTGGCACTCTTTATCTAACACCCTATATCATCCAGCACAGAAGCTATCATATGTATGCATCAGTGCTAGCATTGACAGTCTTTCCAGTCATCCACTTCAAGATGTACGTTTCAGTTCTCTACAGTCATATAAAAAAGTTTAGTTATCTGGTAGGTGAATATATTGCTTTATGGCTTGGCCTATTAATATTTATCAAAATCATTTGCAAAATCACAAGGCATAATTTTGCTTAAGCTAGCAATCTCCAAGCCAAAGGAAGTATCATCCTAAATCCCTCCCTTCGCACAATAACCAAGGTAGTTCTTGCTAATGATTTAACACCATTCCTTCTAAATATCTACTGTTACTAAATTGCTATTCTGAATCTTCCACTTTTTTCCATTTCAGACCCATATGATAGCCTAATCAATCTCCACTTTTACAATCTTCAGTGTCAGCTCCACTCACTGACAAACATTATTTTATCCATGAACCACCTAAGCAATGAAACTCCCCAAGAGTACAAGTTGCCAAACTAAGTAATCCAAGCAAAAAAAGACTCAGATAGCCTACTCTAATTATATAATAATTAGAAAAGCTTTTGTACCACCATCAACTCTCCTCATACCCAGCTTATAGTTAGTTACAACCATATCTCCCAACATACTTGCTTCACTGCAGATACCACATTTTGTATTTTATCACTAGGATAAGGTGGATCATCCGTCGAAAGAGGAAATAATTTATAAGACTGATACAAAGCTTGTACTAAGTGGAATTCAGTAGTTTCGGCCTCTAGATAATATTTTCAATTCAGAAATAATATTGATATAAAAATCAAATTTAGATCAACATATGAAATTTATAAATAGATATATGATATCTACTTCCTGGGAAAGGCAACCATATGTGCACTTTTTTTGGGGTGCATATGGTATGCACCTTATGCAAAAAGCATAATTTTATTTTGTCACAAAATGGAAAACTTTTGTCACAAAAAGTATAACTTTTTGCTTCTCACAAAAAGTATAACTTTAGTTATATATGTAACTTTTAGGTTCACATCATAATTTCACCACTCATAACTTTCATCAAAAAATATTCATAACTTTTATCACAAAAATAACTTTTTTTACAATGTGCACATTGTAGCATTTCCCCTCCTTCAATTTTCATTTGATTTTATGTGCATTTGCTGACCAGAAAAGATGGTTTGAAGCAAATTTATCTGTAATTTAAATGAGACATTCCAACTAGGCAGAGAATCTAGGTAGATTAGAAGCTCTGATATCAGAATCTTATGATTCGCGATTCGATTCACGATTTGATTCGCAATTTTTGCAAAATCAATACGAATCTATGGGTGAATCTATTTTGGAAGTGAATCTCTATTGAATCGCACAATTTACAATCGATTCACGATTCAATTCACTTTTTACGATTCATGCAATTTTTGAAATTATTGTGTCCGACATATTTTGCACTCTTTTTTTCTCCATCTTTTTAATTAAAATGACATAATACAACTTCTAGTAGTGTTTAATACCAAAATAACCAACATATATACATGATTTGTTGTTATTTTAGTAATCATGGAGTTTTTAATAGGATCTAATCAGATTCAGTCAGACCTAACATATTTTTAACATTTCTTCTCATTTTTTTTCCCTTTAAAAAATCATAATATATCTTCCAAAGATGTTTAAGATTAAAATTACACTATGAATTATCTATTGCTATTTTATTAAATTGAATATTACATGTGTAAAATCAGTTATACCTTTTAAAATATTTTAGGCTTTAAAATAAGAGATTCTAAATAATTCTTTCTTATTATTTACTCACTGTTACTTAGAAATGTATGTATGCTTATTATCCAATATCAATATCCTTGTTAATTATTGTTACTTTAGAAATTGATAGTTTGTCTATTTAGTTATTATCTTTATTAAGAATGGTTGATAGGAAATATCTATAAAAAAAAAAAAAAAATGTAAGATGGTGATTTTACATAGGAACCTTTGTTAACTTCTTATCTATTAAACTACATGATTATCATTGAAAATAACATTTTCATAAATTTAAGTCTAAATATTTTATATTTATAAGATATATTTAACATCTAAATGTATAGATATATATTTTTAAGTAATTTGGAGAAAGTGACCGAATCTTTATGATTCACGATTCGATTCGATTCGATTCGAATCAGTACAAGGTCATTTCGATTCACGATACGAATCCCGATTTGACAACTATGATTAGAAGTACTAGAAATCTTGTAATGACAGGCAGACAAATATAGTAATTTATTTAGAAGGGACAAGGATAGATATATATATTATATAGTAAGCCAATATGTTTCTACTATTTTTATCCCTTATTACCCTACTAAAAACAAAAGCATTTATGACCTATCATTCAAATCAAGTCACCAGCCCCAGCCATTCTCCTAAACTATCCTTTCATTCTGTAACCAAACTCCTAGACATTTAAGTGACCAACCGCCATGCTACATAAAGCAACTAGTTCATATTTTTTTTTTAAAAAAAAATTTAAAAAAAAAAAAAAAAAAAAATCAATTGTTTGTTCTGACATGTTGCCAAACTCAACAAACTGTCAAATTTTTCCTCGAGCATTGACATGTGCTTTAAATGTTAACATTTAAGGCCCCTAAAATGTTAAATCTTCAATTTTAGTTACTTGATATATTATAATGCATTTTTTCTCTCTTTGTAAGTATTTGAGTTCATGTGCTAAAATACTATTAATTTGGAGCTTTTAAAAGCTAGATGGAATATGCATTGAAGCCCAAATCAAGCCAAGGAGATGAAGTTTTGAAAGTTAAAAAGAGCAAACAAGTCTGCCTTATCGTGCTCGAGCATAGAGTCCGAGTGCTCGAGCACTTAAGTTGTTGAAGAAAAGAAGAGTCTGCCTTCATGTGCTTGAGCACAGATGCAACGTGCTCGAGCAGGACCTGTTACAAGCTCCAGCCATTCTCCTAAACTATCCTTTCATTCTGTAACCAAATTCCTAGACATTTAAGTGACCAACTACCATGCTACATAAAGCAACTAGTTCATATTTAAAAAAGTAAATAAATAAATAAAATTCAATTGTTTGTTCTGACTTGTTGCCAAACTCAACGAAGTGAGCATTGACATGTGCTTAAATGTTTACATTTAAGTCCCCTAAAATGTTAAGTCTTCAATTTTAGTTACCTGATATATTATAATGCATTTTTTTCACTTTGTAAGTATTTGAGTTCATAGTGCTAAAATACTATTCACCATGTTTGTTTCCAGTTTTTTTAAAACACTTTTTAGAAAATTCTACTTTCTTGTTAACCGTATTTTTTTTTACTGAATTTTTTTAATATTTTAAGCTATTGTTTTTAATTTTTAGACACACCTAACATAAATACACTTAAAAAGTATAATTTTAGTGAAAAAAAACTTTAAAAAATTCACTAACTACCAAAAGTACAAAAATACAAAAATTTAATATATTTTTTTTGTATTTTTGTATATTTATTAATTTTTTAAAATATTTTTTCACAAATATTTTACTTTTTAAATACATTTAAGTAATGTGCATCTAAGAAAGTAAAAAAAAAATGCTTAAAATTTTAAAAATATTCACTACAACAAAAAAGCACGAAAAACAAAAAAACTCAATTTTTAAAAAACTGAATTCAGAAAACTGAAGCCAAACACACTGATTAATTTGGAGCTTTTAAAAGCTAGATGGAATATGTATTGAAGCCCAAATCAAGCCAAGGAGATGAAGTTTTGAAAGTTAAAAAGAGCAAACAAAGAGCCTTAGCATGCTCGAGCACTTAAGTTGTTGAAGAAAAGAAGAGTCTGCCTTTGTGTGCTCGAGCACAGATGCAACGTGCTCGAGCAGGACCTGTTACAAATTTTTAATATTTTTAGGATTATTCTCAGCACTTATACAAGGGAGGCTAGTGGCTTCTTTGAGAGAGAATGTTACATATTATTAAGAGCTTGGTTTTGGAAGAGAGGTGAGAGTTCCACAACGAAGTCCAAAGAGCAAAGCAAGGATTAGAAGATGGAATAACCAATCTACATGGAGATTGCTTCCACAACCATGAGTGGCTAGACTCTGTATTTTAGGATTTGATGAAACCTCAATCAAGTAGCTAGGGTTTTGTATTTTCTTTATGAACTTGATGGTTATGATGATGATTGTATAATATTTTTAGAGTTTTAATGCAATCAAAATTTTTATTAAACTTCATATGTATTTAATTTCTATGATTTTAAATACATAGTTCTACAATGGTATTTCTTGTACATTGAAATTGTCGAATGAATCATACCTAGAGAAGAAAAGATGTGCCTGTGACCATAGTTTAGCGTAGATGCTTTGTAATAGTCGATGATGATTCATGTCCGTGATTTGAATGTACAAATATTCTTGAAGATGTTGGAACTTGGAACCACAATACATCATTATCATCATAATAGTAATTTTTCATGAAGTAAATCAATAAATCATAATTAGAAGATTGGTTGTGAATTCAATAACTCTAAGACTGCCACTTCCACACCTAAACTCAATTTTACATTACTTTCGTTCAGTTTTAGTTCTTAATTAGTTTAGCTATCTCCGTTCTAAACAATCTTTGTTGAATTAATTTAGAAATAAATATGAAATTAATGTACACTTAGCCTCTTTGTCCTCGTTGGAACGATACGTGGTTTTAACCATTATTTTAAAGAGTAGTGCTTTCTACTTGGTTTTTAATATTTATTTTTGGTATGAAAAATGATCCATCAAACATGCATGCAAGTTGGAAACACTGGTCATCCTAAGGAGGTCAACAACCTAATAGTAAAATTCACACCACAAAAAAATCTCTTATTTTAGTAATTCTAAAAGTTTTAAACAAGACTATCTTCTATATGGAAATTATACCATGCCATATATGTCAAAACTTCAACAAACACATTAAGAAGTCAAACTAAGATCAAAGAAAACTTCTGCGTGACTAGGATCTAAGTTACATGCACTCTCAATACGGCTATTGGGTGCAAGTGTATATCTAAAGGTTGGACCCATCAAATCTCTAATTGAATAAAATGCGTACTAGGCAAAAAAAAAATCAATTTTTTTCCCATCTATTTTCAGCCATAAAATAATGTTTTATGTGATAGTCCCAACAAAGGCACTTAACTCATTTTACATTAATTATGCAATGAAAAATACAAATAACAACAGTATTAAATATAATTACTTAAGAAATTGAGTTGGTGGATATGGTTGTTAAACGCATATTCAGTGAGAAGTGTTAGACACATCACATACACTTACCTGAGTGTCAAGTGTCCGATACATGTACTTGATCTATTTTGAAGAGTTTGTGTAACATAGACCAAGAAGCAATATTTAAGAAGAGGAAACATCGAGAGATTTCCAAAGGATCAAGACAAGGCACAACATTTCAAAAAGTAAGCATACAATGCACAAGAAACAATTCATATGTCCATACAAGCAACAAAGTAGCACTTTTTTGCTTGTGAAGATAACTAGCTTATTTTTGTGAGTACTTTCACTTAAACATTATTGCCCTTCTCACTAGATCAATACATGACTACCATCTAATAAAGGTTCTGAATTTTTAATCAAAATAATTGACAAAGTTCTGTGAAGTTCATTGATGAGAATCTTATCTTGTTTCTCAAGATTCTATAATCTGGCCTTATATAAGATAAACAAAAAAATCTATAATCTGGCCCTACAACACCTCCATGGAAATTCCATTTGTTTGATAGAGAACAGCTTGGAAACACTTTTCCGTATTCCCATAGTCACAAAAACATTTGCTTCAATCTCCCCATTTAGTGGATAAGGCATAACCAAATGTTCATAAAAACACTAGTGCAGTTAGGAATTGCACAGTCATCAATCTTAACTACTAGGATTAAGTGGATGAAGAGAAAATACTCCAACTTCAATCAGTAACTAGTAAGGAAGGCACTCAGTTGTACAAATCTGTACTCTAACTATGCTTAGCACGAGTCATAAGCATATAAAATTTTCACCCTGAATTAATTAAGTTCTGGATATCTTTTCCATACACACACACAAACACAGAGCCCGCGTGCACGTGCGCGAGCGCGCGAGAGAGAGAGAAAGAGAGAGAGGAAGCGAGAGCACATATTAATGTGCTATGAGCCTAGAACTGCCTATAGCATTTGCAAAGACAGGTTAAGGCCCACAGTTCTCTTTCCCTGTCCCACTCGCTCCTTTCTCCTATACTGAAGGGAAACATCTAGCCAACAACTAGTAGAAAACAAAAGTAGCAGAAACACCACTCTTTCTAGGTGCCAACAGCAAATATCTTCAACAACTCTTCAAATACTTATTGTGAATCGTCATAGCTTTAGTATAATTAGGTCAACACAAAGTCAATGTCAATTATTACCACTCTTGATTTAATAAATCAAATTCAAATTTTTGGATACAAGAAACAATAGATAAAATTTCTTTTTGAATTGTGGAGTGGCGTTTTTGAGCACCTTTCCAAATAGCAGAAGTAAAACGAACTAATTGTTCTTTACCTCAATAGCGTTGTTTGAGAATGCTACCATAGCCAATATTATCGGCATCTATTTCAACAATTTTGTAAGCAGCAGGGATAGGTAAACATAATAGAGGCAAATATTTGGAGCGTTGTTTGATGCGTTGGACGGCCAATGCATGTTCCTGGGTCCAAGGAGTTGGATTTTTTCTTAATCGGGTATGAAGGATTTGAGTATCTTCATTGAGATCTTCATAGAATTCAAAAATATAATTGAGACTGCCCTAAAACCTTTGTAATTGGGTCAGTGGTATGCATTAGGTATCATAAATAATCAAACTAGGGTAGCAAAAAAAAAATGCATTAACTTGGAACACAAGGATTTAAGTGCCTTCACCTCTTTGAAGAGACTCCAAACTTGGTCTCTCTCACTCTCAGCATTAAAGTTTCACATTTAAAGTGTTTAATCAGCAAAAGGTTTAAGTACTTTCAAGCAGGCCAACTAATAAATATTCGAGAGTGTAAGTCCTTTTTCTCGTTAACTGGCCCTGGTTGCACTTACATCATACTTGTATACTTCACATACAAAACATGTCAACAAATAATGTAGTCCTTAGTCTTCCCGTAAACATTTCACATTGAGACTCTCACCATATAGAAGTTACACTCCATAAAATATCTAATGCCATGACATTGGAAACAACATTATTATTACCAACTGAAATTTACTAAAATTATTCTATCACAACAACCACATTTTCGTTACCACATTTCCATTTGCTTCCACCTCATCCCATTGTCAATCAAGTGGAAGAGATACTAAATTAGAAGTTCCTCCGCGTTATTAGCAACAGGCTTCTCTGCGTTGAATTTTAAGTCAAATAAATTAAAACTCCATTTCCACACTTCTGTTCCAAGTCATGCACATCCTCATACCAACACTCAAAAGCAAATGCAACAAAAATTAGGCAAAAAAATATTAATCAACAAAAAATGAAGTAAAAACTGACTAATAACATTGCAACCAACGAACTATTCCATGTCTTCAATCAAAAAGAAACGAACTACACAAGCAAGTTAAGAAAAAAATAAAAATAAATAAAAAAAGAAAGGCATTACCTTTCTTGTCCAGCAGTGTCCCAAATCTGAGCCTTAACGGTCTTGTGATCGATGACAATCGTCTTAGTCTGAAACTCAACACCAATCGTGGCCTTGGAATCCAAACTGAACTCGTTTCTCGAGAAACGAGCCAAGAGTTGAGATTTGCCGACGGCAGAGTCTCCAATCAGTACGATCTTGAACACGTAATCGATCTTCTGATTGAAATCACCATACAAATTCGACATCTCTCTCGGTGCTCTTCTCAACCAAAGTCAAATCAAATCAAATCAAATCAAACCTCCAAATTCCAAAATTCGAAGGGAATGAAAAAAGAGAAAATGAATCGAACACCCGATCGATCAAGCTCGAGGCAGATCGGGTGCTGATTCTACGGATGATCTACAGCTCCGATCGTGGAGGAGAGGCAGTGATACAGAGCAGATAATGAAAGACGTGCAAAACTGTTAGGGTTTGGAGGAGAAAAGTGGAGGAAAAGAATAGGCTGTCTTGTCCGAGAGAGAGAGAGTGGGAAGAGAACCGCGCGACTGTGTGTCCCCAACGAGCTAACTCTTTTCGTGTTTTTTTTTTAAATTTTTTAAATTTTTATTTTTTAAATTTTTATTATTATTTTCTAATTAAAAATGCTACAATGAAACGTGCTTGTGACAAATTAAAATTTGATTATTAAATTAGGAGATTTTTTTTTTTAATAATTTCAAACATTTTTATCTTTTAAGGGTACATTGCATTAAAATTAGTGCATTTGGCTAAGTGATTATGTACACCTTTTGTGATTAGACTGTATAAAGTATTGCTCAATTTGTTAAAATCATCTAATTTACATTGATTTGTTTGCTAATCAATCACGAATTAGTTTAATATGCAATTTAAAATTTATAATATACTTTCAAAATTGCATTGTTCCACTATATTTAATATATTTTTTTTTCCCTTTCTAATAGAATGTCAAAGTAAAAATCTACGTGAGAGTGATTTAGGTTGTAGATTTTTTTTTGCAAATTAGTATTATATATATATATATATAAAATATTAGGTAAATATGTAAATGCTTAATAATTGTTTAAGATTATTCTTAAATATACTAGCAAATTAAAACCGCTCAAACCACGGTTTATTTATTTGTTAATTCGCCATTCACAATTTGATTTATAATTTTGTCTTTAAATTGCATTTAAATTGCACTGTGCACGCCCCTACTTTATAGTGTAAGGTTTTAAGTTCAACTCTTACAAGGAGAAGTTTAATATCATTATGGGGGTTGTATGTAATTAATAGTAGTTGGTGGGTTTGTTAAATTTTATCGACTTTTTAGCTATTGCCAACTAATAGTTTGTTTGATGATATAAATATTGTTTATATTTATAATTAGTCTTCTATCGATTGACAAAAAGAAAAGAATGATACATTGCACTTTACCTCCACAAGGTTAAGTTAAAAACAGAAATGCCTAAGACCCCAGTGGGGGTCACTGGGGGTCATGCGTGTCAGGAGGTGATTGAGTAAAAAAAAAAATTGTTTTTTTTTTTTTTTTTTTGGATTTCGGCGAATCACGCAGTGCCATGTCACTGGGGGTCGACCCCCGTGGGGGTTTGTAGCACGGCTGAAGTTAAAAAAAGACATGTTTTTTGATATTGTTTTTGGACAAAATAATTTGTTGTGTTGCTAAGAAAATTAAGATTCAGACTAGTAAAACATCCAAACATGATGTCTTTCACGTTGGAGATTGTTGAATCTCAAAAAGGAAAAGAGATACACAATGGAGGATTAAAGTAAGGTTTAGATTAATTAATTTAATTCTAAATCAATCCAAACATATAATAAGATGCATAATTCAAAAGAATTTGTATTATCAAGACTAATTGTTCTAAAAATGTTAATCCCATCCAATCTAGTCTATCCAAACAAATATAACCAAAATTACAAGTGCTTGTTCAAGTTTGATTTGTTCCTGTGTCAAAGTGAAAAGGGAGATAAGCTAACTTCTTCCAGTTTGGTTGTCCCATGTACTTTTAAATGAGTGTATATGGTATTTTTTTTATAATAATATTAAAAAAATTATAATATAAAATAAAAAAATTGACATAACTTTTCTCAATGTTAAAAAAGAAAAAAGAAAAAAATTTTTGAAGGAAATGAGATTTCGATGTTTCTGTTTTGTCTTCGTATTGTTTGCTTGTTATGGGCTCTAATTGGGAGCCTTTAAGCAATTGGCTTAGCTATAAATCATATTACCCTAAAACACTACTTCCAAGGATAAAAATTGTCACCTTCGTTCCAATTTTTTAAAAATTGGATTTTTTTTATTTTTCCTTTTATTATTTTGTTTTTAGTGAATTTTTTTTAATATTTTAAGCAAATTTTTTATTTTTTAGATGTATCTAGCTATATGTACCTAAAAAGTAAAATATTTGTAAAAAAAACATTTTAAGAAATCAATAAATATACAAGAATACTAAATGTACTGAATTTCATAATCTTTTTATATTTTTGGTATTTAGTGAATTTTTTAAAAAATTATTTTCACAAATATTATACTTTTTAATTATATTTATATTAAGTGTATCTAAAAAGTAAAAAGTAAAAAAAAAATTTACTTAAATATTAAAAAATTCACTAAAAAAAATGAAAAACAAAAAAAAACTCAACTTTTAAAAAATTGAATTCAGAAAATTAGAACCAATTTCTTCAGTGTTTCCCTTAACTTCATCAAGTCTAATTTTTCTAGTTGCGCCTGTTTAGTCTTGCATGCATTCCTTGAGCCTATGCTTGGAAATTCAGCTTCCGTCAATCTTATCGTTCCATGCATTTCTTGTAAGCATACACCTATCATTTCTGAACATTGGAAAACAAGGAAAATCTGCTTCGAACTTATCAAAATCATCAAGAAGGTTTAAAGCCTCGTATTTGACACCTTACGGTCCTAATCAGAAGCTTGATGCTAGAGTAAAAGGCGTGGAAGTTAAACTAAAAACATATAAGCTTCAATATGAGCTATGGTATTTAGTTCAGGTCGTCTGGAAGGATGTCATAAGCTCACAAAAAGTTTTTGCGGGGGATTGCTCATGAAGTGTTTCGAATGGGAGATGTGAGGAAGCAACAACAACAACAACAACAATTTAGGCCTTTTACCTTTGATAAGCACAGGGAAATGGCAAATTGCTGATAAGGAGAATGAACATAATTGCAGATTTGAGTTGGAAGACCAATCCGGATTGGGAGCAAAAAGAGGTGGCGGTGGATCATCTTTGAAACCAATTGGAAAGGGTTTTTTGTCCACAAATTCCAACCAATTAGACAGTCTAGTTGGGATTGGTACAAGAAAATGTTAGGATGCAGTCCAAAAGCCGTACCTTTGGAGGATGCGTCGAACAGATTTAGTAGGAAGAAAGGAAGAATGCCAAGCGTAAATCAGATTTTAGTTGATGCTAAGAGATTAGTTAATTGGAAAATATGGGTAAGTCACTGAGCTTCAAAGTGTAATAAGGATGAGATCTTCAGTTTTCACCCACTTTTCCCAACTAGAAGAAGTATTGTAGCCAATTTCAGGGAAATATGATCATCCCTAGCTAGTAGAATCAGGATAAGTTGATCCAAGAGGTTGGTAAGCATTTGCTCAGGATGTGGAACTGCATTCCATAGTAACTTAGAAGTTTTTCCTCTGATTTCATGGAAGTAGTTTTCAACCATCATGGAAGCAGTTTTCAACCATCGGAGATGGAGATAAAGCGTAACACAAGTACTAGAGGTTAGAATTTGGATAAGGAATGATGAATTGTCTAAAGAGAGTATGGAGTGAGAGGAATTGGTGATTTGGAAGTAGAATTTCCCCTAAAGCATTGGGCATATTTATGATCACCAAAAGTCCATTACAGTGAAGATGAAAGGTTCATGATGGTTAAGAAAATAAAGGGCAACCATAGTAGTCCACGTTCCCAGAAATGTAGCCCAAGTTCATGAGAGATATGAAGAGTTGTATTTACTCTAGCAGCACAATCAATTCTTTATTGTGCTGGTACAGGGTATGTTCGTGCCAAAATTAAATCATCCTATGGGAATTAGGCACATGGCATTCCACACACATTTTTGTACACAATTGTAGATGGGCCCAGAGGTACATGTGGAGGATAATTGAAGGAACATTTTAGCACTTGAGTTACATGCTAGAGGAAAGGCAGTTGAAACTCAATGGTTGCTGAAAGAGATTTGAATTTTAATAAAAGAAGGGAAACTCGAAACAAAGAAAGTGAGCATGGGTGAAGATCACAGAAACGTGCGAAACAATTGTTGCTCCTTCGACGGTTGCTGAAAGATTAAATGAACTGCTGCATCTATAAATAGTTGTTCAAATGAAGAGAGTAACCCCAAATCAAAGTCCATCAAATTAGAATTCTATTTCTTTCATTCCAATCTTATATTTCTGGAGAATGTTACAATGTGCACTCTAAAAGGGAGCACATTGTAAGAAAAGTTGCGATTTTTTGTGATAAAGGTCATGAATTTTTGTAGTGTATGGTATTGCAGAAAATACGTTCTGCATGTATTATTGATTGGTGGGGCTTGGAATGGGTAACTCCAGGGTCTGTTAGAACTATGCTTGGCAACGGTCAGTGTTCAAGAAGAAATTTTGAACCATTTGGGAAACCATCCCACTCGCAGTTATGTGGACCATTTGGAATGTTCGGAACCAACTCATTTTTTGAAAAGGTGCAACCAAATTGGGAATCTGTTCTTGATCTCATAAAATTCAGAGTAGCTTTTTGGGTCAAAGCCAATTCCAAGCTCAAGGATTACTCTATCGACGACATTATTCTTGGTTTGCAGTTGATCAAGTAGTTGGTTTGAATTCCAAACTGCTGTTGCTCTGCGTGTTGGTTTGAAGTTTTGGTGCCTTAATGTTTGCTGCTTAGGTGGGCTGGAACTATGTTTGTTTTTGTTTGCCATGAAAAGATTAATGGGAACATTAATTATGAAGTGTTTGGTGGATCTGGAGCACGGAAGGCAGCTGCTGCTACATTGGGATTGTGCTTCATGTTCTTTTTTGCTCTCTATTGTGTATTGCTTGGTTGTCTGTCTGTGGTTGGTTTCTCACCAACTTGGTGATGTGTTAGTGTATGATTGGGCTTATTTCGCGGTGTCAATTTAGGCTTTATTTGGGATAACATTTTGGGCTAAAATAGCCAAGCTAAAATAGTCATATAGGACAAAATTGACTATTTTAGTCAAATATGACAAAATGTCACATCTAACTTATAATCATTTCATTTTTTTTTTTACAAAAGTCAAAAAAAACTAAAGAGCTTATCCCAAACGAGGCTTTTTAGCCCCGGGCTAAAAAAGCCAAAAAGCCGAAAAGCCAATCCACATCTTAGTTGGGATCGTCTAGTCTAATTATGATACTCTTTTGCACTCACCTCCTTTTAGGGATGTCAATGGATAACCTACCCTATAGGTATCCATGGAGACCTAACCCAAATACACAAGTTTTTTCTTTTTTCTTGTCCGTCGGGTAGGATAAATGATGTTCTTTAAATCTCCACTGAGGATGAGGTGGGGATGGGTACCCACTAATTTCCCCATTTTTTTTTTTCTTTTTAGGTACATCGGAAAATAATTTCTCCATATGTTTTCACTAAGGATGGCAATGGGAGTTAATGAGGTGAATATTAATTTCCGTTCCCGTGCCCCTATAATTATTTTTCTCCATTCCTCATAGGTACTACCCTTCTCATCTCCTAATAGGTTTGGATTTTCCCCAACTTAACTTGAACTTTTTTTTTTTTTTTTTTTTTAAGATTCACAACCAAAGCTAAATATACATTCAATCTTATTTTCTTTTATTTGGCTCAACAACAAAATCAAATACACATTAATTAACATTGTCACATTATTCTTGTCAAATTTTATGTATATTTAGAATTTTTTAAGTTTATTTAGAAAAATTTTATTCCTACAAAAACATTCCATCTTCTTTTTTAATTTTTAATTTTTATTTTATTTTATGTATTTCCTTCTCCTCTCTATTAATTGATCTTTGATAATCTGAAGGTGAATTATTGCTTTCGTTTCCATCTTCTTTTTTTTTTAAAAAAAATTTATTTGCATTTATAGAATAAATTTTCTTGTTTCAATATCTCCTGCAATTGTTTTATTGCATTTCTCTCTGATTTGATGGTAACCTTAGATTAAATTTCCTAATTTTCATCCTAATTAGTAATCACCTTAATTGAAATTTTGTACATTTTTGTCTTCAATTTTCATGTTTTGGTTATGATTAATTGCGTGTTTTTTTTATCGATAGTCACAATCTTGTCGCCATCGCAAATCGCCGTTGCTGTAATGAGAGGATGAGAGAGAGTGGGAATTAGAACTCTAATTGTAAATAAAGTAGTAAAAACATATGGAGAAATTATTTTCTAATGTACCTAAAAAAAAAAAAAGAGAAAATTAGTGGGTATCCATCCCCGGTAGAGATTTAGAGAATATTACTCACCCTACCCGACGGATAAAAAAAGGAAAAAATCCATGTATTTGAGTTAGGTCTCCCTAAATACCCACATGATAGGTTATCCATTGCCATCCCTACCTCCTTTATTGATGTATTTCTCTTAAACTTAAATTTCATCAATAATTATTATTATTATTATTATTTTAAAAATTTTTTTTGCTGATCTCAAAAAACAAAAAAACAAAAAGTCACAAATGACGAAATTACTGTGTGAATCCCAAAACAACAAATGATAAAGTTATGATTATTTTATAGTTTAAATTATATTTTCAACAAAGACTCAACCCCACTTTTCTCCCCACCCCCTTTGACCCCCTCTCTCTCTCATTGGTTACATTTTCTTTTCTTTTTTTTCTTTTTTTTCCTGCTCCTCCAATCACCCCCGCCACGTGACAAAGGGGGTGACGGGGTGACCCCCAAAAGGGGGTCCCAAGCATTATTCTTATATTTTTGCGATGAGCAAAAAAGTTATACTTTCTATGGTGTGAAAAGTTATGTTATTTTGTGATAAAAATTATGAATTCTTATGATATGTTTGATTAGTAGGATTGTAGCATAGGTTTAGGATTGTTAATTCATAGATTCACAATTCCATGTTTAATTGTAAATTTTATTAACTAAATTACATGTACGGCGAATATTCAATCCAATAAAATTGACAAAATTTTAATATTGAAAGGGATTGGGGTTCATAATTTCAATTATGAAAAAAAATATGAATATATAATAAATAATTATCTCACTAATTTAATTTGATAACTAATCATACACTAATTCATGAAATTATTAATTTTTTCACCATTAATCTTGTTAATCAAAGGTGCATACCATATGTTAGGGGTGCAAATGGTAACATCACCCTATCTTTCCATTTAATAGGATTAGCCATAACCATAGGCAGGAGTAGATTATATCTTGCTTTACTGTTTACTAATAACTAGCCTATCACCCGTGCTATGCACGGGATAATTATAGATATTTTATATTTATTTTAGATTTTTTATAATATATAAATTATGTTTTTTAAGATTTTTTATAAAAATAATTTAACAATCTTATCACTAACCATAGTGTATGGGAGAAGTTAAAAAGGGTACTGCAGTAACTATACATGGATTGTATCTATAATTATTTGTATGATGGGATTTTAAATGCTGATTAGGGGATTTTGACCGAATCAATAAATACAGGCATGTGGAAAGACATGTGGATTGAAAAAATTTAATAAATGCTTATCAGAGGATTTTAACCAAATCAATAAATGCTGAGATTTTTTTTTCAATAAAAAATAAAAAATTTAAAAAATTCGGATTGGGATATTGAAGCTCTCACAGACCTTCAGGGTTAAAAACCACATTTTGCTTAATATATAGTATAGATAGATAATATATAATATAATATATAATATATATATACAGATTATAAGATGAGAGAAATAAAGTGCTATCTTATTATAATGGAGGAGATCTTATAAAAAAGACGTGTAGACATGAATGTCTTCCTATTTTATTGTATTTATAATTATTTATATATGTGAATTGTGATTTTTAATTTTTCTTTTTTTAAATGTCTTCTTTTTTTCCTTTTTTATATTATATTAAAGTTTAATATTTTGATAATAATCATATGTGTTGGACTTTTCAAGGAATTAAATGTCTTTTTTTTTATTATATTATATAAAGTTTAATATTTTGATAATAATCATATGTGTTGGACTTTTCAAGAATTTTTTTTATGTTTGTTCTTAATGCATTAAAGTGTTATTATGAGGGATAATAATCATATGTGTTGGGACTTTTAAAGGAAATTCATATGTGTTAGATTTCAAAGAATTTTTTTTATGCTTGTTCTTAATGTATTAAAGTGTTATTATGAGGGTAAGACTTGAGAGTTGGGAAATGTTAATAAATACTAAATTTTTTTTTTTAAATCAAAAAATCAAGAAATTTAGATTGAGAGATTGAAACTCCCACAAAACTTGGAGTTAAAAACCCCCTTTTGCTTAATATATAACTAGCATATCACCCGTGCTATGCACGGATTGTGTTTACAATTATCTATATATGTGAATTGTGATTTTTAAATGTCTTTTTTTTTTTAATGTCTTCTTTTTTCCCTTTTTTATATTATATTAAAGTTTAATATTTTGATAATAATCATATGTGTTAGACTTTTCAAGGAATTAAATGTCTTTTTTTTATTATATTATGTTAAAATTTAATATTTTGATAATAATCATATGTGTTGGCCTTTCCAAGAAATTTTTTTTATATTTGTTCTTAATGCATTAAAGTGTTATTATGAGGGATAATAATCATATGTGTTGGGACTTTTCAAGAAATTCATGTGTTGGATTTTAAAGAATTTTTTTTATGCTTGTTCTTAATACATTAAAGTGTTATTATGAGAGTAAGACTTGGGAGTTGGGAGAAATTAATAAATGCTAAGGTTTTTTTTTTTTAAATAAAAAAATCAAGAAATTTAGATTGGGAGATTGGAGCTCCCACAAGACTTGGGGTTAAAACCCCCTTTTACTTAATATATAGTATAGATATGGATTTTGCTTCGAATGAATAGTAGTAGCAATTTAATGTACTCGGTTCTCTTGTAATTGAGATATTTATTAATTAACTAAATGTTTTATTTGCTCATTTACTACCTGGCACCTTAAATTCTCCTCAATTACTTCTCATTTTTTACATTCAATGTTAAAAAGTCTCGAGGCAAAAGAAACTTAAACATACTTTGAGTTTGGGAGATGTGTTTTAGAAAAAAAATTTCAAAAAATGATTTAGTTTAAATTTTTTTTAAAAAATTTCCAAAATCACTTTCTCTTTTTTACACATCAATCAATCACTTTTTCTCTCTCCTCTCTCCTTCTCAATTACTTTTTCTCTCACACACATCTACTCAAATCATCCCAAACTCCCAAAAATATCAATCATCCCAAACTCCCAAAAAAACAACTCTCCAAAATATACAACCAAACAAACCAAAAAAATTTCTAAACTCTCTCCTCAAAATTTTTTTCAAAAACAACTCCCAAAAACAAACCAAACAAGCCCAATGTCTTGATTTCTTTTGCTTGAATTTGAATCTCTAGAGATTATTCTACCCTTGTTGCCATGCTCACATTTATAATTTTGTCATTTGAAAGAGAAAAAAACCAACATGTATCTAAACACATAACTTATTTCATATTATTATATACACGACGTCATTTTCCTATACTACAAATAGATAATAATTGAGCCCCAACTTATTCTAACTCAAATTATTAATCAAACTTAAATTAGGCTCAAGTTTGGTCCAAATGCACAATGGAAATACTTCGGTACAGCATGCATTGGCACAATACTAGCACGATCTAATTCACAAATGTAATCATCTTATCCCATCTCAAAGTTTCTAGCTAACTCATATTTTTACAATCAACACAACATCTATACTACGCTCTCTCTTAGCAAGTATCATCTCAAGTTGGTTGAACCTCGCAACTAAGCATTCAAAATTCCATAAAATAAGGTACAATCTAAGCATGGGCTACATATTATTGCTATACAAGTAGAATTATAGGTGGGATGGTTAATCTACTTGATCTGGGTTGTTCGATGAAAAGATAACACAAGCTTTCTGTTTCAGTCCTACATATCATTTATGAATGGACTGCAAAGGATTAGTTAGCTTTGCTGTCTTTTTCCTTTCCATCTTTCCCTTTTTATCTGTACACAAGCAAGTCACACAGTGGAATTTGAAAGTTGTTTCTGCTTACTTGAACACGTGCATTTTGCCCGAGTGCCCGTGAGTGTCTGCGACAAAAGCAAGAAATTTTGATGAGGGAAGATAAAGTTGGTTGGAGATTCATGTGGTTTGATTTGAAGGGTGATTTTGTATTTTCTTGGGGCATACCTTGACTTGTTTCTGAAGATCTTTAATGTACTCAACTGCCAAATCTAACATATCTGCCGTGTTTGTTTGCTGGCCATTGAAAAAATAAAATAAAAACTGAGTTTCTAATTATATAATTTTGAAGTCAATGTGAAACACAACTGGAATCGTGAAATCTACCTTGTCCATGTTTGGGAAAAGCTCTTGCAGTTTTCTCATTCTTTCGCTAATTCGTGTTCTTCTCATCTGGAATCAAAAACCCAAAAAGCTTATCGAATTAGTCCCTTAGAATCGGAAAAACATGATAAGAAATTAGTCCTTTAGCTGTGTTTGATTGGGAGATTTGAGGAGGGATTTGGAAAGAGAAATAGAAAAGGTAGATGAAATATGAATAAAAAATGATCTACATTTCATCTAGTTTCACACATCTTTTCCTTTTCTCTTTCCAAATCCCTCCAAAAATCTCCTAACCAAACACAGCGTTAGAGATAATATCTGAAGAGTTTACCCTCTCTGCAATGCTTCGTGGGTGTGTGGCGCAACCTCTTTTGGCCCTGATCTTACAAGGGACAGAATCTTGTTGGAATTGCAGGAACTTTTCTACGGCGGCCATCTCAGCGGAAGTTTTTGGCAAGCTCAAATGGTGAGTCAAACCAGTAGTGTAAATTCTAGAGTCCCCATCCTGACAAGAAAATAAAATTAATGACAAAGAAGCATGATTTGAACAAATGACAAAACAATTGCATATGATCAGCAAATGCTACCTGACTTTCCAATGCATTGAAACCAGAGAAGTTCTCTTCACCGTCTCTTTTCCTCTTCAGGCCGCCAGTGAAACCAGACTCATTCCAAGGAACATTTTGAAAGCTGGGTACATAAAATCCATTACTGCTATTACCATTCCCCAACTGCCCATTCTCTGGACTACTACTGCTTTCATTTCCATTTTCAGCAATCTGAGGCATGAATCTCGAGCAGAAGACGGCCCAGATGAGAAGTTTATATTGTAATTCAACCTCTTAGTTGGACTGGCTTTTCCATTGGTTCCATTACCCACTCTAAAATTTCCAACATCTCTCATAACAGCAAACCCTGTCATGTATGACAAATATTCAGCAACAAATTCATAAAGCAATAATCATGGCAGAAAAACACAAGGAATTGAAACTACCATCAATTAGGGCTCCTCAAATACAATACTAAAATGATGAACTTCGCTGTCAACACTCTTCATTGTTCATTCCCATAATTTGTTCTTCTACCAGGCTGAGTTTTTTTTTTTTTTGGACATATATATATATATTTATTTTTCAATAAATTTGCATTCAATGTTCCTTGATAGCATTGCCAATTCAAAAATTGGAAAGGAGGAAAAAAAAAAAAAAACTCATAAAGGGCTTGCTCTTTAATTAGTATTAGCCACTGGTATTTTCCTTTCCTTCAACTCATTCTTTCCTCAGATCCAAACACAAGCTCAAAGTCAACTCTTCTTGATGAGCAAAAAGTTTCAAACACTCTTTAAACTTTCCAGCTAATTATTAATCTGTTTTGTACTACCAATTATATGTGGCCATAAACATTCAAGTACACGCTAAACCAAAAAAAAAAAGTATCAATTCTAAAATTCAAGCAACTGCAAGAAAATGAGGAGTAAAAGTAATACCATTTTCAACGCTCAGGTTAGAGAAAAGCTCCGCCGGAGAGCTGCTCTGTCTGATAAGATTCGAGCAATTGGCGCTGCTAATCTTTCCCTGCACTTGATTCTCCATAACTGTACCACCATTTCCAACCTTATACAATCCATCTAGATTCGTCTGACTACACAACGAATCACTATTCTGATGATGATGATCTGGTGATGTTTGGTAAATCATCTGTGTTGAAGTAGTGGAATACTGGTTTATATGTTCTGGTACCTCGTTCTTAATAATAACCGTCGGATATTGTAGATCCTGTGGCGTAGAATCAACGGCGCCATTGGAGGACATGAACCTCAAAAACATGGATTCCGATTCAGGAACCGGTGATTGATGAGGATTCACAAAATCCTCGGCACCACCGCCATCGACGAGGCTCGCCAAGAACGAGCTCGGCGCTGAACGGTACCGCATGAGACCAGAGCTCTGCTGATTCTGTTGATGATTTTGATTTTGATGATGATGATACAGATCTGAATTCACGAACTCTCTGCTCTTGTCGAATTCTCCATCTGAATGCTTTAAAGTAGACGAAAACAAGAGATTCGAGTCACTGGAAATCGCCTGTGAGCCTCCAACACCATACATAGCTCAAATCTCACCAATTTCTACTCCAAACAACTCACCAAACTTCGTTTCGTAGATTCAAAGCGAGAACACGAATCGAATTCAGCTCTCACTTGAACTCAAAAACACCGTTTTCAGCTTCAAATATCAGCTTCAACCCAGCAAATCTTCAGCCAAGAAACAGTTAATTAACCGAAATTAAACACAAAATCCAAAACTGAGATTTGATCAATCAGAGCACCTCTTCTTCTCAACTTTCAGTGATAGAATACCAATCAAACTGTCACCCACTTCAAAACACTGAAATCAAGAGCCTAGAGAGAGAGAGAGAGAGAGAGAGAGAGAGAGAAACACACACACAGAGCAAAGTGAAGAGTTTCTATTTCTGCGAATACTACAAATGGAAAATGGGATGAGGAAGCTATATCTGGTTCAGCTAATGAGGGCGGTGTGCTATTTATGGAGTTCAATTTCTGAAAATACCCTCATTGTTCTGGTACTATTTACGGGAAATACCTTAATGTGACGTAGCGTGGTCCTTGAAGACAGGTAATCAGATAGTTGACTAAAAATAACCCCTAATCTCCGAAAAATAGGATAATATTATAATTACTGGGATTTAGGGGGTGGGTTTAATTTGGGTTATGGGTCAAGCGACTCTACACGTACGCGGAGAGTTAACGAAGAAGCACTTGGCATAATGCGCCGACATCCCAAAGAAGTGGTAGACCAGTCCATGAATTGACAACGTGGCCCAGGGTCGAAATATAAAACAAGCTACTCAAGCGTTGTTTAAATAAAGTTTAAAATTAATCTCTTTGTTTAGTTTTACTTTTTTAAATATTTTTGCAAAATTTTATTTTCTTATTTTTTTAATATTTTAAATATATATTTTTTAATTTTTAGACACACTAACATAAATATACTTAAAAAGTATAATTTTTGTAATTTTTTTTATAAAAAAATTCACTAAATATCAAAAAGAAAAAATATGAAAATTTAGTATATTTTTCATATTTTTGTGTATTTATTAATTTTAAAAAATATTTTTTTACTAATATTTTACTTTTTGGATACATCCAAGTAAGGTGTATTTAAAAAAAGTAAAAAAAAAATACTTAAAATTTTAAAAATTCACTAAAAACAAAAACAAATATATGAAAAACAAAAAATTCAATTTTCAAAAAACTTAATTCAAAAAACTGAAACCAAACATACTGAATATTTTTTGGAGTAAATTACAAGTACGTCTCTGGGATTTAAAAATTATTTGGGAATGTACTAAATAAATACACTTATTTGATAAACATATTTATTTGGGTTATATTATGTCTGTTTTTTTTTTGTACATATTTTTTTTATTTTATTTTTTGTAAAAAGTCTAAAAAGTATACTAAATAAGTAAACCCTAACAACCCTTTACTTAAAACACAGATTATCCATTATAATTTGAAAAATTACAAATACTCTCTTATCATAATTTTTTATTTAACAGAATTAATTGAAAAAATAAAATTTCTAATTGTTCTCTATAAATAATAAAATTACCTGAATCATTAATTGAAACCAAATTTTGACATCATTAAGAAATATTAATTGATTTGATGATTTATTAATAAGTCAGTTGTTATGAAATTAAAAATTTCAAGAGGTGAGATGTAATTTCTAGAAACCACATGAAATAATTCGTATTTTAAACAAATTTTAAGAGATATAATTTCCTCTAAATTTTAAAGTTAGATTTAAATCATTTAAATACTCGACTCAATAATTTTAATGCAATAAAAAAAATAAATAAATTACTTTCTGATTTGTTATTTAAACTTTGTATAAATTATAAATACTCTCATTGAGTTTGTTTAAAATATAAATTGTTTTCTATGATTTAGCGAATTACATTCTGTTCCTTAAAGTTTCTAATTTTATAACAAATGACTAATTTTATTAATAAATTATTAAATCAATAATAGTTCCTAATGATATTGTAATACTGCCTGGGGAGTACTCGTGTGTGTTAACAGTTCGGACCCTCGGTTCTCTTGGATCTAGTCTCACGAGTGTAATGTGAAACATAGATGAGAGTACAGATTTGACAATTTTTAGAAAATCCATTTTATTGCAAAAAAAATTTGTCAGAAATGGATTGCGTCATCAGATCTTAGAATCGCCACCTAATATTTATTTTGGGAGAATTAAAAAACCCGTGACTCATGCCAAGGCCACTGTTCATCGTAACTAAGGATGCATGGCTCAAACCTTAGGTATAGGATGGAAAGGTCATTAATTGAGCAGTCCCACTCATCTAATCAAAAGATCGGCCTTTACTAACCATGATATGATTTTTATTTCCATTATGCGTTCATATTCTGATTATTTATTAAATTTTAAAATTATTATGTGAAGCAAACAAATATAATTGTGTCATCTATTTTGTAACAGTTTGATTTTATGCATTTTGAAAAGGTTTTGAGATTTGTATAACTCACAATTAAATTGAGCCCACAAACATAAAAAATCAATACTGTTCCAAATTGAGCAACACAACTTCCATCCACCGGCAATCATAAAGATATATCAACTAAGCAAATAGCCGCATGGTAAGATGCATGGCATAATAAGAAAAACATACACAAGCTGGATGCTAAAGTATAAAAACTTACGTATTTACTGACATCCCACAAATAGGTACAAAACAAAGTTAGTAAAACATGCATAATCCTATATATAAGATCCTAATGCAATTCACTTATGAAATGCAACTACAGATCCAGCTTCTAAAATATATGACATATGAATCATCTCAAAACATGAGATAACGTACAAAATCATATAATAATTGATTAAACTCGTAGATGCAAATTTAGCCGGATCTTAAGGCATAAGACATAGATGCAAGGCATGGATATGACGACAAGCAAAATAATATGCATATTTACAGAATAAAAAAAGCACGTAAAAGAATGAGATAGAAAGAAGTGGTGCAAAAAATTATTACAACTTTGAATATTACATATCCAAATAGAGGGAAAAATGAAAACTATTACAACAAAAATTAAAACCTCACAAACTCTCTCTAATTAACATAAAAATGGTAAAAACAGCAGCTTCAGCGGGGCCTTGGAGACCGTCAGAGACTGTTCTATTCGACACTGGGAGGCTGCTAGAGTTCTGTCCAAGAGAAAGGGGCCGACCAGCAAAAATATGAGCTGGCCAGCCAAAACGATGGCCAAGCTGCCAAAAAGGCCACGCCGAAACTCTGTTTTGCTTCAGACACTAGAAAAATAGATGGCAAAGATGAAAGTGGTTCAACTAACCACTTCCAATTAGCTTACAACAAGCTTATAACATGAAATTAAAACAAGAAAAGCAATACAAGAAAGAAAAAGTAAGAAAAAAAGAAAAAAGAAAATAGAAAGTGTGCAAAGTTTACCTTTCAAGGAAGAATTTGATTTCTAAACTTCCTTTTGATTACCCTCAAGCTTATGAAGTACGTTCTCAATTCTCAGGTTCAAATTTCGAAATTCTAGTTGGAATGGTGTTTTTAGATAGTTTAACAGTGTTTGTTGGGAGTGGGGTGGGGGTGGGGGAGAGTTACAACTCTCTGTTTTTCTCAATTTCAACAACACTCAGTCTCTTTTGGTCAAAACTACTAGAATTGGGCTATTTCAAAATTTATGGAATGATTTTGGTACATGGAAAGATGAGATATTAGTGTGTGTTTATGTTTTTGCTCAAAACTAACATTTCTATCTTTTTTCTCTCTAACTCTCTCTTTTCTTTTTTAATTCAATTCTTTTCATCTTTTTTTCTTTTATCTCTATCTCTCTATATAGATAATCAATGGAATGCAAAGTCAAGGAGGTAGGAGACAAGGTGGGAGACAAGATTGATGGAGTGATAAGGGTGGTTGAAAATGGATGCTATCTTTTAGGAAGATGACAATCTCCCTTTTAATAATAGAGAACAAATGATGATAATGGAGAGGGCCTAGATATATCTCGTGCATGAATATAACAAGAAAAGATCTGAAATGGCAAGATCCACACGCTTTCATCAAGAATTTTGCCAAAACTTCCTTGTTTTTGGGCAAATTAGCCGGCCGGCCGGCCAAAATAATGGCTAGGCCTGACTAATTTGCATGAAACAAGATTTTTCGACAGAATTCTCGTCATTTTCTCCAATTTTGACACTATTCTTTGCTAAATTTCTTGAGAAAATGTTTTATTTTGAAGTTTAAAAGTGAGCCTTAGAACACTACGAAAATATTCGAAACAAAGCACGAAAATAAAGTGTCAAAAGAGAGTTTTGAATGGGATTTTAACACTTGGCCAAAACAAGCTTAGGTTTGAAAATGAAGCACAAATTCCATCTTTCTTACTAATAATTATGCGATAAACACATTCTTGGTTTTCATCATCAGATAATCAAAAGAAAGTGCCAAAGTCTTAGGGCCGGTTAAAATGAGGTGTTTACAGTTGCCTCATTTTGATAGAACTTGAAGCCATTTTCTTGACGTGTGTGAATGTTAAAGCCCAAAGACGACCCATTTGACAAGGCTGTAAGACTTGAGCAAACAAACAAAATGCAAATGTAGTTGGTTGAACCCGAGGGTTGCCTACATATCCCTTTTCAAGGAATCAAACCAGCATAATTCAGGAATAGAATGCAAATGATATGCAATTGAAATACAATTTGAAAGTTGGACTTACACGATTCACGAAGCCATTTTTGTTTTCAAAATTCACGATCTACAATGCAATGCAACAGGTAATATGAAGCATAACAAGGGATACAATCCAAACACATTCACACGGGAGGTGAGAAAAAGGTTTTAATCAAACAACGAGACCTAGACCGCACCTTAATACAAAATAGGGGATTGATTTTAACCGGGTAAAAGGGAAATAAAATGGGTCTTAACCAACAAGCGAAACCTAGACCGTATCGCAATATGAAGTATGGCGATGGTTTTAATCGTGTAAAGGAAAAAAGGGTCTTAACCAATATACGAGAACTAGACCGTACCACGATACGAAATAGGGAGATGGTTTCAACCGGGTAAAAGAGAAAGGGGCCTTAACCAATATACAAGACCTAGACAGTACCTCGATAGGAAATAGGGCGATGGTTTCAACCAGGGTAAAGAGAAAGGGGTCTTAACCAATATACAAGACCAAGACCGTACCTCGATACAAAATAAGGTGATAATTTCAACTAGGTAAAGAAGAAAGGGGTCTTAACCAATATACGAGACCTAGACCTTACTGCGATACGAAATAGGGTGATGGTTTCAACCGCATAAAGGAGAAAAGTTATAATAAAAAAGTTTAAAGTGATGTGAATGGATTGTAACCATGCATGACAAATGTAATAGATAGTGCAAGTGTGATGATTAATGCAAAAACATGAAGGGGCAATGTGGGACAAACAATATGCAATGATGAATTCACAACAATAACATGATGGATGCAAAACAGATGAACACGAAATTTTTTTGTTTTCAATTTTTTTTTTTTGTTTTCAAATTTCTTTTTGAATTTGCTTTTTTGGAAAATGTAGTTACATACCATATATACATATACGGATGCAAAATATAAAATGCGCATTACATGCATATACATATATACAAAATATATACACAAGGATACATACGTATATACAGGTACATACACACATACAGACATAATATATACATACACGTATATGGACACAGACACACGGATACGAATATACGGATACGGATACATAGACAAAATATATACAAATTATATATATGTATATATAGAATGTATACAAATATATATAAATACATATACAAAACCTTTCTCTCTTTCCTGTTTCTGTCTCCCTCTCTGCCTTGTTCGTCTTCGTTAAGCGCCGTGTCTGGTGCGCGATTTCGACAATCACGACGCGCCTGACCGACTACAGTTGGACGACACTCGTTTGTCAAAGATTTCCTCGGCAATCCACTCTTCTTTGGCCTCTTCTTCTCCTTCATTCCTCTTCTTAAGCCCAGTTTGCGAAGGACAAAGCAGAGAGCTACAAAACGCCCCCTGCCATTACTTTGCCAGTTTCCCTTTTGAGGCATCAAACTCAATTGTCATGGCTTCTTCTCATAGTCGCCTCACTCTCTTCCCTAACCTTAACACTTCTCTGATTGAAAATGCTAAGGCCAGCTTCTCTGAGCTTCGGTAGAGTGCCCCTGCCCCTACTCTATGTTCTCAGCTTTCCTATGATATTAGTCGAGCAAACAATGGTAGCTCAATCTGACATTGATGCCAATCACTACACGCTAAAATTCTATGTAGAAACAATGACTGCAATCTCTAACTTGTCACACCTACTGCAGAATAAGACAAGTAAGGTACATCGGTTAAATGCACAACTCTCTCTGCTCTAGAGTATGTACAAGGATACTAGAGTAGATATTAGCGCATGAAAAGGAGAACAAAGAGCTGAAACGAAAGGCAACCTCTGCAGCCCAATTCGGAGGTCCTTCGTACTCCACCTTTGATGCCCGGCAGGGAACAATTTATTTCGAGAGTTCTACCAATGTTGGGGTAGAGTTTTCAAAGGCTTCTTGAGAGTCATGGTGAAGTAAGGCAACTGATGTAGCGACAAAGCTGTTTGTAAACGATGTTAATTTGTAATCTTCATCGCGGGGCTGCTACTGGAAATATGAGAAAAAGTCCTCCTCTCTCTCTCTCTCTCTCTCTCTCTTTGTATTTTTCCATTTTTTCTTTTCTGTTTTTGCTTAGGAAAGAGCACCAATGCTTCAAATTATTCCTCTTTTGTTGTTTCGAAATTTTCTCCTTTTTTGTTTTGTAATGCTGATCAAGGGCTTCACCCTAAAGTTTAATAAAAATTAGTTTTGGTTTGCACATCATGGCATGAATGACACAACACTTAAGCAATGAAAAACATTTTTTCCTTTTGAACTCGAATATGAGAATGATTGAATTTTAATGAGCTCTGAATTGGACATTGGGCCTTTAACTGACTAGAAATCAAAGGATGACTCAACGAAAGAAAAACAAAGCAAAAGCAATCCAAACACACATATTTATACTTGTTAGAATGGAAGACTCTCAAAACACGACTCAAAGGACAAACCATTGAGCCTATACACATTCTGTAATTTTTCATTCTGGGTTCATGAATTGGTTGGCCGACCAGCTAATTGATTATCCAACCAATTGAAAAATTGATAGACTGGCTAATTCATGAACCGCCTGACTGAACGAACTGATGAACTGGCTGAAAATTGGCCGGCTGGCTAAACAAGTGGTCGGAAATAAAAAACAACTCAAACAAAACAAAAGTAATACCCAAAAAAAAAAAAATATTGACACTTGTCGGAATGAAAGACACAAAACTTCAATGCGGGCGTAATTAAAAACACTAAAGGCCTAACGATCATGGGTGCAGTTTAGAACATCGTGGGCGCGAAGAATGCAGGTGCGGTTTAGAAAATCACGGCCGCAATACATTGTCAGAGACAACTATTATGCACTTTCCAGTGAGTGAGTTAATAATGGAGAATTTTGAGAATACGAGGAAAAGACAGAAAACCCAACTCAACTGTGCCCCTTGTTCATCGTTTTGACTATTTTTTTTTTTTTTTGGTGTTTTCTGCTAAAAAGATTTTGACCAACATAAGAGTTAGATTAACATGCTTATTCTCTATTTTGAAATCATGTAAGTTAAGTCATGAGTACTGAAAATTTTCCTTTTTGGGTCCAAGAAATGGTCTAGTTTTGGAAAAATGGAATATTTTTTAAGAAAAAGTAGTCAACTTCATTAAAAGTCCTCAAAATCTATTTTCTCAAATGACCACTACCCTGACTAACATGGAATTAACTCTTGAGATACACAACCTCAAATCTGAACTTAATTTGTCTTGTAACTGAATCTGCCATAAAGAAGAGATAAGACAACTGAATTGAACGGAGATGAGCCAATTGAACATGGACAAAATAGCCGAGTCAAGTAAAAATATACCAATCCAACATGGACGGGACGAGCAAGTTAAAAATGGTTGGGGCCAAACTTTAGGATGAAGCTGCCTACGTATCCCAAAGATAGGAATTAGGCCTTACGTAGTTCACGGGTAAGGCTCCCTCGGGTATTAGGACTCTTCTTTGTGCTCTAACTTTTGCTAAAGCCGCCCTTCCGGGTTTTCAACCTTGCGAGCTTTTCTTCAATTTTTTTTTTCATTTTTCATTTTCTATTATTATTATTTTTTTGTATTTTTCATTTTCTTTTTTTTTTTTCATTTTTTCATTTTCTATATTTTTTTTGTTCTTCTACGCTAATTTTTGCCTGGGTCGCCTTTTTGGGTTTTCGGCCTAGTGAGCCTTTCAAAGACAGTACTTTGTAGCTTGTCCATGTTGACTAGTTGTGAGATCTGTAGGCCATCTAAATCCATGAAATTGGCTGCTACACTTGAACAGATACACTTGATGATGTAGGGACCCAGCTAATTGGGTTTGAATTTTGCCCCTAGTGTCATGGATAGGAACCTAATTTTCCTTCTGCACTTAATCTCCTTCTTTTAGATTCTGAGATTTGACTTTCTTGCTGGTCTCCATTGGCTTGAGAAACGACCCAATTTGACTCTCTGATCACATCCGACCTTTTTTGCCCCCTAGTTTAGGGGTTGCTTTGTCCCTAGTTTAGGGGCTTTTTCCAATTTGGCTATGCAAGCGTCACACTCTGGTTGATTATTGAACATTCTAAATCAAGGTTTGAAAGTGAGGGGGGTCGGGTCCCAAGGTCGAGAGGGATCCTATGCTATGCAATTTTAAAATCAATTCTAGGCATATCTTTGTAAGACCACGCAAAAACAATTTTTTCTTTTTTTTTAAATCTTTCAATAAAACGACTAATCGCTCGTGCTCCTCTAAAGATAGTATAAAACCAATCTGGACTAAGCCAGGATCCTTCTCAATACTCATATTAACAAAAATGATCTTTTTCATTAAGGGCTCAATACACATCTCTTCCTCTCAATCGATCAAATTTTACAAATCCTAAGGAATTCCTTCCTCTTCATTTTTATCAAAGTTTTGAAAATTTTGATCAATGCAATGATTTAAAGGCACAGAAAAGAGGTGAAAATTATTACATTTTCCATTCAGAACTCCTGGCTCAATGGTCAAAATAGACTTGAGAGTAAAGCGAAAAGACAGACATAAAAAGAACAGTGATGTCCCGGTTAACACCCTCGGAAATCACCAGATTGTGACTCACAAAACTAACTCGATCCTAATTCCAGCTCCACAGACTTGGCGGAATCAGGTTCAGAATCAACACCTAATTCAGAAAATAAAATAAAGCATTCCCAAATTACTAATATCAGTTCATGCCATCCATCACGTCTTTGTGCAAGCAGTAGGTGGTCTATCCTCGATCACAGAAATAGTCACAATATCCCCTAAGTTTACTGGTATCGTGCTAGTTTGAAAAACTATCACAGATTTAGCTAGTGTCAGACCCAGAATTTCTCCAATGCTTCTTTGCTGCATGATCAATCCATGGCTCAAGAAAACTATAAAGAGGGAAGTGCATGCCCGTGAGACTATCTGTCATAATGCCCAATTCTGGCTCCAAATCATTTACCACCATAGGGTGTTGAGGTTTTGGCTAGAATCGAGGTGTATATATCATGCATAAACCAACACTTTCTGGAACAAGCATCTCGGGCTTGGGCAAATGGGAAGGTGTGATGTATATGCTAGGGTTGAAGGTAGGTGGTAGTGTATGGATGAGGTTGAGATGGGAAAGCGGTGGGAATTAGTCATTGGGTGGAAATGGGTTGGAGGTGGCATGGGATTTTAAGGTGGAGCTATGGTTTTGTTGTTAATGAGATCTTGAATCTCATGACAAAGGCGATGACAACGATCAGTGTCATATTCGGGCTACTGATGGAAGGGAGGTTGTTTGGCAGGGTTATGTTTAGCTGGGAGTGGATCAGGAAATGGTCGAGGGTCAAGAGGTTTGAGATACCCTTTTTCTATCAAGATCCTTAGGGTTTTGGTAAGGGACATGTGGAGAGGGTTGAAGACTTTGGTTGAGGTTTGGCAGGCTGAGTTGGCTGTTTTGGTAGTCGTGACAA
This sequence comes from Camellia japonica, assembly GCA_030407325.1. NCBI lineage: Eukaryota > Viridiplantae > Streptophyta > Magnoliopsida > Ericales > Theaceae > Camellia > Camellia japonica. The sequence goes on from JAPPVO010000029.1 coordinate 64,962,981, forward strand.
TGTTGATCTCTGAGGGTATGGCATTGGCAACTATGCTACTACTGGGTGTAGCATTGGAACTGTAAGTGAATATCTTGCTCACGGGTTCATTTCCTTTCATAATGATCCCTTGTTTGATAGCGTCCTCAATTTGAACCCCAATCTTATGGAGGTCCTTAAAGTTAAACAGCGAAAGAACTATCATCTTTTGTAGTAATCTTCCATGCAGATTTTGGACCACCATACAAACTTGATCTTTTTCTAAAGGTCAGTTTGTCAACATGGCTGCCTTTGCCCTCCATCTAGTGATAAAGGCCACAAAACTCTCACTAGGCTCTTGTCAAGTCGCCTCCAGGTCCCAGATGGTTACTGTAGACACCCCATTTTTGACCACCCTTAAAACTTGGGCGCTTTATTCCGAACACCCGATAATGAAAGTTACACCACGCAATCTTTTGAATTCTCAGTGAAGAAATTTGGATTCAAGTCTAATCCCAAACCTTGCACCCCATTTTAGCCAAACTATTTTAAACCTTAAAACCCTCATTTCAAAATATTTTTCCAAATGCTTCTACGATGTTCCGAGGCTCGCATTTTGTTTAAAAAATTACACTTTTCAGTAAACCGAGTAAGGACAACGTGGAAATAAATGGAAGGGAGGTGAACTCTTTCAAAAATCTTTAAAAACATATTATTTATAGGTTTGGAGTTGAAGGAAATAGGAGGGGAGGGAAGAAAACTAGTTTAGGAAAAGGTTGGGCATCAAACCGTTAAGAAAGAATGAACAACTTTCACTAAATTAGGCATATCTCTTTGCAAAATTAGAATTTAGATGTGATGCCACAACCATTGGAAATTAGACTTCCGGAGCTTCAATTTAGACTCAAGAATCACCTAAAACCGAGTCCGGATGAAGGAGATATGCCCGTTTGAAGTCAGGCTTGAATGTAGATTTTTGGAGCTGGCTGGGTCCATTTAGATTCGGCCGTGGCTCATTTAGAGCCGGCCGGCTTTCAATGAAAATTTGTCCAGAATGCCTTTTTAGACCTGGCCTTTCATTTTTGGGTCTGGTTGTGTGTTTTGGGAGCTGGTCGACTTAATAGTGCCGGCCGGCTTTCAATGGCGCCAAACAAACAGCTGGCGGGAATTGGACAGCTGGCTTTGTTTGAAGATATTTTCGACCAAATTGGCTCAAATTCTATAAATGGACCCCCTGCATTCAGAATTTAAGGTTAGAAAATTTTCCAAAGGCTTTGAAGAACTAAAAAGACCTTCTTCTATCTTCTTCCTCTTTTGACCTTCAAACCTTCTTTAGCTATACATACACTTACATACACCATTAGAGTTTGTCCTTGAAGCTTTTGTTGAAGTTTCAAACCATATTTCATAAACTTGAGGGTGCTTTGGATCAAGTTTGATCAACAACCATACATACTCTTTAAAGAGGTATAACTCTTATAATCTTTTTCCCTTGTTTTTGCTAATATCTTCTTCATTTTCCTTGAGTTTGTGCACTACTGGAGGTGACTTAAAAGGGCTGAATATGTGATTTAATTCATAAAAAGTGGAGGAGTTAGACACCCCTCCTTAAGCTTGTTTGTCTAGTTTGTTCTTTCTTATTTTGGTTCACTTTCTTCACCTTTTTGAAGTAATTTTAGCCACTATTTTGGGACTTTTTTTGGACTGTTTTGGGGCTGAAATATGTGATTAAAAGTTGCAAAAAGTGGAGGGGTTAGGCACCCTCCTTAGGCTTTGTTCCATACTTTTTCTCGATTGTTTTACTTACTGTCTCTTGCTTTTACCACTATTTTCTTGGCTTACAAAACTGATTTTCAAGTTTAAAAAGGCTAAAAAACATGGTTTAGAAGTCCAAAAAGTTTTTTTTGGGGGGGGGGGGAGGGTTAGCCACCCTTCCTTGGTCTTGCTTACTAGTTTGATGTCTCCTTGTTCTTACCTATCTTTTATGCGCTTTAAACATACTTTAGCTACTGTTTATTGTATATTAGGGGCTGTTTAGGGTTGTCCTAATTTATTAAATTAGATAATGCTTTGAATATTTTCTTGTTGTATTATACATCCTCATAGCTCCGGTCGTTTAGGCCTTAGACACTGAGTTGTTTGAGTTGATAGCTTTATTTGTTTACTTTCTATGTTGAAGAGTCTATTCTAACAATTGATCTCGCAATCATTTCTGCAACCCCCCTTTTTTTCTTTTGTTCGAAAGTTATTACAAAAGATTGATGGTTATTCAAGGCATGGGAAAGAGACCTATGCTCAATAGCTTAATCTCTACAGAGGTTTATCGTCAAGGCATAGGCTCTCTTTCATGCTACGAATCACTTCTCGTTTGATATTGCTTCTCGTTTAGTGGACTTAAACATCACTTTGGACAAATTGATTAAAGAATGGCAAGGACTAATAAAATTGACCTAAAATCAATGAAACCAACATAAAGAAGATAAATAAAATTGGTTGGATTCAGCCGGATGTTATGCTGAGTCCATCGCTTCGAGAATTGTCACTTATCAATCCATGATATTTTGACGAAACTTGAAGCGTGTCTATCTCCCTCTTTAAGCCTTCATGATAAGAGGAAATGGTGGTTTTCCATTACATTTATTCAATTTTGTCCAAATGTGTTCGAAATCATCAAGCCATCAAATTGTGCTTGTTGGTGGTTTCAGACTCAAAATCGTCATTCTCTTGAGTTTTCCATGACAAAGAGGGGCAAAAGGAACAAACAGGGCCTAGAAAGGCTCTGTGTGCACTGTTCTCACCTCAGAGCACAAAAAATTTTTTGGCATAAAATTTAGCGCCGATCGGCACTTCTTTGGCCCAACCAGAGCTCATTTAGGGCGGCCGGCTCCCAATGTTTGGCAAGCAATGAGCTTTTGGCAGAAACATAGGGTAGTGGCTGAGGGTGAGACAGAGCAATCTGGCACACAGAGCAGCTTCTGGACATTGTGCATGAGATCATTGTGCCTCATTGTTGCTTATATTTTGTAATTATTATTGTTATAAATAATTATTGTTGTAATTAATTATTATTGTTATAATTAGTTATTGTTGTTTATTTGTAATTGCATAGCTATTTAACTTAGATTGCTAGTTTATTGCTCATTCTAATGTCCCTATTGTAATAAATTAGATAGGTAGCTTAGTGTTCCTTGAATTCGTAATAAGTAGTTAATTAATTTAGCTAATTAGTATTCATTTTGAATTTGTAATAGTTGGTTTAATCCGGGCAAAATATGTAATAATGGTGTATGTCTTCCAACCCTTATTTCTTTCTTTCTTTTATTTACCTGCTTATGATGGTAGCATAGAGCGTCATATTTACTTAGCATTCCCAAGTTCGCATACACTTGTTTCATGTACATTTGGGTTCAGCTCATCATGCTAACCAATGTCAATTTCAATTTCATTTGTTGAATACATGATTTATGACATGTCTTGAATTGAATCATATACCATGCTCATAGCCGAGCCTATTAAAAATTGCATAATGTGTGTGTTGCATTAGTCACATTGCATTGTTTAGGAAAATGCATGTTTTCTAATCATTTTGCTTTATTTGGCTTACCTTGGAGTACTAGGTGAACACTTATCGCTTTAGCATATCGCATAAGTGTGATTGTTGCCATGCCAAGCATAATACCATGAGGCTAATTGCTTAAGTGATATAACTCGTTGAATGCCTGTAGATGAAGGCTAATTGCTAAAATTGGGATAAGTTGATTAATATACATACAAACTCACATTTTTCAAGTGACGCGTATTCAAACCAGTTTTCAGACAAATATGATATCAAAATGTTCTAACTTTTGCAAATTAGTCTATACTTGCGTGCATCACCTAGTAAAGTTAGCCTAATAAATCAGAACAAGAGCATATAATGTAAATAAGAATCACATTATGATTAGTAGAGGCCGATCTTTGATTGGGCGAGTGAGGTGCTCAATTCATGACCTTCCCTTCTCGTACCTAAGTTCTCGAGCCGAGACACTTTGGTGATGACGGATAAGTGGCCTTTGGCACGAGTCTCAGGTTTCCTAAATTTTTCAAAAATATTTAGGTGGCAACTCTATAATCTGGCAAAGTAGTCCATTTTTGGCATTTTGATTCAAAATCAATTTTCCAAAAGATTTGCTAGATTTGGACTCTTTTGTATTTATCTGTTTCACATTGCACTTGTGAGATCAGATTCAAAACCACGGGAGTCCGAACTGTAGGGTTATTGTATTCGAAAGGAGCACGAAAAGCCAGCTACAGTTACCTCAATCTAGGTGTTATAAGAATATTGGGTGATGAAAACCTCGGCTAACTTCTTTCAACTCTGTTTTACTGAGTCCTTTAGCTTGTCGTACTAGATGGCTGCCACTCCTGACATGGTTCTTCCAATTAAGGAAAACTTTTGAGCCCGACATAGGCCCATGGGCTTTAGAATGTTTGAGAAAAGGTGGATATGAACCGTAGAATCACAGCCCCATCGAATCTATCTATGTGCGACATTTTGAACCGCTCAGCAACCTTACAATTGTTTTTGTAAGCTCATCCTCGATGTCTAGAACAGAGTTGATCCATTGCGATTTTCTGAACATTTTCTTCAATTTGGATATTCTTAGCATAGCCGAGTCAATTTCATTAATATTCATGGGGAAAAGTTCTTCCATTAGATCTTGCAGATTAGGTTCAAGAGATCCCTCAATTGGTGGAGATGGGTCTAAAACCGGATTAACTACTGGAGGTGGATGAGATGTGGACGCCCTAGATGGGCGTTGTAATTTGGAGAAAGCCTCTATAGGCGACAACCTTGTTGGTAATAGCATCCATGCTTTGTTGAAGGGCCAAAAGTATGTTTGCTATATCTATCAGAGGTTGGTTCGTTACTGTTGGAGGTTGGTCCGTCACTACTGGAGATGGGTCCGCACCACTGGAGATGGGTCCGCCACCACTAGAAGTGGATTTGTCATTATTGGAAGTGTATCCGTCACTATTGGAAATGGTTCGTGACTATTGAAGTGGGCCGCCACCATTGGATTGGTCCATCACCACCAAAGGTGGATCCATCACAGATCCTAGAAATTCTACTTGGTGAGGTTTTGACAATGAGGTTTTAACCTTCTTTCTTGTAACTGGCAGTAGAGAAACTAACAGTGGCTGTCCTTGAACCAAATCTGCGATTCAACTAAGTCTACCAAAGTGAGTCTACAAAACTTAGGAGATATCAGACCATTTTGAAGCTATGGTGTTACAACTGCCTAGCAAAACAAAACAGAACTCCCAATCAGAATTTCGACAGCATTTTGGCTCAATTGATCATTATGCACACTGAACTCAACCCCTCAAAATGATATGCTAACCCACTGATTAGATTTGAGAACCCCAAATCCCATACATTACACATAGCAGGAAAGAGAACAAACACCCTATGGAGTGTAAGGTTATCATGTCCTAGCATTGAAATTGTCTATGGTTTCACTATTCAAACAAGGGCATCATACATCTTATAATGAGGTAGCATTATGCCCTAATTTGGAAGTTACTAGAGCTTGCTATATTCACTGGGTCAGTTTGGTCAAAAGGGGTACCTTAGTAGGATACCGATATACCTGCCGAATCGGTGGATCAAGCGGTATGTGGTGTTTCTCATTCCAAGGATTGTGTTCCCACCATATTAGAGCCCATGTCCGTCTATCTGCTCAACGTTGAATAGCCGTCTAGGATAACAGGTGACGAGCACGGGACTTAAGAGCACTATGCATGCAATGCGATGAATATATAATTGAAAATAAAAAACATATCATGGAGTTCGAGTCAAGGTTTCTTAATATCCTCAGCAGAGTTGCCAGAAACAATAACACCGCCCAGGGGTACCCGCTCGCGTTAACAGTTTGGACCCTCAGTTCTTCTGGATCTAGTCTCACGAGTGTAATATGAAACATAGATGAGAATCCAGATTTGGCAACTTTTAGAAAATCTATTTTATTGCAAAAATATTTTCCAGAAATGGACTACGTTATCAGATCTCAGAGTCATCACCTAATATTTATTTTGGAAGAATTAGGAAACTAGTGACTTGTGCCAAGGCCACTGTTCGTCGTAACCAAGGATGCTTGGCTTAGAACCTTAGGTATGAGAGGGGAAGGCCATTAATTGAACACCCACGCTCACTGATCAAAAGATCGGCCTTTACTAACCATGATATATTTTTATTTCCATTATGTGTTCATATTCTGATTATTTATTGAATCCTAAAATTACTATATGAAGCAAACAAATATAGATTGTGTCGTCAATTTTGGCACAATTTGATTTTATGCATTTTGAAAGGGTTTCGAGATTTGTATAGCTCACAATTAAATTGAGTCTACAAACATGAAAAATCAATATCGTTCCAAATTGAACGACACAACCTCCATCCACCGACCATCATAGAGATATATCAACTAAGCAAACAGCCGCTTGGTAAGATGCTTGACATAATAAGAAAAACACATACATCCTGCAAATAGGTACAAAACAAAGTTAGTAAAAAAATGCATGATCCTATATACGATATCCTAATGCAATTCACTCATGAAATGCAACTACAGATTTGATTTCTAAAATATATGACATGTGAATCATCTCAAAACATAAGGTAGCGCACAAAATCATATAATAATCAATTAAACTCGTAGATACAAATTTAGTTGGATCTTAAGGCATAATACATGTATATGATGACAAGCAAAATAATATGCGTATTTACAGAATATGGAAAGCACGTAAAAGAACAAGATAGAAAGAAGCGGAACGGGGAATTATTACAACTTTGAATATTACATATCGAATAGGGGGAAGAGGAAAACTATTACAATAAAAATTAAAACCTCACAAACTCTCTCTAATTAACATAAAAATAGTAAAAACAGGAGCTTCAGGGGAGCATTGGAGACCGTCAAAGATTGTTTTGTTCGACACCGGGAGGCTACTAGAGTTTTGTCCAAGAGAAAGGGGCCGGTAGGCCAAAAGATGAGATGGCCGACCAAAAAGTTGGCCGGCGGGCCAAAAAGGCCATACCGAAACTCTGTTTTGCTTCAAACACCAGAAAAATAAACGGAAAAGATGCAAGTGGCTCAACTAACCACTTTCAATTAGCTTACAACAGGTTCATAACATGAAATTGAAACAAGAAAAACAATACAAGAAATAAAAAGCAAGAAAATAAAATAAAATAGAAAGTGTGCAAAGTTTACCTTTCAAGGAAGGATTTGATTTCCAAACTTCATTTTGATCACCCTCAAGCTTAGGGAGTATGTTCTAATTCTCACGTTGAAATTTTGAAATTCTAGTTGGAATGGTGTTTTTGGGTGGTTTAATAGTGTTTGTTAGGGGGGAGGGGGGTGGTTTAATAGTGTTTGTTTGGGGGAGTTACAACTCTGTTTTTCTCAATTTCTACAACACTCACTCTCCTTTGATCAAAGCTACTAAAATTGGACAATTTCAGAATTTATGGAACGGTTTTGGTGTACGAAAAGATGAGATATCAATGTGTGTTTATGTTTTTGCTCAAAACTAATTGTTCTCTTTTTTTCACTCTAATTCTCTCTTTTCTCTCTCAATTCAATTATTTTCCTCTTTCTTCTTTTCTCTCTATTTCTCTATATAGATAATCAACTGGTAGCAAAGTCAAGGAGGTGGGATATAAGGTTGATGGAGTGATAAGGGTGGTTGAAAATGGGTGCCATCTTTTAGGAAGATGACAATCTTCCTTTTGATAATAGAGAACAAAGGATGATAATGGAGGGGGCATAGATACATCTCGTACATGAATATAACAAGAAAAGATTTGAAATGGCATGACCTACATGCTTTTATAAAGAATTCTGCTGAAACTGCCTTGCTTTTAGGCCAATTAGCCGGCTGGCCAAAACCTTGGCTAGCCGGCTAAAACAATGGCCAGGCCTGACTAATTTGCATGAAATAAGATTTTTTGATGGAATTCTCGTCCTATCCTCCTATTTCCACATTGTTCTTTGCTCACTTTCTTGAGAAAATGTTTTATTTTACGAAAATATTCGGAACAAAGCGCGGAAAGAAAGTTTCAAAAGAGAGTTTTGAACGAGATATGAACACTTGGCCAAAGCAGGCTTAGGTTTGGAAATGAAGCACAAATTCCATCTTTCTTACTAAGAATTATGCAAGAAACACATTCTAGTTTTCATCATCAGGTAATCAAAGTGCCCAAGTCTTAGGGCCGGTTAAATGGGGTGTCGACAGATATCAGAAATATATTTCAATTAATAATTCAAGTATTTTTATTATTGTATAGGAGAACAATTAGGAATTTCATTTTTTTAGTTATTTTGTTAAATACAAAATTCTGACAGTGGATTATTTATAATTTTTCAAATCATAGGAAACAATTCGTATTTGAAGCAATTTTTAGCAAGTGTATTCGTAATTTATCCTTAAACTTTTGTTATACTTTAATTTAAAAGTTATTTTTTCTATTTTGTTATATACATTTTAAATACACCCTTTAATATACTCTCTATTTTGTTATCATGCTATTTAAACATTATTTTTTATTATTTTTAATTTAAATTTTTTTTTTTTTATAAACTTTACATAACTAATTTCAAAATGTCAAAAGTAATATTTTTAATAGTTGATTATTCCAAACTAGTAGTTACATTTGTTGAATCAATTTCACCAAAACCAAAATTATTAATTTGATAGTTAGTTTGATGAAATTGAAATTGAAATTTTTTTCACTATTTTAACTAAAAAATAAAAATAATTAATTTGATGAAAATACTCTAAGTTCTCACTTAAAACAATTTTGAGATGAAATAATGTTTGAGATTGTCATGAAAGTCAAGCAAGTTAAATTCATATATAATTTAAAATTCATTAAATTTTAAGTTACATATATTGGTTCACCAGTCATTCTGATGAATTCCTTGCAGAACTCAACAAAAGAAAAGCCACTCTTACCAAAGTTCTTGATGATAACGATTGACATCACTACTCCATCTACCCCCAAATGAGAAGGGAAAGACTGAGTAGAACATTGTGACACTATTAATGTTTTACAAGATGATACTTTATTACATAATTTATATGAACAATTTACATCTAATATTCTTATCCAAATTAATGAAACTTCTATGATCTCTACTCAACCACCAATTCACAATTATTATCCTAGGTCAACACCAGTCAATCTTCAACTCGAAGAACGACATTTTGACACGCCTTTCTTATCCTCTGGTAGTGATCTTCGAGAATGGAATATAGATGGAAAATCTTCGAGAATGGAATATAGATGGAAAATCTGATTATCAAATCCTCAATCTCGGCCAACATATGGTCATGGCTCCCAATGCCACCCTCGCCAAACACCCATCAAACAATAATTATTCCATTGTCGCTCACATGCTTATTTCTGGATTTACGTGCCAATTGAAAGGCTGGTGGGATAATTGTCTCAACATAGAACAAAGACAAGCTATTTTAACTACTGTCAAGCAAGACCAAACAAACACTCAAATTTTAGACCCAACCACTCGACAGCCTATTAGTGATGTAGTTACTACTCGTGTAATAGCAATCACCCAACATTTTATCAAAAATACTCAAATTGTTCTCGAATGATCTAAAGAACTTCTGATCAATTTAAGGTGTCCGACACTCACCCATTTTTGTTGGTATAAATATATATTTCTCTTCAAACTTTACCAAAGACATGATGCCAATCAAGATTTCTGGAAAGAACGACTCATTACTGGACTTCCTATGGTATTTGCTGAAAATATCAAAACTCGAATTCGAGCCAAACACAATGGTCAAATTCCTTATAATCAATATACTTTTGGCCAATTAATATATGAAATCTGTGCTAAAGGCCTATGTTTATGTAATGATATCAAGCTCAAAAATCAATTAAAGAAAGAACGCAAAACTAGCCGCACCGAATTAGGACAATTTTGTTATCAACTTGATTATAATTCCATCTTACCTCCTCTTATAGGATCTTCGACTCGAAGAGCCCCTATTCGCAAATCTCGAAAATATTTAGGTAAAAAATATTCTTATCAAAAATTTCAACATTATAAAAAGAAACCTTATTGCAAAGAGCAAAAGTTTAATCATTCTAAATCCTATAATCCTTCTAAAGCCAAGCCAAGCACTTCCAAGAAAACAGCAACTTGGAAATGTGGCAAAGTTGATCATTATGCAAACAAATGTTTAACAAAGAAGAAAAATCCAAGAACTTGATATTTTTGATGAATTAAAGAACCAATTAGACTCAATTCTTCTCTTAGATAAAGAACCTGAATCTGATATCGAATACTCTGATGATAACTCTAATGATGAATTCCAAATTAATGTAATCGATAATGATATTCCCTCATCCTCTGACAAAAGACCAGAAGATGATGATGATGAATCTCTTCGTGATTGTCCATGCCAATCTTCCAATGATTATTATAAAGCTATTTTAGAAATGAATGGTCTTAGTATCAATGTTTTAACTGCACAAGAGAAAATGATCCTTGAATTTATTGATAATATTGATGATCCTGAAAAGAAACAGTAAGTTATGTTCAAATACTCTAATTCTAAACAATAACGCACTCAATCTTCAAACACTACCCAATAATTAAAATATGACACTCATGATTTCAAAGATGTTCATGACAGAGTAAATAAGGTTCTTACTCCACTTAATATGCCAACAATACAGGATTTACAAAAATTCGCAATCTTAGAAATGATATTCAAAATCTACAATCCAGGGTTATTGCTGTCGAACAAAACTCTCAAGATGACTTTCGTGAAGATACATCATTTCCTTATGAACCCCATCTTCAAGAATCTTCAATCAAGCATCTTGACAAACAGCCACTTGTTATCAATGATTCTATTAACTTACTCCTCAATAACATCACATTTCAAAATGGTATATTGAAATCAAAGTAGTAATCCATGATTTTATTCTCACTACTACGGCATTAGTTGATTTTGGTGCTGATCTTAATTGTATTCGTAAAGGCTTAATACCTTTCAAATACTTTGAGAAAACAAATCAGTCTTTAAGTACCGCCAATGGTGGCTCGATGGAAATCAACTATAAAATTTCTCATGCCCAAATTTACAATCAAGCATATGCCTACATACTAAATTTCTTCTTGTCAAATTTATGTCTCAATTGATTATATTGGGAACACCATTTCTCACAATGATAGCTTTTTACTGTTACAAATGAAGGGATCTCTACTGTCCTCATAAATAAGATATTGTTTTCTGATTTCTTTTCCCTCCTAAAGAACATGAAATTAATACTCTCAAAACTAATTTGATTTATAAACAAAAAAAATCTTCCTAATACAAAAAGAAATCTCTTACAAAGTTATTAACTAAGAATTACAACAATCTCGTATCAAATCTATTATCCAAAACATACAAACTTTATTTGAAAAAGACTTATGTTTTGAATTACCAAATGCCTTTTGGCATCGCAAACAACATATGGTCGATCTTCCATATAAAAAAGATTTTAATGAATGACACATTCCTATCAAGGCTCGACTCAATCAAATGGACAAAAGTTGATGGAACATTGTAAATAGGAAATCAGTGACCTTTTAAATAAAACATTAATAAGACCAAGTAAATCACCGTGGTATTGTTCTACATTTTATGTCAACAAAAATGCTGAACTCGAATGAGGGACATCTCTACTAGTTATTAATTACAAACCTCTTAATATTGTGTTACAATGGATCAGATATCCTATTCCCAATAAAAACGATATATTAAATAGGCTATATGAAGCAAAACTCTTTTCCAAATTCGATATGAAATTTGGATTTTGGCAAGTCCAAATAACTAAAAAGGATTGATACAAAACTGCTTTCACGATACCCTTTGGCCTAAAAAAATGCACCCTCTGAATTTCAAAACATAATGAATGATATTTTTAACCCTTATACTGCATTCACAATTGTTTACATTGATGATGTATTAATCTACTCCAATTCTGTTTCCTAACATAGTAAACACTTGTACAAACTTTATCATATTATTAAAAACAATGGTTTAGTTCTCAGTGCCAAAAAGATGCAACTTTTTCAAACATCCATAAGGTTTTTAGGTCATATAATTAATAAAGGAACTATTGTTCCAATCTGATGCATAGTTGAATTCGCTAACAAATTTCGTAATGAAATTCGTGACAAAACTCAGTTACAAAGATTATTAGGAAGTCTAAATTGTACTTTGAATTTTATAAAGATCTTCACAAAGATACCAAAATTCTCTACACATGATTATCGAAAAACCTTACTCCATGGGCAAAAGACTACACTCTTGCTGTCCAACGCATCAAATAAAGGTCTAAATATTTACCTTTATTATGTTTACCAATTCCCACTGCTTACAAAATTGTTGAGACAGATGCTAACGATATTGGCTATGGTGGTATCCTTAAATAACGTTACCAAGGTAAAGAACAATTAGTTGGGTTTACCTTCGCCATTTGGAAAGGTCCCCAGATGCAGTATTCTACAATCTAAAGAGAAATTTTATCTATTGTTTATTGTATTAAGAAATTTGAGTATGATTTACTAAATCAAGAATTCTTATTACGTATTAATAACAATGCTACAAATGAAGTCCTTGAGAAAGATGTTAAAAAAAAATATTTCTCGTTGGCAAGCCATTTTATATGTATTTGATTTTAAAATTGATTATATTAGAGGAGACTCCAATTCTCTTCCTGACTTTTTAACTCGTGAATTTCCACATGGATCTTTAGACAACGGACAATCAAAACCTTAACAATCACCAAAAACACTTTAAATATCAGTATATTTTTATTCATCACTGACAGTTATCTATCCAGCTCAAACACTATTATTATTGGATGACTCACAATTTGAAAACTTATTCTCATGCTACTTCCTCTAAAGGAGGACCTAATCAATCTCAACAAAATTCTTCAAATATTGCCAATCATGGCTACTATACTCATGATATATCATACCCAATTGTTCCATTGCTACTTGATCATGTCCAATATCTCTGAGAAATGCCCAATGTCAAACCAGGAACTCTTATTTCTGCTTATTTTCCTAACAATTGTCATTATTCCTTACACTCTGGCCAACATTTCTACTTATGTTATGAGAAAATACTCGAAAAGACTAAATCCATCTCAGTGGAGCATGTGTACTCTAAGGAAGATAAAAATCTTCTTTAATATTCAAAACTCTATATTCTCAAACTTGTAACGCCCCGAAATAATTCAACATAACCTAACCACATCTATGAACATTCATTCAATAAAGACAATAATTCCTCTATCATTACATAATTAAATAGCAAGATATAACCAAGGTTTCACATGCAATTATACATTCATTAGTAAGTAAACCTATGAATCTACAGCATGTGAAGCACGTATTTTCAAAACAATGAAATGCCCTTAAGGGCTTACATCTTCCAAGGCAAAAGCCCAGTTACACCAAAATGGTCTCTCGGACCCATACACATTAGCCCTTGGCTTACAAAAATTTATAACAAAAATAAAAGAGCTATTTACTCTTCTCAAAGACATTCACGCCCTCAGTTCAGTGGGATCACCACATCTTTACCTGCACCAAATCTCATAGGGGTGAGCACAAAGCCCAGTAGAGAATTCCTTAACAAAGTATATGCATTTATGTAAAATAACCAATATTAAATGCAATGCGAATGCCATGCAATGCTATTTCATAAATAATCCCATGCCATGTTTTTCTCAAAAATCCTCAGGTTTTCAATAATATTTTGCAATCACATCAATTTCAACTTCCAATTTAAACATAAGGGGTGGTAAATACGACACTGGTAATCCCTAGGTTAGTGTTTGCAAGTAGGCTCTACAAGCACTACCAAACTATCATTTTTACCGATATTAATCGGAAGGCTCGACACTTATCCGCGCGGTTTTCTGGTCTTTCACCATGGACACTCAGGCCAACTTATCAAGTTCAACTACACCCCCTATCCGGACTTACCACGTATTTGCCCCATGACACATTTTCACAATTTCAATCACATTGTTTCATTCTCAATGAAAGTTCAAATGTTTTACCAAAACCAGTTCTCATGCCATGCAAGATTTTAGTGATGCCAATGCAACAATTGCTCATACTGCTACATGTTTCTCTACATCGGTCATATCTACAACAATGTTCCATTTTCTCATTTCCATGTTCTTCCAATCAATAGTCAAAGGTTTACTCTCATTTGACCATATACAACGATATAGCCACAATTCATGCTCTTTCAACATTTAATCAATTTAAACCATGGCAACATATAGCTATCAACTTCAAATCTCAAAATCTTTCATACGTTAAGAAATTCTTCATCAATAAGAATAAAATATATAGATACATGTACACATTTGTAACCTACGAACATTTCTCATCTCCCTTGCCTACCATGTCACACAACATTACACCTATAAACATGTATATGAATATACATATATTATATATATATATATAACATCAACAAGAGCCTTCACCCTCCTTTATTTAAGAAACCCCAAACTTCTAGGTTTTCACAAAAAAACCCTAGCATTTTCCCCTCTTTTGTAGAACCACCTTACACATCTCAAATTCAACCCATATGGCACTTTGATTTAAGAAAGATCTTTGAAAGAAAGCAAATGACAAAATTTCTTTTATAAACTAACAATTTCATGTGCCAAAACCCATTTTTTGGAATAAACTAAAGAGGACTCATAAAATCACTCAAAACTTACATAAACACACATATAACTCAACGGAAACCCTACCTCAAGCTTGATGAAGGAAATAGAGATGAAACCCTAGCTTTGATGGTGTTGAAAGTGGATCTTCACCGTACACTATATGGCTCTTGAGATGTTTTCAATCTTTGATGAAGGGATCAAGGTTGGATCTCAATGGATAGAAGAAGATCAAAGGTTTTAATCTTGCCTTGAGGTTGAAATGTAGAGAGAATGGAGAGAGTTGTATTTTTAGAGAGAGAGAGAGAGAAGAGAGATGTAAATGAGATACAAATAGCCCAAATGAAGAAAAAAAAAATAAGTTTTCGGAGTGCCAGAGTGCCGCACGTGCGGAGCGCTCCTTCTCGTACGTGCGGCTCTCACCTCCGCACGTGCGTGGGTCCTCCCGCACTTCAGCCCGCACCTGTAATTTAAGTAGTGTGCAACCAACCCAGCTCCCCTTTCCCGCACCTGCGGCTTGGCCTCCCGTACATGCAGCCCAACCCCGCACGTACGGCCCTGGCCCAACAACCCAGAAAACATCTCGTTTCTCTCCCAGGCACTCCGGACCTGACCCCGCACTTCTTGGAAGAAAGAAACTTCAATATCGAATAAAGATGTGAATAGAAATCACATTGCGATAAACTCTTCGGACGACAAAACCCCAAACACTCAACAAGGCTCCAAAATTAGCTCGACACTCTATTAGGGAAATTTTAAGGTTAAACGAGAAAGAGCGAAGCTAGAGACCTACTCGGTCATCACAAAACTCATTTCTCTGACAGAATGAGGACATCCAACCATGTGTTAAAAATTTTCTAATTTCAATATCAAACCAGCTCAATACAATTACTATGATTATCAACAAAGCCTGGTTTCATGTTTTTTTATTTCCAAAACAGATTTTTCCAGCATTCTTGATGGATTCGTTTTGGACCCAATTTTATAATTACAATTGGTGACATTTCCACTTGGTTTGAACCATGGTGCCATCTGTAATGGCCGGGTTTCCTTCATTTCTTTTCTTTCTCTTTGGCCTCATCCTCTCTTACTTCCGTTGGGTTTGAAACGTCCGAAAGTTATATCAAATCTAAGCCCTTATTCACGTTTTGTTTGTCGGTGTTGAATCTCACTTGTTCCGGAGCGCGTTAGAGCAAGTTCGGAGGGTTCGGGAGCCAAGTTGTGAAAATCCAGGCTGGAAAGCAGGGGGCCGCACGTGCGGGGGCCCAGGGCCGCACATGCGGGGAGTGGTGTGTTTGGCTGAGCTGCATACTTCCTAAAAGGCACGAGCGGGAGACAGGTGCGGGAAGCGCCGCACGTGCAGGGTGGGACTGCCGTACGTGCGGGACCTGGGCAGCCTGAAAACCCTGTTTTTCTTACTTTTTTGGTCGAACTTGTAACACATTTTGGGCTCATTCTCTCACTCTAAAACATATTTTCCTTCCACCTTCTCTCTAGAAATCATCCCTAGCATTAAACACTCTTTGATCTTACAAATCTTGGGGCTTAGATTCAACATCATTCCTCTCTATTTGGGTGTACAAGCAAGAGCAACATTGTGTGGTGGGTTAGAGTTTTGGCCACTTGGGTTTCTAGGGTTTCTTCTCTCTCACCATCTCCATTTCTTCACCAAGCTTTGAGGTAGGGTTTCCTTTGAGTTATATGTGTATTTATACAAGTTTCTTGTTGATGTTGTGAAACCCTCTATGTATTTCGAAAATGGAGCCTAGGGCTCAAGAAATTGTTGATTTTTGCTTAAAGAAAAACCCATCTCATCTTCTTTCAAAGAATATTTGAGAAGTGTGGAACGTTGTAGATTGAGATTGATATGTATGGAGAGAGTTTATAAAGAAGATGAAAAATGTTTAGATTTTGTGAAAACCTAGAAATTTGGGCTTTTGTTTATATTTGGTAAGAAAATGATAATTTCCTTGATATATGAGAATGAGGAATTTACTTTTAAGATTGTTGCTAGTGACATGGAAAAATAGTTTATTGTGAGAAGATAGTTATTGAACACTATTGCCTTTGAGAATTGAAAATTCGGAGATTGATATTGAAAGTCTCATATAACCATGGAATGACTAGAATGTTATGAAATGTGTATAATAATGAGCTAATGCTACGTGTTAATTGACACCAGTGGAACATGTGATTAATTGTGTAATGGTATTGAGGAAGGTAAAGGAAGAAAGGCTATGGAATGTCATTGTTGCATCACATCGTCATGTAAATTTTGTCATTTCTATACATCATGGCATGAGTTTTGGAAAACATCTACATTGAGAAAGGTTATATTGTAATAAGAATTTTGAGAATGTTAAAGGGGTAAATATGTGGTAAGTCCGAATAGGGGTGTAGCTGTATTTGATAAGATGGCCTGAGTGTCCTTGGTGAAAGACCAGAAAACCGCGCGGATAGGTGTCGAGCCTTCCGGTTAGCACCGGTAAAAATGACAGTTTGGTAGTGCTTGTTGAGCCTACTTGTAGACACCAGCTAGGGACTACCAGAGATATTTATCATCCCCTTTTGATTTAAAATTTGGAGTGTGGAAAATTAATGAGGTTGTATAAATGTTGACTGAAAGCATGGTGATTTTCAAGAAAAGGACAGTATGAGTTTTTCTTCAAATGGCATGGCATAACATATGCATTTACATAAAATATTGTGAGTCTTGCACAAATGTACATACTTTGTTAAGGTTTCTCTACTGGGCTATATGCTCACCCCTATGGGTTTTGGTGCAGGTAAAGATGTGGTGATCCCGCCGAACTGAGGGCGTGGAAGTATTTTGAGAAGAGTAGTGCACTCTTATTTTGTTATGATTAATTGTAAAGCCAAGGGCTATTTTGGTTTGGGTCCGAGTGACCACTTTTGTGTAACCAGGCTTATGCCTTGGAAGATGCAAGCCCTTAAGGGCATGGTATTGTTTTGAGAATGGATGCTTTACATGCTATAGATTCATATGCTTTGTATCGATAAATGTATACCCGCATGTAAAACCTTTGAAGGACTCTAATTTAATTATGTAAAGATGGGCAGATTATTGTTATTGTTGAGTGAATGTTGATCACTTGTGGGTAGTTCATGTCAAATTATTTTGGGGCGTTACACCATCAATTTGGCTTGTAATTTGCTGCCCTACTAGATCCTTTACTTGACTCATATCACATTTACCGAAGGGAAGTAGAGCCTTCTTTTCTTGAATTTCTATATTTCGTAATTGATTTCAAACTACTATGAATTTTGGCTTGGCAATATACACCTCTTATCTCTTTAATGCCCAATTTCTCACCAAAAATTGCTACCAAGTGGTGGAAAAATTATAATATTCCATCCGAACATTATGCTGATCAACTTTCTTAATTCTATAAGAAAAGGAAACAAAAAGCATCAATTAATCCTGCTCCATCTACAGCTTCCTCAAGCCCAAAATCCTTCAAATCATTTGACTACGAAAATTTCAAAGCAGAACTTAAAAAGAAATTAAAGGATAAATATCCCACAATTTCCAAACATGAATTTGAGCATAAATACAAAAAAGCTATTAAAATGAAGATGATCCTTATGGTAGAAGTGGAATCCCTATCTGATTCTGATGATGATATTGTATTGGAAACACTTCCTCCAATTGTTACTCATAAACGACAACTAACAATTTTTCCAATAGCTTCTCCAACACATATTCGGGCTTAAGACCTTGACGATGACTACTCTGACACATGTCAAGGTGTGGATCTCAACAACTTATAACCCATGTGAATTCTGACAAATGCAAATCAAAAAACAAATTCCAATTCATTAATAATTTGCATATTAGGACAATCCCACGTGAAGCTTGCAAAAAGTAAAGCCCATGTAAAGCCTGCCAAAATAAAAGCATACTCGTGAAGAAAAAGTTGATTCGATCTTTTCTCTTCGGACTCCAATTGATCTCAAATCCATCTTCAAACCTCTATATAAGTTGATGCTCTCGTGGGAAGTGAATAGGGTTTTCAAGGGCAAGATTTTATTTCTTACTAAGTAGAAGGAGTGTGAGTGTCATTATAAGTAAGTAGTATGAAGAAGGGTGACGAGCTGTATGCTTTGCCCCATTTGTTTTCACAATTGTAAACCTTTGTAAGTTTGTATTCTATCTTATAATCTTCTATTTTCTTTAATATAAGTGTGATGTTTGTGTATTATGCTTTTAATTTCTAATCTTCGTATTGAAATTAATGATAGTTTGCAATATATCTCTGATCTTCAAGAAGAATTAGAAAGATTAAAATTATTATTATCTATTGCTTCCAGTTAATCCATTATCAATTATAATCAAAGAATTTCTACTCTTAAAAGAAAAATTAAAGATAAATAAGCTTCTGTTAAGCATCTCCAAAAACGATTACAATATTTAATCTTGACTTGACTTCTATCATTAGATTATAATCCCTGGATCTCCCCAGAGTATGAGAAAGGTGTGTCAAAATGTCATTCTTTGAGTTGAAAATCGACTGGTGTTGGCCTAGGATAATAATTGCGAATTGGTGGTTGAGCAGAGATCATAGAAGTTTCATTAATTTGGATAGGAGTATTAGATGTAAATTGTTCATATAAATTATGTAATAAAGCATCATCTTGTAAAACTTTAATGGTGTCACTATGTTCTCGGTGGTTTCCCTTCTCATTTGGGGGTAGATAGAGTAGTGGTGTCAATAGTAGGATAAGTAACGGGATCATTATCATCAAGAATTTTGGTAAGAGTGGCTTTTCTTTTGTTGAGTTCTACAAAGAATTCATCAGAAGGACTGGTGAACGAATATGCGGGACAAGTCAAATTTTGAATTAGAGGAGGTTGGTGGATTTGGTCAAGAGGTATAGATATATAATTTGTCAACTCGTTCTTCTATTTGGGTAGTTTTTTCACCAATGGTTTGGAGATGCATATTGGTAAAATTTAATTGTTTGTAAACTTGTTCGACACCAAAGCTAGTAAAAGGTGTGGTTTTGGATGATTAGGTGCCTTCCATAGGAGGTTGATTGTATGGTTTGGCATAAAAAGTAAATTCAACAACTCGTAATGTGCAGGTTTTACTAGGGGAATGGACAGATTGGATAGTTTCACCACTAAAAATAGGCCAATTTTTTTGTATAACATTTAAATGATCAATAAGCAGAGTGGTTGGGATTTGGATATGGTGTTTTAAACAATAGGTATAGAAGTACCAATGGGACAATGGTACATCTGTTTGTAGAGTAAGAAAGTATTAAGATCTAATTGTTTGTTGTTGTGACAGGTTATGGTGTTGTTTAAAATAGATTTGGTTTTGTAATTATAAGGAGCATTGTATTATTTGGAAATGAGTTTTTGATTTATAGTAAAATTGTTTTGGATGACATTAATGGATAAGGAGTGTATATCAAAATCAATATCTTGATTAAATCGGCTAAAATCTGCATAATTTGTATGGGGAATTTGGTTTGGTTGTTGTTGAGTAGAGTGTAAAAGTAAATCGACAGAATGTCAAGGCAAATATTGTGGAGTTTGAAGAGGTGTATGAAACTGGGTAGAATTAGAGTGTACGGATTGAGATTGTGATCTATCAAATGATTGAGATCTAATAGATCTAGATCGTTGAAACCAAAAGACTACAGATCCATTTGGATTTTGTGTCATTGTTTCAGGATTAGTTTGAGGTTGAGTAGTTAAAGCAGGTATGGTAGTTGAAATGACCCAAGTATCTTCATCATCTACATCAGCTTGCATGACTTCTTTCTAAGTTATGACCTTAGGTACCATGACTTTGGTATGTTCTTGGTGTGATTGGAAAAAGTATTGTTGATTCTTTCGGGTTCGGTGAAATATATTTAAAGCCACAAGATGTGGTCATAGCTTTTACGTAAATTCGGTAACAACTCATGATGTTAAAGGAAGGAGAATCCATTTTGTATCTTTTTATTTGAACATTTAAGGTAAGGGTTTTGAAAATGGTTGGATCTAGTAAGGAGACTTCAAAATTAGGAAAACATTCGAAATAAATTGGTCCATGAGCTAAATTAGATTTGATTACTCCTACTAAGGAATCATCATAGTCACGATGGCACATGTCAAGGAGAGTACATAAAACGGATTCATTGAGATGCATAGGGTCATGGATTTGATTTCTACTTGGACTAAATCAAGATGTAAAAAGTTGAATTTCCTCTGAAATTTGAGAATAGTATTACGACTAATAATTGAAAATTTTGATTGTCTTGGGTTACATGTAAAATTCGTTCAACAGTTCTGATTTTATATGTTCATTTAAGTTTAAATTTTTTTGTCATAGATACAATCAATATCTTTTGTAGGTAATTTCCAATTCTTTAATTGTTCTTCAGTTTGCTCTATTTCTAAATCACTTTGACTAATAATGACTAGTTTCTCAGACGAACCTTTGCCAACAACTAAATTAGAAAATGATTTGAATATTCTTGCCATATTAACTGTGTCTGTCAACAGGGGGTTCTGCCTAAGCTCAAATGGTCAATGACAACCTCTTGCCTAAAGACCTAATGACTTACAGATTTCTATGATTGGTGGCACACAGTGAAAGGGTAAGAACTAAATCACTTCTAAATCACTTTTAGCTCACTCAACTTAATTCATTTATAATTATATTATTATTATTATTATTATTATTATTATTATTATTACTACTTCGTTCTTGATCTCGAATATAAAGTTAAAGTTGTAAGAAATTAAAATTGGTGATCATGTTAGACTTTATTCACACTAGATTTTGATTGGATTTTTCCGAACTCAAATCTAATCAAAGAAAAATCAAAAAGCAAAGCAAATGATTCAAATTTCAATTTTGTAATTTGATGGAAAAATTTAATAAACAAGGATGGGATATATACAAAGAATGGATAAAAATAAATACAAAGTTGACATTGATATAATTGTAGTTATGGGCAGCTCTAAAATTTCTGATTTTTCATCATTATGAATTGCGTTTGCTTTATGTATTAATGTAACTTTCATTTATTTTAAAATTTTGACTTAAATTAAATAACTAGTAAATGGTAATTGATAGAGAATGAATAAAAAAAATACTATACTGCCAAAGACTTGTACTATTTTAGCACAATAAATGCTACACACTAATAAAGTTCCCTTTTATAGTTTTCTCTCTATATCCATCCATGTCTCTTGCGTGGGTTTCAATTCAAATTCACATTGATGATCTAAATCATTTATCTCATAAGTCTCGCAATAAATGACATCTATATAAAAAAAATTAATTTCATTAGATATCTATAAACACATGAATAAATCAAATTTTATTTTATAAAATAAAGGGCACATATGATTGTAAACTTAAACTATACATTTTAAAAAATAAAATGTGATTTAGTCTGTTAGTTATAGTTGTCTAATAAAGTTTATTTTTTGTGTGGATAATCTTTACTGTGAGGCCAACAAAATAGACAGTTTGAATCATCTGTGTCTGGGTGAGAGCCCACAAAAGAAGTATGCAAGGATATAGAGAAATAAAATATGGAGATGAGCTTATCCCATAACTACATGTGTCAGTACCCTCGAATTAAAGACAAAATTAGTGGCACAAATTACTCCCATTTTTGGTGTATACATAAATTTTTTGTCCTACAATTAAAACAAAAAATAAATACATAAATAATTTAATTTTATTAATTTGAAAAGTAGGCACAATCCCTATGTGGTATATTTTGTATTTAAAAAATTTCTTTTGATTCAATCTCCAAAACTGATTGTAATGAAATGGCTGTAGAAGCCTCTTGTTGAATTGAACTGCCTTGAGAGTTTACAAATCTTCGAATGAAGAATATCAAAGAAAGTTTGATTGTGAGCTTTAATGGCTTGATCACAAACAAATGATGAATCGAATTTGATGGTGAGGTTGATGCTTAAATGCTTGAGAGCTTGCGAAATGTATTTCAAAGTTTATGCAGAGTCTTCAACCAGGAGTCTTCTCTTTTTATGAAAGAGACCTTTATTTATAAGCCCCAGAGAGGGAGTGTTAATATTAGAAACCCTAATAAATAAATATTTAATTTAATTTTAATTTCTAGGATAAGAGAAATTTGTCTATTATTTTATAGAAATTATTTGATTTTGAATTGTGAGACCATAAAATATCCTCTCACATGGATGTTGTAGAGATCCAACGAAGAGAAGAGCTTCACCCCTGTAGATCTGCAATGAGGAACATAGTCGGTGCCACCCAACCGGGGTTGCCGGCCTGGGGTACTCCGATGATGAAGTTAGTCTTTGAATCAAGAAATAGTATATATGTATATCAGAAGGGGTGTGTGTGGTGTGGTGGAGGGAGAATAGACATACCTTTCACTTGGGATGCCCCCCCTTTATATAGATGGGGGGTGTGATATTTATTTGGGCTAGACCTTTGTAGGCTTTGTTTGGGTTGGGCCCAATAAGCTAATACCTATAATTTTCTGGCTCCCACATGAATTAAAATTTAAATTCTCCACAATATCTCATTTATTGAGAATTTTGATACGTGTCTTTACGTAAAATGCATTTTTGAGTTGATCAATAATTTAAAATGAGTGTCTCATAATTTTGATGGAAGCCACATCGCTTTGATGATATATATATATATATATATATATTTTTTTTTTGATTCATAAGAAAGCTAACTGCAAGCAACAAAAAACAGAGTACAAGGCAGAAATGCCTTAAACATTAACAGAAGAAGAACCAGCCCCAATAATGTCTGCAACAAGCAGCTCAGCAATTTCAGTGGGGGGATCATTAAGGAAAACAAAAGAGTCTTGGTGGTTTACACCCATATTAGCCAAGCCATCAGCACTTGTGTTACCCTCTCTGGGAATATAGGCAATGGTGCAGCTGTATCTTTTCATAAGGAATTTGGTATCTTCAAGCATGGCCCTGTGTTGTGAGTGCTGGGATGAGGCCTCCTGAATGAGCTTCACAATTTGCACTGCATTAGTTTCAATGCAGATATCTTTCAGACCTTTCTCAAGCATTATTGTAAGTCCCCTATAGACTACCCAGAGTTCGGCCTCCAGACTAGTTGCCATCTCTAGTTTGCCATGATATCCATATAGCCAAGTTCCTTGTTCATCCTTGAAAAGCCCACCATATCCAACTGGACCTGGATTGCCTTTCGAGCTCTCGTCCGTGTTGAGTTTAATTTTCCCTGCAAGAGGCAACACCCAATTAGTAATAATATTTAGAGGTTGTCCAGTGAAGTGGTCAGTGTGAAAAGCTTCAAAAGTCTCTAACGCTTGGTGCTGAATGTATCGAATACTTTCTTGGACATTTCCTTCTTCTTGTCTAAAAAAAATGTTATTTCTGTGCTTCCAAATTGCCCACAAGGTGTATAAAAACACCATGCCCCAAGGTATTGGGTAGGGCTCCTTTGCCTTGCATTTTAGATTTATTTGAACCCACTGTTCCAGAGGTTGGTGCTCGCATTCCTCCAGCCAGTTGATGCTTCTTAAAGCATGCCATAATTCCTTAGCCTTGGGGCACTCACGAAAGAGGTGGTTGAGATTTTCAGTAGCTAAAGTACATCTTGGGCATCTATCATCTGTTGTTAAGCCTCTAATTCGTCGTTGGTGGTTCGTTAACAGACAGTCTTGGAGCAGCAGCCAGCAAAAGCCTTTTAATTTTTGAGGAATTTTCAGCTTCCATATCCAGTTCCAACCCACCATGGCAGTGTTCTCACTAGTTTGGGTTAAAAGGTGATAAGCTGCACTTATTGAGAAGTTTCCTACAAGTGACCCTTTCCAATGTGGGCTATCAGTTACTTCTACAAACTGAGGTAAATGAATTTGCAGAATGTTCTGAATGACAGCTTGTGGATTGAGGTCTACAATTGGGTCAAGTTTCCAGGAACCATCTACCTGTATAATATCAGCTACCCTCAGGTTATTTAAAGCGTGATCTCTATGACACTGTGTTGCAATGGTGCTGTCTCCACACCAGTAATCATTCCAAAAAGATATGTTCTTTCCATCTCCCACTGTCCATTTGACTCCCCTTTTGAGAAGGTCTCTAGTCTTAATAATACTTCTCCAGGTGTAGGACGCAGCTCGAGTAGTAGGCCAATCAGATAGAGTATCTTTTTGGAGGTATTTGCCTTTCAAAACTGCTGCCCAGATTGCATCTTTGTCGCTCACCATTTTCCATCCCAGTTTGGCTAGAAGAGCTATGTTTGATCCTCAGCTCTTTTAAGACCAAGACCCCTTCTTGTTTATTCTTGCAGACCTGTTTCCAGCTGACTAGATGGATTTGTTTCTATTATTCTGATTACCCCACAAAAAATTCCTATTAATTTTGTCAATCTGCTTGCAAACACTCCTGGGGACTTAGCGTTTTGACGGTGTAGGAAGGAATCGAGGAAGATACCAACTGGATAATGGTTGCTCTACCTGCGAGGGATAAAGTCTTAGCTTTCCAAATAGAGAGTTTTTGTTGGATTTTCTCTAAAATGTGATTATAAATCTGGCGATTAGCTCTGCTGTGAAGAAGAGGAACCCCTAAGTATTTTCCCAAATTCTGTGTAAGAGCTATTCCACAATAGTTACTCAATTCTCTAGCCTTCATGTTACCAACATTCGGGGATATGAATATTTTTGATTTCTGTAGATTAACTACCTGCCCAGATATTTGGCAGAACTCCTTGATTGTATCCATGATATTTACACAATTGATTTGATCAGCTTACGCAAATAAAAGAAGGTCATCCGCAAAGAAGAGATGAGATATAGAAGGACCTGTCTAACAGCTTTAATTCCCTTCCACAGTTTGTTCTCCACTTTGTACTTGACCATATTCGATAGTCGTTCCATACACAAGACAAACAGATAGGTGGAGAGTGGGTCTCCTTGTCTCAGGCCTCTACCAGGTGTAAATTCCTCCATGGTTTCACCATTCCACAGTAAAGAGAAGTTAACTGAAGAAACACAGGACATAATGAGCTCCACCCAATGATTGTTCATACGCTTGTGTGGGGATCTAGAGGAGCCAAATACCCCCAACTCGACCCACAGGATCAACAGTAGTGGATGCTGTGTAGCCTAAGTTGTTGAAGAAGAGACCTATTGAGCTAAACATAACCTTGGTTTCAAAGAGGGCAACCACATTAGGGTGGTGAGTTTGATGAGTTCCTTAAAATGTCTGCGAAAGTTTTTGTTGCCGGCCCCCCGGCAGTTCCATAGCATGATATTCATTGATAAACGATTGGGAAGGTCTGGTAGAGGCTTTGAGGGATTCAAGCCAAGTATATCACGCACTAGTTTCTTGTTCAGTACAGATGGACGCAGGGCTGCCATCTGTGTTGCCTGAAGAGGCCTTCCTCCCACGCTCTGCCATCTGGGTTTGATGTTCAGCCAGATTTCGTCTATCCACCAGACGATGCCTACTTGGTGAATTGCTTCGCTCTCGAGTTCGAGGTATGAGCCCACTGCACTGTGTGTCATCCTGGATAGTTGTACTTCCACCAGGTGCAGAACGCAGCTCGAGTAGTAGGCTAATCAGATAGAGTATCTTTTTGGAGGTATTTGCCTTTCAATACTGCTGCCCAGATTGCATCTTTGTCGCTCACCATTTCCATCCCAGTTTGGCTAGAAGAGCTATGTTTTGATCCTCAGCTCTTTTAAGACCAAGACCGCCTTCTTGTTTATTCTTGCAGACCTGTTTCCAGCTGACTAGATGGATTTTGTTTCTATTATTCTGATTACCCCACAAAAAATTCCTATTAATTTTGTCAATCTGCTTGCAAACACTCTGGGGGAGCTTAGCGGTTTGCATGGTGTAGGAAGGAATCGAGGAAGATACCGACTGGATAATGGTTGCTCTACCTGCGAGGGATAAAGTCTTAGCTTTCCAAATAGAGAGTTTCTGTTGGATTTTCTCTAAAATGTTATTATAAATCTGGCGATTAGCTCTGCTATGAAGAAGATGAACCCCTAAGTATTTTCCCAAATTCTGTGTAAGAGCTATTCCACAATAGTTACTCAATTCTCTAGCCTTCATGTTACCAACATTCGGGGATATGAATATTTTTTATTTCTGTAGATTAACTACCTGTCCAGATATTTGGCAGAACTCCTTGATTGTATCCATGATATTTACACAATTGATTTGATCAGCTTACGCAAATAAAAGAAGGTCATCTGCAAAGAAGAGATGAGATATAGAAGGACCCTGTCTAGCAGCTTTAATTCCCTTCCACAGTTTGTTCTCCACTTTGTACTTGATCATATTCGATAGTCGTTCCATACACAAGACAAACAGATAGGGGGAGAGTGGGTCTCCTTGTCGCAGGCCTCTACCAGGTGTAAATTCCTCCATGGTTTTACCATTCCACAGTAAAGAGAAGTTAACTGAAGAAACACAGGACATAATGAGCTCCACCCAATGATTGTTCATACGCTTGTGTGGGGATCCAGAGGAGCCAAATACCCCCAACTCGACCCACAGGATCAACAGTAGTGGATGCTGTGTAGCCTAAGTTGTTGAAGAAGAGACCTATTGAGCTAAACATAACCTTGGTTTCAAAGAGGGCAACCACATTAGGGTGGTGAGTTCTGATGAGTTCCTTAAAATGTCTGCGAAAGTTTTTGTTGCCGGCCCCCCGGCAGTTCCATAGCATGATATTCATTGATAAACGATTGGGAAGGTCTGGTAGAGGCTTTGAGGGATTCAAGCCAAGTATATCACGCACTAGTTTCTTGTTCAGTACAGATGGACGCAGGGCTGCCATCTGTGTTGCCTGAAGAGGCCTTCCTCCCACGCTCTGCCATCTGGGTTTGATGTTCAGCCAGATTTCGTCTATCCACCAGACGATGCCTACTTGGTGAATTGCTTCGCTCTCGAGTTCGAGGTACGAGCCCACTGCACTGTGTGTCATCTTGGATAGTTGTACTTCCACCAGGTGCAGAACGCAGCTCGAGTAGTAGGCCAATCAAATAGAGTATCTTTTTGGAGGTATTTTCCTTTCAATACTGCTGCCCAGATTTCATCTTTGTCGCTCACCATTTTCCATCCCAGTTTGGCTAGAAGAGCTATGTTTTGATCCTCAGCTCTTTTAAGACCAAGACCGCCTTCTTGTTTATTCTTGCAGACCTGTTTCCAGCTGACTAGATGGATTTTGTTTCTATTATTCTGATTACCCCACAAAAAATTCCTATTAATTTTGTCAATCTGCTTGCAAACACTCTGGGGGAGCTTAGCAGTTTGCATGGTGTAGGAAGGAATCGAGAAAGATACCGACTGGATAATGGTTGCTCTACCTGCGAGGGATAAAGTCTTAGCTTTCCAAATAGAGAGTTTCTGTTGGATTTTCTCTAAAATGTGATTATAAATCTGGCGATTAGCTCTGCTGTGAAGAAGAGGAACCCCTAAAGTATTTTCCCAAATTCTGTGTAAGAGCTATTCCACAATAGTTACTCAATTCTCTAGCCTTCATGTTACCAACATTCGGGGATATGAATATTTTTTATTTCTGTAGATTAACTACCTGTCCAGATATTTGGCAAAACTCCTTGATTGTATCCATGATATTTACACAATTGATTTGATCAGCTTACGCAAATAAAAGAAGGTCATCCGCAAAGAAGAGATGAGATATAGAAGGACCCTGTCTAACAGCTTTAATTCCTTCCACAGTTTGTTCTCCACTTTGTACTTGACCATATTCGATAGTCGTTCCATACACAAGACAAACAGATAGGGGGAGAGTGGGTCTCCTTGTCTCAGGCCTCTACCAGGTGTAAATTCCTCCATGGTTTTACCATTCCACAGTAAAGAGAAGTTAACTGAAGAAACACAGGACATAATGAGCTCCACCCAATGATTGTTCATACGCTTGTGTGGGGATCCAGAGGAGCCAAATACCCCCAACTCGACCCACAGAATCAACAGTGTGTGATGTGTAGCCTAAGTTGTTGAAGAAGAGACCTATTGAGCTAAACATAACCTTGGTTTCAAAGAGGGCAACCACATTAGGGTGGTGAGTTCTGATGAGTTCCTTAAAATGTCTGCGAAAGTTTTTGTTGCCGGCCCCCCGACAGTTCCATAGCATGATATTCATTGATAAACGATTGGGAAGGTCTGGTAGAGGCTTTGAGGGATTCAAGCCAAGTATATCACGCACTAGTTTCTTGTTCAGTACAGATGGACGCAGGGCTGCCATCTGTGTTGCCTGAAGAGGCCTTCCTCCCACGCTCTGCCATCTGGGTTTGATGTTTAACCAGATTTCGTCTATCCACCAGACGATGCCTACTTGGTGAATTGCTTCGCTCTCGAGTTCGAGGTACGAGCCCACTGCACTGTGTGTCATCCTGGATAGTTGTACTTCCACCAGCTCCATGGCTGCGTTGCTGGAGTTTTCGTTCATATTCAGAGTCAGGAGGTTTTTGCTTGGGTTTGGCCTGAATACCCAAGGGTGGGTGATGGTCTGGGTGTGTAAGGGGAATTGGAAGGGGGTGGTGAGATGGCTGTAAGAGGAGATATGGGTGATGTAGAGAGGGTGATATCATGGGAAGTTGGTTGAATGCTGGGAACCCGCTCACTCATTAGAGAATCTGAAGTAATGTCAGTTCCTTCTGCAAGACTAATTTCAAAAGCAAGCATAGGCTTCACATGGCATATCTGCATAGGATGTGATGTCGCAGTGGTGGTACTAGTGTTTGGGGGATTCACCTCAGTTGTGTTTAACTTTGAGTTAGACGGCCCCTCACCTTGTGAGAGGGTCTTGTGGGCTACTTCTGACACTGTTTTGTGGGTTATAGTTGCATGGGCTCCCTGTATCCCTTTCCCCGTATCCCTTTCCTCTTCTGTTTGTCTACTGGGCTATGTATATTTTGTTTGTTGGCAAGTGGACCAAATCTATTATTGGGCCTACTGGGCGTATGAGATCCTGCATTTTGACTATTCCCCATGTATTTGCGGGTCCTTCTGTTAACCAACATCCATGGGCCAAAATCAGCCTCCTCTTGGTGGGTTGAGTTATCCTTTGACCTACTTGTGGTAGCCATTGTGTGATGTTCTGGTCTGTCTTCAATACCGTTGCTGCCCCCATGTCTCACCGGTGGCGGTATCGACGTTGTAGCCCCTTTTTGATTACAGTATTCCTTCATGTGACCAACCTTCCCACAAGCAAAGCAAAAATAATGTAAATGTTCGTATTCGATTGTGTAATTATATTTACCTATGGCGAATCTGGAAACTAGGGGCTTTGTGAGATCTACTTCCACACATACTCGTGCATATCTTCCCCTGATTGACATAGCTGTATTTAGATCCACTTTGAGAGGTCTGCCGATCACCTTGGCTATGTGATATAGCACCTTTTCATTATAGTATTCAATTGATAGTTGTGGAAATCTGACCCAGAGTGCTGTAGCAACCTCTTTGGCTTCAGATGGTTTGAAATCATGTTCCCATCTTCTAACTGTAAGATAATGGTCCATAATTATCCAAGGGCCTTCAGTGCATACTTTGTTGCAGTCGGCTAACATTTCAAATTTGATCAAGAAAAATCCAAGCCCCAAGTCTGTAGCTTCAAAATCTCCTTGTAGCCCCCATAATTTCTTCAATCTGTGGACCAGAAAATTGAACCCTACCGTTTTGCCCAAAAGACGAACTATCAAACAATCTTTCCATGGTTTATGAATCGATGTGATAAGCCTACGAGGGAGTTTGATTCTAGGTATCATTGAGGTTGACCCCAAATCTTGTTCCCCTTCTGATTCTGCCCTATTATCTTCTTTATCAGTAAGGAATTCATCATCAGTAGAGAGGCGATCCAGATCATATCAAACGCCTTCTCATTGGTTTTTGTTGCTGTGAGCGCTTGTTTGAAAGACTTCCTTTGAGTGGTTTCGGGAAGGGGAGTTGGTTCCTTCATTCGTAATTCAGTTAGCGCTGTTCTCTCCTTCATCTCTTGATCATCATGATCCGACGTGGTGCTCTTGATTTTTTTAGTGCTACGCTCAAGGTGATCCTCCTCCTCCGGGGATCGGTCAGTGATGTTGGTGTTACTGTTGTTAGAGAGAGAGAGAGAGAGTCTGCCATGTTTGGTTGCTTTGATGATTTTGATTATATGGAATTGATTGATCATGAATATTTTAATGGTAGTGATCAATTAACATGGTCACATTGTAAACACATTCAATTTAAATTGACTAATTGTAATCAAAATCATATGTAACATAATTAGAAAATCAAATTATAACAAAATTATATTAAAAAATTTATATAACAAATCATAATCAAAACCACATTCAATTTAAAGTAACAAATTGTAATCAAAATCATATGCGGCATAATTAGAACCTCATTACGTCATAATTTAAACATATTGAATTCTCATCTCAAAAAATAAAAAAATAAAAAAATCTATATAGAATGATATGGTAGATTCATATCTATTTATTTTAAAGCAAAAGATTCATTAAAGTAATTTATTTATTTTTAAAATATTATTACTATATCATTCAAATGATTCTGTTTTATAAAATTTATGTTAACAATTAAAATAAATAAATTAAATCATAACAATTAATGATCCCCTGTTATGGGGTTGTGTGCCCACTAGCTATTATGTAACCCTCGTCAAACTTAGGCTTGTAAGAGTATCTCTAACCCTGAATCAAAATTTTTATCAAATTTGAGTAAAAAAATGATTTTTTCCTCAATCTGATACCGATTGCTCCAACGGTTGATTTTCATCAAATTTGTGACGGGATAACCGGGTGGTCGACCGGTTAAGCCAAATTTTTTTTTTTTTTTTTTTGAACTTTTTGAACCTTTTAGTGGTCGACCGGTTGGTCGACCGGTAAGGCAAAATTTTTTTTTTTTTTTTTTTTCAACTGTTTGACCCTTTTTTTTTAACTGTTTGAACCTTTTGGTGGTCGACCGGTTGGTCAACCGGCTGGTCGACCAGTTGGTCTTCCCCAACGGTCATGCACAGTGTTTTGATGAAATGCGGAGCCTGTCCTCGTTTCGGTGAAACGTTTGGTGAATTTTGGATTTGATATCAATTTGGTGAAACCGTTGGACTCAAAACAGTGCTTTTTTCACCAAATTTCAAATTTGATGCTAGGTTTGGTGAAGGGTTGGAGATGGTCTAAGGGTACCCATACCAATCTCAGGCCTTGTTTGGCAACAGGTCGATTTAGTCAAAAAATTAAAAAGTTATTAAAAAAGTCAAAAAGCTAATAATCCATATCAAAAAGTCAAGGATTCTATATTCTTTATATTTTTTGCACATCTTTTCGTAAAAAGCCAACAAGTTATTCCAAAATACTAGTTTTTTTAGCTTATATTTTAGCCAAATAGCAAAAAGTTACTAAATTAACCTGCTCCCAAACGAGGCCTCATTAAATTTTTAGTCAAATTAAAGTTATTTTGTTGTTTTAGCTAGTCACTTTTTAACACTTACTGCATCAAACTCTCTATTCTAATTTATTCTTATTAAATATTATTTTCTTATTGTGTTTGTTAGTCTTTCTTTTTTTTATTAAATTGATAAGTTACCAGCCAAACAATTCTTTAAAAAAAAAAAAAAAAATTGCCGTTGACTGGTTGACCAGCCGGACTTCCGGGCAAACATCCGGTAACACACAAGTAGCGATGAACAGTACCTCGCTTGTTGTAACGAGTTACTGCAGCCATCTTAAATTTTGACAAGCTTGAAGCGAGTTTGATGGGGTTGATTTTTTAAAATTTATTAGCTAAAAAATGATTTTGAAGAGCTTAATGAGGATGCTCTAAACGAACTAAGTTATTCAAGTTCGACATGTGTTTAATTCGTTAAAAAATATTTAAGATCAGTTTGTTAGGTAAATAATCAAATCAAATCAAACTAAGCCTTAAATTCTATCAAATGAGGTTATATCAAGGATCAACCTTGAGTCCACAGAATTAAGATATTTAAGTAGAGAAATGCGTTTGGGAAACTGTGCGATAAATGAGTACTCATTAAATTAAAAAGAAAGTTCTATAGAACAACTATTAGACCAGCGATATTGTATAAGACGAAATGTTGGATAATTGAATCCCTACAATCAACCTCACTGTCTCACAAGTGTAATTTTTTAAAAAAAAAATAAAATAACAAAAATAAAAACAAAGGAAGGTACAAGAAAGGAAAACAAAAAAATAGTTACGTAAATCTTTTTTGGGTGGGTAAAGTTACGTAAATCTTAACTACACAACTCGAAAAATGCTAAAAATCCCCATAACATTTCGTTCAAAAAAAAAAAAAACTATAATCCACTGCCTCCCACACCTGTTCCCCACTAATCAACAACACCAAAAAACACGGAACGCACGTGTAAAAGACGAAGACCACGCTGCTCCGACCATCCAAAAACACCGCCGAAGCTCCCCAACAACCTAATATATGCACTATAAAAAAAATTAAATTATTCAAATTTGACTCGTATTCATCTTATTAAAATTTAATTGAGATTGATTTATTATATAAATAAGTCAAATTAAACATATTTTAAACCTTGTTAGGTTTTCAAACAAAACTTAAATAACTTAATATTCCAGTTGACTTGACCCGTTTATCACCCGAGTCAGCCATACTAATTAATTTTTCTTAGTTAAAGAGTTGTTTAAAACGATCTAAATAAGTATACTTTTTAACATTTTACAAAGAGATGTGTAAAAAAAAAAATAATATGATTAAAATAAATACAGTTATTTAATTTATGCCAAATAATCCCCAAGACAATTCACAACATAAAAAAAATTGAGTTTTAAAAACCTGCCTGTAAGATCAGCTTCTTCTTTCTCACATTTTTTTTCCCATCACATATCAATTTCTACGTCAACTTCACGAAGTCAATGGAATGATATCAAAACCCTCTCAAGACTTCATTGTGTGGAAATTCGAAAATCAATGCTTCATGCATGCGGGGGCGCTATACCTTTTTTCAAGTCTAAGGTATACATTTTCGCATCGACTTGCTTTATTGATATAGAATTGCTACTTAATTTTTACAGAAAAATTAAAAAACTTTTAACAATAAAAATTTAGTTAAGACCTAGTAGGTCATAACCAAAAACATTCAAGATTCGGAAGTTTAGGTACAAAAAGAGAAGGCCATTTGCATGAAAGCACCATCTTTTGCCTAGTCCGAAGATTGACCTCTACTTATTTGAGAGGGAGATTTCATAATCTCACCTTAGGTTGCGGTTTTGGCCGAGCTGAAGATGGTCCGAGCGTGTTTGGGCCGAGCTGGGCTAGGCCGTGCCGGGAGGAAGTTTGCTCGGTTGAAGTCCAGACCAGATTTGGCCGAGATGATCCTCTGCCAACCCGGCTTCTTTTGTTCGCTCGTTTAGCTCGACAAGTGGGATCTGCCGCAGATCGGCCCAACCGAGCGGAAGTGCGGTCACAACGGATTACTATTAAGCTCGGTCATGATGGAGCTCGGCTGGGTCAGCGCTGCCGAGTGCAGTTTCGCCCAACACTGTTGGCGGTTTGATTAGGTGGTGTTTAGTTGAATTTACGCTGACACGTGGAGAAATGGATAGGAGAGCAGGTCCACGCGTCAGACGGCGAGTGGATGCAGGAGGCAACCGCTGAAGGTACAAGCATGACTGCACCCCCCATGCTGAGATGAAACATCAATTGGTGAGAGAAACTCTAGCACTCAGTCTGCTCCTCTCTCTCTCTCTCTCTCTCTCTCTGAGTGTGTGCTAACTTGACCGTCGGAGGGGTTTTCCGGTGACACACCGCCGGGTAGCTCACCGCCGTTGTGTTCGCAGGTTAATCGGATCGAAGCGGAGCTTGGATGCGAGGAGTACAGGTGGTATCGGATATTTTTCCGCACAATTGGCACTGTCTGTGGGAAGCTTTGCAGACACAACCTTGCCCTCCAAGCTCATCGGATCACCTTCCATGGAAAACAACGACAAAATACCGTTGTCTGCCATTGACGATATTACCCCAGAGTCAGTCCGTCGGAGAGACGGACTTGCCGCCATTCTAAACATGGCGGGCCGGGAAGCTTCCTCGGAGGACTTCTTAGGGATGCACGAGATAAGCGTGCCAGAAGCTTTGGTCACTTACGAAGTCCAGACGGACACCAGCGACGGAGAGAGTCGTACGCCCAATGCCTGGAGCACAAGTTGAGGGACCAAGACGCCGTCATCCAAAGAATGGCGGCAGAGATGGAAGCTCTTAAACGGCAAGTGAAAAGGAAGGGTGCTGCTGAGTGGGTGACCACAGTGAGCGCACCCCACCCCGCCGCTCAGGCAGCCAGAACCAGCGACACATGCCCTCCCTTTCCATCACCAGAAGCTATGGGGTTGGAGACAAAGACCCGCATGTTGAGAAGTCTAGCGCGCAAGATAGTAGCTACCATTCCCCACATCTGCTGACAACATTGAGGTATTCTTACTCCGCTCATTCGGAGGACCTGAGGGACATTTTGAAGAAACGAGCTCGCCGACGGGAGGTTCAAAGGGTGCCGGCGCCCAGCAGTTATCCTACGGAGGTCATGCTAGCGAGGAAGTCATAATGCCGCCACTGTGCTCAACCGTGCCTGTCGCTCTGGACAAAGATTTGGCGAGGCTGAGCACTACCCCCTTCTCTTAGATAGAGACCATACTGCTCCCAACAGGCTTTTACCAGCCCAAGTTTACGCTTTATGACAGGAAAAGCGATCCGTACATGCATGTAAGCCACTTCCGGCAGGTCATGGCCGGACACCGGCGTAATGATGCTCTCATGTGCCTTATTTTCCCATCGAGTCTGGGCGAGTTAGGCTTCAAATGGTTTCAGAGGCTTCCGGGAGAGCATTGAAAGGTGGCAGTAGTTGGCGGAAGCATTTGTGACTCGATTCAAAACTAACACTAAAATGCCAAAGGAAGTGGACCATCTCTTGAGCGTCAAAATGGAGTCAAGCGACTCTCTCAAAGCATACAACGCCAGGCATTGGTAAACCTTCAACAAGATCCTAGATTGCTCGATCAACTTGGAAATCACCCAATATAAGCGTGGTCTCCCAGTCGGACATAGATTGAGGGACTCGCTCACGATGAATCAACCAACTTCCATGGGGCAACTAATGTAACGCATCAATGAGCACATCCGAGTAGAGGATGATGCGGCGGCGTCCACCATGAAGGCAAATCTGGTGGCAACGGACAAAAGGTGGCTGGGAAAGTACACACGGTCAGACAGGAGACAAATTGTCCAAGTGATCGCAAGGGAGTCAGACCGTGGTCGGACCGTAGAAACCGGGGTAGAGGTCGCCGCAATAACCGAGCAGAATATCCCCGCGATGACGTAAGCAGATGCGAACAGGAAGTTGAACGCTCGGACGGGCATCACCACGGTATTTAAATTCCAATCTATCGCATACTTAGTGAAATTCGCGACGAGGATTACATCTGGTTTCCCGCTAAGTTAGGCGATGCGCAAAAGGGCTTCAATTCGCGGTACCGCTGCACATTTCATAGGGAGCGAGGGCACCGAACGGAGGACTGTTTGCCCTTGAAGCAACACTTGGAGGAGTTAGTCGTAGCCGGTCACTTGAATCGTTACATCGATGGGGGCATTAGGGCCGCGCACTACACCCCGGCTGAGCCGAGTGGTTCGGATGACCTAGAGGCGCCCCCCCAAGGAGTGGTCAATGTGATCTATGGTATAGTGGAGCCGGCGCGGGTATGCGAGCTCCGAGGGATGATCAAAAAGGCAGAACATATGAGGGAAGTTTTGTCAGTCCAGCCCGCAATCAAGAGAGGCAAGACCGAGGAGAACAATGTGATTAGTTTCTCAAGTAGAGACCTTGAGCGCATTCAAATGTCGCACAACGATGCCCTAGTAGTCACCCTTCGCGTCAGGGACTTCGATGTTAAGCGCATCTTGATCGACTAAGGTAGTTCGGTTGAGATCATGTACTACGACTCGTTCAAACAGCTCAAACTTCGGGATACAGACTTGGCTCCGGCAACTTCGTCACTAGTTGGTTTCAACTCACAACTGGAGTGGCCAATGGGAAAGATAATCTTACCGGTCAAAGTCGGATCCGTGGTCAAGCAGGTGGAGTTCTAGGTATTGAAGGTGCCATCCACATACAATCTGATCCTAGGTAGGGGATGGCTTCACGCCATGCAGGCGTAGCGTCAACCTACCACCAGGTCATGAGGTTTCCTCGGCTACGGGGGAAGTTGAGGAGATTTGGGGCGATCAAGTCATGTCGAAGCAGTGTTTTGTGGCAGTGAACGGAGCCGAGCTGCCAAGGCTTCGTGCAAATGATCGAAGGTTCGGAGGACCAAAGTGTCCTTGATGACGTGGGTACTAGGGCCGAGGAAAAAGCTATCAAAGAGTTGGTGGAGGTGCGGATCGACACAGAAAGTCCTGTCAAGTTCTTTTTGCTGGGATCTAGCCTGACCGCCCAAGAAAGGACCGAGATGGTGGAGTTTTTTGTGGCGAATATCGAAGTCTTTGCATGGACGCCGTATGATATGCCTGGCATTGATCCAAGCTTTATTTTCCACCGACTCAATGTCTTCCCGGATGCGCATCCTGTCATTCAAAGAACAAGAAGATCAGCCCTTTATCACGCAGAGGTAGTCGCGGAGGAAGTCAAGAACTTGCTGGAAGCTAAAGCAATACAGGAAGTGCACTACCCTCGGTGGGTTTCGAACACGGTCGTAGTAGATCAACCTGGGTGCTACGACCCATCCGCACAACCTTCAGTCGGAAGCGTACTTCAGCCCAGCAATGCGACGACAGACTTAAAAGTAGTAGATCAACCTGTTAGGTCCAGCGCCGCATCGCCGAAAGGGGATGGAGACGCGTCTATTGAAATCATCAGCGGCGGACTTCTAGCAGACATAGCTGAGTAGCCAAGCGACCGTGATCCCATCAACCTTAAAGCCTCCCATGATCTCTCAAAATGTTGAAAACTCTTCTTAGGAGAAATGTGGAAGCTTTTTGTGGATGGCGCCTCCAACCGGCATGACGCCGGACTGGGCATAGTTTTGATCTCACTGCACGGTCTCACAATCGAACACTCTATCACGCTCGGATTTCCAGCATCAAATAACGAGGCCGAATACGAAGCACTGCTAGCCGGGCTTAGAAGCGCGCTCCAATTACACGCATCCGAGCTAATAGTCTACAGCGACTCCCAACTTGTTGTAAACCAAATATCTAGAGTGTACGAAGCCAAAGACGATAGAATGGCCAAATACCAAGCTCTGGTGAGAAAACACATCAAGGAATTCCAAGCAATAAGGGTCCAACAAATTGGTCGTGAAGAAAACGGTCGAGCGGATGAGCTGACCGTCTAGCCACCATGTTCGACAGTTCAACTCCAGTTCTCTCCTAATCGAGTTTCTTCTGAGACCTAGTATTGAGGACTCAGAGCAGACAGAAGTATTCTGCACCGAGCTTGGTTCCTCTTGGATGGATCCCATCATCTTTTTCCTAAAAGAAAGGACCCTTCCGGCCGACAAAAAGGAAGCACATAAAGTCTGAGTGAAATCAGAGAGGTTTTGGCTCGCTCCATCTGGCGCTCTATATAAGAAGTCATTCACCGGTCCGTACCTCAAGTGTGTTCATCCAAATAGCGTGAAAGCTTTCCTCTATGAGAGTCACGAAGGTATGTGTGGAAGTCACATCGGAGGGAGATCTTTGGCCTACCGCGCTATTTCGCAAGGATACTGGTGGCTGTGCATGCAAACAGACGCTCAAAAATATGTTAGAAAATGTGAAAAGTGCCAAAAGTTCGCCCACCAAATCCACCAACCGGCCAGAGAACTTCTCCCCCTCATAAGTCCTTGGTCTTTCGCAATGTGGGGGCTGGACATAGTAGGACCACTCCCAACAGTGCCAGGCAACCAAAAGTTCTTCATTGTGGCGAGAGATTACTTCACCAAATGGGTTGAAGCTGAGCCCTTAGCGACCATCAAAGAGAAGGATGTCAAACGATTTGTTTGGCAGAATGTGATAAGGCGGTTTGGTGTCCCCAAGGCTTTGATTTCTGATAATGGCACCCAATTTAACGGGCGCTTGTTCAGAGGATTTTGTTAGGAATTGAAGATAGAATTCTACAATTCCACCCCAGCCTACCCGTAGTCCAACGGCCAAGCCGAAGCATCAAACAAGACCATTCTTGATGGGTTGAAGAAAAGGCTTGAGAAAGGCAAAGGAAAATGGGCCGAGGAACTCCCTAGTGTCCTCTGGGCATATCGGACAACCCCGAGACGCTTGACTGGGGAAACCTCTTTTGCTCTAGCATATGGCATGGAGGCGGTCATTCCATTGGAAATTGGCATGCCCACCATCTGTAGCGAAAATTTTGAGCCCGAGTTGAATTCTGAAGCCATCGCCCTGGAATTGGACCTAGCTGATGAACGCCGAGAAAGAGCGTTAATCCACGTGGCTGCATAGCAACAAGAATTGTCCAGGAAGTAGAACAAAATAGTGCACCCCAGACTGTTTGAAGTGGGGGACTGGGTTTTAAGGAAGGTGATGGGCAACACACTGGTGCCGGGCGAAGGCAAGCTAGGGGAAAACTGGGAAGGGCCTTATAGGATAACCGGTCTGGCGGGCAAGGAGGCATACCACTTGGAGGACTTGGACTGCAAAAGCGTACCCGATCGTGGAATGCGACTAACCTAACTGTAATATTTTTTAATATTTGTCTTTTTATATGTAATTTTTGTTGAAAGGACTTGTTCCCCTTTACTTCTGAATGTAATACTCTATTTGGCAATGTAATAGAAATGAATTATTTCTACTTAGGAAGTTTGTTGTGTTCGAAGTAATGTAGTGAATGAGGGGCATACGCTTCCAAAAGTTGAGATGAATTAGCCCGGCTAAAGAGTTGATGGTTTGCTCAACTCTGATGTTTTAGCTAAGATGATTTACCCCGGCTAAAGCGTTTGCGGTTTGCTCAACCCTGATGTTTTAGCTGAGATGATTTACCCCGGCTAAAGCGCTTGCGATTTGCTCGACCCTGAGGTTTTAGCCGAGATAATTTACCCCGGCTAAAAGATTTGATGATTCGCTCAACTCTGACGTTTTAGCCGGGCTAATTCATCCCGACTTAAAGGTTTGACGATTTGCTCAACCCTGAGGGTTTAGCCGAGCTGTTTTACCCCGGCTAGAAGAGAGTGATCTGTTCAATTCTAGATAATTTTTGTCTTTGAAGACCAAGATAATTTTCTCGATTCAATCAAATTGTAATACGCCGGGCAAGAATAGCATGGTTAAATGGAAAACTACGGCAAACATTGCAAACAAAATGATAGCTTTTCATTGATGGGAAAATTTGGTACATGAAGTGGGGCTTGTAGCCCGGTTACAAAAACTCAAACAGAAACCAAAAGAAACAAGTCTAAACTATGCTAACAGGGAGAGGTCGGCAAAATCATCCTCGGCTCCTTCTGTCGCAACCTCTAAGTCAACAACAACAGCCTTCTCCTTTTCGCCGAGCTCCTGCTGGCTACCCTCGTCCTCAACTTCTTTTTTTGCCTCCTCTTGCAAAGTGTTAAAGACTTCGTTGGCATAAGGAATCAGGTAGGCCGGTAGGAAGGCCGGGGGAGGAGAAGTAAACACCTCGGTCTCCGCTCATTGACCGAGCTTTTCACAAGCGGCCTTCTAACCGGACTTCAAATAAATGTCCTTGGAGGCTTCAACTTGCTTGTTGTAGTTGTCCTCGGCCTCCTGGAAACCGAGATTGTTGGCCTCGTCCACGGCAACCTTCCTTGCTTCTTTTTCGGTTGCAAGTTGGGCTTTCAGCTCGTCTCTCTCTTGCTCGCCTTGCTGAGCTGGCCAAGGAGTCTTGCGTTGTCAGCATTGGCCATTTCGAGCGAAGCCTTAGACCTCCCCAGCTCGGTTTCCAGATGCTTGACCTGATTGGCCCTATCGGTCACATTTTGCTGGAGCTTGTGAATCCGGTCCATCACGAGATGTTGTTCCTGGATGGCCTGCAAGAGGACGCATTAAAGTTCAAATAAGAAGATTAACCGTGCAAACACTTTAGCAAATTTGCATAAATGTATAGAGCTCTTACCCGAGTCATAGATTTAACTGAGGACTTGACCAGCCGGGTGTCGGGCACGTGGTCACAGTCGGTCACGTCGCTTGGCAGAAGTAGTGCTTTGGTCAGGTCAAAAGCCAGCAGATGTTCTTTATTGCCTTTAACCAAGGCATTGGCCGGGATCTCCTTACCCCTGTGCTTCAAATGTAGCTGCCATGGGGGAGTTGGTTCGGATCCCTTCACCGGTTGCTCAATTCTCAACTAGGCCATAAGCTCGGCAGTTGGGTTAGCAGGGCGGGGCCTTTTTCCTGGTTGGCGGCTTTCCTTGCTGGCCGACACCACAGTGGTTGACACCAGGGCAATCACTGTCCTAGATGTTTGACCGGCAGTTAAGGCGCGAAGAGGGATGCTCGGTAACTCGGTTGATGTGGCGGTGATGAGATTCTTGATGCGGCTCCTTTTGGCCATTTCCTCTTCCTCTGTTAGCTGGATTAGTGGCACGTCCGGTAATGTTGGATCAGGCTGAGGGGATGGAGCTCGCAGAAAGTCGATGACTCTACTTCTGCGGGGAGCCGAGTATTTATAGCTCAGTATGTATTCGAGAAGGTCGTGGCAATCTCGGTGACGATATCATAGCACGACTCTGATGGCAGCCTCGTCCGGATTGAAGTAGTTCGCTTGCAAGGCTTCGATAGCTGCAAGGAAAGGAGCAATTAGTACAAAACAATAAAGGAAAGTAATTTGACCGGTTAAAGAGCGTGACTTACATGTTGAACAGAAGTTCTTGCTGATGTACCAATCGGGCACATCAGCCGTCTCATAATTCCCGGATACCCAAAAGAAGTCGTCGTCGTGCAAATCTTTATTAGGGGTACCGGCTACTAGTTTTTCCTTGCCTGGTCTAATTTTCAGGTAATAGCTGAATCCATCAGCCGTGTGCCTGAGGGTGTATTGGCGCAGTATCTCGGCCAACCCTAGGTTCATGCCAAGCCAGTTGTTTAGCTCGGCTACCCCGTTTATTATTTTGAACGTGTTTGTCAAAACTTGTGTCAGCGCTAGCCCGGTGCGCCTCAAGAACTTGCACATTAAAGGCTGGACTGGGAAGCGTAAACCCCCCTCGATTATGGACAGTATGGTGAAGGGGCATTGGTCCAGCCTCCCCCAAGGAGTGGTGTCTTCTACACCGAGCTCGAGGTGGACGTCGGTAGGGACGTCATACTCCTCTTGGAACACGGCTAGTGCGCCAGGTGTGTTAACGGGGAAGCGGTAACGCCCCATGTGAAGTCGGCTTGTTTCAGCATGGCGATATTGGTTGGACAGAGTTTCGTGTGTTGGCTGTTCGGCCCTTGAGAGCCCTGGTGTTGGTGTCTGGTCCCCTAGGACTCTGCAGTAAAAGTCAAGTGTGACGGGGAGCGCGGTCGCGCAAACGAGCTCCACTTTAGCTCGGACACAGGAAGTGCAGTAGCACCTCGGTCACAATTGTGCACCCAGAAGCTCGGTCGCTCAAGCGGACCAGATGTTAGCCCGGTCGAGCGGTCTAGCATTCTGTCAGACAGATTCCTACCCAACAAACTTCAAACTTGCTCGGTTCTGGTATGTTTTGGGATCAAATGAGGTCTAGGAGCCCGGTCTGTCCCAGATCCTCGCGTGTTCATCACAGAAAATGAAGAATAGTCGAAGGAGAAGGGGCAGGGGTGGTTTATGGAGCTATATCCTAAAACCTACTGCTATCGTGCCCTAAACTCAACTATGACATTCACAGGCCTAGAAAACATGAGTAACAAATGAAGAACAATGGAGGGTTGAGAACTGATAGGCTATAGCACTGACGGTGGCTCGAAATAGTGGGACGGGAGCCCTCAGCGACGACGATGGTGTGGAATGTGTTTGCGTGGGTGTTTTGATCTCAAATAGGATGAATGAGGGCGAGAGCTCTCGATCGCAGGATGGTTTTGCAGGTGAAGATGAATAGAACAAGAAGGGGAATGAGATGGGGGATGACAGCTATAAAAAGAGAAGGAAGAGGCGCCAAAATTCGAATGTGAAGAGGCAGCAGGGTTGGCTATTCGAGGCCAATGAGCGAGTGATGCGTGTCCATAATAACGGCAGGCGTCAGTATTGAAAAGACGGGTTGGTAAGTCGAGGCGCCAACCGAGCAAGTCAAGGGACCGAGCATGGGGCTTAGCGCGGTTAATGTCTTGCGTCCTACGGTCGGGCAGAGGAACGACCATGACTAGAGCATGTAATCCCAGTCACGCTAGCGCGGACAGAATTCATGGGCAATTGAGAGGGAGATTTCATAATCTCACCTTGGGCCGCGGTTTTGGCCGGGCTGAAGGTGGTTCGAGCATGTTTGGGCCGAGCTGGGCTAGGCCGTGCCGGGAGGAAGTTTGCTCGATTGAAGTCCAGACCAGATTTGGCCGACATGATTCTCTGCTAGCCTGGCTTCTTTTCTTCGCTCGTTTAGCTCGACAAGTAGGATCTGCTGTAGACCGGCCCAACCGAGCAGAAGCGCGGTCGCAACAGATTATTATTAAGTTCAGTCATGACAGAGCTCGGCTAGGAGCTCGGTTGGGTCAGCGCTGCCGAGCTGTCTGTTCGCGCCAACGTCGTTTGGCGGTTTGATTAGGTGGTGTTTAGCTGAATTTACGCTGACACGTGGGGAAATGGGATAGGAGAGCACGTCCACGCGTCAGACGACGAGTGGATGCAGAAGGCAAGCGCAGAAGGTATATAAGCATGACTGCACCCCCCATGCTGGGATGAAACATCAATTGGTGAGAGAAACTCTAGCACTCAATCTGCTCCTCTCTTTCTCTCTCTGATTGTGTGCTAACTTAACCGTCGGAGGGGTTTTCGACAACACACCGCCGGGTAGCTCACCGCCGTTGTGTTCGCAGGTTAATTGGATCGAAGCAGAGCTTGTTCCTAGGTTAATCGGATCGAAGCCGTTGTGTTCGCCGTTTTATGATTTTAATGATTAATTGTTCACAAAAATTTATTTTAGACCTAAATCCCTTAACTAACTTAAAATTACGTGATTTGAAGAAAAGTGGATATTATTTTAGAGTAAATGAATAAAGCCATATTTACATAAATAAATAATAAAAAAAATTCATCAAAAAAGTGGATTTTGATAATTCATAGCCTTAAACATAAATTAAAACGGACAATTTTGCATATAAAGAGCATATAGACTTGAATTATTGAAAGGCAATACAAAAAACACAAGCAGATGCTATGAAGTGTAAGAAGACTTACTCGGATGCTTATTTTACGCGTCTTACATGCAATACATGAAATAAATATGACCTAAACATGCAACTAAGCATACAAAATATGCACTTTGGCCTCGTTTAAGGGTTCTAACATGATTTAATACATAAAAGGACAAGCAACACATAAAATAATGCAAAACTAACCTATATGATGATTAAATCGGGCCATGCATGCTGATTATATGATTATAATAAGCCTAAAATACATGATGTTTTAATAGAATTAATGAAACATACGACAAAAGACGAAAAACTTTGCAAAGATGACAAACTACATGATGATCATGCCATTCTAACACTCTTACATGATTATATATTGAAAAATGAACAAGAAGAGGTACTAAAATAAGAAGAAAGAGAGATTTACCGGTTGGTTTTAAGAAACTGAAGGGCAAATGCTAAAGAGAGCAAGAAAACCGAGTTCCTTACTTGCAAGTCTCCCTCATGCTTGGGTTCCAAGTTATGGTTGAAATTCTTCGGTCCTTAGAGGCTCTTAGAGGTTTAGAGATGCTGTAGGTGGTGTGTATTTCAAAATTAGGGCAAATGAAGGGGAGAGGGTGGTTGTTTGGCTCTCAAAAGCTCACAAGAATGATTCAAAGTCGTAACTCCTTCAGAGAGAGTGAGAGGGGCTCTATTTATAGAGCTGGAGGAAGGTTCTGGAACCCTTCTAGGGTTTCATCGCTTCCCCCTCCGGCGTTCCACAAAAAATGCACCAAAATTGAATTACCAAAAATAACTTTGCGATGCTTCCATGTGTGCACGCACAGATCAAATGGGCACGCGCAACGATTGTGCACACGTACAAACAATGTGCGC
Organism: Camellia japonica; assembly: GCA_030407325.1. Classification (NCBI taxonomy): domain Eukaryota; kingdom Viridiplantae; phylum Streptophyta; class Magnoliopsida; order Ericales; family Theaceae; genus Camellia; species Camellia japonica. The sequence continues at coordinate 65,007,864 of JAPPVO010000029.1, forward strand.
ACTCGCATCTAACACGCGCACAGGCATTTTGCCTTGGTACTCGTGCCATGCCTGCATGCACAAGTACGTGGTCCTATGGTTTTAGCTTGCTTGCAACATAAGTAAGCTCGATATGCATTCTAATCAATGTTTTTGATAAAATTGGTCACTAATTTTTGAAAATACGATCAATCAAAACACAATCGGATTTTCTGGAGTTAAAAAGTTGGTTTTTGACTAAAAATAGGTGGGTAAAATTGTAATTTTCATAGAAGTTAATTTTTGGCCAAAACAAGTTTATTACAGCATCTCTAAACAACTTAAAACTTTCTAAGGATGAAGTAAGTACCATTTTATCACGGGAGGCTTTCAAGCGTCCAAAATCTTAGGATCTATCAAATAAGGTGTCTACAGCATGCAACTAAGAATGTCCTAAAATTTGCAAAACAAAAAATATATATGTAAATTTTACATAAAGATAAATATAATAAAAATATATATACAAAAATTTAAAACTCTTTTAACGTGTGCCTGCAACAAGATTGTAAGTTTAAAATAGTTATATCAAAATTGCGACTACAGCAAGCAAAGCAAATGATCGATTAAACCCTATAATCTCCTTTCTTTGCAATTTAGGACCCGTTTGAGAAGTGATTTTTTGTATTTATTTATTTATTTTTTTTACAAAAATATGAGATAAAAAAAATTAATATGTTTGAGATGAATTTTTAGGATTTTTTTTTATTTTTTATTTTACGAAAAAACTTCTAAAAAGTAGATAAATGATAATGAATCTTTGTTTTTTTATATGAGTTGAAAATTTGTTGATTTTTTTAAAAAAAAAATTAGCATTTTTTATTTTTAACTTTTTGACTAAAATATTGAGTTGCCAAACCTAAAATGTAATCCTAACACTGCAATTTATTGACTACTGACTAACTTGGCCCTCTGAAAATGTCCACTAATGATCAAATATATGGCTAATTGTATGTATTATTGAAAGTGAAATGTCTTAAATAATGATATAAAACCATGAACTTAAAAAACTAAACATTAGCCTAATAAATTACATACACTTAACCTTATTGTTGTGCTGACTTTGATGTTTAGTCCAATACATTTGATGTGTTTTTTTTTTGTTTGTTTTGGCAAACGATAAGAACTTCATTAATATATCAAGCATACATAAAGTTCACATGACAAAACCAACTAAACAAATTTAAAAACAATATATTTGATGTTTGCTAACCTACTAAATTATTTGACTTTTGCCCAAAAGTCAGCCCTCTTCTAATTTTATTCAAACTTTGTGACAGGACAAAAGACCTCAATGATTAACTAGTCTTCATTGTGAACATTTTAGCACTTTTTTTTGTTAACAACTTGAGATTTTTAAAAGGGAGAATTTCAACAAAGTGGGTTCAACCAAAAAAAAAAAATTTTACAAAAATATGTGAGGTGTAAGTGATTTTGTGATGGGGTGCAAATAAAAGGTTGTAGGGGTACAACTGTAGCTTTCGCCCCTTCGTATTTGTGTAAATGTTTTTTCTCCCACTAGGATATAATTCCCCCTTCTTAAAATCTAAAAGTCGTTTTGGGTGTAGAAAATTTTTGCTTCTAAGAAAAGTTGAGAATAGACAGCTTTAAGAATAATTCAATGTAGTAAGGCTAATTATAAATTATAAATTGTAAAGTTAAGAATAAACAGCTTTAAACCTATTCAAAAATATAAATTATAAGAAAAAATGGTTAAAATGATTTATTGATTCATTATAACATATAGAAGTTTTAGATGATAAATTTTGTCGTCTCAAAAAGTGAATTTTATTATAAAAACTATTAGGGGACACACAAAATTAAAATTATTTTTATTAATTTTAGAACCTCATTAAGTTATAATTTAAACACACTGAATTCTCATCTAAAAAAAAGTAATGATATAAAAATTTTAAAAAATTATGTAAAATATCAATATAGAATGATATGATAGATTTGTAACTATTTATTTTAAAGCAAAAGACATATTAAAGTAATTTATTATTTTAAAAATGTTGTTACTACATCATTCAAATGATTTTGTTTTGTAAAATTTGTGTTACACTATAAAAATAAAAAAAAATAAAAAAATCATAACAAGTAATGACCCCTGCCATGTGGTCGGGTGCCCACTAGTTTTTTATGTAACCCTTACGATATAGGTGAAGCTTAGGTTGGTAAACAAATTAAGGTCAAGTTTGGCTAAACTAAAAAAGTGCACTTATTTCATCTTTTTATCTTTTTTGGATCACATCAATCAACATCTCCTCTCTACTTTTTCTACACATAATACAAGAAAAGTCAAAAAGTACACTTATTTAGTCTTCCCAAACTTGGCATAAGTTATTTGAGTTTAACTCATTAAGAAATGTTTAAAATCGGCTTATTATATAAACAAGTCAATTTAAAACATATTTCAAAATTTGTTAAATTATCGAATCTCTTGAACAACCTATTATTTGATTCGATAAGTTTATATATATTATAAAAAATTAAACTACTCAAACTTGACTTGTATTCATTTTGTTAAAAATTCGTTTGAGATCGGCTCGTTAAATAAATAAGTCAAACTTAAACACATTTTAAAATTTATTAATTAAGTTTTTAAACTAAACTTAAACAACTTAATACTTAATTCGACTCAACTAATTTATTGCCCGAGTAACAAAAGCAGAAATAATGAATTATTATCTCAAAAAAAATAGTTTTTATTTTCATAAAATTTTTAAAATTTTACAGAAGATAGAAAATTTAATTCTGAGTCTAAAAGTACCAACCACTTTTAAAACAAAACTATAACAAATTATTTATGACCATTTAAAATAAATATGGATTTAAAAAAAAAAAAACAGGGCCCTATAGTCAAGCCAGCCATGTCAGCGCTGAAAAACGGCGCGGTTCGGCTCGTCGCATTGCACGGCGCGTGCGTGGAAGGGCGCAAGTCGAGCGTGTGGACGACGCAAACAGCGCTCATGGCAGCACGTGGGAAGCGTGCCTGGCGTGTCACGACGCGTGGCAGCGTGTGGCCGCTGTTGATAGCATCATCTGGGGCGTGCGGCTCACGCGTCGCCTTCCAAGGTGTTTTCTGGTCCAATTTTGGTACTGTCGGACTCCATTTTCCAAAATAAAAACATTTGTGGTCTCAAAAATGACGTTTAATGAACATAAATTATGAGGTGTATTACCCTCTCTCTAATTAGAGTGTAAGTGCAGAAACCTGCACTTCATCTTCCTCCTTAAGCCATCAAAAAAATCAAAACGAACTCAAATTAGAGTTTGATGTATCTCATCAAACGAAAATCCAAATCTAACAAATAGTATATGGTTTCAAAGGTCTCAAAACAAGGATTCTAAATATGTAAGATTTGTAGACTGAAATTAAAGCATGTAAACCATCATACATGTAAAGTTTCGAAAAAATAAAATGGGTCTCCATTTTTCTTGAAATCTAACTGTTAGATTTTCATGAAACTTTGCAGATATGTTCTACACTAAATATACTACAACATATATAAATTTTAGGTCAATCAGAGAGAGTAGGAAAAATTATTAATTTTCATGTATATATCGTGTATATATTTGTATAAAATTATACACATATTTTAATGCATAAAAATAAGCACAAAAATACCCATATTGGCTCTGATACCAATGTAAATTAAGTATAACGCAGCAGGTAAAAATTTCAGATCATACCTTAGATGATAAAACCTGAAGCGAAGAATCTTATGGGTAAATCAGTGCTTCAAAAATGAGAACAACGAACCCCAGTAGTGGAGTGATACCACAATATGAGTATCACCTACATAAGTCACAGTGCAAAATGCTTGATCGTTGATTTAATGGGAGAGAGTCAGTATGGGGAAAAAAACATACGTTATTTGATTCATCCCATATCCTATATATCGTATCAGAGATATATGCTAGGTATATCATCTATCCATATCAGTTGATATGATAGATATAGATATCATGAATGGGTTATCCAAATAAGTTTTGAATTCAAATTCAAACTTACATGGATAAGGTTCAAAAGGGTTATGGGTTATGCCACATTGGCGCCCAATTTCTAACACTGAACCTTCAGTTTGACATTTAGCCAACAATACAGCAACTTTAGGCATCAAACTGGATATGTAGACTAGGTTAACAAGATGGCTTTAGAAGCCAAACTATAACAATTAAATTGGATGACAAACTACAAGTTGGTTGTAGAAGCCAAACTACAACAATTAACACTCTCTAAAGGTAGACTAGATTCAAATTGGATATGTGCAGAATTATTTATAAAATGGTAAGTGATGATTTGGTCTTGGTTTACTCCAAAATCGAACCAAATCGAACCATGCTCATCCCTACATTTAAGTGCCTAGCACGCTCACACTTTTACCGTGGGGTTGGCTCATCATTGGTTGCTATATCAATCCAATTCAATCAATTTTTTTCATAATGTAGCAATTACCATACACAACTCACACTCCAAAAAACAATAATATTAAATATAGCGTTAATAACATTTTCTACTCAACACACACAAAATCGAGACATGTTCAAATATCAAACTAAAAAAATTAAAATTGAGCTCAGACAAGCAAGTTCGAGTAAATACATTGGATTATGCACATATATTGTAGATTTATATATAGATATACAAGAATTGGGAAGGGAAATCCATACCTGAATCGATGAAATAATCGAAATTTCGATTGGAAAGAACAGAGCCGATTGCCATTGTTTCGTTTAACAGCGATTGTCAACACACTCTGATGTGATGCCTCCGGAACCTCAAACTATTCCACCATCTCTCTCTCTCTACTTTCTCTCTCTAGCTTCATACGCACACTCTCTTTCTGAGTGGATGATGGAATGGGGATGTGTTTGATATGAATTTTGTGCCAAGTTTTTTTCTTATTTTTTTCAATTTTTAGCGACTATTTTTTTTTTAGTCGCCAATAATCAATATTCCCCGATTAAAAAAAATTAGTAACTAAATATTTGACTTTTGCTGACTAATATTATTTTTGGTTGCCAATTCCACAACTTTTGGCGACTAAATTTTTTTAGTCGTTAAAAGTGATCGCCAAAAGTGCATTTTGTTATAGTGTGGGTTGAAAATTTATTAGTTTTTCTACTTTTTTAGTAGTTTTTAACTTGATTAAAATATTGAGTTGTTAAACGACCCCTTAACTTGAAATGTAATCCTAACAGTGCAATTTATTAGACTATTGACTAACTTGGCCCTCTAAAATTGTCCACTAATTATCAAATTTATGGCTAATTATTGCTATTATTGACAGTGAAATGTCTTAAATAATGATGTGTAAAATATCACTACAAGAAATGTCACTTTTGGCTACCAAAATATTGGTCGCCAAAAGTCACATTTTTTGTCGCCGAAACCATTTAGCGACCATAACATTTTGTCGCCAAGCTTGTCGCCTTTAGCCTGTCGGCGATAGTATTGGCGACTAAAAGTCTTTTGGTCGCCGAAAGTCACTGTATTTGGCTACTACTATATCTGTAGTCGGCAAAAGGCATCTTTCAGCGACTAATATATTAGTCGCCGAATGTGGATGTTCGGCTACCAAGCTTTTCTGGTCGGGGAAGGCAGACCTTTTAGCCACTATGTAATTCGTCGCTGAAAGTAGACATTTGGCTACTATACGTCTTTAGTCGGCAAAAAGGCATATTTCGGCGACTAATATATTAGTCGCCGAATGTGGATGTTTGGCTACCAACCTATTTTGGTCGGGGAAGGAAGAACTTTTAGCTACTATGTGATCGTCGCTGAAAGTGGACATTTGGCTACTAATATATCTTTAGTCGGCAAAAAACATGTTTTCCGCGACTAATATATTAGTCGCCGAATGTGACTGTTTGGCTACCAACCTGTTCTGTAGTCGGTAAAAGGCAACTTTTGGCTACCAAAATGTTTGGTAGCCAAATATTTTAACATATTTTTTTTTTTAAAAGAATAAAATTTTCTAAACCACCTATATCCATAATCCATCAACAGTAAATATGTTATCAAGCATTCAACGTGCACAGATTTCAGTTCCAACCATCCAAAAAATTAATACTAAACGTCCACTTATATATATATATATATATATATATATTACAAATTTCATACGAACCATGTCTAAATTATATTTGTACCACGTGCACAACATAAATTATATTTTGTACTGCCACAAAACTATTTTGTACCACGTGCTATGTTAATTTCTACCAAATTAGCTGATATTTACTCTACATCCAAAAATATTTTGTACAAAACCACTATATATACGGATAGAGATATGAATACAATGTCCTCCCGTACTTGTCAGCAAAAACATATCCACATGTATATGTCCAAAAACATCTGCAAAAAAGGGGAAAAATTCCATTAGTTCGGCTCGTGTAGAGGCACTTCTGGACGACATATATATATCGTAATAATTTCAAACATTAAAAGACAAGGATAGTAATATCTATTAACTAATGCAAGACATCCAAACATGGACCCATCATGAGTTATTGTTTTAGCTTTTTAATCTCTAAATCTATCTAAGTAAATTTTAGTACCTATTTTGTGCCATTAAATTGCGTAGGTATATAGAAATTACAAAAATTTTGGGTGTACTTACCATTTCATCCAAAAATAAATTGTTATAAAAATGTAAAAGAACCCATCATTACAGTTTGTCTGGTATCCATAAAACTCACTATGCTTATGCTTTTGTGACCTCCATGAAGAATTTTCGACTAAGTTTATACATTTTTCGACTCATTTTATAGCATTTTCGACTAAACTCCCAACGTACTTGTCCTACTTACGTATCGTCCGTCCCTACATGTCACATTCATCACCGGCAAGCTTCCCGTTACGGAAAAATTGTGGTTTGGGGGCTGTTTTGCATTTTCGAGCCCCGAACCCCTTTTTTCGACTAAGTTTATGACATTTTCAACCCTAACACCCAACGTACATGTCCTATTTACGTACCGTCTGTCCCTACATGACACATTTGTCACTGCGAAGCTTCCCGTTACGAAAAAATATTGGCTCGGGGGCTGTTTTGCATTATCACCACCCGAACCCTTTTTTCGACAGAGTTTATGACATTTTCAACTCTAACTCCCAACGTAGGTGTCCTATTTACGTACCGTCCGTCCCTACATGTCACAATTGTCACCGGAAAGCTTCCTGTTACGTAAAAACAGTGGTTCGGTGGCTGTTTTGCATTTTCGCCCCCCAAACCCCTTTTTCCGACTAAGTTTGTGACATTTTCAACTCTAACTCCCAACGTAGGTGTCCTATTTACGTACCGTCCATCCCTACATGTCACATTTGTCACCGGAAAGCTTCCCGTTACGTAAAAACAGTGGTTCGGGGGCTGTTTTGCGTTTTCGCCCCCCAAACCCCTTTTTCCGACTACGTTTATAACATTTTCAAGTGGGTCCATTACCAAACATTGTGACAGTGTATGATAAAATTCTTAGCGTAGAGACTAATAATTTTATAAATTACTATATATACAATAATAGGATCTTCTTTTCCTATCTTTTTATATTTGTATTTTATTTTATACTTCGTTATTAACAAATAAACATATGACCACAAACAGAAATAAAAGAAGATAAAGGATCATCCAACATATCATAGGCCTCGAATGAAACTATATTTAAAAATGGTATTAAAAAATTTGTAGCATTTATTGGATATAAAGGAAGAGGTGAGAATACATTTACGTGACATTTGAATGTCTACTACCACTAGTAGTACTAAGAAGTCTAAAAATGCAACAGTAGCCTATATTTATATATTTTATTATAATTACAGATTGAATTTTCCATATATAAATACACAAATATCTTAATCATGCATTCATTAGCAACCAACTGTTTTTCAATTCTTATTTGATTATTATTCTAAACATGAATAACATTGGCCTTAAGAACAATGTTATTATCTATTTATATATGCTGGAAGTCGTATCATGCCTCGGAAACAATGTAAATAGGTTTTATTTTTTTTGCTTAATTTTTTTTTTTAATAATTTATCATGAACTGAAGTCATAGAATTATAATTCACTAAACATGAATGGAATTGCTTTCATGTAATAATACACATGGACATGAACTGTATAGGCATTAATGAAATTGTTCTTACCAAAAAGCAAACGTCGGATGCCCAACTTAGATTCCCAAGAGTTGTGACAGTTTGGCGACTACATTATTAAGATTCTCGACCTTTGTATTTGTCCTCCCTGGCCTTTTGTCCCTCCTCCCTCTTTCAACATTCATTAGATAATTTAATGCGCTCCTCTCGCTCTTTCAACAGCTCATTGTAACATCTCTCGCGCTCCTCTCGCTCTTTCATTAACTCGTCATGATCTTTTTGCCGCTCCTCACGAAGTGCCTCCACCTCAGCTCGCATTGCCTCCATGTCCTTATCGTGTGCTCGTGATGAAATATGGTAGAGGGTTGTGGCCACTCCCAAATCCAAGCAAGTACCTTTTCTTCTGTCCAAGCACTTGCATTGAAATCTCCTCCAGATCAATGGCGTCCCGACTCGATGGCAGCCGCTTGTACATTCACCATCTCTTGCTATCATTGCAAATAAATAAGACGAAATAAACTTTGGCAACATATATGTATTATTGGGTACTAAGTACACTAAATATTGAATACATATATTTCCTTGTCACATACTTACATGCAGTTCACGGCATTTCGGATGGATCCAGTCATTCGTTTTCTTGACGTGCGGCTGTCCTCATAGAACTTTGGGAAATCCAACTCTTCATTTGCTACCTGTTAAACAATCAACATAAAATCAAAGTCACTTAAGCTTATGTTTTCAGACAGATTAGTTGCAGACAGAAATGTATAGACAAATTTTCAATAACAGATTTTTAAAAAAAAATTCTGGACAGATTTCGAGACAGATTTTTGGACAGATTTCTAACCATATTTTCAGACAGATTTTGCAGCCAGATTTGGAAATCTGTTGCAGACATTGTCGTAGTTTATACAGAGTTTTAGAATTCAGCATATTTTATCATTAACAGATTCATATTTTCGACGGATTTTGAATGCAAACATGTGGCCAGATTAAAAGAAGGGGGAAAAAAGTGTGAAAGAAAAAGAATTGATTGATGAAAGTAGTTAGTGGTTCATTCTATTTGAAGAGCAGAGAGCCACACGCTTGCCTCTTCTCACAGTGCTCCCACAGCTATTGCCCTGGTGTTACAAAAAAGAATGGTTAAGTTCCATTTTCTTGTAAGATCTTCTAACAAGGGAACATTGTAATGGCCTATATTTCAACAAGTTATTGGTTTTATCTTTTACTTAAGGTGTGAGGAAGCACAATCTGTCTTGCTTTTTTCTTTACTTACAATGGTTAAGTTCCAAGGTTTGCAGCAGCTAATTTTGAAATCTGGTTTGTGATTTTTTAATCTCATTATTCCGTAGTACATATAGTCAATTGTAAAATAAACATTTGCAGAAATGTTTGACATATCAGGACCAGAATCAACATCTGTATCAAATCTATTGAAGAGAATTGACGACTATTTTTATCTATGTCCTCTATTGGCTCATTCTAGTTGTTTTAGAAATGTTGTTGCTAATGCCACTGTTAATAACTTTTTCCCCATCCATTCTACTTAAATTTACTCAGGAGGGACTGTTGGCTAGTGGGTACAACCTCCTTTAGGAGGGACTGTTGCAGAAAGTCCTGAGAAACGTGTGGCAATATTCAAAACCATCAGTTCTCTTTTAACTAGATTGACCCTCAGATTTTCCATTTTCAAGGAAAAGCACAACTCTGATTGATCAAACCAAATAGATAATAGCTAGCAAGGCTTGGTGAACCTACTCTCTTCTTTCGTCATCATAGAATTGACCTCCCAATGAAACCTATAAGGTGAAAGTTGTTCCATTCTTTTACCATGGATTGAATTTTTTTTATGATACATAAATCTTTTGCAGTTTGTTAAAATGTAAAAAATATGAAGAATCTCTTTGGCATTAAATATGACAAAGCTCTATAACATTTGTCTCCTTACTTTAGTTGAAACCATGTAACAAAATGCACTTATATAGGTAATTCCCAAATTTCTACAAGCCAAATAACCCTTTGTAGTGAACTTTTTCTCATTTACAGGTTTCACAAAACTTAGAAGCAAGTTAGATTGTCATTGCACAAAAGAGCTCAAAAGGGTAAAAAAACTATGCAAATTATCAGGAATTTAAACAAAAACTATGCAAACTATGCAAATTTCATATCCAAACATAATATAATGGATTCAACTTTTTAAAAAATCAAACTCACCATATCAGCCATTGCGATAGGAAATGAGCGAGACCCATTGGCATGATTGTACGGCAATTGAGTCCTATTACTCTTCCCAGCTTTTGACCGTTTCTAAAAATAAGACAAGCAGATAATCAATTTTTTGGTAAAATGTAAGGCATATCACATTTCACATAGATGTATGTACTCTATGTGTCTACTATTTTACCTTGTGAGATTCATCTTGCCATGCCACATCGATCAAATGCTTCCAATCATCTAAACTCACCCCTACGGGCGGATGAGCATAGATCGCATCACGTGGAAGTCCCTCTAACGACTCGAATTCTTGCTTCAAGTTGTACCTCCAATCTTTGTACAACCCATAAGCCTTCTTATTCACAATCTCTTGTGCTTGTAAGTCATTGTGGAAATCGTCTCCAATTTGAAACTTGTCCTACAAGCATAACAAATTCAAATTGTAATCATTATTAAATAATAGTCTTTCTTATTAGCTTACATAATACAATTACATATTGTGGACAAGTAATATTATTTACAAGAACAGCTTGGATGACGGCAGCTTTTGTAGTCTCATCAAGATCCAGCCATGACTTCACATCTTTCAAAGGGCACAAGGTTCGAATTTGAATTCCTAACTCGTTAGTTGCTGGAGTGGCATACTTGCCAGTCATTGCATTCAACCCCCGATCGATGTGAACATAACATTTTTCCCCTTTCTTGGATCTAATTATTTTTTGTATGCCTTTGCCAAGTGTCGGTCCACATACACGTAGGGGCTTCGAAGTCCCTGTTAACAAAATTACAACACAACTGTTGCCTATGAGTTTGGCTACAAAAAAACAATGGCAATGGCAAGTGATACTTGACAAATTTGATACACTTTAATCTTACCTACGCCACTCGGCTGCGTTTCGGATGGGGCTTGTGTCTCATCAAAATCAACCATTGGTTGGCTAGTGACATGATGAGATGCTCCCACATTTGATCGGACCGGGGGAACAGGAGACGGAGCAACGGGTGATCCTAAAGGAATAGCATCTGGCGAGTCTGTTTCTGGCTGCGTGAGTGTCTTCTTCCGAAGCCGACCAGTCTTTAAGCCAGGAACCATTTTGCAATCTGCAATAACACAAGTAATACTATATACATGAACTAGACAAAAATAATGCTTGATTATTGCAGACAAAAATAATACATGAACTATACAGTGAACTATACAGTGAATTATTTCCTGACAAACAATATTTAAACATCAACAGGCCCTAATTAAGCAGTGATTGCCTAACCACACAACTCTGTCTAGCAATTTTGGCACATTCATCATAGATTCTTTATGCACTTGCATAATAAAAACAATCACACAAAATAACACAAAAAATAATTCAATGAAAGGGACACAACTCAACCTGTATATCCAAAGTGATAAGAGTAACATGCCTAAGCAGGTTAGCAACAACAGCAGCTACAGCTGCATTAAGTGTTTGATCAATGTCTAGCTCAAGATGAACAACATTACATGACCAATACAGCTGCATTAATATACTTTCCCAGCCCATGCATAAACTGTAAAGAAGTAATGTGTCTACTACACCAACAACTATGAACATTGCCAAGTATCAATACCATCCCTTTCTTTTGTTTCTTATTTGTAATGGTTTACAATTACATACTCCCAAAGTCAACATTTCCACAAAAACTTTTAAAGCTTTCACTTCAATAGGAATGTGGCACGGGGGTTAATTCAGCAACAGCAAATGTGAGACACCCAACCAGTGCAACCTCCTCCCCTCTTACCATGAACTAAAATAGTAGTAGAGTTTCTTTTTCTTTTTCCCACTCAACCCTAACCATCCACCTCTCTCAAAAATCCACGTCTCAATTATACCAAGGTTGATGCTGCAGATGAAACATTAAAATAGCAAGGTTGCTGGTCAGTAGCCTTAAAATGGCAAGGTTGCTGGTCATAATACCCTTATTTTACTGTATACAGAAGCTTATGTCCAAATTAAGTTCTGATTTCCTTATAAAATGTGAAACCAAAACTCCAAAAGCATGTTAGCAGACTCATGATGGTTTTGCTTGTTTTGCAATTAAATGATGGTTCAGACTCATAAATGGCATCAATAATCCTTATATGATGTTTAAATCTTTACTGTTGTCAGGTATTTTTGGGACTTTAGGCTTCACATCCATTCTACTTAAATTTACTATAGGTTTTAAATTTTATATCAAATGAATGATCAAATTTTCTAATGAAGAGAAAACAGAGCAGCAACCAGACAAAACCAGCTTTACAGCCATACCAGCCATACCAGCATAGCTGCAGACAAAAAAATGCAGACCAGCTCATAGCTTCCCATTGCAGAAAATGCCATGGTGACAAAAAATGCAAACCCACTTCATTCTGGACAAAAAATGCTCAGAGCTCAGCACGTCCAACACACATTCTGATCTGCCCTACTTGAACATTCACATTGCTCAAAGAAAATCTTTATTGATGAAAGTAACCAAAAAGATACAGGACATCAATAAAGAGGAGCTTGGAGCTAACAGAAGCTCGAAGCGCCAGTTGGTGAGAAACCAACGAACAAAACGAAACAAAAAGACAGAAAGAGACAAAATCACCAAACAAAATAACAAGCAAGCTACAGGTATGATAAGCTAGCTTTGCATAGAAGCAAAGCTGGATGAAGACACCAAACAGATGGAGAACTTGGAGCTAACAGATCATCACACAGACCGACACTGCAAACCACAGCAGACCACAACAGATCAACACTACATCCCACAGCAGACCACAAGCCACAACAAAACACAGAATCAGATCATCACACAGATCAGCACCCAGAACATCACTGCAAAAAACCTCAACAGATGAACCAGAGCAGGGCAGCAAACAGAACAGCAGGGTTACTACTGTCATACCAGATAATCTGCAAGAGAGAAATTAACCCATATACCAGGAACAGAACAGAATAGCAGTTCAGACTACAGCAGCAGATCAGGCACCAGCAGGAGAGATACAAAAATGAATAGCAACAAATAATTTGCCTCCAATTAAGAACTAATTATGGCATGAACTAAAGCATGATCTACATCAAGATTCTACATCAACATCTGTATCAAAATCACTTTGCAGGTCATATTCTTCGTCTGTGTCATCACCCTCCCTCATTAATCCATCTTCATCATCACAGATGAAGGCATCATCTGTAACACCCTTGGCTTCTACCCCTCTGACAGATTGCAAATCTTCCATGGGAATAATTTCAGATTCAATATCATCTCGACGCAAAACCACATCATCATCAATAGCCATAGCAGGTACGACCTCGGTGGTTTCTTCTTGTTGGAACACATCATCAGGTTGTACGACATCCATCTCTGGCACATCCCAAATTCCTCGATGTTGGAACTTTTCAACGACTCTCCAATTGGTACCTAATTTGGTGTCATTAACATAGAATACTTGTTCAACTTGACTTGGTAATACAAATGAGTCATCTTTGTACCATCGACTTGTTACATCAACTGTTGTGAAATGTGGTTCTACACGCATAGTTCTACTACTACCGCTGTTAAACCATTCACAATGGAACAATACAATCCGACGTCTGAACAAATAGTTCAGTTCCCACACTCTACACAAGTGTCCATAAAAGTGTATCAATTGCCCTTCATGCTCCCCTTCAACAACTAATCCACTATTCTGACTTTTCCGACGGTTGTCACGATCGATAGTATGATAACGGACACCATTACAAATACATCCTGAATATGTGTTCACTAAGCCACTAGGACCATTGGCTAATGACCACATATCATCAGTTGCTTCGGGGGAAACTTGGCTCCGCAATTCATTCATCTACATGAAAAACATGTGTCATGTTACTAGCATTTGACATTTACGTAATGTACGATCTATGGTAGGATATGAGAATACTAGCTTACATGATCTTTGAACCATTTAGGAAATTCTTTCCGATGTATGTTTTCATGTCGAACGCACCGGCTCTTTGGTGTAACAAGTTCTTGTGCTCCCTGGGTACAAGAAATGCGATGCAAAAACTGTTTACTAAGATAAAGATTAATCAATTTACAAAAAAAACATTATAAATACGTTTGAAGGACACCATACTCTACGTGTTTATCCACTTCTGTGCTATTGTGTAGGACAAACCAATGAGCCAATTCGCGTTCAGCTACGGACACATCGGACGCCCTTGTCATTAGACCAAAGGGACGTACAGTTTGAGTGAATACCGCTAACCCTGGGCCACGGTCACCCATGTCATAATTCCTTTCTAGGCGGTTAAACAATGTTTCAACTCCATCCAAATACATTGAACAAAATGTTGTACATTCTTTGGAAATGTAAGCCTCGGCAATAGAACCTTCAGGATGAGCTTTGTTGGCCACAAACCCTTTTAGACGGCCAAGCAACCTAATTTTGCAAGCAACAGATCAATGTTATACTGCAATTCATATCAGCAGTAAAGCGTAAACTTAAATTTGACAGTAATACGAGACTTGAGTTAATACCTCTCAATTGGGTACATCCATCGATATTGCACTGGGCCTCCAAGCATAGCCTCTCGAGGCAAGTGAATTGCCAAGTGGACCATGACATCAAAAAAAGCCGGCGGGAAAATCATCTCAAGCTTACAAAGTATGAGTACGATTTGTTCATCCAATTTATGCAAATCTGAACGCCTCAATGTCTTTGAACACAATTGTTTGAAGAAATGTCCCAACTCAAAAAGTGTCGTTCCAATTTCCTTATTAAGGTAGCCACGCATCCCAATTGGAAGAAGTCGTTGTATAAGGACATGACTGTCATGACTTTTGAGACCAGATAATTTTCCAGCTTGAGCGGTCACGCAATTGGAGATATTTGCTGCATAGCCATTAGGGTACTTCATTGATTTCAAGAAATCACAAAAGCCTTCTCTCTCTTTCAGCGACAATGTGTACAACGCGGGAGGCTTCTCAATGGACCCATTAGAACGCCTCTGCAAGTGTAACTCTTTACGTATTTTCATGTCCTCCAAATCTAAGCGTGCTTTGTCCGTGTCCTTGTTCTTTCCATCTACGCTCAAAAGTGTCCCAACGACATTGTCACATACGTTCTTCTCAATATGCATGACATCAAGGTTGTGTCGAAGCTTCAACGTTTTCCAATAGGGCAAGTCAAACATAATGCTTCTCTTGGTCCAATTCAAATTTTGATGTTCATTCCTTTGTCGTTTTCGATTTTGTGGGTGCTTTCCATACGGCTTGTAAGTCCCAGAATCAATTTGCTCTAGTATTTCGTCCCCTGATAAGTCCAAAGGTTTGGACCTATGCTCCGGTTTACCATTGAAGAGCTTACTTGTTCGCCAAGTGTGGTTATCAGGCAAGTGGCGACGAGCACCCATATACCCTATTTTACTTCGTAATCCCTGGGACGATGCATTCTTGTTACAATTAGGGCAAGCCAAGTAACCCTTTGTACTCCACCCTGACATGTTACCGTACGCAGGGAAGTCATTTATGGTCCACATTACCGCCGCATGCATTCTAAAAATTTGCCCGTTCGATGCATCATATGTTTGCACACCATGCTCCCACAAATTCTTCAATTCTTCTATTAGTGGTTGCAAGTAAACATCAATGTCTCTTCCAGGTGCAGAACGACCGGGAATAAGCAATGACATCATGCAATATGGCTCTTTCATGCACTTCCACGGTGGGAGATTGTAAGGCATTAAGATTACGGGCCACATGCTATATGATGTGCTCATATTCCCAAATGGATTGAAACCATCTGTTGCCGGCCCTAGCCTTACATTTCGAGAGTCATAAGAAAACGTCGGATGTTGCTTATCAAAGTCCTTCCATGCTTCACCATCGGCTGGGTGCCTTAATATGTCATCATCCACACGCTTCTCATTGTGCCATCTCATATCTGCGGCTGTTTTCTTGGACATATACAGTCTTTTCAACCTCGGTGTCAAAGGAAAGTACCGCAATACCTTGTGTGGAATCTTTTTACCACCATCATCGTTCAACTTGTATCTACACCGCATCACATGTAGGGCATTTCTCCAAATTAGCACTCTCCTTCCAAAAGTGCACAATCATTCTTGCACACGAATGAATTGTTTCATATCCTAAACCCAAGTCACGTAAGAACTTCTTAGCATCATAGAGTGTCCATGGAACTGTTGGATCACATTCTGGTAGAATGTCCTTGAATACCTGCATAACCATATCGAATGACTTGTTGCTCCATTTGTTGTACACCTTCACATGAAGCATCTTAATGACGAATGATAACACAGAAAACTTGTCACATGTCGGGTGAACTTTGCGTTGTGCATCTTCGAATAACCTAGTGAACTTATGCAAATCCTCCCTCTCCAAACCATTAGGTTCGTCGTCGGTATGATCATCCATAACACTACTCACGTAAATTTCTTCCAACATAATAGGCAATTCATCCATGGGCGGATCATCGATATCTGTCATACATTCGCCACTACCTCCACATTGGTCATTTGATACACTAGGACGAGACACGGCAACTTGTTCCCCGTGATGCACCCAAGTTAGATACAAGATGCCATGCCTCTTCGGATCAAGTGCATCCACACAACTTGTCTGCTATATTTTGTGCCATTAATGCAATCGACACACGGACACCTAATTTCATCGTCACGCCTAAATTTGTCGTAGCAAAATCAAGGAATGACTTCACCCCTTGTTGATACTCTTTACTTGTCAGCCTATTATTTATCGTCATCCAACTCTTGTCCATTTTGTCACCTACAACTCACACAAAGATTAACCGAGGAACAAATGAGAACACGCATTTCAAGTTGAGATAGATTATGTTGTTTTTCATTCACTGTTTGGCTTGTCACATAAATCTCTTTTAGGGTGGAACTTTATGACACGATTTGTTCTCATGATTTATGTGTATCTAATATATGATATGGACATTAATTCAATGCTACTGACCAAATATCTGTACCTAAAAAAATAGAGACCAAGTATAATTAATATTATTTACTTATCATTAGATTATCCATTATTTTGCATAAACTTCTAATGCCATCTATTTGTGTTTAAATAATAAATATGTATATTCCATAAATTTCTAACCTAAAAATAATAATGGGAGATGTCTTGATATATGTCAAACATGTGTTCAGATGTCTGAGGAGAATTAGTATGGGACATACACAAGAAGTGTTTATGTTTGTTAGGATAAAATTTACGTACGGTCTATGATTTGACAGAGTGTATGGCACTATTGAGACAAAACTTGTTGCAAAAATGATAAATATAAATTGCAGACAATACTTGAGAGATGGCTTCTCAACAGCTACACATGTTGATGAGAGTGAAAACAAAGGGTCATGTACAACACTTCAATGGAAAAACATCTCCATTCTAATTTCTAGTTTCAGAAAGTACCAAATATGACACATGATTCAAACCCAGCTTTTGATTTTCCTGCTCTAACTCGTTATTAAAATTTATACTTCAAACACAACCAGAGCAGAACAATCTCGTTTTCCTGTAATATTTTTAATGAGAAGGAAAGGAATGAAATGAACTAATAGGATTAATAGGATCAATGAACAGAAAATTAGTCTTATTTCAGTATTCCACAACCAGAGCAGAACAATCTCATTTAACATAAAGACATGAGCATTGCATGGTGTAAAAAGTTCAGGATTATACATGGCGAGAGAATTGAAAACTGAATTTTCTACTCTCTTGTCAACTAAACATCAACCCGTTTCATTTGAAAGAAATAAATGGTGAAAATTAAAAATAGTAGTAAGTGAAGTGAAAGAAAAAAAATATTCTCATATGAAATTAAGTAGGATGAAAATTTTGCAAGGGAAATAAAAAGAAAAAGAAAAATTACAAATTGTAAGTCACTACTTTTATAAACAAATTTGAAATTTCTTACATTTTCTTATGTTTTTTTTACAAGAAACTAAAAACTTAGTTACCACAGTATATGAATTGTACAAAAAAATCAACTTCCTTGTGCTGTTACAAGAAAGAAACTAAAAACTTAGTTACCTTACTATTAAATCTTGACGGGTAAAGTATTTTCAGCTGAGCAAATTCTCTTATGATCCTAAGCATTTAAACACGTCTATAGGCCACCTTCAATTAGAAATAAAACCTGCCCATAACTAATAAAACCTGCACAACATCTTATTATATATCATACTCTGTACAGTTAGTATATAAGATCATCGCATATGGTAAATTTCCCACCTAATTTCAGCATTTCTGTAAATAGTACACCCAAAACATTGGCCTAATATCGAAAACACATCAACCCAAGCATTGCCCTAAATTTTAATTTCGATCACAATGCCCTAATTTCCAGAAAAAACTTTCTGATTTGCATGTATATTATATATATATATATGTATGTTGTGTGTAAACAGAGAGACACCGAAAGAGAGAGGGAGATACAGAGAGAGGAGAGACAGATGCGAAATGGAGGACATACCTGGGAGGGAGACTATGCGATGAACCTGATGAACTTTCGGTGATGGCGATTTCTGTACAAAGCTATAGAGAAGAGGGCAGAGGCGTGAGTGAGACCCAATCAAAAAACTGATGTAAACTGCGAGTGAGAGAAAGATGGAAACCGAGATGCCATATAGAGAAGGGGAAACAAATCGAGAGGGAGATAGGGAAAGAGAGAGAGAGGCGAAATAGAGGACATACCTGGAGGGAGGCGAAATGGAGATGGAAACAGCGCAAGTGACAGAGGCAGGAGTGAGAGAGGGAGGGAAATAAAACCACGAAATGGCCTTTCCCGACCAAACTACATTTTGGTCGGTAAAAAATTTATGAAAATTAAAAATTCCCCCAAAATCGATTTTGTCCCTTTTGGCGACTAAATTATAGTCGGCAAAGCAAACAGATTTAGCGACCAAATTGTAAATAGTCGCCCAAACCCTATTTTGCACGACTAGCACAGAATTAGTAGCGAAAAATTAAATGAAAACCAATAGAAAAAATTATAATTTATAATTACAGTGCAATTACCGACCAAAATCGTATTTAGTCGCCAAAAGTGAAGACAATTCCGACCAAAATCATCTTTAGTAGCAAAAAAAGTGGTCTTTTACCGACCAAAATAGTTTGGTAGCTGATTCATGTATGAATGGCGACTAAAGGTTGTTTGGTAGCTAAATCTGCCCATCATTGCCGACCACCTTTATTTTAGTAGCCAATTGGTATACATTTGGCGACTAAATTTACTTTAGTCGGCAAAAGTAGTCGCCGAATATGTTATTTGTTGTAGTGTATGGACTTAAAACTAAACATTAGCCTACTACATTGTATACACTTAACCTTATTGTTGCGCTGACTTTTGATGCTTAGTCCAATGCATTTGATGTTTGATAACCTACTAAATTATTTGACTTTTGCCCAAAAGTCAGTCATCTTCTTCTAATTTTGTTCAAACTTTGTGACAGCATTTTAGTTATTTTTTAGGACAAATGACCTCAATGTAGTCTTCATTATGAATATACATGATCATTTGTTAACAACTTGAGATTTTTAAAATCCAAAAGTCTTATTTGGTGGTGTACAAAATTTTTGGTTTACAAGAAAAGTTGAGAATAGACAGCTTTAAATTTAATTCAATGTAGAAAGGCTAATTATAAATTATATAGTTAAGAATAGACAGCTTTAAACCTATTCAAAATTATAAATTAAAAAAAAAAAAACACTAGGATACATACATAATTTTGAAACTGTCATTAATAAATATATTCTTACGTTGTGTTTGGTTGAGAGATTTGAGAATGGATTTGGAAAGAAAAAGGGAAAAGTAAGGTGAAATGTGAATAAAATATACCTACATTTCACATAATTTCACACATCTTTTCCCTTTCTCTTTCCAAATCCCTCCCCAAATCTCCCAACCAAACACAGCATTAGGAATAAAATAATATTGTTTTTTAAACAAACATTTTGATCCAAATTATAGTTATTCATTACTAAATTATCAATTTTATTGCTAAATAAAATAATGACACTTTTAATAATTAAAATATTTTATCTTTAAAAAATAATTTTGTTCTTAATTTTTTTTTTTTTTTTTTTTTTTTTTTTTTTGAAATCTTATTTTGTTGCTGGATTGGATTCAAACCCAACAGCTCATGAACCCTGAAAAAGATGTGACGGTTGCTGCATAGTCATCTTGACTAAAACACGAGATTTGACTCTAACCAATATGAAATTGTGAGTTTTCCTAACTACCGATAGGTTGAAAATGTTGTATATTTGATTTAGTTTGGTGAATTAATTAACCACCGTCCTACTCATCTTAGGTTGCGGCGATACTGAAAATCATATATATGTCAACCAGACCACTTGGTCAACTTATACCACAATTCACACTATAAAAATTGTTTTTGTTAGCATATATCTATCCAAAATTTTTGGACAAAGTATAGTTGTAGTCCTTATAATTTATCACTTACATTAATCTGGTTCATGTAATTTTAATTATATTTAATTAATTATATAATTTTAATTGTATCAATTTTATCTTTAAATTTGTTACGGTATCAATTTAATTTAGTTTATAACTTTTATTAAGACATTAGACAAAAATTAAAGTTAAAATAATTCATTTTTTTAGTCAACCCATAGAGGTTAATTACAAATATAAAAAGGGTTACATCAAACTAGACAATTAAAATTAAAAAATAACTAAAAAGCTACACACAACCCCTATGGAGAGAAATAAATAAATAAGTACAATTTGCACTACTCAAAATTAACTCTACTTCTCCCAAAATAAGTAACTATGTATATTTACACAAATAAGTTCTTTAGCTTTGGTTTAGGGTTGTCAGATCCCAAGTAAGATTATTTGTCTTCTATTCAATGGTTAAAAGAGAGTTTTGTGTGGTGGACCATGAGTTTGATTGCAACATTGACATTGCGTTTAAACAAGTGTAAACCTATATAAACATGTACATTGTATTATATTACATATGCACATAATTTCAATGAGAATTTTGACATTTTTGCTCGAAAGAGAAAAGAAAATGGAAATTTGAAATAGAATCTAGTTTTCTAGCTTGACATAAATTGCAATGTTGATAAGATGTAATGTGGTATCTTAGAAAATGAAATTTATTCTATGCCCGGAGCAAGAAAAATTAAAAAGGTTAAAAACCATGACTATGCTTAGCATATTTTCTATATGATTCCAATTATATTTTCAACTTTGAATCTTTAATTAGTGACTTCATCACCGACATATCACCTCGGAATCCAATTTTTTTTTTGGTTCGGTGTGATTCTTAGCTACTTTAATTCATAATGGACAATGACAACGATGGAGAATTATGATAGTACAAACTCAAAATTCTAAAAAAAAAAAATACCAACACGCCAAATTCACAAACACAAAGGAAGAGAGAGTAATTTGGTAGAAGTACCTTCTCTAAATGAAATAAATCAAACTAAAAATTAGCTAGGACTATTTGGGGAAGGGGGGCATTTTCATCATTTTATTATTATTTTTTTGGGTCAAAATGAGAAATCTTCACTATTTTATTCATTATAATTTGGAGCAGAAATAGATTATAAAAAAATTTAAAAATACAAAAATACATTATAGAATTGAACTCAACTTTCTCATATGGGTTACGTCTTACCTTTTACACACTTATGGGAGATGGTTATGTTTGTGATTGATTATTGTTAAGTTTTAGGGAAAGGCTAGCAAAAACACACAAAATGCATTTAATAACTAAGTATAAAAGAACACTTTTGAAAATAATTAGTTTGAAAAGCATACCACAACTAAATGCAAAAAGTTCCTCAATTAGGTGGATGAACCTTACCCACAAAAATTGGCTAGTTTGCATGCTATACCTTAGCTATGGGACCATGTACCCCACACGCTTTATGCTTGACAGTGAATGTTGACGACAAAAATAAGAAATGCTTATGCTTTGACAATGAATGTTGGAAGACAAAAAAAAATATGAAATTGAGGGAAGAGGGGAAAAAATAAAAGAAAACAAAGCAAAACCAAACAAAACTTCTCCCCTAATAGGTGAGGATAGGAGGTCATGTAAGAATATAGCATATGACAATAAGGTATATTCATATCTAGACGATGCACGAGTGGGTACGTTTGTTGTAGTTTATTATAAGTATTTAATTTATTTTATTTAAAATAAAAAATTTATTCCAATTTTAGGATAGTCAATTTTTTATTTTATTTTATTTTATTTTGTTTAAGCTATTGTACTGCATAATGGTCTTGTTTGGTAGAGCCGTGGGAAAGTGCTTATAGCTTATATCTAAACAGCTTTTAACTTATAACTATGAACATAAGCTGATTTCTGACTTATAAATTTAGTATCTCCTGCCCCACTCAAAGAATGAGTTGATTTCTGACTTCTAAAAAGCTATAAGTTATAAGCTATAAACTAAACCAAACACATCAAAATAGTTTAAATTAAGCTAAAAGTTAAAATAAGCAGCTTTTAAGCTGCACCAAACAGGACTAATAAGTTATAAATAGAATATATATATATACATAAATGGTCTGACACAATTTTAACATAAAAAAAAACCGTTAGCCGCACAATTAAACCACTACAAAAAATAAGTTTTTTCTCGTGACAATTTGTCGTCGCAAAAGTGTATTTGCAAAGGGAACAACTGTCGCAAATATTTTTTGCAATGGTAGCTCACCGTTGCCAACGCTTTGGAGATGGAAAATCAATGTTACGCTACGATAAAGTATTATTGCTAATAAACTTGGAAATTCTTTTTTTTTTGTTTTTTGGCAACGTCAAACGTAACAGAAATTTTCTTATGTGTTAATCAAAATTGATTAATTAAGAATCCACAATTTAAGTTAAGGGAAAAGAATATATGAAGATGAAAAAGAAAATATTCTCCTTATCGGATAAGTAGGTTCCATACCGGCGTTAGATAAGTGCATTTCTTTATGCCTCTAATAAAAAGGTTCTTATTCTTATAAATGGAAAACTCCATTATCAATTAGAGGAGCATAGTTTCAGTCATCTAAAGGTTTTGGGGCATTTTCAGTGGCATATTTCAGTTATCTCAAGTTTCAATCATCTTATTCTTATTGAATTATTTCATTTTGATTTAATTAACTAATTCAAAATCTGAGAATCTAGAATGAGTTATTTCAAAATTTGTTTTGGTGTTGAATATAAAAATTCAAGTCTCCCACTTTTAAATTTTATTGGTAATTCTTTGTTTTAAAAGAAATAAACTAATTCAAATAGTTGTAAGGAAAGTAAATGTTATAGTTTTTTGAATTGCTTCATTTGTAGAACAAAACATATATCTAATTTAAAAATGGGGCCATTTTTTTTTTTTCCTTTTTTTTTTTTATTTTATTTTTGTCAAAACAATAGTGAATGTATTAGATAGAACAAGAGTAGAACATCAAATGCTATAGCCGTGGATCCTAAAATGAGGCCATTTTTTTTGTTGTCGGAAAATGAGGCCATTCTAAAATGGTATAATTCACTCATTATTTTTTTTTAGCATTGTATCAGAATTGTAACTTGTATAATCTCGCGAATTAAGTTTTATCTCTGAGTCTATTTAACTCACTTGTTCACCTACTTGTCACCTCTACTAGAACGTATGTGCAAATAAATGTTAGATATTTGTTACACATAATCAAAAGGTTTATCTACTTAATATCAATTAATTTTTGGTTGAATCTCTTTACAATTCTAACATAGACAAATGATACGATTTACTACTTCCTCTCATTATATTATATTTTGTAAACTCAACTCAATGCTACTGAAGCAAGTCTAGGTAGTTCTGCAAATGCAAGAGTCCACTGGTAACATCATCGATACCAACATAATTTCTCTTGAGGAGGAAGATCACTTGATACGCAGCACTAAAAAGATCAAGAGTAGGGAGGCGTCGGAGGATCAAGACATGGTAACCAATGTTGATTCCACTCCCGCTCTCGCCCCTCTGTTCCAGCAGAAGATACCATGAATGAAATCACTCCTCTTGAAGTGAAGGCTTCACCTGCAGTTCCTCAGGCAAGATCGTTCAAAGAGGTGCTAGCAGCTCCGAAAAGTAGTGACTTTTATTTTGATGAGATGACGAACACCATCCCTCCTGATGAAGGCGACGCTGATGGAGATACCCTCATGCCTAAGGATGTGCAAAATGGAATACCTCAAATATCCCTTCCAAAGAATCTACTGCAATAGATATGACAACCGTGGACAAACTCCCTTATTGTTAGGCTTTTGGGCAAAAGCATTGGATACAGAATGCTCTAAAGTTAAACACTTATGGGCCCTACAAGATGATTTCAATGCTATTGATCCGGGGAGCAATTATTTTCTTTTTAAATTCTCTCTCAAGAGGACTGCGCCCATGTTTATTCAGGGGGACCATGGGTAATTTTGGATCACTACCTTACAGTTCGCAAGTGGGAGCCTGACTTCAAGGCATCGGAAGCTTTTGAAACCACAATTGCTGTTTGGGTTAGGTTTCCCGAACTTTCGATTGAGTATTTTCAAGAAAAAGTTTGGTATATCATCGCTAAACAACTAGGTCGACCACTCAAGATAGATCTAACAACAGCCATGGCTACAAGAGGTAAGTTTGCCAGAGTTTGTATTGAAATGGACCTCAATAAACCCCTCTGTCCCAGGTTCTTGCTAGGCAAGAAAAGCTATTCCATCGAGTATGAGTCTATCCATTCTTTTTGTTTCCATTGTGGCATGGTGGACCATCGCAAAGAGCTTTGTAGACACAAAGTTGCTAATCGAACATCCCAAGTGGCTTCAACTCCAAGCACATCACCGTTCGGTGAAGGACTAGCCGTTTTAGGCATCCCACAGTCAGCACAACCCAGGCCAACTGTAACCTGTAACAATCTGAGGAAGGAGATACCCATTTTGGGCCCTGGATGATGGTAACCCGAAGGAACCGCAGACCCACACCCAATAGAAAATCCCAAACCAATGGGCCACAGCCTAGTTCAAATAGGTTTGCGGGTTTAGGTAATATAGAGCCTAAATCCAATAACCCGGCCCACGTTGATGGGGGCCTCTACTTCCTCCATGGCCTTAACCCCTACTGGGCCACAAACCTCCAATACCCAACATAACATAAACGCCAACATTAGGCTCCCAAGCCATAGCATTGGCCCAGCCCATTCCCAAGAAAATTCTGATTCACATCTATCTTCAGGCCCACACGTCCAACCCTCTGTGGTTTCAGATGACAGAAATACAACGGTCATTACACACATTGAAACCTCACCTACTCTAATCCCTAATAAGCCTAGGCTGAAGGAATCACTCAGTGTATCCCCAGAAATCCCGATGGAAGAGCTAAAAGCAGATCTTTCTCCAGCCCCATCTCCAAACCTTTTGAATTCATCCCACACCAGCTCGGTTAGGTTTGAAAAATCTAAAGCAGAAAACCTCCTGACCCACCCAACAGTCATGGAGAACGAGGAAACAGTCCTACCAACCGCGTCCATTCACAGGATGGAGGGAGAAGCACTGGGGTTGTTGATAGAGAAAGGGACATAAGCCATTCACCGCGTAGACACCATATGGTGGATCGAACAACTCCGCATGAGAATCGAACCAGGATGGAGCAAAGCTCCAGGAACTCCAGTCCATTCCATCCAGATGGCATCCATGAGATCCATCGATTAGGATCACCGAAGAATACATAGTATCTTGCCCTAACTTGCCACTGAACCTTTACCCCTCCCATCGTCTATGGATTCTCTCAAAATATTGATTTGGAATTGCCGAAGGGCAGGAAACAATACCTTTCGTAGAAACATGCGAGAACTCCTCAGTACTCATAAACCTGGATTATCATACTCATGGAAACCATAGTTCAGTTTAGTTCAATGGGGAATTTCTTCACCAACATGGGCTTCTCAGCTTCCACCATTGTTGATCCAACTGGGCGAGCTAGAGGCATTTGGCTGATTTGGGATACGGATCAGGTTAATCTCCGGGCTTCGGCGGTTTCAAACCAATTCATTCAAGCCATCATTCACAAAGAGGACTTCGAGGAATGGGTTCTCAATGCAGTGTATGCAGCCCCAACCCTTTATCCAGGGAGACTCTGTAGGACAACCTTGAGGACACAGCAAGCCATATGAACAAACCGTGGCTTGTTATGGGTAATTTTAACGATTTTGCTAGTTTCTCACAATCTCATAACAAAACAGAACTCAAAGATTCAAGGAACGCATTAACAACTATAATCTCATTGACTTGGGAAGTGTAGGGCCTCGATTCACCTGGACCAACAACAGACAAGGCATGGCAAACACCATGGAAAGATTAGATAGAGCCTTGTGTAATGATCAATGGCAAGCCTTGTTCCCTAAAGGTACTGTGCGGATTCTTCCACGAACTTATTCGGATCACTCTCCATTGGTGGCCTACACCCAAGGTATGTACTCCTCAACTACTCATAATAGACCTTTTCGCTTTGAAGCGACTTGGATGTGCCATCCCAATTTTTTTGATGTTGTCCATAAATCGTGGCTTAATATGGAGTTTAAACTTCTTGAAGCCATTGATAACCTCACTTACAATATTAAAATCTGGAATAAAGAAGTTTTTGGTAATATTTTCAAAAGAAAAAGAAATCTGTTGGCTCGTATTGAAGGCATACAAAAATCCCAAGTTGCCAATTTTTCACATAGCCTTCATCTTCTTGAGAAAGACCTTGTTAAACAGTTTAACATGACCCTGTTTCAGGAAGAAATTATGTGGTACTAGAAATCCCGTAATAAGTGGCTCACCATGGGTGATGGCAATACAAAATTTTTTCACACCTCTACCCTTACTAAGAGAAGAAAGTTAAAAATCTAGGTCTTAAAGGATGAGAGTGGTAACTGGATTTCTAATAGTGATGATCTCAAAGCACACATTTTGGACCATTTCTCCTACCTTTTCCAATATGAAGAAACTTATCTGTTAGATAATTGGGTTAATATTGCTAGAAATAGAATTACTAGAGAGGATAATGCTAATCTTGAAAGCCCTGTGACTAACACTGAAATCTGGAATGCCATCAAAAGCATTAAAGCTTTCAAAGCCCCTGGTAAGGATGGGTTCTAGGCTGTTTTTTATCACAACAATTGGACATAATTGGTAACTCTGTCTGTCATTTTGTTAAGAACTGTTTCCAGCATAAGACTATCCCCATGGAGATCAATGAAACTCAAATTGTCCTTATTCCCAAGCTTCAGAACCCTTAGTCCATAAAACAATTCCGCCCCATAAGCCTTTGTAATGTCACCTATAAGACCATTACAAAAATTATTGTTAACCGTCTTCGACCTCTTCTTTCTGATCTCATCAGCCCCAACCGAAGCAGTTTTATCCCTGGGCGAACTACCACCAATAACATTATCATAACCCAAGAAATTCTTCACACCCTTAGAGGTAAGAAAGGCAAGTTTGGAGGCATGGTTCTCAAAATCGATTTGGAAAAAGCCTATGATCGCATCTCATGGGATTTCATCCACCACTCCCTTAAAGAACTCAATCTTAATCCTGACTGGATCACTCTCATTATGAACTGTGTGTCTAATGTTAATTCTGCCATCATCTGGAATGGTGAGGCCTTACCTAGCATCAGTATAGGAAGAGGACTCAGGCAGATAGATCCTTTATCCCCTTATTTATTTGTTTTTTGCATAGAAAATTTGTCCAATATGATTAGGATTAAAACTGAAAATGGTGATTGGAAAGGCCTTCAAGCTTCTAGAAACAGCCCTCTCATTTCCCATTTGTTTTTTGCTGACAACCTTATCTTATTTGCTAGAGCTACTAGAAGAAATTGTGACTGTATTATGGATGTTCTTGCTGAATTTTGTGATATGTCTGGCCAGAAAATTAATTTCCAAAAATCTAAGATGTTCTTTTCTTCTAATGTCCCTAAAAGAGAAGCCAAATCTAGCAGCCTCCATTGTGGCATTTCACTCATTGCTGATCTGGGTAAATACCTGGGCACCCCCTTCCTCCATAGCAGAGTTTCCAAATCCCAATTTAAAGACATCATTGATAAAATGGCCCAAAGACTTAAGGATGGAAAGCTAAAAATTTGTCCCTTGCTGGCAGAACTACCCTAATTAAGGCTATTACTTCTGCTATGCCTAACCATCTCATGCATACTATGGAAATCCCTAGGAAAGTTTACGACCAAATTGATAAACTAAATAGAAATTTCCTTTGGGGTAGTACTGAAGCCAGAAGGAAGGTCCATCTTGTGAACTAGCAGCAGGTCTGTAAAAGGAAAGAGCATGGGGGTTTAGGTATTAGAGAAGCCAGAGTTCAGAACTCTGCCTTTATTTCTAAGCTTGGTTGGAAACTTGCCACTAACTCTGATGAGCTGTGGTGTGAAGTTCTCAAAACTAAGTATCTCAAAACTCATTCCCTATCCAACTGGCCCACTAGGAGACAAGCCTCACATACTTGGAAAAGCATTATCAAAAACAGAGATGTCTTAGATAAGAATATTAAATGAGATGTTGGGACTGGGGAGCATGTTTCTCTTTGGACTGACTGGTGGTGTGGTGAACAACCACTATGCAAGATAACCCAGGGAAATAACACTGGTGACCTAACTAAAGTCAGTTCCATTCTTAATGATAATGGTAACTGGGACCTCACTTCAATTCAGAACATGTTACCACAACAGACCATTGCTACCATTCTTAAAACCCATAGACCCAGGTATGTTATATATAATAACACCTCATTGGAAAAGTTCCCCCACTGGTAAGTTCTCTACTAGCAGCCTATCAAGCCTTATCTAATCAAGAAACAGATGGTGTTAACTTGCAATGGATTTGGAAATTAAAGGTTCCTCATAAACTAAGAACATTTCTTTGGCTTGTCATGCATGAAAGACTTTTAACTAATCATATGCGGCTCATAAGGAATATATCAGATACAGACATATGCCCTAGATGCCATGCATCCAGAGAAGACATGCAACATCTTTTCAGAAGTTGTACTAAAGCTTAGGCAATCTGGTTGATTCTGAAGAATTTTACTTGGTGGCAACACAGCAAGAATGCTCCCTTTCAAGATTGGATAAAAAACAACATCCATAGCAAGGACTAAGTCAATAATGATCACTGGTCTACAGTTTTCTTGACAGCTCTATGGATTATCTGGAAAGAAAGAAACAAAGAAGTGTTTGATAATATCACACAACCTCCTCACACTAGTGTTAACTCCATACTACATAAGGCTATGGAAACTCAGGAAGCTTTTCAAGCTATCCTCCACCCAAATTTTAAAGATCCTAAACTAATGCTCTGGTCTTGTCCTATTGCAGGTCAGCTTAAGCTCAACACAGATGGATGCTCCAAGGGTGATCTTGGGCAATCTGGATTTGGTGGGTTGCTCAGAGATGAAGTAGGTACCTGGGTTTGGGGATATTATGGCTATCTAGGCAACTGTACAAGCCTAGAAGTTGAGCTATGGGGCATATACAGAGGTCTCACCATAATCATGCAGAAATGAATGGCCAACATCCAAATCGAAACTGATTCTCAGCTGGCTATGGAACTCATTCGGGACGGAGCTGGTGCAAACTCTCCATATCGGGCACTCATTGAAGATGCCAACTTCATCCTCAGAAGATGTCAATGTACTATTGCCACAATACCCAGGGAAGCAAACCACGCTCCAGATGCTATGGCAAATCTAGGAGTAATTCAACAGGAGCACTTCCTCTTCCTAGAAGACCCACCCAGTTCTATTTCCTCTTTGTTAGCTACTGACATGATCAATGTTGGTTTAAGAAGGGATTCCAATATCCCATGACTCTAGCCTTGTAATTTGTTATCTCTCTTCAGTTGAATCACAAAAAAGAAAAAGAAAAAGAAAAAAGAAATAACTAAGAAAGGGTTAATGGTTTCCAAGATAAAATCCGATCCAATGGCTTGGGGTCAAGATTAGAAGTTTAAGTAGATAAGACATTCTGTTTATTGGATGTGATATTTGAATTTTAATTTCACCTAGGCAATACAACTTTAACTTCTTCTGTTCTTTTTTTATTGATTGTTTGAAAAAAAAAAAAAAAAAAAATTAAAAACAACCTTGAGATTGACAAATATAGGTTTACTTGTTTTTATAATAACTAAGGAAATTTGTTCTGACATGGACTAAAGAAAATTGACATTGAAATTTTTTGTGTGGTCATTTTGAAAACAGAAATGCAATACTCATATAAAGTTTTCAGAGCTCATTGGTTTTTAGGGCAAGTTTCCTCTTATCTCCTTAGAATTTGATTTATGCATATGTAATTTTTTATAATTTAAAAATAAGCATATAACATTGTGACATTTGAAAATAAACACATAATGTCATTATGCAAATTACGTATATTTGTCATTTTTTTAAAAATAAAATTAATTTTAACCGCATGTTTAATTTATTATTTTGATATTTGAAAATAAGCACACAACTTATTTATATCTTGACATGTGTTACACACTTACTTTGGAGGTGGATTTCAATTTGTAAATTGCAACGGAATTTATTTTTGAATAATAAAGAAATAATTTACACATAAATCAAATTATAAGGGAGAAAAGCGAAATTTATCTTATTTTTTTAAGTGAAGTTAGCTCTACCTTGATGGATTATATAACAAAGGAGTTTGATTTTAATCACAATTTGTTATGTTGGCTCAACATTATTGGAACTTTTTGAATGATTGAGATTCAAAAACAGTGGACACAATGGGAGGAGACTAATCAAAACAATAGACAGTATTCACTACTTTATAAAGGTGAATGAAAAAAAAAATTAAAAAGAAAAAAGGAAAAAATGTTTGATACGAAGGAGGCGGATGGCTCTGCTTCAGCCGACAACCTTTTCAAAAGAGCCAAATGCGGCGGTCAAAACCACACGCATTTGGTGTGAATGCTAACTTTCCCCTCTCTAATTTATCATCTCATGTCTTCTCTATCCCTACCACACATAAGTTAGCTGACGCATTTAATCAATTATTATTATTATTATTATTATTATTATTACCGCTTTATGTTTTTTAATGGGTTGATTATGCTCAATTTATTAAGGTTTTATTTGATTAAAAATAAATAAATAATGAAAAGTAAAAATAATAAAAAGTAAAGTAAATAAAAAGAAAAGGAAAAGAAAATATACTTCTTAGAAAGTGAAAATGATAGAAAGTAATGTAAAAGAAAAGAAAAGAAAAAGAAAAGAAAATATATTTTCTCATATGAATTTGATTAGGATGAAAATTTTACAAGAAAATAGAAATTCTAATTACAAGCAATTATTTTTATAACAAATTTAAATTTTCTTGTATTATCCTGTTTTTTTTTTGTAAAAAAACTAGAAACTTAGTTATTATGCTATTATAAGTTATACAATAAAATTAAATTTTTTTTTTTTAAATTTCTACCACTTTCATATTAAACAAATTTAAAAACAAATTCTATTTCTTTTCATTTTTATTCTAAACAAATTGAGCTGAAGAAAATTATTTTCTCAGTGTGTTTGTTTGAGTTTTTTGAATTAAGTTTTTTAAAAACTCAATTTTTTGGTTTTTATATTTTTTTGTTTTTAGTGAATATTTTTAAAATTTTAAACTTTTTTTTACTTTTTTAGATGCACCTTACTTAGATGTATCTAAAAAGTAAAAAATTTGTAAAAAATATTTTAAAATTTTAATAAATACATAAAAATACAAAAAAAACGTACTGAATTCTCGTATTTTTTTTTTATATTTTTGGTATTTAGTAAATTTTTAAAAAGTTTTTTTACAAATTTTTTACTTTTTAAGTATATTTATGTTAGGTATGTCTAAAAAGTCAAAAAAAAAAATTGTTTAAAATATTAAAAAAATTCAGTAAAAATAAAAAAATATGAAAAATAAAAAATATAATTTTTAAAAAAATATTTTTTAAAAAATACAACCAAGCAAGCTCAATGAAGTGAATATATATATAGATAAAAAAATAAAAAAAGAGGAAGAGGCGGTTTGATTATGTTTTGAGGAGTGGCAACGTGTGAAATGTCCCAAAGACTGGCTTGAGGTGAACTTTTCAGATGCCCTCGTGACCCGGTAAGTCACGGCATGATTTCTCTCTCTTCCCCTAGGTCAACTTTATGGATTATGATTATGAAAATCACAATCAGGATGGGAGATAAATATTGGAATGGGGGAAGCGCTCTGTCCACACGTTTGTGTATTATATGTATTTTATAATTAAAATAAATTATATAATTTTAATTTTTTGAATTATAATTAAAAAAATATTATAATTAAATATAATATGAGATATAATTAAAGAATTTATAAGTGATAACGAAAATAATATTATAAACAAAAAAGTAAATGGATCATAATTAAAGAAGAAAATGAAATAATTAGAGGTTCATATAATACATCATTTTTAAAGAGATATATATTAAAATTTCCCTCCAAATTGATATAAAATTCATAACATAAAATAAAATCATAAATGGGATCCGAATGTGATGATTTAAGGACCTTAATTCATTGGCATTGGCATTGTCTGATGTATACAAAATTAGTTAGGTATTGTTTGAATTATAAATTTAAGTTTAAATTTAAAATAAATAAATAAATAAATAAGATGAGTTAAATGAATAAAATATAAATTATTATTATTATTATTTTTTGTTTTCAAATTCATAATTTAAATATAATAGAAAGGTTTAAATTTGGTAGATTAATTCATATGATTTACAGCTCACTAAATGCGAGGCCCATCGCTACTAATTGGTCATGATAAATACTCTCCTTTTTTTTTTAATCAAAGGCAAAAAGAAGAAAGATATGCAATACACAAAACTTTAGAGCGCTTCTTCTATCCTCTCTTTCTCTGAGTATATTAACTTAAGTATTAGAGGCCATGTTTGATTGACGATTTGGAGGAAAGATTAGATTACTAATTTGTAAGGCTTATTAAATTTATATTTGTATGTAACAAAATGTTATGAAATTGTTAATCTTATAAGAGTATGAATCTCCACTCATTGGGATTAGCATTCTTATGGGACAGTTGGAGTAATTAATCTCTTTACACAATTTAATGGCTAAATTACCATTGTGCGTTCCATTTTACAAAATCAATAAAATTATATTATATGTGAAAAGAATTTTTAGGTAATTTTATAGATTTTGTACTGACTAACTAATACAACCACACTAATACACAAATAAATGTTCTTTTTTTTTTTAACAGGACAAATAAATGTACTTTATCTTATATCTGTAACCTAATACTACTATACTAATAATCTTCTCATTTAATCTTACTGTATTCATAGTCCGATCCAACCTAATCCATTAAATAAACGAAACCAGAAAATTTTGACCGTTATCATACTAGTGCGTACCAACGACTCACATCTTTTCTTGCAAATTCATTGAGTTCGGACCATACAAATCTGGTTTATTATTGTCCAATACTGTAGTGGTGTCATTGGAATTAAAACTATGAATTTCAAAAACAATATTCATTGTTGATAAATTGATAATTTGTAAAATTATCTATGTTTGCGCACTTGACTACCATTAGTCAAATGACTTTTTCTTGAGTAATTTGTGTTGATAAATGTATAAATGTATCTTTAGTAGAGATGTAGAGTATAAAAATTGCATTTTGTCAAATCTTTTCATCTTTACCATAAATTTTTAATTATTTACATCTTAATTTTCGGGTAACTTATTTGTAAGTCTTTTTTCAGACACTTATGCTAGGCTAAATCCTATGTAATTTCTTATAGAGTCTCAAGTCTTATTTAGATAGGAATGTATTCCACAAGATCCTACATAAACGTAACGTCACGTGACACTTACATAAACGTAACGTAACGTGACACTTATACGTAACGTAACGTGACACTTATACGTAACGTGACCCCTACATAAACGTAACGTAACACCTGTATAAACGTAACGTAACGTGTCACGTTACGTTTCGTAAATTTAATGAGTTTTTATTTTTTTAAATTGAATGTGGAAATATTTCTAGTTTATATTGGTGTCACGTACGTTTCATATAAATATGATCTATGGTAACATTCAATTTCCTATATAGGAAATTGAATGTTGCCATAGATCATAGGTATCACATTATGTTTATGTAGGTGTCACGTTACGTTACGTTTATGTAGACATGATCTATGGCAACATTCAATTTCTTATATAGGAAATTGAATGTTACCATAAATCATAGGTGTCACGTTACGTTTATGTAGGTGTCACGTTACGTACATGTGTCACGTTACATTTATGTATGTGTCATGTTACGTTACGTTTATATAGATATGATTTATGATAACATTCAATTTCCTATATATGGTTTTACTATTATTTATGATATTAACAAGTAATATTGAGAGTAAATGTGTCAACAAACTTCCCACAGGACTTATGGGAACATAAATTTTTTAGTAGGACCATATGTAGCATAAGTCTCCCTAATAGGACTTATAAATAATTTTTTCTAATTTATAATAAGTCGTAAAATTTGATTGACACGGTCTGCAAGGCCCTTTTACCAATCTTATATTGAATTTCAATTTTAATCCTATAAATTTTTAATAAATTTTAACACATTAGTTTTGGTGATTTTCATCTTAATTTTTAATAGGTCGTAAATGTCAAGGCCCTTTTACCAATCTCATATGAAATTTCAATTTTAACCATACAAATTCTTAATAAATTTTAACATATTAATTTTAGTGATTTTCATCTTAATTTTTGATACGTCGTAAAATTTGACCAGCATTGACACGATTTACAAGGCCCTGTTATCAATCTTATATGGAAATTTGATTTTAACCCTACATTGATATTCAGCTAATCACAAGATTCTTGCCATTTACGTTTTACATGTATGTACAAGCATTTTTATTTTTGTTTTATAACAAGGATTTTTGTAGGGTGAGAACAAAATTTTACATAGAACCATAAATTTTATAAATAGTATTTTGGCAAAATTAAAAAAAAAAAAAACAATTATAAGCTTGACTCTTATAACAAAATAAAATTTTAATTTTGTCAATAAGTCTAACTTTTTTATTAGAAAAATAGTATTTTAATCATTAAACTCAACAAAAAAATATATTTTAGACATTTTATATACAATTACATTGAGTTTAATTACTAAAATATAATTTTTTTGGGTCAATTTTACTTGACGAACATAGGAACATGGTTCATATTGAAGACAAATCAAAGGATTATAATTTATATTGACAAAATTAAAAATTTATGGCTTATTTTGTTACAAGGGTTAAATCTTAGAATGATTTTTTTGTAATTTTTTTTTTTCAAAATATATGACACTATAAAATAAGGAGGCGGATTCTCTATAGCCCATAATTTGGACTGGAGGACACTGTTTTCGTTTTGATAATTTGAACCGTTTATTTTGTCAAGCATTTCGTATATTTATCAAAAAAAAAAAAAATGTTAAGTCAATTTGATAATCATAACTTATTTAATTTATCGCGTTAGTCATTATAAAAATGGATGATTTATTTTTTTAAAATAAATTTTGTTCATTTGTTTGTAATAAACACAATAAATTGAATATGTTATGATTATTGGATCAATATAATTTTTTTCGTGAATGAAATATACGAAGTGCCAAACAAAATAAACTGTTTCAAATTATTGAAATGAGACCTATAGTGGGTCACGTGAACTCAAAAGACATCCTCCAATCCATAATTTATGAGAAAGCTTATGGCGTGTGCATCTCTTAGGGGTGCATACCATATACATCCACAAATTGGCCTAATTTTACTACAAAATTTTGTAATATTAATTACAAAATGTGTAATCTTACTATAAATTAGTGTAACAAAATATCCACACTTTTGTAATTGATGTTACAAAAATTTATAATTTGATTATGACATTTTTATTACACCAATTTGTAATAAAATTACACATTTTATAATTGATATTACAAAATTTTATTATAAAATTACGTTAATTTATGATAAAATATATATGATATGCACTCTAATGTTGTGTTTGGTTGTGAGATTTGGGGAACGATTTGGAAAGGGAAATGGAAAATATAGGTGAAATGTGAATAAAACATGCCTATATTTTACCTAATTTCACACACCTTTGCACTTTTCTTTTCCAAATTTCTCCCTAAATCTCCCAACCAAACACAGCATAAGAGATACACAACATAAAATTTTCAATAATTTAGACCAGGGAATCCTCCATAAAATAATACTATTTAAAAGTTGAGTGAAATCAATTATTCCCACGTTGCACGAATGTAAATCCGGCCATGTGCACAGATGCCATTTCTTCCCACGAGTCCAAATTATTTTTTTTAGAAAAGAACAAAGTATTAATAAAATCATTTTTAAATCAGTTGAAGCCAACACAACTTGGACATTAATAATTATGCCCTTTTAATCATGTTTTTCTGTCCACAATGCAAATGCAAATGCAAATGCAAATGGAAATGGAAATGCATGCATATGTGTATGTGTTGGCAAATTGCAATGCTGTTTTTGGATAATGATTAGTTGTATAGAAAGCTTAATTTCACCATTTTGCTGGTGACTTTTGCGAGAGAGCATATGGTGAGTGTGTTTGATAATGACACTTCACTCTACCCCAAACCAATTATTAAATAGAGTGGAAGAGGCAACAAAGGTGAGACGAACCCCAACCCTTCTTTGACTGTATAAATATATTTCGTGGACTAGATTTTTTTATACTGTTTGGAACTAGTAATATTATGAGATGAAGGTCAGAATTAATAACACATAGCATAAATGGTGATATTATGTGGGAAATAAAAATCACCACGAAAATGGGTAAAGTTACTTTTAATCATATTATTTGATTTTAATAATGTATAAAATATATTAGATATATTATGATTTTATATGATACGTATTTTATATCATTTGACATAAAATATTATTACTTTACTACATGCTTGTATATATGATGTATTCAAATATAAATATTATTTAAATAAAATTTTCTGTGCATCATATATTTTAATAGAAAGCTATTGTGCAAATAGTATTTCACCATTTATCAAAAACGACATTTGACTTATAATTTCAAATTTTGCTATTAATCAAAAGCGACTTTAGCTTATAATTTCAAATTTCTGCCTGCAAATTCGAAAGAGAAAAAGCTGTAGTGGCGTACTCGAGCTGCAAAAACTATCTTCTCCGCGTAAAGCTTCTCTAGTAATTGAGTTGATAGAAGAAGAGCATCTTCCTTCTCTAATGGATATTGAAAAAACCTAAGTGATTCGTCAATTTGTCTTCAACAATCTGTATCTCTTTCACCGCAACCTTCGTCTCGGAATTGATAAGATTGATATTGAATCCACAACATCCATTGTCGAATCAACGACTGCGCACAACATCAAACTCCTTCGAATACTCTATGTTTGAATCTCCGGATTCCATCAAAGAAGAACACTCTTGAAGTTGAATAACCAAACAACTCTTTGATGTATACTCGTCAAACCATGAGTATAGTACTCAATCAAATATCAAAGAAAACTAGCAAAATAGCCCTAGAAGAAAACCGTAGAACCCTCAAAGAAGATTTGGAAGCTGTAACCTAAAATTTGACAGAACCGTAGCTTTTATAGAAAGCAAATCCCCGATCTCCGTTAGAGCGCAGGATTTGCCGTTCGAGCGGTGTCACTTAAATGCCTGTGACAAAACAGGGTCGACGCTCGAGTGCTAGAACTTATGCTCGAGCGTGAAAATACACCTCCCAGTAGTTTTTAGACAGGCCAAACTTCTCTGAATATGAATACTAAGCTTGAGCGCCGATTGTCCTGCTCGAGCGGGAAGACCAAAAAACAGGAAAAAAATACAACTCAATTAATTCAAGCTTGTTTGCGGAATTGGCAACAAGTAGGGACCTAACAATCTCTCCCTTTGTCAATTCCCGAACAAAACTTTTAAACAATTTTTTTTCCTAACAAACACACGTAATAGACACTCTAACTAACACAAACAAAACTTCCAGCCTAACAAACACAAAAACGGCAAAACCACAAACACTTAGAAACATTTTGAACATTCCACCTGTGGAAACAACCAAAATACCACAAAAACCAAAACTGTGGAACAAAATAAGATAACAAAGATAAATAGATATGAATAAGCAAAATATCCAACTGTATATCCAAAACTTTCTAGTCTAATACATCCCAATATTCATGCCTAAAAGTGGTTTAGCAAAGGAAACAACCAGAGGAACAATCAACCAAATTTTATGAGTTTAGAACAAACATACCCCAAAATTCTCCCCCCTTTTGGCTAGGAGACAAACAGTGACAAAAAAAAAAAAAAAAAAAAAAAAACTATCCAAGAGTAGGAGAAAAAAATACTGTCCAAGAAGTAACTTAGTCAAGGATCGGCCGGTGGGGGATGGGGTTACTGCAACTGAAGCAATGAGATAATCTGAGCAAGCTGAAGAGTAGTCTGTGCGGCAGACTGCTCAAGATGTCCAAGCTGGCCATCAAAGGCATCAAGGTGAGCATCCATGTGATCCAATCGCTGAGTCATGGACTGCTCAAAGCGGCGAAGCTGGCCATGAATGGTCCGGGGATGAACATCCCTTTGTACCAGCTGCCGCTGCATTAATCTCTGCCTCCTTTGCTAGAAGATCCTCATCATCTGTAGAAGAAGGACCCCCTCGAGATAACTCCCCCTTAACGTGAGCCCTACTTTGAGACACGGTTTTCTTAGTAAAGGGTTTAATGGGAGTGGCATACTCATCGTCCTCGAAGACTAGGACCTCAAGTCTAGACAGGAGACGGTTGATCAGACAACCATAGGGTAACCCTAATTTTTTGTTCCCAATAACTGCAATCATCTTGCGAAGGATAAGTATGGCAAGATTTATGGGCAACTGGTGATCAATGCAGTATGTACCCTTGGTCTTGGTTTATTTCGGAGCTATGGGTTGTGACAATGAGATTGGTGCACACAATGAAGTTAAGCAATCTAAACTCAGAAGGAGTTCATTTTGCTTGATTAGAGCCCCTTGAATCCAAGTTCGGGGTGTACCACACAATGCAGTGGCCATCTCATTGAAGTCACAATCGGGGCGAACAAAGAAAGGGAATCGAGAGTTAAAAACTGGGCCAATACCAAGGAGAGAGCGAATAAGGTCCTGGTCAACTACGATTTCCTTAGAGCGAACCCAGGTTTTGATGAAAGGACCTATATCATCAACACCTTCTATGTTACAGTAAAACTCCCTAACCCAATCCAAGTTTTGACGCCCGGGGAAGGAGAGGACAAGGTCACCTCTTAGGGGCTGAAACATGATCGGGATAGACTCAAAGGTGTTTGGCTACTCATGATGCTCTAAATGGACGGTGTGGGATATGTAGGCTTTGCGAAAACTCCTAGCTTTGTGAAAATTCTTGGCTTTTTCCGCGGAGGGGAACCGATTAGAGTTAAACTGAGGACGAGTAGTTGTGGACTTACGACGTTTAAAGGTAGACAAGATGAACCCAAGAACAAAGCCAATACTATCCACACAAAAACCACCCCTCCAAAACCAAGGCAAAACAGTTAGGGCAGAAAGACCATTAGTAACCAAAATCCAATTTAGACAAAATTCAAATAAATAATAGCAATATCCCAAAACAATAGAACCAAATGCCAAAGGAACAAAATGCATAACCCAACAAAGCATAATCCAATCAGAAAAACAATAAAAAAATAGCAATAGATCAAACTCTAAAGTAGAACAACTCAATAGCATTAAAGAGGCACACATGTGAAAAAAAACAAAGACCACGATAGAGACCAAAAACAACATGCTCAATAACACCAAGATAGCATAGAACAAACTTAACATGCTTAAAAAAACTCTGTGGAAGTGTGTGAACAAGTGAAAGAAACATAAAACAACATTGGCCAAGTCCCACATGAAAACCAAAAAAAAACAAAAATCCCAAATTAGACAGCAAGAGAGAGAACCAAACAAACAAAAAAAACAAAAATGGAGTGAGTGATTTACCAAAGGCAAACCAGAGGACAGAAAGGAAAAAGAAAATCACCAACGCACAGTCCAAGCAAGTTGCAATTGAAACCCTAGGCAAGAAGAAGAGAGACAGTCGGAAAAAAGGGGGAAAAAGTGAGCCTGAAAAGATGGGTTGAAGAATTTATATTAGGGTAGCGTAACACTTAAAGCTCGAGTAGACTCATTTACGCGCATCTCATCGGTTGAGCCAAGAATATGGTGCTCGTGCACAAAAAACAAGTTCTTAGAATCTCGCACACCCTGCAAAAGTAGTGGATGATGGAAAAATTTGCTCAAGCGTTATTTTTGCCGCTGGAGTGGGTAAGAAAGAACAACCAAGGCAAAAAAAAAAAAAAAACAGCCTTCTGAGTAGTTTAAAAAAACTTACTTTGTCAAGAGAGACCTGAAAGAAATAGAGGTGAGCACAATAGCAAGATTGTGACACTAAGATGAGATAATCCACAAACCATGAAGCCCGAAAACTTGCAATTTTGACAATATGAAGCACAATATTCATGAGGAAATCAGGTAAACATTAATCAATGAGCATAAGCTACATAGGAATGCACAACTCAAAGACAAACATGAGAGCTCACATAATGAATGTGTGTGTGTGCAATCCTTGATAGGTCACATAGCTAGAGTTAATCCTTGTAGTGATTAGATGGCTGGACCCCTAGCAAAAGAAACTAAAACATCATAGAGAAAAGTCAAACCACTAGAAATCAAGGGTATTTGTTGAGTAAAAGTGGAGACTCTCCCTCAATCAATGAGTCCATTTATTTTTTTTCCCCTCTTTCTTCTTCTCATTAGATTTTTAACTTTTTTTGCTTGTGGGCACTCACGGGTGGCATGCACGCTCAAGATAGAGACCAAACTGGAGAAGTCTGGAATCAATAAGGATGGCCTGGTTAGTATCTCTAAGGTAGCCTTTTCCTAATGTCCGGACTTCAACGAACTGATGGACGAACCGTGAAAGTGAAAAATGATGGTAGATGGTTAAGAGACGTAACATCACCCATGATATGCCAGTATAGGTCAATTCCTCTGAAAATGTATATGAGACACTGTTAGAGGTCCATAGAGAACTTTGATCACTTGTGTGGAAACCCCTACGACAGTTTATCTCAAGGATGTGTATAGAATGAGATAATGAAGTCAATGAGTATGAGCATTTAGAATGAGCTATGAACAAAGAAACATGAAATCTTGCAAGAAGCACGAGAAGTGGCCATATGAGTCTAAATGCAGAGAAGACAGTAATCAATGACAATGAGATTATAGTATCCAAGAACACATAAAACCAATCACTCTCACCACTTAAGTAATAGATAACACCCTAGTGACTGAGCACTACACCCAAGGTCTTTTTAAGGAACTCAAACCCTAGAAGATTAAGGGGTTTTGTAAAAATAATAGCTTTTTGATGCTAGTGGGTACACGTTCAAGAACAACAAGGCTCTCTTCCACTAATTCTCGA
The DNA here is from genome assembly GCA_030407325.1 of Camellia japonica. Taxonomy (NCBI): domain Eukaryota; kingdom Viridiplantae; phylum Streptophyta; class Magnoliopsida; order Ericales; family Theaceae; genus Camellia; species Camellia japonica. The sequence goes on from JAPPVO010000029.1 coordinate 65,049,801, forward strand.
ATGAAATGATGACGAATGTCAATGTGTTTGGTGCAAGAGTGTTGGACAGAATTTTTAGAAATGTTAATAGCACTCGTATTATCACAGAAAAGGATGAGAGTGTTCTAAACTATACCATAATCATGAAGCATTTACTTCATCCACAACATTTGTGCACAACAACTCCCTACAGCAAGGTACTCTACCTCAGCGGTCGAAAGAGAAATGGCATTTTGCTTTTTGCTATGCCAGGCAACCAAATTATTCCCAAGGTAAAAACATCCTTTGGATGTGCTCTTACGATCATCAGCACACCCTGCCCAGTCGGCATTAGAAAAACCAGTGATTTCAGCGATAGTGTTGCTCGTGAACCAAATCCCATAACCCGATGTCCCATTAACATACTTAATGATTCGTTTGATTGTAAGAAGATGAGACTCTTTAGGACAGGCCTGGTACCGGGCACAAACACCTACACTAAATACAATGTCAGGTCGACTGGCTGTAAGGTACAAGAGACTTCTTATCATACTCCTATAAAGGGTAGGATCAACATCAGTACCAGAGGAATCTTTGGAAAGATGAAGACTGGTGCTCATGAGAGTGCGTACATGTTTGGCCGACTCTAAATTGAACTTAGACACAAGATTTTTGGCATACTTGGTCTGAGAGACAGACATACTCGAAGGAGATTGTTTAATTTGAAGACTGAAAAAGTAAGACAACTTCTCCATCATGCTCATTTCAAGCAATCCGAGAACTATGTCACAAGAAAATCAGCAGTGGATCCAAACATAATATCATCAACATAAATCTGAGCAACAAGTATATGAGATTTAATATGTTTCACAAATAAGGTCTTGTTCATACTACCCCTTTGAAAATCATTATCAAGAAGAAAGGTAGTAAGTCTATCATATCAAGCCCGAGGGGCATGTTTCAACCCATACAACGCCTTGTCTAACTTGTAGACATGATGTGGACATTTTGGGTCCTCAAACCCTTTTGGTTGCTCAACATAAGCCTCTTCTTTCAAGTACCCATTTAGGAAGGCACTTTTCACATCCATTTGAAACAATTTGAACCCAAGAAAGCATGCAACACCAAGTAAAATGCGAATAGATTTGAGACGTACAATAGGGGCAAACGTTTCATCATAGTCAACACCCTCTACTTGTGTATAGTCTTGAGCAACCAACCTAGCTTTATTTCTAACCACAGTATCATTCTCATTAGATTTATTTTTAAAGATCCACTTGGTAACTATCACATTCATGCCTCTAAGTCTGGGAACAAGAGTCCAAACTTTGTTACGTTCAAATTGACCTAATTCATCGTGCATTGCATTAACCCAACTATCATCTAGTAAGGCATCTTTACATTCGTAGGTTTAATTAACGAAATATAGCACATGTGAGTTACCTATTCCCGAACTTGTTTTCGGGTTTTCATTTGATCTGAAACACTGCCAATTACTGTTGAACCAGATGGTTCAGTTTTACCCTTGTTGATGGTTTTAACTCTAGACTAGTAGTGAAGGAAGCATCAGAGGTGAACTCTCTTTGTGCACTCTTTGGACTCAGACTTACCATTGAAGTTAGTGCTGGCTCACCTTCTTGAGCTTGACCTAGTGCTACTCCTTGCCTTTGTGGTTTAGTATCCAAGATTGGAGACTCACCTTTTTCTTCCTTATGTATCGTCGGAGTAGAAGAACCTATGTCATCAATAACCACATTGATTGATTCCATTAGAGATAAAGTACGTAGGTTATAGACACGAAAAGCTCTACTAGTGGTTGAATACCTTAGAAAAAAAACCTTAATCACTTCAGGAGTCAAATTTGCCCAAGGGCTCTCTATCTTTGAAAATGTAACATTTACTCCCAAAAGTTTTGAAGTATTTTACATAAGGTTTCAAACCTTTCCAGAATTCATATGGAGTTTGTAAAGTGCCGGGCCTTAAATACGCATGATTCACCACATAAACAGCGGTATTTAAGGCTTCATCCCAAAACTTTGGATGAACTTTCTTGCTAAGGAGCATAACCCTAGCCATCTCTTGAACAACCCTGTTTTTTCTCTCAACAACTCCATTTTGCTGTGGAGTAATAGGTGCAGAAAACTCATGCTTAATATCATGCATATCACAGAAATCCGAAAATGAACTATTTTCAAACTCACGACCATGATCAGTTTGGATTCGTATGATACGCCCAATAGAGACACCCTGTTTATTTTGGATTTTAAGGACTAAGGCTTGGAAAGCATCAAACATATTAGATTTTTCTCTTAAAAAATTAACCCATGAAAAACAAGTGTAATCATCCACAGTTAAAAAAATGTATCTTTTACCTCCAATGCTTTCAGTGCGAGTGGGTCCCATAAGATCTATATGAACCAGTTCAAGAGGATGTTTCGTTGTGAAACTGTTCACCTTTTTATGAGGGGCACGAGTTTGCTTCCCAAGTTGACATGGTCCACACACATGGTTCACATTCTTACCCATTTTTGTTATTCCTCTCACAAGCTCTTTGTTGGTTATCTTGGTTAGGTCCTTGAAATTCATGTGACTTAATCTTTGATGCCATAAGTCAATATTACTTATCCCGGTCGAGCGACAAGTAAGATCATTAGTGGTAATAATCCCATAGCAATTATCAGATGTGTGAACCCAATGTATGACAGTATTTCCTTTCTTATCCAAAATTTCACATTTATTTTTTTGAAAACAATACTTCATGATGGGAATCACACATTTGACTAATGCTCAAAAGATTTGCTTTAAGGCCATCAACAAGAAGGGCATTTTTGAGCTTAGGAAGACCAACCACACTTATAGAGCCCTTGCCAATGACTCTAGAAGTGCCACCATCTCCAAAGGTAGCAATTCCTCCTTCATATTTTTCAAGAGATGTGAAATAGGATTTGTCATCAGACATGTGCCAAGAGCACCAACTATCAAGATACCACATGTGTGAGTCACGTGCTTTCAGTGCAGTGTGAACAACAAAACAAGTTAAGTTACTCTTTCTTACCCATATCTTTCTTGTCTTAGTAGAAACAGGACTGGCAGTCTTGGTAAAAGTCTTGGCATTGTGAACACCCTCAATCTTGGTGTTCTACCTAGACATGTAAGGTTGTCTCATAACCCAAAAAGTATTATAATTTCTACCCTTTTGAGACACCTTACCAAACAACTCAAAACAATAAGGATGAATGTGGCCATACCTACCATAATGATGACAAACAAAAATAGATTTTCCCTCCATTTTGTTGATCTTACCTCCGTTAGGTTGATGAAGAGAGGGAACACCTTGTTGAACCTTCAGCTTTCCTTTTGTTTGAGTCTTGATGTTATGTGATGTGGAGGCCTGTCCCTTTTGAACTATTGTATTACCATAGCCTAGCCCACTTTTGTCACAACTCATCTGTTGAGACCCGAGGATGTCTTCTAGTGTCTTTGACCCTTTGTTCCACATATCAATCGTGGCTCTAGCATCTTGGAGTTCTTCCCCTTTCTAACCGACCATCTCTTCCAATGTAGCTTATGACATTTCAAGAATTTCAATTTTCTCTTTATATGTGACATATATTTTCAGAAGTTCATTCCTTTCGGTCTCACAAGATAAAAATTTTCCACATAGGTCTTGCCTGTCATCGGAGATCTTGATAACGTCTTTATTTGCTGTTGAAATCTCTCCCTTTAGCTTGACATTCTCGCTTTCACATGCTTTGAGCTTGAAAGTCAGTTTGTCACTGATCTTGAACAAGTTCAGAGATTCATTGTAAAGCTTTTCATAAGCTTGTTGTAGATCATCATCATTGATCTCATTATTGTCTTCCGAGGTTTCATTATATTTATCTTCTTTTGGTTTCTCTTTCTCCTTGACCTCATCCAGTCAAGCAACCAAGGCATGAAAGATGGTGGATGGTGGTGATGATGACTCTCATTTTTCATGGAATTGACTCAGAATGTCCTATGCATCTTTGGCCTTTATACAGTGAGCAATTCGTTGTTGTTCTTCTTTAGAAATTACTTCACGGATGATAGTCAGAACTCTTTGATTATCCCAAGTCACTGTATAGACTTTCTTCCGGTTCTTTTTCGATGGACATTCAAGAGCAATATGACCAAACCCTTGACATTCATAACACTTGAGACCTTGCCCCTTCATAGTCTTCTTTTTAGTTTTTGGAGCAACTTTTGGTGGAAAAGTTTTGGGTTTTTCATTACCCTTATCTTTTGAACTAGGGTCCTTGAAATTAGGTTTTTTTTTTTTTAATTTTTTTTTGAACTATTTGGTAAACATAGCCGTCATCTCGGACTTTAGATCAAACTCAATCTCAGGGGTCTTAACAGTCTCATGAGCACTAGTAAATCCACACCATCTTTTTGTTTTTTCTTAGAAATTTGGTGGGTTTCATAAGTCTGAAAGTTTCTAACCAACTGATCAAGCTTGAGGGTATCAACATCCTGAGTCTCCTCAATAGCTGTAACTTTTGATTGGAACCTCTCGGGTAAAGAACTCAAAATTTTTCCAACAACCTTAGCTTCACGGATTTTTTCACTGAGTGTGAAACATGAATTCACAATGTCACTAAGTTTAGCATAAAAATCATCAAACGTCTCATCATCACGCATAAAAAGAGTTTCAAAAGAGGAGGTGAGACGTTAAAGTTTTGACCTTTTAACAGAAGTAGTACCCTCGTGTGAATAGTTTCAAGAATGTCCGAAGCCTCTTTTGCTACCTCACACGTGCAAATACGACGAAACTCTTCAGGTGTAACGGAGCAAAAGAGGGAATTGAGAGCCTTACTGTTCAAACTCGAGTTTTGATAGTCGAATGCGTCTCATTTATCAAGAGGTTAGGGGATATCAACACCATCAATGGTGACAACAAGTTCATTCCACCCATAGATCACACAGTTCCAAACTTCCTCATCAATAGATTTTAAAAACGCTCTCATACGAGCTTTCCAATAAGAATAGTTTATACCATCAAGTAACGGAGGTCTATGGGTCGGGTTACCTTCGTGAATTGAATCTATATCACCAATCACACAAAATCACACTCCTATAGTCTTGATAAAAACAAAGAATAACTTGCTCTGATACTAATTGAAAAAAATCTAAGTGATTCGTGATTAGATCAAGATTTAATTGCACCAATTCTTAAACGATTAAAACTAACAATATAAATCATCTAGCACAAATGAAAGTGATTTAGATTGTCGTTTCAAAAAATAATAAATCGACACAAACGATTTTTCTGTAGAAAAATCACAATTGGAGCACCTCCAATTGTGATTAAAAAACCACAGGCAAAAATGCCACAAATCAATCCACTATAAAAAGGTAGACAAAGTACAAACTTACCAAATAAATTACCCAAACATTGTCAATTTGTCTTCAACAATCTTTATCTCTTTCACTGCAACATTCGTTTCGGAATTGATCAGATTGATGTTGAATCCACAACATCTATTGTCGAATCAACCACTACATACAACATCAAACTCCTTCGAATACTCCACGCTTGAATCTCCGGATTTCACCGAAGAACACTCTTGAAGTCGAATAACCAAACAACTCTTTGATATATACTCGTCAAACCATGAGTATAGTACTCAATCAAACATCAAAGAAAACTAGCAAAATAGCCCTAGAAAAAAACCCTAGAACCCTCAAAGAGGATCTGGAAGCTGTAACCTAAAATCTGACAGAACCGCAGCTTTTTATAAAAAGCAGATCCGCGACCTCCACTCAACGTAGGACTTGCCGCTCGAGCGGCGTCACTTAAACACGTGTGACAAAACAGGGTCGACGCTTGAGCGCTGGAACTTACGCTCAAGCATGAAAATACACCTCCCAGTAGTTTTGCAGACATGCCAAACTTCTGAGAGTATGAAAACTCCGCTTGAGCGCAGATTGTCCCGTTCGAGCGGGAAGACCAAAAAACAGGGAAAAAATACAACTCAATTAAATCAAGTTTGTTCGTGGAATTGGCAACAAGTAGGGACCTAACAGATATATTTTTTGGCTATTAAAGAAGCATTTTACTTAGAGAAAAATAATGAAATTTGAAGAGAAAAATCCGTGTATTTAATATTTATTCTTCGACTGCATTTTCATTATGTTCTTTTACTTACAATCTGATATTCTCTAAGGGTTGTCATTTATTCTTTTTGTTCTTACATTTTCATATCTACTCTTTGAGAGAGAACCATTTTAAAAGAGGACTAAAGTACCTCTAATCTTTATTGATTGTTTTGTGAGAGAATTTTATAAAGGTGAGGCATTTATTTGTTGAGTGAGGCTCAATAGATAAATAAGACCTATGTAAAATTCACAAGCTTGGTGAAACTTTGGTGATGCTTTCAATTGATTGATAGTAAAGAAATTCTTCACAAGGATCCTTGAGGAGTAGACGGAAACTCGATATGCCAAACCACTATAAATCTCTATATTTGCTCTTCTTTTCCTATCTCTTTTATATTGATTATTATTACTATGTTTTTTACTTGTTGAAATTTGAATATTTTGATTATTTTAATTAATATTATGAAATTATTTTTATTTACTCGATTCACCCCCCTCTTGGGTTGCCTACGTAGATAACAATAGGTATTAGAGCCTAGATTCTAGCTTTCGTGATTAAACTGTCTTAGAGTAGATTATGGCAACTCCTAGTTTACATTTCTTGAGAGACAAACTTCTAACAAACCATCCTTGTTTAGTGGTACAAATTTATGTTTTCCATGACCATTCATGTTCAATCTACCAATTATGAAAGTTGGAAAATAATTTGAAATGGTCCCGAAATTTTGACTAAAATCATAGATGGCAAAGGTCCCAAAGCCTGAAACTAAATGGACTGAAGCCGATACAAAAAGTATTTAAGCTAATGCTAAAGCCATAAATGTATTGTATTGTGCATTAGATGCTAATGAGTTTAATAGAATTTCCATCTGTATAAAGGCCCAAAATAATAGTAACAACCAGTCTCATGATAATCAAAAGAAAACGTAACATGCGAAATAATAATATTTCATTTATCTTCTTTTACCATACAAAAGATGATATATGCGAGTATACATTCATAAATCATAGATCTTGAATCTATAGCATATGCCATACATGATCGAACTGAAATAAAAGGTTATCTAGATAAGTTAATGCCCTAATGGCTACATCTTTCCAAGACAATGCTTAGGCACAACAAAAGTGAGTTCAACTCAATACAGTTAAAGCCCAAGCTTGTACAAAAATAATTACATCAAAAGAAACAAAATAAGCTCTTGGCTCCAAGTCCTCCCAAGCTAGTCCTTGGTGGAGGTATATGATCAGCACCTGAAAGTTGTTTTCCACATAGGGTGAGCTAAAGCCTAGTAGAGATGCTTTAACACAATGTATGGAACTTAGCAAAGTTATAAGGTGAATGCACCTGCATGTTATTTGTCAAACATCATGCTTTTCCATCTTAAAACAATGCAATGCCGTTATTAATATATTTCAATTCATGAAAATACACTTTTATATCAAAAAATAGGGCAATTGATACAAAACACTAAGAATCTCTAGGCACGTGTCTACCAGTAAACTATACAAGTAGCACCAAAGCCATTTTACCGGTACTATCCGGAAGGATCAACATCTAACTGCGCGTGTTTCTGGGCATTCACCAACGACACACAGGCCAACAATATAAACCATAACCATACCCCTTAACTAGATTTACCAAGGCATATACCATTTTTTTCACAAAAATAATACATTTTCAATGTTCAAGTATGAAACAATGCTCGATGCATGATGTATAAGAAATTAGTTTCAATTTAATCTAATCCTCATACAATTTCTACAACAATCAAAGCTATCCTCTATCGATAGTTCAAAATAGATATTTCTACTCAACAGATAATTTTTCCAACAATAGATAAAATCTTAAAATTTCAAAATAAGAGTGATAATAAATATCAAACTCTGCTCTCATCATAAACAGATACCCTTTTTCATATCCTTTCAAAATCCAAAACTATTTCCTTTTCTTTTATAAACCAACATCACTGATTTTTCAATAAAACCTTCTTTATTTTCAAAATCATATTTGAAGAAGGCATTTCCAACAAAATCCAACAATATTTACACATCCATAATCCTTCTCAAGAATTTATTTGACAAACCCCTCTTTTACTTTTCAACATCAAACCCTAGGTTTAACCTAAAACCCCAAAATCACTAAACATTTTTCAAAAAGCAAATAACTAAGCTAAGAATCATACGAGAGGTTGAAGAAATCCCTACCTTAAATCTAAAAGATGAAGAAAACAAGGGTTGAAGCTTGATGGAGCCAAAAACGAGATCCTCTCCGATTAGAATGAAACCTTCGATGAGCTCTACGTTTTTCTCCAAAGAGCTAAGGTGAAGAAATCAATAGGTGAGGGTGTATTTGGGATTTTAAGGCAAGAAATAGAGATAGAGAGAGAGTGTGGAGAAATTAGGGTTTGGAAGGTTTTAGAGAGAGAGAGAGAGGGGAATGAAAAGTGATTGAAATGCCCATTTTCCATAACTAATATACGCGCATACTGCTTGAGTGACCAAAACACCGATTGAGCGTAAGAGACAATAAGTGACACTGCTTAAGTGACCAAAACACCGTTTAAGCACACGATGACCCCATTCCAGAAGTATTACAATCTGAAGAAGACCACTTGAGCGCAAGAAATACCACTTTAGCGAAGATACCATACTCTCAAAACTTTTTGCAGACCTGCAAAAGACTGGGAGATGTCAAAGACAGCTCGAGTGACCAAAACACCGCTTGAGTGAACAAGCAGAAAACAAACACGACCAACAACTCAACAACTCCCAACCTATTTCAAGCACGACCAATAACTTAACTCGACTACTAACAAGACGACAAAGGATATGAACAACAATTAAAGTACCAAATCCTGAATCTAAGAGTATTAAATGGGTCAGGTCCAAACTGGAACCGTTATATGTAAGATAGCAAGAGAAATTTGGAATAAACTTATAGTGACTCATGAGGGAACAAACCAAGTTAAAGATCTAAAATAAGCTTGTTAGTTCATAATTATAAACTTTTCAAAATGAAACTTGAGAAACCATTACTCAAATGTTTACTTGTTTTACCAATATTATAAATGGTTTAAAGTCTCTTGGTAAAACATATACTAATGCTGAGGTTGTAATAAAAGTGCCTAGGTCATTGCCTAAAAGTTGGGAGACAAAAGTCATTGCTATCACGGATGCAAATGACTCATCAAAGCTAAGTCTAGATGAGCTGTTGGGATCTCTTTTAACACATGAGATCACCATGCAACCAGGGATGAAGAAGAACATAACAAGAAAAAGAAAGTAATAGCTTTCAAATCCATTACAAGAAGGTTCGGGAAATTTATAAAAAAAGATACAAAGAGGAAGAAAATTCTTCAGAAAAGATTTCAGCAAAGGAGAGTACGAAAAGATAAACTTTACAAAAGGAGAAAACAATAAAAAGTCTAAGATTACTTGTTATGAATGCAACAAGTCGGACACATTAAGGCTGAGTGTCCTGAAATCAAGAAACAATTCAAGAAAAAGAAAAGAAGAGCCATGATTGCTGCATGGGGAGATAGTGATGCAAGCAAAGAAAATGACTACAACAACAATGAAATTACTAATCTATGTTTGATGTCATTTGGAGATGACAATGAGATAAACAATGAATCTTACTCTTGTGATGAATTACAATCCGCATTTGAAGATTTGCATGATGAGTTTAGAAAACTTGGCATTAAAAACATTGCTCTTTAAAAGGTGATTTCAAACTTAACAAAGGAAAATGATCTTTTATCAAATAAAATTGAAGTTTTAGAAAAAGAATCTTTGAAAATAAAAGAAGAAAATGAAGCTTTAAGGTCAAAAGAATCTCCCATTTTGAAAAATGAAATAAATGATGTGAAAATCGAAAAATGATTATTTGAAAAAGGAGAAAGTTGTTTTGAATGAAAACATAGAATATTTGAAAAACATTCTTTCGAAATTCACTCAAGAAAGAGATATTTGGATAAACTTCTTAAAAGTCAAAATTGTACATTTGGAAGAGCTGAAATCAGATTTAAACCTTTTACAAAAGCAGATACTTTCAAAAATACTTTTGTACATGTATCATTTAGGCATTCACAACTCACATGTCATTTTTATAGTGGAAAAGGTCATATCTCACCTTCTTGTCCAATTAAAAGAAATCATTTCGCAAGAATTAAAAAGATATGGATTCCTAAAGATACTTCAAATGTGTTACACTCTACTCTTACGGACCCAAAAAGAATGGGTACCAAAAACCAATGTAAATCTAAATTTTGCAGGTATGCTTCAAGACAAAATCCAGCAACGATAGATAGTATCTCGATAGGGCATATTTGAGGCACATGATAGGAAATAAAGCCATGTTTGCCACATTTCAATAAAACGATGGTGGTTACGTAACTTTTGACAACAATAGTAAAGGAAAAATCATTGGTATAGATAGCATTGATAAAAATCCTTCTCCTATTATAGAAAATGTTTTATTTGTTAAAGGTTTAAAACATAGCTTGCTTAGTATTAGTCAATTATCTGATAAAAGTAATAGAGTTATCTTTTAGAAAACTCATTGCACAATTGAGAACATCAAAGATAATAAATCTTTGTTTGTAGGACATAGACATGAGAATGTATATGTGTTTGATTTGCATAACTTGCCTTCTCATTTTGATGTTAATTTTTTCTCTACTATAAATGAAACTGGTTGGTTATGGCATATAAGATTAGGACATGTTCATTTGGATTTAATATCAAAACTTTTGAAAACTGAGTTAGTTATTGGTTTGCCTAAAATTAGTTTTGAAAAAGATAAACTTTGTGATGCTTGTGAACTCAAAAAACAAACAAAAATTTCTTTCAAATCCAAAAATGTAGTTTCAACTACTGGACCCTTACAACTCTTGCATATTGATCTTTTTGGACCATCTAGAACCTTAAGTTTAGGAGGTAAATCATATGCTCTTGTTTGTGTTGATGATTATACTAGATATACGTAGGTGTTATTTTTAGCAAACAAAAATAAAGCTTTTTATGTTTTCTCAAAACTATATAAAAGAATTCAAAATGAAAAAAGTCTTAATATTTGTAGTGTTAGAAGTGATTGTGGTATAGAGTTTGATAATAATGATTTTATTATGTTTTGTGATGACCTACAAATAGGTAATAATTTCTCAGCTCCTAGGACTCCTCAACAAAACGGTGTGGTTGAAAGAAAAAATAGAACTTTTGAAGAAATAGTCCATACTATGCTTTGTGAGAATAATTCACCTAGATATTTTAGGGCTGAAGCCATTAACACTACATGTTGTATTGTAAATCATACCATGATTAGACCTATTCTTAAGAAAATCCCTTGTGAACTTTGAAAGGAAAGAAGCCTAATGTTAGTCATTTGCGTGCTTTTGGGTGTAAATGTTTTGTGTTAAATAACAATAAAGATAATTTAGAAAAATTTGACGCTAAATCAGATGAAGTTGTATTTCTTGGTTATTGAAATTCTAATAAAGCTTATAGAGTATTCCATAAAAAAAGTTCACTTGTTGAAGAATCTGTACAAGTTGATTTTGAAGAATCTAACAACCATGTTTCTGAGAATCTTATGAGTAATGATATTGTAGAAACTAATCCAAGAATGGAGAACATTTACATAACAAAAAACAAGAAAAATCTATCTCACGAACACAAAGAAGAAATCACAATGGAGAATCTTGAAAAAGAATATGCTCGTCTAGAAAGCAAATCAAATCTACCAAAAGAATAGAAGTATGTCCATGGCCACCCTAAAGACCTTATCATAGATGATGCGGTGGAAGGTATAAAAACTCATTCGTTTATTAGAAATGTTTGTGGTAATTTGGCATTTGTTTCGTAAATTGAACCAAAATCGTTTTTGGAAGCTGGAAATAATGAAAACTAGATTTTAGTAATTCAAGAAGAATTAAATCAGTTTAAAAGAAATGAAGTTTGGTTTTTGACCTTCGGCTAAGGATCATCCCATTTTTGGTACAAAATGGGTTTTCGAAATAAAATGGATGAATTTAGAGCTGTTACTAAAAACAAAGCAAGATTGGTAGCCCAATGCTATAACCAAGAAGATGGTATTGATTTTGATGAAACTTTTGTAGCGGTTGCTAGACTCAAAGCTATTAGAATGTTACATACTTTTCCTTACTTTAAAAATTTTAAATTGTATCAAATGGATGTTAAAAGTGCTTTCTTAAATGGGTACATTTTGAATGATGTTTATGTTGAAAAATCTCCTAGTTTTGAAAATTATAAACACCTGGATCATGTTTTTAAACTTTCAAAGCTTTATATAGGTTAAAACAAGCTTCTAGAGCATGGCATGAAAGATTAAGTGATTTTCTACTTAACAAAGGTTTTTCTTGAGGAAAATTAGATACAACTCTTTTTATAAAAACCAAAAGTAAGGATATGCTAATTGTTCAAATTTATGTCGATGGCATTATTTTCGGTGCTACGAATGAAAATTTGTGCAAAGAGTTTGCTAAGGATATGCAGGGTGAATTTGAAATGAGTATAATGGGGGAGTTAAATTACTTCATTGGACTACAAATTAAACAAACCAAGAATGGGATACATTTAAATAAAGTGAAATACATCAAGGATTTACTCAAAATGTTTGAAATGGAATCATCAAAGCCTGTAGCAACTCCAATGAGCACATCAATCAAAATCAACAAAGATGAGCAAGGTGAACCGGTAGATGAAAAGAAATATCGAGGTATAATTGGTTCTTGACATAATGTTTAGTGTATATATGTGTGCATATTTTCAATCCGTACACACATTATTGCAATCAAACATATTTTCAAATATGTTGTTGGCACTCCAAATTTCGGTTTACACTATCCTAGGGAACCACTTTTGAACTTTTTGGTTACTCAAATGTTGGCTTTATGAGATGTAGACTTGACCATAAAACATTAGTGGCACTTGTCACTTTCTTGGACAATCACTCACTTCATGGTTTTGCAAGAAACCAAACTCAGTGGCTCTGTCAACCACTGAAGCAGAATATATTGTAGCAGCTGGTTGTTGTGCACAATTGCTTTGAATGAAACAATAATTCCAAAATTTTAGACTTCACTATGATTAAATTTCTATAAAATATAACACCACAAGTGTCATTAACCTTTCTAAAAATCCTATTAAGCACTCACACACTAAACACATTGAAATAAAGTATCATTTTCTAAGAGATCATCGAATTTGTGTCTACACATCGTCAATTAGCTGATATATTTACCAAGCCTCTTAATGAAGAACAATTTTGTTATATTAGAACTGAATTTAGTATGATGAATACTCCTATATGATGCTTATACTGTGGTTTTTTTTTTTTTTTTTGTAAAAAAAGTGCTTAAAAATATTTTTTGTGGCTTTACAAACCTTTAGGGTTCACACCAAAGCCTTAACTCTCTCTCTCTCTCTCTCTCTTCTCTGGGCCATTTCCATCGGCTATCTTGTTGATTTTGGCTATATTTTTATTTTACACTATGTTAAGTCTCACATATATGTTATACTATTTGCTATATTTTGAAAAATCTGAAAATTTGATCGTGCACTTCTTGTCAAATGCATGACTTGATATGATTACATTTTATAAAATGCATGAATATGAATGACTTGTATTATGATTGATAATTTTTTTTAAGTCATAACAGAAATGGAGTAGTGGTAATCTTAAAATAAAAATAAACTCTAATAGTTTTATGTGTTCATTTTTATATATATATAAATCCTCTCTTTTTCTCACTCTCTGTTTTTCTCTCTCATTCGCTCTCACTCCCTTCAATTCTTCAATACCACCTCAATCACCACCATCATCCATCCAAAGCCATCTCCGATCCACACAAAGTCCATTAGATATCTTCACCATCATCACAAATCTTCACCATTGTCGCCGATCTTCAACTTCATCATCAATCCTCTCATCCGCCAGCATTGCTAAATTTGTTTTTGCAATGTGTAATGTTTCTTTTATGCTTGTTTTTGCGATAATTTTTTCTTTCTTTTATACGAACTGTTTCTACTTGGTATGAAGTAATTGGTTTCATTTGTCTTTTCTCTTTTTTTGCTAATGCACTTACTGTAGTTGTGTCAAGCTGGATCTTCATGGCCCTTAATATTATAAATTGATAATATGTTTCTTTAAATTTATATCATATGTATAATTTTTTTATGTATTACTTCAGGGGGAGACTCCAATTATGTAATATTTTGAGATTGAAACAGACAAGGAAGCACACTCTCAGGGAGAGTTTTTATATTCATTACAATTACCAAATACACTAGGACTCTCAGTTACTAGAATAGCGTATGAATGAACTATGAGTAACTCTTCATTTGCCTGATTCTCAAGCACCTCATTTAAGTCAGAACCATTGATGGACTAGGTAAGGAACGATATGATTGTGAACAAATTGATTTTTTTTTTTACTAAGAACACTTGAAGGATTAGTATCTCTGTGCATCATCCTTGCCACTTTTTATACACACCATTGATACAATAATTGATGCATATTTGCTCAAATCTTTTGTTAGTCAACATCTTCGGTGCCACTGCATCATTTTTTTTTGCCAACGGGGGAGAAATAAGAAAAATTATTACATTTTTTGTCAAATCAGATTATTTGGAAATTTGATCAAATTTGTTTATATGATTTTCATTTTAGGCACTAAAAATTCTCATTCTCTTTAAATAATCCGTATAATAATCTTTTATTTTGATGATGTTAAAGGAGGAGAGGAAATATTATTATATATGAATTTTTTGAAAAATAATCTATCACAAAGGGGGAGAAAATATAATGCAAATAAATGCATGTATTATGATTGTTGAATATTTTTATGTTGCATTTATTCATGTGAAATTTTATGTGAAATTCATGCATGTATTGTTGTCATTAAAAATGGGGAGATAGTTAATCATATTATTTGATTATGATGATGTCTAAAATATATTAAATATATTATGATTTTATATGATACATATTTTATATCATTTGACACAAAATATTATTTGCTTTACTACATGCTTGTATATATGATGCATTCAAATATAAATATTATTTAAATAAAATTTTATGTGCTTCATATATTTTAATAGAAAAGTTACTCTGCAAATAGTATTTCACTATTTATCGAAAATGACCTTTGACCTATAATTTCAAATTTTACAATTAATGGAAAGCGACCTTTGGTCTATACTTTCAAACTTTTGCCTGCAAATTTGAAAGAGAAAAAGCTATAGCGGTGTGCTTGAGCTGCAAAAACTGTCTTCTCCGCATGAAGCTTCTCCACGTAATTGAGTTGTCAGGAGCGTCTCCCTCCTTCAATGGATATATTTTTTTGGCTATAAAAGAAGCATTTTTCTTAGAGAAAAATAATGAATTTGAAGAGAAAAATCTGAGTATTCAATCTTTATTCTTCGACTACATTTTTACTATGTTCTTTCACTTCTATATACGATATTCTCTAAATGTTGTCATTTATTCTCTTTGTTTTTACACTTTCATATCTACATTTTGAGAGATAACCATTGTAAAAGAGGGCTAAAGTACCTCAAATCTTTATTGATTGTTTTGTGAGAGAATTTTGTAAAAGTGAGGCATTAATTGTTGAGTGAAGCTCAACAGATAAAGTAAGACTTATATAAAATCCACAAGCTTGGTGAAGCTTTGTTCATGTATTGAATTGATTGATAGTGAAGAAATTTTTGAGGATGATCCTTCAAGAGTGGACGTAAGCTCAACGTACTGAACCACTAAATCTCTATGTTTGCTCTTCTCTCCCTATCTCTTTTATATTGATTATTATTGCTCTATTTTTAACTTGTTGAAATTCAAATATTTTGATTATTATAATTAATATTGTGAAATTATTTTTATTTACCTAATTCACCTTCTCTTGGGTTGCCTACTTGGGATAACAGTCATGTAATACAATTATGAATTATCATGCATAAAGCGATGGTTAAATCCTATTCAAACACAAGGGGTGTAATTTTGGCCTAGCCTAGTCCTTCCGGGCCCAGGCTTAGGCTAGCCCACCCTCTGGCCTCACGTTAAGGGTGAGCAAGTAAATTGAAAAATTTGCAATTTGAACTGGTCCAATCCAATCCGATAGGTTTGGCTTGGTTTGAAAAATTAGCAATCTATTGTTTATAGAGCGGTTTCAAATTATGATACACGGTTCTAGATTGGATATGATTTAGACCGTTTCCTATCCCACCTTACCATTATACCATACACCCTACTGCATATAATCCAACCTTTTGTAGATATTTTATTATGTATTTATAATTATATATATTTGTATATGATGGTGAGCATCGTAATATAGAGTGATGATGTCCTTTTTTCCAGATTTATCTTTATTCTTTGTAGTGCTTAAAATGTGTACAAGTTTGATTAATATTACAAGTTGATTTCCAACATGATCTTTATTTGTTGGTGATGTCCTTCATGTTGTTGCTATGTTGTACTGTTGTTTTTGTTGCTTTTTTTTTTTTTTGCTAGATGTTGAACTTATGCTTATTTGTCAGATGATGAACTTATATTGATTTGCTACATGTTTAATGTTTTTAAAACAATGTTATATGATTTTTATTGTATGAAATCATGGTTTCAAATTGGACCGATCCGTGTTTAAATGGTTTGGTTCAAATTGGTTCCATGGTTTAAATAGTTTAGATCGATTTTAATTTTTATGGAACTGTAGTCCTTGATCCTGATTTCATCCCAAACTGATCTGATCTGAACCATGCTCATCCTTACCTCGCAGGTTCCTGCCAAAAATCTGGTCGAGCCAGGCCGACCCACTTTATGAAATCTCAGCCTAGGCTCAAGCCTAGGCCCTAGGGAAATTTGGGCCTTGGGCTTGGGTCGCGCCCAAAAGTTTTTTTATTTTCTTTTTTTATCAAAATAGCTTAAAAACAACGTTAGTCCTTGGATGGGCCAAACGGGCCAGGCCTTGAATCGAGCCTTGGAGTGGGCCTGGATTGGCCTGGCGAGCTGGGCTTCGGACGAGATAAACGAGCTGGTTCAAAAAGTATACAGCCCAAGCCTAGGCCTAAGGGTTCAGACTCAGGCCTGGCCTGGTTTGGTCCGGCCACGGGCCATTTTTACACCCCTAGTCAAACACAACAATAGTATTATACGTGGCGTATAATGTATTATCAAAATAGATCTTATCGTTATGGAAAATCCAAACAATTAAAGATTGTATGGTGTAAGAGTTCTGGATCAATCATGTTATTTGCTAGCCAAGATACCTGATTATTATAAATAGACCTATCTCATGGGTTAAGGCATACAATTTTCTCTATGTAATTTGTCAATTAAATATTTTCAAAATATATTGAAGGATTAACTTGGATGTTGGAGTGTCACTAGCCGTTCATCGGTTGGGGCACTAACAATATTTACTTTTGTAAATGAAAATCAAGTGGTAATTCTGATCATCTTTTTCATTGAATTTTTTCATCATCAAGTATATATATATATTTTTATATGTCGGTTCATATTATATTTAATCATGAGAGAAGTTATACTTTGTTCAATTAGAGTAAACTACAGAAAATGGTTTCTCTTTACTAAAATGGTGGATTGCAGAGGTACTGTTGGAGCTCATCACGGATTCTATTTTGACGATCTAAACCATCTTTTTTTTGTAGGGTTATGTATATATATATTTTATATTTAGAGCTATGTAATTTATTATATGTATATGTATTTTTTTTTAAATGAGTTCTCTACTTAAAAAATTATATTTTTCATTCATTTTTTTGAAAACAAATATAATGAAATCAAATAATTATAAATATCAAATCAATATATATTTTTCATGAATGATCCATGCACAAATTCTACGAAATGAACGGGTGAAATCGTTAGAGTGACACTCATAATATACTATACAGACTCCAATAACACCTCGCAAGTTCACTATTGTACTAGAGAAAATCCAGTCTCATACAAAAATATATTATGGAATAAAGAGTCTGAGATTATTTTTGACCATTATACCGTCGCAGTGATATTGTTAAGGAAAAATATTACTTCACTGATATTTGTAAAAAATAATTATAAATTAGTCATAAATTTTATAAATATTAATAATTAAAATCTTGAATTTTTTCATGAATTGATAATTATCTTTTCAAACCACCATTAATTGTTTTAGCTTTATATATATATATATATTTGGTAGCTACATGTTTTTTTTTTTTGGTTGCTACATGTTATATGATTAAAGTGTTATTTATTTTAAGTATTTTATTTCAATATTAGTTTGATTTTAAAATTTATTTTTACAGAGAGGTGATTTTGAGACAAATAAAAATATTATAGAACTCAATTTTTAGACAATTTTTGGTTTATATTTTTCCTCCACTAATCAAACCCATTCTTTTTTTTAATAGATGTGAATTTCATTCAATTTTTTTTCCAGCTAAACCCATTCAACTAATCAAACCCATTCACAGGAATTGGGATTGGTGTTGTGCCAAGCACCTGTAACACTTGTGTCCTTTGAACTTTTGAAAATATAGTAAATGTAATTAATTGTGTTATTGGGATCATTGAGATTGATGTATCATTGTTTTGGATTGTTAAATTTGATATAAACTTGTTAGAATTGTTCTTTCGCACTTAAAGTTGTTCGAAAGTGTTTTAAGAATCCACAAACTCTATTCTGGATGTCGACACCAGCTCTAGAAGGGTTGACACCACCTCATCTTTCTTTTCTTCATTTTGATTATGTTTTATGAGGTCGACACCACCTACTCTGGGTGTTGACACGACCTGATCCTTTTTATTTTTGTTTCATTGCTACTTTTTGGGGTCGACACCAGGGCCTTTGGATGTTGACACCCTGTTTGGTGTAGAATTAAACAAAACACATCGTTTCTTGGGATCGACACCTCTCTTCTTGGTGTCTACACCTGCCAGAAACCCAGAATTTCTATTTCAGCGAGTTTGGTCTTTTTCTTTTGGACTTTGTGACTTTTCCTTGGTTGACTTTAGGACTTATACCCTACTTTTGACCTAGACTATAAATAGAACCTCACCCACTCTTTCCTTCTTCACCTTACTTTTTTTTTCTCTCTCTCATTTTCCCTCTCTAAACTGTGAAGCCTGCTATCTCTCTCTAAACTTAACTTTTTCACTTTAAGCTTTAAATCTACTCATTTCGAGTCATATTTTTGCCTAGCACCTTTGGAGTAAAGTGTAGAGCTTGTCAAGAGCTTGCTTCTAATCTGAACAAATCCCCATTCCGTCCCTGTCAACTATTGGAAAATTTTTTTCTTCATCTTCCTTCTTGCTTTGAGGTGGGGATCCTCTTGATGATTTGTATGCTATTTAACTTGGTTATGTATTATTTTGATAACTTGGGCTTTCAAAAAGTTAGGGTTTTGGTTAATCTATTTGTTAGTGCATAAAAAGGGGATTTCTCATGGGCTTTGCTTGTTGTTCAACTTAAACCTCACTTGTTGCTTTGTGAGATGGTTTTTGAGAAGAAAATTGAGTTTGGTGATAAAGTCCTTCTCTTTTTATAAAAACCTTTGAGATGTGGTGGTTTTGGAAAAACCTTGATGATTTTGGAAATCTTAATAATGTGTTGGATAAAATTATAGTTGATATCCATTAATTTTGTATTAGAGATAACTATTTTGGCTATCAGTGGATGATAGCATTGTCGTGTGATAGAAAGTGCATGTGATTTAGACAATTGAATTATTTACAAATCATGCATCTCATTTATCATATCATGGATATTGAACCTAATGCTTTGTACTTTGGTAATGTGTTATATTGAGAACACTTACATTGTTTTTGAGAAAAAGGGATAAATGACGTGGTGAATCCATGTAAGGGATATGGTTATGGATAATTAATTTGGTTATAGGCCCATGGTGAAAGTCTGAAAACCTGTGTGGTCAGGTGCCAATTCCTTTCGGTTAGGAATCAGTAAAATAGCTTTTGATAGTGTTTTTATCGCCAACTTGCAAGCACTAGCTGTAGACACCCCATTTTTGACCGTCCTCAAGACTTGGACGTCACCGCTTGAACACTCGGTGATTATCCATGATTGTGTTCGTCTTGGGTTCCCGGAAGCCTTGGCTGCGCGCCTTGTCTCAGGACCTCTTGACTCGACTGTTTGTGTTTGGTCTTGCACCAAACACTTGTGTTGTTGCCTTGAAGGGTAGGGAGTGGCTTATTGGCCACCCCTACATCCCACCGGCCCCTCCCTTGCATCACCGGCCGTTTATGGGTACCACCGGCCATGGTTTCTTAACACAAATGGCCGATCGGCACTATATTTGGCCGACCGGCACTTTATTTTGCCGACGACCTCTTTTGCCGGCCGGTGTGACTCCTTTGCACCCTTGAGGCATGGTGCATGCCAGCTGTGCCAGCTGGAATGCACCATCACTCCTCCCCGTGCGGTTTGTGGCTGGTTTGAGCCCTTGACCCCCTAATTCCTTCTAGAAGGATGACCCTTTGGCCAAGCTTCTTGGGGAAGCTTGGCCAGCTGTCTTAGCTTCTCCAAGAAGCCAAGACCCCTTTGCACCCTTTGACCCTTTCTCTTTAGCTTAGCCATTAAGTTTCTTGGCTTTGTTTTGCCTATATAAGCATCATGCCTCTCCCTTTGCAAAGGGTTAGCCATTTTTGAACAAAAAAACCAGAGCTTTTGTATCTATATATCTGTCATATATCTCCTCTCTCTAGATTTTCCCTCTCTCTCCTCTTTTGTGTGTGTTTCTAGGCCTAAAAGGGTGTTTTTACCTTACATTTGCACTAATACACACACCATTACACCTTGCTCTGAGATTGAGAGGCTTGGAGGGTTGACTCTTGAGCTTTTGGACTGATTTTGATCAATAGAAGGTGGCTGGATCATCTGTTCTTCAAGGGTTCTTCAAGGGTAAACATTTTACTTTAGTTTCCCCAAACTTGCACTAGATTTCTACCTGTCTTGTATGCTGATTTGGGTCTTGTGTATAACATAAAAAAGTCTTATATTTTCGTGCTTAAGAACTTCCATTGAGGTCATTTTGTGGTTTGAGTTCAAACTCACCCTCTTAGGCCTTATTTGGCCCCTTTTGGTGCTTCCTTTGTGAGACTTTGTTTGCTTGAGTGTTTGGTTCCTTTTACCACTGAAATCCAGTGGATTTTTAGGGGTAAAGGAGAGGGTTTGAAGTCTTGTATAGGGGAGGGACACCCCTCTCCCCTTTGTCCTTCTTTACCTTGGTTTTTGGCTTTAAAAGGCAACATGCATGCTTGCTTGTTTTTGGCTTCATTTCAGAGTTTTTTTGGGTGTTTTGGATCATGTTATATCTCTGTTTTTGTTTGAATTTGTACCCCCTAGCATGCATCTTATACTTGCTTTGCAATGCTCAACTTTGCCTAGAAATGTGCCATGTGTTTAACCTTGTATATCCTCATGTTTTAGCTTAGCTTATTGGAGCTTTTGGTCATGATTTGCCATGCTTTAGGTCTGTTGGCCATTGATTTTGCCATGTTTGGCATGCTTGACGAAGTTGCTTTGCATTATGGCTTGTAAGCCTTGAGTATGTGATCCATGAGTATACATTGGTTAGGCTATTTAGGTGATTTGGAGTCATCTAACATGCTATTTCAGTCCCTATGCCATGCTTATATGTCTCCATTTGTCATGTCTTTCATGCTTTGAAATATTGGTCTCTTGTGCTTTGAAATGGACATTGTACATGCTTGCATGTTTAAGGCATTTGGGTTGCCATATCATTGGACTTTGGGGTGTGTTTTGATGCCATGAAGCTCTATTTTTGGCCTAATAATCCATGCCATGAGTGGTCTTGGAAGTGGTAGTTGAATGCTCCCTTTTGTGCCTTAATCTTGAGCCCATTGATTTATATGCTTGTTGAGCATTTTGTCCATGGTTTTAGGCACTTTTGGCCACTGTTTTGGGGTGGATTGAGGTCTACCCCTTTATGGTTTAAGCCCATCATTGCATACTTGTCTCATGTTCCTTGCATGATTGCTTCACTAGGTGTTATAGCATGATGATCCTATCGCTTAGATTGTCCTTGTTTGCATTACATTTGTATCTTGCATGTTTAGCATTACATACTTGCCATGATAGGTTGCATTGCATTTGACATGCCTTGCTTCTTAGCCTTAGGATGCATTGTTGAGCCATGTTTGCATAACATGCATTGCATTGCTTAGTTTGGGGTGTCAAACCAAGTGTGAGAGATGAGAGGTGTTTGTATTTTAAGTGACAAAAACACATCTCAATTCTCATGTCACTGAGGCCCTTGACTTTGACATGATAGGGTCTTGTCCCCATTTGTGTGTTGCATACATTTCCATTGAGTTGCAATCTTGGTCTCTTAGGCCATCATGCATCAAAATGCATAATTGGTGGCCCAAGGACCAAGGCCATGCTTCCTTGAGTCCCATACATGATAGGAAACATGGCCATGCTTACACGTGCCCAAAATTCCATGCCATACACTGTCTGTCCTTGTTGCTGTCAAAAAACTGTCTTCTGCAGGAATTTTCTGCCGACCGGCAATATAGAGTGCCGACCGGCCATTGGTGTGTGGCCGATGACCTCGTGAGCAGCCGATGGACATTTTACATGGCCGGTGGCCATTTCATCCAGCCGATGGTGTGAAGCAGTGTGCATAGAAGGTACCCTGGGACTTTGGCAGTCTTTGGAGAGGCAGGACAGTGAAAACAGAGGAGGCAGTGGTATGGTGCGGGTTTTCCGGGCAAGACGGATCGAGCATGCATCATTCGCGCATCCCGAGGCAGGGCTGAGGCCACCTTCTTTACATTTAATTTGTTAATTAATTAGATGCTATGTAATAATTAATTTAGTATCATTTGTTCGGACTGTAATATTTATTTGGTCCCTCCGGACGAGGGCGAATGTGTAATAAGTGTGGGTGCGTGTGTGCATGCCTTCCAACCCCCACTTCTTTTTCCCTTTTATTTACCTGCTTTGATGGTAGATTAGGGCATGTTTAAAATTAGCATACCTTATGCTATGCATGCGTGCATCCATACATTTGTCTTGCATGCACCGGGCTCGGCGCATCATGCTAACTGCATTTGTACTTCAATTCCAAATTGAATACGTGCATCAATTGATTGCACTCCACATGTCATGTTTAGGTTAGCCGAGCCTGCCCTAATAGCATCTGTATGTGTTGCATTAGTCAATTTGACATGAACTAGGACCATGCATGTTCACTAACTAGTTTATTGTTTTGGCGCGGAGTACGATGTAAGTATTTTCATGCTTTAGCATACCGCATGCGTGTGAGTGCTATCATGACAGCATGCTTACCATGTGGCTAGATGCTTATGTGATAAACTGTTTGATTGCCTGTGGGTGAAGTTGGATTGTTTGAGTTGGAAAAACCGTTGAAATCCGTATTTTAGCCTACTTGCGAGTAGCAAATTCCAAAGCGTTTTCCAAACAAACGGATATGCAATGTTTTATTCCAAATTAGGCGATCTAGTCTATACTTGTTTGCTGTGTGCATAACATAGTAATTCTAGGCTAATAACCGGACTAAGAACACATAACGTTTTCAAAATCGGATATCATGGTTAGTAGAGGCCGGTCTTCGGACCGGGCGAAAGGGGGTGCTCATAGCTGACCTTCCCCAATCGTACCCAAGTTCCCGAGCCGAGGCAACTTTGGTGATGACGGACACGTGGCCTTTGGCACCGAGTTAGGGTTTCCTAAATTTCCCCATAAAAAATATTTAGGTGGTGACTCTGTATCTGGCAAAGCAGTCCATGTTTGACACTTCTTTCAAAAATCTGTTTTCTCAAAACGATTTGCCGGATTTGGACTCTTTGGTTCGAGATTAAGAACCGTAACACAAATCGAGTCCGAACTGTAGTAAGCCCAATATGAACAGAACGGGACTCATCCTCCCGGGGCGTTCGGGGACGTCTACACTAGCCTCGGGGATTTACGATATTGTATTTACTGCCCTATTTTCTATATGAAGGAAAGTATTGAAAATGTGATTTTTGAACTCTTGCATGGCATTGTTTCAAAGTGGATAAAACTCATATTTTGGCATCACATTTCATATGCATGGCACCATATGACATTTGTAACACTAAGGAAATAACAACAACAACCCGTACCATGATATCCAATAGAAAACATAAACATGTGAAATATTAACATTTCATTTATATCCATTTTCCTTACAATATGACATATGCAAGTATATATTCATAAATCATAGATCCTGAATCTATAGCATATGCCATTTATAAGTGTACTGAACTAAAAAGTAATACAAATAAGTTTATGCCCTAATGGCTACATCTTTCCAAGACATTTCTTGGTTACTACAAAATGAGTCAAGCTCAATGCATAGAAAGTCCAAGACTTGTATAGAAATAACTACATAAAAGAAAACAAAAGGAAACTCTCAGTTCCAAGTCCTCCCAAGCTATGTCCTTGAGTCATAAGGTGTATGCATCATTTGACAAACATTATATTTTTTCATCTCAAAACAATGCAATGCCATCATCATTATATTTCAATTCATAAAAATACCCTTTTATATTAGAAAACAGGATAGTGGATACAAAACACTAGGAATCTCTAGGTACGTGTCTGCCAGTAGGCTATACAAGCACTACCAAAGCCATTTTACCGGTATTAACTGGTACTAAGCGCGGGTTTTTGGATTTTCACTAAGGACACACAGGCAACATAATAACCACACCCACACCCCTTAACCAGATTCACCAAGATATACACCTTTTTTACGCAAAAATTATATATTTTCAATGTTTAAGTATGAAATAATGCTCAATGCAAAATGTATGAGTAATTGGTTTCAATTGACTTAATCCTCATGTAATTTCTACAACAATCATGACTATTCTCCACCAATAGCCTAAAACAGATATCTCTACTCGATAAATTTTCAACAACAAGTATAAGTCTCATAAATTACAAATTGGGAGCAATAATAAATATCCAACTCCACTATCATCATCAACAGATACATTCTCCAAATCTTTTCAAAACCCAACTTCTTTTCCTTATCTTTCATAAATCAAACATCAATGATTTCTCAAACAAAAGCTCATTTATTTTTAAAATCACATTTAAATAAGAAATTTCCAACACAACCCAATAACATACACACTTCCTCTATCCTTCTCAAGAATTTATTTGAAAAATCTCTCTTTTACCTTTCAAAATCAAACCCTAGATTTAACCCAAAACTCCCAAATCATAAAACCTTTTCAAAGAGAAAATAACTAAGCTAAGAATCATACTAAAAGTTGAAAAAAAATCCCTATCTCAAGTTTAGAAGAGGAAGCAAACAAGAGTTGAAGTTTGTTGGAGCCAAGAACATGATCCTCTTCGATTAAAATGAAGCTTTCAACAAGCTCTACATTTTTTTCCAAGGAACTATGGTAGAGAAATCAATGGGTGAAGGGGTATTTGAGGTTTTAAAAAAGAACTCAAGAGAGAAAGTGGAGAAATTAGGGTTAGGTCTGTTTTAGAGATTGAGAAAGTGAAAAAGTGACAAAAATCCATTTTTCCCGAACTAATATACACACAGATTGCTTAAGTGACCAAAACACTGCTTGAGTGTCAGACACAATAAGTGAGATGGCTCGAGTGACCAAAGCACCACTCGAGCTCACAACGACTCCCTCTTAGAAGTTTTGCACATAAAAGGGACAACTCAAGCGAAGATATCTCACTTATAGAAGTTTTGCAGACTTGGAAAAATATTAGAAGATCTCAAAGACCTCTTGAGCGGCCAATACACCACTCAAGCGAACAAGAAGAAAACAAGACAACAACTCTTTTGAAAAACTAACCCCCAACCTGTTTAAAACACAACCAACAACTTAACTCAACTACCAACAAGATAATAAAGGGCATGAATAACAATTAAAGACACAAAATCCCAGATCTAAGAGCATGAGATGGGTCAGGTCTAGACCGGAACCGTTATAACATTGTTAAACATTATACACTCTATCGAGATATCTTCACTGGGCTTTTGCTTACCCTATATGGAAACAACTTTCACATGTTGATGGCATGTCTCCGCCAAGATGATTAGTTTGGTAGGATCTTGGAGCTTAAGGCTCGTTTTGGTTTTTGTTTTCTTTTGTATAGCCTTGGGCTTTGTTGTATTGGACTTTTGACCCACTTTTGTTATAACCAAGTAATGCCTTGGAAACTTGTAGCCTTTAAGGTATAAACTTGTATTTATTTGATGTTCTTTCTTATAGGTCACATGTTGTAACGCCCCAAACTAATAACAAAAACCCATCTAATAATCAAAAGGAAACATAACATGCGAAATAATAACCTTTCATTTATATTCTTTTAACGTACAAAAGATGGCATATGCGAGTATACATTCATCAATCCTAAATCTTGAATATATAGCATATGCCGTATATGAGTGAATTGAAATAAAAGGTTATATAGATAAATTAATTCCCTAATGGCTACATCTTTCAAAGATAATGCTTAGGTACAACAAAAAGTGAGTTCAACTCAATACAATTAAAGCCCAAGGCTTGTACAAAATAATTACATCAAAAGAAACAAAAGAAGCTCTTGGCTCTAGGTCCTCCCAAGCTACGTCCTTCGTGGAGGCATATCATCAGCACCTTGAAGTTGTTTTCCATGTAAGATGAGCCAAAGCCCAATAGAAATATCCAAACACAATGTATGAAGCTTAATAAAAACATATGGTGAATGCAATGTGATGCCATGACATTTGCCAAAACATTACACTTTTCCATCTCAAAACAATGCAATGCCGTTATCACTATATTTTAATTCATGAAAATACACTTTTATATCAGAAAACAGAGCAGTGGATACAAAACACTGGGAATCTCTAGGTACGTGTCTACCAGTAGGCTATATAACCACTACCAAAACCGTTTTATCAGTACTAACCAGAAGGATCGACACGTAACCGCGCAAGTTTCTGGACTTTCAGCAAGGACACACAGGCCAATAAAATAACCATAACCACACCCCCTAATCAAATTCACCACGATATACCTATTTTTCTCAAAATAACACATTTTTAATGTTTAAGTATGAAACAATGCTCAATGCAAGATGTATAAGCAATTAGTTTCAATTAACCTAATCCTTATGCAATTTCTACAGCAATCAAAATTATTCTCCACTGATAACCCAAAACGGATATTTCTAATCAACAAATAATTTTTCAACAATAATTATAATCTCATAATTCTTCAGAATGGGAGTGATACATATATCCAACTCCACCATCATTGTCAACATTACATTCATTTCATTCTTTCAAAAACCTAACTACATTCTTTTTTCTTTCATAAATCAAACATTTATGATTTTCAAATCACACACATTTTTCTTCCAAAAACACTTTTAAAGAAGAGATTTCCAACCTTTCAACATAACTTAACAATAATCACATCCTCCGTGACCCTTTTTAAGGACCCTTTTTAAGAACCCATTTGAAAACTCCTCTTTTACTTTTCAAAATCTAAACCCTAAATCAAAATTTCCTTTGTCCCAAATCTCAATACTTGACAAGGAACATATAACTAAGTTAAGAATCATACTAGAAGGTTGAAGAAATCCCTACCTCAAGAGTAGAAGAGGAAGAAAGAAAGGGTAAAACTTTGATGAAGTCGAAAACAAGATCCCCTCCAATTAGATTGAAGCTTTTGACGAGCTCTACCTTTTTCTCCAAAGAGCTATGGTGGAGAAATCAATGGGTGAGGGTGTATTTGAGGTTTTAAGCAACTAGAGAGAGAGTGAAGAAATCAAGACTTGGAAGGTTTTAGAGAAAGAGAGGAATGAAAAAGTGATTGGAACACCCCTCTTTCGGAATTGATATACGCACAAACCCCTTGAGCAACCAAAACACCACTTGAGCGTCAGAGATAACAAGAGACACTGTTCGAGCAACAAAAACACAACTTGAGCGCACAATAACCCCTTTCCAGAAGTTTTACAAATTGAAGAAGACCGCTCGAGCATAAGAACTGTCGCTCGAGCGAATATACCCTACTCCAGAACTTTTGCAGACCTGCAAAATACTGGGAGATCTTAAAAACTACTGGAGCGACCAAAACAAGCGCTCGAGCGAACAAGACGAAAACAGAACAACAACTCTTTTGAAAAACTAACTCCCAACCTATTCCAAATACAACCAATAACTCAACTCGACTATAAGTAAGATGACAAAGGGTATAAACAATAATTAAAGTGTCACGCCTCGGATTTACGAGGTCCGGCCCACGTGAGTAAACCACCCAATGATAGAAGATAACTAACAACACTCATGCAAATGTATATAACATAGGCACACAGTACATGTGTTATTCCAATTTTATACATTATTAGATACAACATCTAAGTCGAGTGGAAGCTCTGTAACTAAAACATACAAAGATGTTATAATCAAATTAAAATGTCCAAAGGCTTACATCATATACAAAGGGTATAACCCTTACAAGAATGGCACACGACCAATAGTAACATAAATGGCCCAGGGCCTACAAATAAAGGAACCACCCTATACGGTTCCGAGCACAACTTTACTGTCTCAGTCCACATCCACATAAGCATACCTGAAAAACATTTTCAGCCACATAGGGTGAGCATAAAGCCTAGTAGGAAATTTTTCAAAAACTAAATATGCTTCACTAGTGCAAATGATCATGAATGCTATACATCCATATATAATATGTCTAAATGCATTCTCAAATCCATTTTCTTTCTCAATAAAAACCCTTTCTTCCCAATCTTCAAAACCTTTCATTTATTCAAAACATTTTCCAAATTCAATAAATTAGTTTGATATAAATTCCATTTCCACAAGTCAATCCAGGTATCTCAATACTAACTAGCAATTTCATTGCCAATTCCAATACGAATACATCATTAACCAACAACAATTACATTGCTAAGACCGTTTTAAAATCATTTCTTTCCAAAATCAAAATGATAATTAATAAAATGGGTAAATCTCCAAAACCAATACAACCTTTCACGAAAATTTCATCCATAGGAAACTGTCAAATGGGACCCATGTAAACGTAGGCTATACAAGCACTACCATTGCCATTTTATAGAAATTTCGTTCGCAGGATCAGCACCCATTTACACGTGCAATTTTTGGGACTTTCACCCTGGACAAACAGGCCAACTTAATTGATGTAGCAATAACCTTTTCCCAGATTCACCATTTTACTTATCCTTTCCAAAGAGCACAATACATGTGGTTCAAAATATTGTTTTTCTAAAACAATGCAAATGTTCCAAAACATAATTCGAGAATTTCTAAAAACATCTTTCCAAAACATACAATTTAAAATTTCAAAATCCATTACATGCTCCATGATATGCATGATTTATAAATAGTCTAGTTTGCCTAGTTCGCATGTAATTTCTACAACAATCACAGCTATCTTCCACCGATAACCCAAAACAGCTATCTCTAAACAGATAAATAAATTTCATTAAAGATACACTTTTCCAAAATCTCAAATGAGAGTGATAATATATATCCAACTCCACCATTATCATTAATCTTCATTTCAATTTCACATTACTCAGTATTTATTTCATTTTCTCTTTACAATCTCAACAATCACATTTTAGGGCATAACCCCATTCCTCTTTGAAAATCCATTTCAATGGAAGAAATAGCTCATTTCAACATATATTAACTCCAATTTCATAATCACAACCATTTTCAAGAAAACATTTGGAAAACCCTTTTTCACATTTTGATTTAATAATTCAACAATTTCCCAAAAAGATCAACATTTTAGGGTTTCTCCAAATTAGGGCCTTTTACTTTTAAAAACTCACATACATTTTTTTGTAAGTGGAAAATAAACTTTTTGTAGCTAACCATAGCTCAACAATCCCATTTGAAACAAACCCTCTGTAGACGTGCCCCGAGGGCCTCATGCTACAGTTCGGACTCAAATTGTCGCGGTTCTTAATCTGATCTCACAATGCGCAATGTGAGATTGATAAATCACCAAAGAGTCCAAATCTGGCAAATCGTTTTGGAAAACTGATTTTTAAGAAAGAAGTGTCAAACATGGACTGCTTTGCCAGATACAGAGTCGCCACCTAAATATTTTATTTTTGGGGGAAATTTAGGAAACCCTGACTCGTGCCTAAGGCCACGTGTCCGTCATCACTAAAGTTGCCTCGGCTCAGGAACTTGGGTACGATTGGGGAAGGTCAACTATGAGCACCCCCGCTCGCCCGATCAAAGATCGGCCTGTACTAAACATGATATCTCGTTTTTGAAAACACATGCGTTCTTATTCCTGTTAATTAGCTAGAATTACTATGTGATGCGCACAGCAAAAACAAGTATAGACTAGATCGCCTAATTTGGAACAAAGCATTGCATATCCATTTTTTTGGAAAATGGTTTGAAGTTTGCTACTCGTAAGTAGGCTAAATCGAGGATTTTGATGAATTGTTCCAACTCAAGTAATCCAACCTTCACCCACAGGCATTAATGCAGTTATATCACATAAGCAGTTAGCCTCATGGCAAGCATACTATCATGGTAATCAATGACACACATGTAGTAGGTTAAAGCATAAAAGCTTACCTAGTACTCCGAGCCAAAGCAGAAGCTAGTTAGTAATCAAATGCATGATCCTAGTTCTTGTAAGAAATGTCTAATGGAACACATACAAGATGCAATTAGAAATAGGCTCGGCTTATTCTAAAATGCCATATGAGGTGCAACAATTGATAATCATGTATTCAAATTGGAATTGAAATACAACGCAGTTAGTATGATGCGCCGAGCCCGGTGCATGCAATATAGATGAATGGATGCAAATATGCAAAGCATAAGGATGCTAGATAGATGAATGGATGCAAACATGCGAGCATAATTATGCTATTGAAACATGACCTAAAACTAACCAACAAAAGAAGGTAAGTAAAAAGGAGAAAGATGTGGGGTTGGAAGACATGCACACACGCACGCACGCACACTTATTACAAAATTTGCCCTCTCGATGGAGGGTCCGAATAAATAATACATATCAACTAACTAACTAACTAACTAACAAGCTAATTAATTATTACACAACCGAATTGAATAACTAGCTACAACTAATTATTACAAAACCTAATTAATCGACAAATTAACTAATTAAATTGCAAATTCAAAATGCTAACTAACAAGTAAGCAAAACAGTAAATAATACTGTTCCAGCTCTGTTTGAAGAAGGAGAGTATGCATGCTCGGTTCCCGTCCCGGTAAGCTCTCCGGTTGCTCTTTAGAGGCTCTGTCTGCAAGGTGTCCTTGAGACTTTGCTGCTGGAACTTACCAAAACCAGTCTGGAGACTGCATCAGTGGCCTGCCGGCCATGGAGAGATGTTGCCGAGCACCTGCCGACCAAAGATGGTGCACTGCCGGCCAAGAATGAAGGACTGCCGGCCATCTGCAAGGCACTGCTGGCCACTGATGTGCTGAGACACCAAGCTGCAGCAGAGCACAAAATAGAGAAAATGGTGGGTCTCCCAAGGGTATGTACGCACTATGCCACCCCATATCACCTCGAAACATCAAGGGAGAGGCATAATCGGATCCACGACCATCAATCACGCATCCCAATGCATGATGGCCAAAGATCCAACTTGTGCAAATTAATGTGAAATGAATGCACAAATAAACACATAAAGCCTAAAACTCTATCACGGATAATCAAGAGCGTCGCCGACCGAGAATTGAGACACGTTTCATCACTTGAAGTATGAAACGCCCCTCGTTCCTCGTGCTTGGATTAACACTTAATCCAAACAACAATGCAACACAAGCATGGCAAACGTGCGACTTAAGCAAGCAAACATGTAATGCAATATGAACAACCTAACAAGGCTAATGGCATGCAACAACATGTGATATAACAAGCATGCAACAACATGCAAAAATGGCTAAGCATGTAACAACATGCAAACATGCAAGCATGCAACACATCCAAGGTGACAAGCATGCAACAACATGCAAAAGATGGACTTAAACCAATGTGGGCAGACCTCATATATGCCCAAATCAGTGGCCAAAAGGTGCTGAATTGATGGTACAAAATACTAGACAAGCATGCATGCCAATGGGCCCAATAATTAAGGCATAAAGATGCAACTCTTAAGCACACTTGAGGAGTGAAAAGCATGCAAGTATGACAATACTACATGCTCTGAAATGATGTTAGGAATGATGCCAAATCACACACATAACACAAGCATGGCATGCATGAAGCTCAAAAGCTAAGAACTAGCAAAGGGACTTAAGCCATGGCCATACAAAGCAAGCCCCAAAGGGCTAAGGGAACCTAAAACAGTCCCAAGGCAGGTCCAAACAAGACCAAAAACAAGCTCGAAGCTAGCCAACACAAGCTAGAACACAAGGCCAAAAACATGGAGCATGCAAGGCTACAAAAGAGGCAATGCACTACACCTATTGAAACCAAACATGGCATGACTTGGACAACATAAAACAGAGTTACATCATGGTATAACAAGACCAAAAATGCACTGATATGATGAGCCAAAGGCTTAGGCTTAATGGTATGCACAAAAGTTCATTCATGAGGCATAAAGAGCCAAGGCTCCAAGGCATTAAAAGCATGTCAAATGCAAGTGTATGACTACCTTTCATGGACTGAAATAACATTTAGAATGATGGCAAAGCATGCAAACATCACATGTATGGCATGGTAGGGGCCTCAAAACCCAAGGCTAGCCTAAGCATTTACACTATAGCTATACAAAACATAAGTGATACAGCCATGGCAGCCCAAAACAATCCTAGAATAGCTCAAAACAAGAATAAAATCATGCTGGAGCAAAGCAAAAATATGCTAGGATGATGAGTCAAAACATCATGCACATAAAGCTAGTAAACAAGATTTGTTCTACAAGTATATGGAGCATGGAAAGGATGACCAAACTAGCTATGGACAGAGTCATGACATGGCAAAACATCACCAAAACATGCTGAAATGGACTCAACATAAGCTAGGATAACATGCTAACAAGAAGTAATAAAGCTAGTTATGAGATTTACACTACAAGTGTATTATACATGCATGGAGTGACAAAACCAACCCAAAATAGATCTAAGGCATGGTAAAACATCACCAAAAACCTACTGAAATGGACTCAACACAAGCTAGGCAAACATGCTACTTTGATGAGCTACAAATGGGATTATACTACACATACAAGATGCATGCAAAAGGTGACCAAACCAGCCATGGAAAGAGCCAAGGCAGGTCCTAAAAGTCACAAAAAAGGGCCTGAACCAAGCCTCAAAAGTACAGAGAGGCATGCTCCTTTGGAAGGCCAAAAATGCAAGCAAACAAAAACCAAAAGAGAGGGTCACCCCCTCTGATTTGAGGCCTCAAAACCACATGCCTACCACTGAAAATCCACTAGATTTCAGTGGCTAAGAGGCCAAACAAGGCCTACCTCGAAGGCCCTAAGGCATGGCTCAAAACAAGGCCAAACAAGGCCAACAAGAGGGTTGAAGACCCTCAACCAAAAACCTTAAACAAACTTCAAAATCACTTAAAAACAAGACTTTTTTTAGTTGAAAGCAAGGCCTAAAACAATAATGCAAGAATGGCCAAAATGAGGTACAAAAAGTGCTAAAAAGGGAAGAAGCTCACCCTTGAAGACCAGCTTCGAAACCAGCAACCTCAGGGCCAAAAACTCACTTTCAGAGCTCAAGTAACCTTCCCAAGGACCTCAGTCCAATGTGTATCTCCAAGTTTGTAGTGTAAAAGTGCAAGAAAAAAAGACTAAACCACAACAATATAGAGAGAGAGTAAGAAATATATAGAGAGAGAGAGCTATATCTCTTCTAAAATGGCTGAACCTCTGCTAAAGAGAGAGGCTCTCCCCTTATATAGAGGGAAAACAATGCAAAGCTTCTTCAAGAAGCTTGGCAAGAGCTTCATCCCTCCATACATGTGTATGGAGGGGAGATGAAAGGATTCCAGCTGGCTCAAAAGATCTGGGGTGAAACCTGTTGAGACAGGGGTTCTGCTGGCCATCAGTGATGGCTGGCAGTGGCTCATTGATGGCCGGCAGGCAGCAACAAAGTAAAGGCCGGCAGGCCCAAAAGGGGGTCGGTAGTGCACTAAGAAACACATTCTGAAAGGACCAAGTCATGGTCCAAGAATGGGGCAGAAAGGATATAGGGTTTGGAAAGCTCAAACTTGTGACGTTTCACCGCGAAAGACAAAACCGATGATAATCGAACTGTGGCATGGATACCTACAAGCACAACCGAGTCTTGAGACGGTAAAAAATGGGGTGTCTACAGTTGCCCCTTCTTGACAGAACTCGAAATCACAAAGGACGGGAGTAGTGTCAAAGCCCAGAGACAACCCATTTTAACAAGCCGAAGACTCTGGCAGACATTCAATATGAGCATCAGAGTGCACCCGCTAGGCTGGGCAAAATTCAAATGACATGCAAAGATGCGATAGCATAACTTATGATTATGCAAAGAGAGCATGTAACGATGCAATATATATACAATAAATGCAACAGTTTTAAGCAATGAATAACAGTCCTACATATTTCAAAGAAAGGATGTAAGAAAATTATGCATTCTCAACCACGTCTCACGCAAGTGAATACAATACCGTCTGGTTCGTCTAGTCGCGTCAGCTTCAAATGAACCGTACATACAATATCATGCCTGTAAAAGAAAGAGACTCAACAGGTATAATATCGTTAGGAACATGCATAGCAATGCAAGTGAAAAGTGCGTGACAATGCCAGTAGAGCATGCGTGACAGCGCAAGTTAAACAGAAGTGCGTGACAGCGCAAGATAAAGGTGTGTGCGTGACAGCGCAAGTAAAGATAGTAAAACATGCATAACAACGCAAAGAAAATATGCGTAACAGCGTAAGATAGAACAAGTAAGGCATGCGTAACAGTGCAAGTAAAACATGCGTAACAGCGCAAGTAAAACAAGTAAAAAAACATGCGTGACAGCGCAAGTAAAAAGAGATAAAACATGCGTAACAGCGCAAGTAAGACATGCGTAACAGCGCAAGTAGAAGAAATAAAACATGCATGACAGCACAAGTAAAAAAACATGCGTGACAGCGCAAGTAAAAGATGCATAACAGCGCAAGTAAAAAGAGATAAAACATGCGTAACAGCGCAAGTAAGACATGCGTAACAGCGCAAGTAAAACAAGTAAGACATGCGTAACAGCGCAAGTAAAACAAGTAAGACATGCGTAACAGTGCAAGTAGAAGAAATAAAACATGCGTGACAACGCAAATTAAAGAAGTAGACATGCGTAACAGCGCAAGTAAAACAAGTAAAACATGCGTAACAGTGCAAGTAGAAGAAATAAAACATGCGTGACAGCACAAGTTAAAGAAGTAGACATGCGTAACAGCGCAAGTAAAACAAGTAAAACATGCGTAACAGCGCAAGTAGAAGAAATAAAACATGCGTGACAGCACGAGTTAAAGAAGTAGACATGTGTAACAGCGTAAGATAGGTGTGCATAGCAATATAAGTAACATGCGTGACAGCGCAAGATAGATGAAGTGCGTAATAGCACAAGTAATGAGAAATGCAAAACAACGCAAGTTAGATGAGTGCGAAACAACGCACTTAACGAGCGTAACAGCGCAAGTTAAAAGGGGGGTGGGTGCAAGACAATGCAACCTAAACGCATAACAATGCGGAACACTAACAAGTGCAGGTAAGGTGCGCAAGATAGTGTGAGCAACGCACTAATAGTTGCAGGAGGGTGCGCAAAATAACGCGAACAATGCACTAACAGGTGCAGGAGGGTGCGCAAAATAGCGCGAATAATGCACTAATGCAGGAGGGTGCGCAAACAATGCACTAACAGGTGCAGGAAGGTGCGCAAAATAGCGCGAACAATGCACTAACAGGTGCAGGAGGGTGCGCAAAATAACGCAAACAATGCACTAACAGGCGCGCAAAATAGCGCGAGCAATGCACTACCAGGTGCAGGTGTGATGATAATAAAGTAAATGCAAAAGGGGCGACAAACTCCAACCATGCTGGAACCATGAGAGGAGGTCCAAAAACAAACAATCAGGAGCGTATACAGTGCAACTTGAGATAAATTCCAAACACGCTGCAATCGTGCGAGGAACGGGACAGAGAGAGAAACATAGGGACGTATCCCAGCTGTTTCGGAATGGTACAAGCATTGGAACGTATTCCAAATGCTCTAAACCAGAGAAGGAGAAACAAAGGGAGACAACCCCGTGTTTCAAAAAAGAAGAAGAGACATAGGGATGTATCCCCATGTATCGGAAAAAGAAAGAAACATAAGGACGTATCCCCGTGTTTTGGAAATGGTGTGAGCATTGGAACGTATTCCAAATGCTCGTAACCAGAGAAGGAGAAACAAAGGGAGACAACCCTGTGTTTCAAGAAGAAGAAGAGACATAGGGACGTATCCCCGTGTCTCGAAAAAAGAAGGAAACATAAGGACATATCCCCGTGTTTCGGAAATGGCGTGAGCATTGGAACGTATTCCAAATGCTCGTAACCAGAGAAGGAGAAACAAAGGGAGACAACCCTGTGTTTCAAAAAGAAGAAGAGAGATAGGGACGTATCCCCGTGTCTTGGAAAATGAAGGAAACATAGGGACGTATCCCGTGTTTCGGAAATGGCGCGAGCATTGGAACGTATTCCAAATGCTCATAACCAGAGAGGGAGAAACAAAGGGAGACAACCCCGTGTTTCAAAAAGAAGAAGAGACATAGGGACGTATCCTCGTGTCTCGGAAAAAGAAGGAAACATAGGGGACGTATCCCCGTGTTTCGGAAATGGCGCGAGCATTGGAACATATTCCAAATGCTTGTAACCAGAGAAGGAGAAACAAAGGGAGACAACCCCGTGTTTCAAAAAGAAGAAGAGACATAGGGATGTATCCCCGTGTCTCGAAAAAAGAAGGAAACATAAGGACGTATCCCCATGTTTCGGAAATGGCGCAAGCATTGGAACGTATTCCAAATACTCGTAACTAGAGAGGGAGAAACAAAGGGAGACAACCCCGTGTTTCAAAAAGAAGAAGAGACAGAGGGACGTATCCCCATGTCTCGAAAAAAGAAGGAAACATGAGGATGTATCCCCGTGTTTCGGAAATGGCGCGAGCATTGGAACGTATTCCAAATGCTCGTAACCAGAGAAGGAGAAACAAAGGGAGACAACCCCGTGTTTCAAAAAGAAGAAGAGACATAGGGACGTATCCCCGTGTCTCAGAAAAAGAAGGAAACATAGGGACGTATCCCCGTGTTTCGGAAATGGCGCGAGCATTGGAACGTATTCCAAATGCTCGTAACCAGAGAAGGAGAAACAAAGGGAGACAACCCCGTGTTTTAAAAAGAAGAAGAGACATAGGGACGTATCCCCATGTCTCGAAAAAAGAAGGAAACATAGGACGTATCCCCGTGTTTCGGAAATGGCGCGAGCATTGGAACGTATTCCAAATGCTCGTAACCAGAGAAGGAGAAACAAAGGGAGACAACCCTGTGTTTCAAAAAGAAGAAGAGACATAGGGACGTATCCCCATGTCTCGAAAAAAGAAGGAAACATAGGGACGTATCCCCGTGTTTCGGAAAGAAGAAGAGACATGGGGACGTATCCCCGTGTCTCGGAAAAAGAAGGACCTCTCAGCGTAGCACACACGAGAAAGGAAAGAGAAAATCTTCTCAGCGTAGCACACGCGAGAGAAGAAAGAGAAAAATCTCTCAGCGTAGTACGCGCGAGAGAGGAAAGGTAAACCTATCAGCGTATCACACGCAAGAGAGGAAAGAGAAAATCTTCTCAACGTAGCACACGCGAGAGAAGAAAGAGAAAATTCTCTCAGCGTCGTACACGCGAGAGAGGAAAGGTAAACTTCTCAGCGTATCACGCCAGAGAAGAAAGGTAAACCTCTCAGCGTATCACACGCAAGAGAGGAAAGAAAGCATCTCTTAGCGTATCACACGCAAGAGAGGAAAGGAAACACCTCTCAGTGTATCGCATGCGAGAGAGGAAAGGACTGTGCAGGAAAGCGCAGTCATCCAAACGCGTATCAAACGCGAGAGGAGAAAGATAGGTCCAAACGTATGCCGAACGCGAGGGGAGAAAGGTATCAGTCAAACTGAACCGGAACTTGTTGGAATGAACGGTACATACAATACCGTGCGTGACCGAGAAAGGATCTTAATAGGTACAATGCAATACAATGTATGATGCTAAAGGAATGTAATAAACAAACATAGTGGCGCTCTAGAAAGCACCTCACGCGGTGAGTGGCGATAAACCGCTTTACTCTGACGGGGATCCCCCCTTGTGTTCTTCGAACTCTTACCTTCAACTCACAGTACAAAGGTCCTGAAATGCTGACAAAGAGCAACGTCTGCTGGGGAAACCACAGATGCCGCTTTTCTTCCTGATCATACTCACAACTTTCCCTATTTGCAAAGCCAAGGTAACTCTGACGGGGAATGGTACTCAGGGAGAGCACATCTGATTGCCATTCTGGCTTTGAAGCAGGCTTGATCTTGCACTTGGGGTAGAGGCACACTCATACTTCAGAGCATTTGACAAGTCCTGAAAAGGTAAATCCGGAACGCAATCTCGGAATTTACTGAAGTCGAAACAAACTCAGACGCCCAACATTTTCCCTCTTTTCTTTTGCTTTGTAGTCCGGAACCCATGTAGCTTTAGATAGGCCCTGGTTTTACTGTTCTCACATGACCTGGGTTGAACCCTATAGTTTTACGAAAGAACAAAACCTGTTTTGCACAAATGTGGAGAATGGCACAGCACTCTGAGCACAAAACGATTTATTTTTGAAATTGAAATGAGAAATGAGTTTTTGACCGGGTATTGAGCTTACGACTGAACACAGCACACCACGACTCAACAAAGGAAAAACAAAGGTAAAATAACCTAAACACATCTATTGACACTCGAAACGACTCAAAAGAAGAATCGAGATAGACAAAACACAATAAAACACAAGACTCAAATGTGCACAGGGAGTCTGTTTCTCCAGGTATTGTTTCCCACCCTTTCTCATTTGTGATTCTCACATCACTCGGCCCTCAGGCTTTGTTTTTCTAAAAAAGCCCTTTTTCTCACTTTTTCTCTCAACGCACATCTCTCTATTCTTCAATCTCTCATTTTTTAATCCCTCCCCTGGGTGGTTGATGGATGAACAAGAAGTTGCGGGCTCTTGTCCCTAGCATTCTGCTAGATTCTCATTCTTCTGCGGACAGCTAGTGAGTTTCTCCCATAGAGGGGTTGCACTACATTTGGGTGTGTAGCAAATTTGCAGCTGACATCGGTGGACGATGTTCTGTTGGGGAGTTTGGACATAATTAGATCTATCCAGATGAGGGAGTGGAATATCTTGATCCATTCCAAATTCATGCTTCACACTTGATTTGATACCTCGCTACTTGGAGAGTGAGAGAGCTTTCAGCTCTTTGCTGTTAACTTCAGTTATGCCTTGTTCTGGCAGGTAGAGCGCCCTTTCTGGCGAGTATGTTGACAATGGGGAAAAGACAGAACACCTGACTCAACTGTGCCCCTAGTTCATCATTTTGACCATTTTTTGTTTTGGCTTTCTACTAAAACAATTTTGACCAAGATGAGAGTTAGATTAACATACATCTTCAACTTTTTGATTTGAAATCATGCAAGTGAGGCTATGAGCACTGAAAATTTTCCTTTTTTGGGTCCAAGAAATGGTCCAGTTTTGGAAAAATGGAATAATTTTCGAGAAAATTAGTCAACCTCAGTAAAAATTCTCAAAAAACTATTTTTGCAAACGGCCACTGCTCAACGAGCACGGAACCTACTCTTGAGATGCACAACCTCGGATCCAAAACAATGGAAAATTGCCCCTTGTTTGAATGGCACTGCACAGCAACGGAAAGTTGCCCCTTGCTTGAATAGCATCGCAACACATTGTAATCAGTCCTCAAAGTGACGGTCATAACCGAGCTCCCGGATTCAGAGAAGACAAAGATGATCAGAACTATTACATGGACGCAATCGATTTGGAAGTGTTTATGGCTGGACATCAGAATGAAGTTGCCTACGTATCCCAAACATGGGAATCAAGCCTTATGTAGTTCGGGTAAGGCACACTCGGGTATTAACCTCTCCTTTTACACTCTAACTTTTGCCAACGCCGCCCTTCTGGGTTTTCAACCTTGCGAGCTTTGTTTTTCTTTTCTTTTCAATTCTTTTCTTCTTTTTCTTTTCTTTATTTCTTCTCTTTTCTTTGTTTTCATTTCTTTTTTTTTCTTTTTTCTTTTTTTTTCTTTTTTCTTCTTTTTTCTTTTTTTCATTTGCTCTAACTTTTGCCTGGGTCGCCCTTTCGGGTTTTCGGCCCAGCAAGCCTCTCAAGGGTAAAAGTGTAGCTTTGTCCATGTTGAATGGTTTTGAGATCTCGAAGCCATCTGAATCCAGAAGAATGGCTGTTGTTCGATGATGATGTAGGAGTCCATCCAATGGGAGTTGAATTTGCCCTTAGTGTTGTGGATAGGAATTCAGCTGTCATTCAGCAAAAACTTTCTTCTTTCCTCTCTTCTGGGATTTGGCATTCTTGCCAATCTTCATTGACTTGAGAAGTGTCCTATTTTTGACTCTTCGAGCGCATCTGACATTTTTGTGCCCTTAGTTCAAGGGCTGCTTCTGATCTATCCTCGTAAGCTTCTTTTGATAACAACTGATCTTCTTGATCTGACTTTTCTTGCCCTTAGTTCGTGGGCTGCTTCGAATCTGGCCATACAAGCCTCACATTGTGGTTGACCGTTGAACATTCTGAATTAAGGTTCAAGGTTTGAAAGTGAAGGGGAGTCGAGTCTCGAGGCTGAGAGCGATCCTAAGCTACACAATCTCAAGAGTGATTCTCCACAGGTCTTCGTAGGACCGTGCAAAACATTTTTTAAAATCTTTTAAGAAAGTGACAAATCGCTGGCGCTGAAGACAGTGTAGAGCCAATCTGGATCAAGCCAGGATCCTTCTCAGTACTTACATTAACAAACACGATCTCATTCATTAAAGGCTTAGCATGCCTCTCTTTCTCTCAATTGATCAAATTTTACAAATCCCGAGGAATTTCTTCGTCTTTGTTTTCATCACAGTGTTCAAAAAGTTTTGAAAAACTTAGGTCAATGCAATGATTTAAAGGCGCAGAAAAGCAAGTGAAAAGCACTGCCGTTTCATTCTGAACTTGCTGGCACAACTAGCGCAAGGCAGGCACAATTGGCACAAGGCAGAAGCAAACACAAGAGTGTGAAAATCACTGCTGTTTCATTCAAAATCTATTGGCACAACTGGCTCCGATGCAGAAACACACTCAAAAGAAAGCGAAAAGACAAAAACAAAACAAGCAAGTGATGTCTGAGGTAACACCCCCGAAATCACCCGACTCTAACAAAACAGGACTGACTCGATACAACAAGACAGACCCACTGACTCAGTATGAAAAGATTGACTCTATACAACGAGACAGACTCTAAACAACATAACAAAACTGACTCAATACCCGAGTTAGAAAGTACAAAAACCAGAATTCGTAAATGCTCAAAATAGTGCGTGCCAAACTCCACATCTGAAATAAACCGAGCGCCGCCCGCAGGTGGACCTACCCCTGATCACATACTTGTACTATCCTCAAAGTCCATCAACTTAGTGATGACAGACTTTACTGAGCTTGGTGGGAGGACGACCTCATTGTCAAACAGATCCTGCACTTCATGGCGAATATGGAAGCAATTGTCGGTGGTGTGACCGGTCTGTTGATGGTACGCACAGTACTGGGTAGCGTCATGACCAACAGGAAGACGATTAGGGAGAGGCCGAGGCTTGAGGGGTTTGAGATGCCCCTTTTCTGTGAGGATTCGAAGCGCCTTAGACAAAGGCATATAGAGGGCATGGAATACCCTGCGACCTCAGGGTAGATACTTCGAGGCTTGCGGACTTTTGCTAGACATACTAGCAAAGGGATCGACAGGTGCTGCCTTGGCTCTCTGATCTTTTCCAGGTGCAAGGTTAGGATTGGAAAGAACGGTTCTGGTACGACGGTTCCTATCCCGATTTTTCCCCTAGCTTGAACTGCCCTCGGTCTGAGTAGGGAAAGTGTCATCTACAGTCTTAGCCACAACTGCGAGTACTTACTGCTTATTCAACCCTTCGGCTTTCAGAGCCTTAACAGCCTATTGGAGTTGTTCGTAGGGATCAGTGTCCACCTTCACCTTGTTCTTTCCACTAGCCTCAGCTTGGTGGAAGGTTTGGGTTGCTACTTCAGTGCGAAGCCCCGTTGTCGTCGACATGTCATTGCCGGAGCTTGAGACAGCTTCAGGTTGGCTGAGCTCAATTACAATTCACCCCAGTTGCGGGGGCTCCTGCGGCATGAAGTTCCTGACATACGATGTGGTTGGTGGCGGAGCCAAAATTCCGTAGGCGAGATCAGCCACAGATCTTTGAAGGTCACCAATCATTCCCATCAGCTCAAAGGTGGTGGGCTCACGGGTTTGAAATAACTGGGGTTCCCAGATCGGATGTGCGGCAGGCGACCTGGGCGGGTGTGGTACTTCAACGTCAGTCTCACCCTGCAAGATGATTCCTTGGTTTAGTGCGGCTGCCATAACCATAATTTCCTCTGAATTCTGGGTCATCATAAGTCTACTGAACTGGACAGAGGTGGTGTAACTGGTGACTGACGGATCTGATGAATCGGTGAGTCTTTTCCTGCTTTGCCTCAGCAGAGGAGAACACTGGCTATTCTGGACTATATCTCTGAACCCTAAAAGAGAAAATAGGCAGCATTTCAACCCAATTTTACCAGAACAAACATAAGCATAGCTGAATAACTGTATTCAACCACTGATCACTGTTCCCCAAATTACTGCCCCAAAACTGAATCTGATACCCGCGGATATAACTGATTCTCAAAATACTGATACTGATGCCCAGGCCTGATACCCAGACTTGCAAACAGATACGTGCATTCCTGTAGAGGTACACTCTAAAAGCACATAGCAAGCAAATGAGAGCCAAAACACCCCTATGTTGGGGTAGGGTTTCCCTATCCTATTTTGTCAGGAGCTAGGGTTTCACTACGCACGCAGTGGTTTTAAAAACCTATAATCGGGTAGCAACCTGTCCTAGTTTGGAATAGTCACTATGGATTCCGAATATGCACTAGATCGAATGGTCAAAAAGGGTGCGCCGGTGAAAACCGGGGTTTGTGTTCCCGTCGTGGCAGAGCCCGCAACCGGTTAGCCATATAGCACGCTTCTCAAAGTAAGCCTCCGGCAAACCGTTCAGGAATAGCATACGGCAAACACGGTGTCCTAGGCGCACCAATGCAAATGCAATGCAAAGAAACACATAAGTGTAGTCAAAACAAGATATCATGAGTTCGAGTCAAGTTCTCTAACTCCCCAGCAGAGTCGCCAGAAACTGTAGACGCGCCCCGAGGGCCTCATGCTACAGTTCGGACTCAAATTGTCACGGTTCTTAATCTGATCTCACAATGTGCAATGTGAGATTGATAAATCACCAAAGAGTCCAAATCTGGCAAATCGTTTTGGAAAACTGATTTTTAAGAAAGAAGTGCCAAACATGGACTGCTTTGCCAGATATAGAGTCGCCACCTAAATATTTTATTTTTGGGGGAAATTTAGGAAACCCTGACTCGTGCCTAAGGCAACGTGTCCGTCATCACCAAAGTTGCCTCGGCTTGAGAACTTGGGTACGATTGGGGAAGGTCAGCTATGAGCACCCCCGCTCGCCCGATCAAAGATCGGCTTGTACTAAACATGATATCTCGTTTTTGAAAACACATGCGTTCTTATTCCGGTTAATTAGCTAGAATTACTATGTGATGCGCACAGCAAAAACAAGTATAGACTAGATTGCCTAATTTGGAACAAAGCATTGCATATCCATTTTTTGGAAAATGGTTTGAAGTTTGCTACTCATAAGTAGGCAAAATCGAGGATTTTGATGAATTGTTCCAACTCAAGTAATCCAACCTTCACCCACAGGCATTAAGGCAGTTATATCACATAAGCAGTTAGCCTCATGGCTAGCATGCTATCATGGTAATCAATGACACACATGTAGTATGTTAAAGCATAAAACCTTACCTAGTACTCCGAGCCAAAACAAAAACTAGTTAGTAATCAAATGCATGATCCTAGTTCATGTTTGAAATGTCTAATGCAACTCATACAAGATGCAATTAGAAATAGGCTCGGCTTATTCTAAATTGGCATATGAGG
The DNA here is from genome assembly GCA_030407325.1 of Camellia japonica. Lineage (NCBI taxonomy): Eukaryota > Viridiplantae > Streptophyta > Magnoliopsida > Ericales > Theaceae > Camellia > Camellia japonica. The sequence continues at coordinate 65,094,270 of JAPPVO010000029.1, forward strand.
TGCAACAATTGATAATCATGTATTCAAATTGGAATTGAAATACAATGCAGTTAGTATGATGCGCCGAGCCCGGTGCATGCAAAATGCTAACTAACAAGTAAGCCAAAACAGTAAATAATGCTGTTCCAGCTCTGTTTGAAGAAGGAGAGTATGCATGCTCGGTTCCCGTCCCGGTAAGCTCTCCGGTTGCTCTTTAGAGGCTCTGTCTGCAGGGTGTCCTTGAGACTTTGCTGCTGGAACTTACCAAAACCAGTCTGGGGAGTGCATCAGTGGCCTGCCGGCCATGGAGAGATGCTGCCGACCACCTGCCGAGCAAAGATGGTGCACTGTCGGCCAAGAATGAAGGACTGCCGGCCATCTGCAAGGCACTGCCGGCCACTGATGTGCTGGGACACCAAGCTGCAGCAGAGCACAAAATAGAGAAAATGGTGGGTCTCCCAAGGGTATGTACGCACTATGCCACCCCATATCACCTCGAAACATCAAGGGAGAGGCATAATCGGATCCACGACCATCAATCACGCATCCCGATGCATGATGGCCAAAGATCCAACTTGTGCAAATTAATGTGAAATGAATGCACAAATAAACACATAAAGCCTAAAACTCTATCACGGATAATCAAGTGCGTTGGCGACCGAGAATTGAGACACGTTTCATCACTTGAAGTATGAAACGCCCCTCGTTCCTCGTGCTTGGATTAACACTTAATCCAAACAACAATGCAACACAAGCATGGCAAACGTGCGACTTAAGCAAGCAAACATGTAATGCAATATGAACAACCTAACAAGGCTAATGGCATGCAACAACATGTGATATAACAAGCATGCAACAACATGCAAAAATGGCTAAGCATGTAACAACATGCAAACATGCAACACATCCAAGGTGACAAGCATGCAACAACATGCAAAAGATGGACTTAAACCAATGTGGGTAGACCTCAGATATGCCCAAATCAGTGGCCAAAAGGTGCTGAATCGATGGTACAAAATACTAGACAAGCATGCATGCCAATGGGCCCAATAATTAAGGCATAAAGATGCAACTCTTAAGCACACTTGAGGAGTGAAAAGCATGCAAGTATGACAATGCTACATGCTCTGAAATGATGTTAGGAATGATGCCAAATCACACACATAACACAAGCATGGCATGCATGAAGCTCAAAAGCTAAGAACTCGCAAAGGGACTTAAGCCATGGCCATAAAAAGCAAGCCCCAAAGGGCTAAGGGAACCTAAAACAGTCCCAAGGTAGGTCCAAACAAGACCAAAAACAAGCTCGAAGCTAGCCAACACAAGCTAGAACACAAGGCCAAAAACATGGAGCATGCAAGGCTACAAAAGAGGCAATGCACTACACCTATTGAAACCAAACATGGCATGACTTGGACAACATAAAACAGAGTTACATCATGGTATAACAAGACCAAAAATGCACTGATATGATGAGCCAAAGGCTTAGGCTTAATGGTATGCACAAAAGTTCATTCATGAGGCATAAAGAGCCAAGGCTCCAAGGCATTAAAAGCATGTCAAATGCAAGTGTATGACTACATTTCATGGACTGAAATAACATTTAGAATGATGGCAAAGCATGCAAACATCACATGTATGGCATGGTAGGGGCCTCAAAACCCAAGGCTAGCCTAAGCATTTACACTATAGCTATACAAAACATAAGTGATATGGCCATGGCAGCCCAAAATAGACCTAGAACAGCCCAAAACAAGAATAAAATCATGCTGGAGCAAAGCCAAGATATGCTAGGATGATGAGTCAAAACATCATGCACATAAAGCTAGTAAACAAGATTTGTTCTACAAGTATATGGAGCATGCAAAGGATGACCAAACCAGCTATGGATAGAGTCATGACATGGCAAAAAATCACCAAAAACATGCTGAAATGGACTCAACATAAGCTAGGATAACATGCTAAAGCAAGAAGCATATAAAGCTAGTTTATGAGATTTATACTACAAGTGTATTGTACATGCATGGAGTGACAAAACCAACCCAAAACAGATCTAAGGCATGGTAAAACATCTCCAAAAACCTACTGAAATGGACTCAACACAAGCTAGGCAAACATGCTACTTTGATGAGCTACAAATGGGATTATACTACACATACAAGATGCATGCAAAAGGTGACCAAACCAGCCATGGACAGAGCCAAGGCAGGTCCTAAAAGTCACAAAAAATGGCCTGAACCAAGCCTCAAAAGTACAGAGAGGCATGCTCCTTTGGAAGGCCAAAAATGCAAGCAAACAAAAACCAAAAGAGGGGGTCACCCCCTCTGATTTGAGGCCTCAAAACCACATGCCTACCACTGAAAATCCATTGGATTTCAGTGGCTAAAAGGCCAAACAAGGCCTAGCTCGAAGGCCCTAAGGCATGGCTCAAAACAAGGCCAAACAAGGCCAACAAGAGGGTTGAAGACCCTCAACAGCAAAAAACCTTAAACAAACTTCAAAATCACTTAAAAACAAGACTTTTTTCAGTTGAAAGCAAGGCCTAAAACAATATGCAAGAATGGCCAAAATGAGGTACAAAAAAGTGCTAAAAAGGGGAAGAAGCTCACCCTTGAAGACCAGCTTCGAAACCAGCAACCTCAGGGGCCAAAAACTCACTTTCAGAGCTCAAGTAACCTTCCCAAGGACCTCAGTCCAATGGTGGTGGTGTATCTCCAAGTGTTGTAGTGTAAAAGTGCAAGAAAAAAGGACTAAACCACAACAATATAGAGAGAGAGTAAGAAATATAGAGAGAGAGAGCTATATCTCTTCTAAAATGGTTGAGCCTCTGCTAAGGAGAGAGGCTCTCCCCTTATATAGGGGGAAAACAATGCAAAGCTTCTTCAAGAAGCTTGGCAAGAGGTTTATCCCTCCATACACGTGTATGGAGGGGAGACGAAAGGATTCCAGCTAGCTCAAAAGATCTGGAGTGAAACCTGCTGAGACAGGGGTTTTGCCGGCCATCAGTGATGGCCGGCAGTGGCTCATTGATGGCCGGCAGGCTCAATCAATGGCCGGTAGCAAAAAAGTAAAGGCCGGCAAGCCCAAAAGGGGGCCGGTAGTGCACCAAGAAACACATTCTGAAAGGGCCAAGTCATGGTCCAAGAATGGGGCAGAAAGGATACAGGGTTTGGAAAGCTCAAACCTGTGACGTTCCACCGTGAAAGTCGAATACCCGATGAGCAATCGAACTTGTGGCTGGATGTACCTACAAGCACAACCGAGTCTTGAGGACGGTCAAAAATGGGGTGTCTACACCCTCACTTACAAAACAAATTTCCAAAAATCAATCCAAGAACAATGGAATCTATATATTTAAAATACACTACAAATACACTACCGAACTCATATTGAGTTTAAGAAATAGATCCTACCTCCTGAAGCAAGAACGAAACAAGTCGAAAAAATCACTGGCAACGAAATGACAATCCATTGAGATT